>OX420944.1:1200000-2400000 GCA_949091785.1 Polymixis lichenea
GTCTCAATCAGGTCAGGTCAGGTTATGGATAAATTGTGATCAGGACGAGGAATGAGGATAGATTAGTAACAAACTTCACTGTGGGAAACTAACGCAACGCTGCGCAGATTTAAGGGAGACATTAAGTTTAAAAAGCAGGAATTAAAAGTTAAATTTAAAATTTTAAAAACCCCTGACCCAAAACAAAAACTCTAAAGTAAAAAAAGATATTTATTGGTCTTTTAAGTAGTATTTTGATCAACGTATTGTCAAGTCGGGGGACGGTCAAAGAAAACGCTAAACAGAGGTGGTAGGCCACCTCTGTTTAGCATTTTCATTAAAAAAATTCAAAAGACCAAAAAATATTTTTTTTTTTCCTTTTTTTTATATACTACCAATGTCAATTTACATTAAACATTTTCCACCATTTTGAACAAGTTACAGATCGTCACACATTTTAGCTTAATAACTTCTAACACAGCTGATAATAATAAACAAAGGTTATATGTATGAAGTGAAACCGTTATTAAACATTTTATGGTATTTAAGGAATTTAATAAGAACTGATTCGTAATTTAAGACAGTTAATAGTATCAATTTGAACTGACAGTATTGTGCCAGTCATTTAAATCAGCCTATTATATTAAATAACAATAGATAACCTAAAATATAATTAAATACAAGTATAATTAAATACTACGTAATCATTTATAGTAAGAACATCTAAGTTATTTTCACAAGTTAAGACAGTTATTTTTGCAATTATGTAGTTAAATTAGGTACTTCTACATTTGTTTAAGACTTCGTTAATGTGATAGATGATTATCCACCAAACAATATAACAATAACAAAATGAACAATCTAACACATGCGGTTTTTTTTGAGGGTGGGAAATCATCAAATAAATTCTCCCGCTCTGGGTGGAGCAGGAGGGCGTGTCAGACTTTTACTGACTAAAACCCATCCGTGTTCCCTCAGTTGCCTGTGTTCCAGGGGCCACGGTATCTCTTTCGAATAACCCGCACCCCTGGCAGGCATCGGCCCTTGCGCCCGCAAGGGTTCAGTTGGTGCTGACATGTCTTTAAGGCGCGCGTGGAACACAAGGCGCTGTCGACCCGGGCTTGGTCCTTACCCAACAGCGAGCTACCAATTACTTGCCGTCCGCAAGCCCGCGCTTACGGTGGCCGGGAATCGGCCTGGGATTCCCGACGTTCAGGGCGTCTCCTGCGGAGGCTAGGGCCGTGAGGGTGTATATACTGCCTCTCCATCACATGCGCCGCCTCCTTCTTCGCCAGCATCACTGCTTCGCAGAAGGAGGTGACGGCTACCTATGCACTAACGCTCTGTACCATGGCCTGGACCAGGGCCGGACGCGAAAGATCGCCGCTGCCAATCGCCTCCACGAGGACACGGTGGTGCTCCGCCCAAGCCGGGCAGACCGCCACCGTGTCCTCAGGGCGATCTTCACAGTGGAAACACCCGAGCTTTTCCTCCCGCCTTATCCGAAATAGAAACCTCCCGAAACAACCGTGTACGGTGAGGACCTGCGTCAGGTGGAAGGTGAGGACGCCGTGCCGCCGCTTAAGCTACTCCTCAATACGGTGTCGTAAACAGCGGAGTAGCCCCGGCGTAATCCAGGGCTTCAAAATACGTTCTATACTTGGAACAGTGCGGTCCCGAGTGTGGTTTGTGATAATATAGGACAGTGCACATGTTGTGCTGAACCCAAGTAAATTGGGCTAACCAAACCCTAGTCAAAGTATCCATTTTAAAATAATGTATATTTCATGGGTGTATAAAATGCGTGCCTGATATCGGTAGAGCGGCCTACCTGACCAAATGTCCTCTAACATATTCTAAAGTTTCGACCGTACTAGTTCTTGGACCTGACCTAGGCCAGCGAGAGTTTAATCTTACGACAAAGTAGCCAAAGCAAGTCCTCCTACTATGTATTATATGTATACAGGGTGTAACAGAAACCCTATTGCTATCCTTAAGCACTAAAGCTAACAGCTGGTATAGAATCACTTACAAAGTTTCAGCTCAAAGTAAAATACTCTAAGAATTTCATATGTTTCTTAAACTAAAATCATAACAAACGTGTCACCGCACTACGTAGGTCAATAATTTTCCACGTTACTTGCCAATATCACGATAAATCTCTTCCGAGTGATGTGTTTATTTCAATTTGAAAAGTTTGGCTTCTGGTATCAGTGTATTAAAAATTCTCATAATTTCTAAACGTGTAGAGATAGGATTAAAAAACCCTTCCAAAATAATTTGATATCATCCAAAGAAGCCGTGCCCTTGGTATGTATATACCCTTTCCGTTACACGTTGTATATGATATGTAGTTAAGATTTCTCTTAGACTTTCACTGATCTTTTTAATACTTTTTCCAGGTATGTGTGTAGGATCCTACTTCTGGGGTAACCTGGCAGACGCGAGAGGACGCAAGAAAGCCATCATTGGTGCATTGCTGCTAGATGCACTGGCAGCCTTCCTGTCCAGTGTTGTGCAGTCATTCCCGGCGTTCTTAGCCTGCAGGTATATAGACATTATCTCTTGTTTTACTATTGAAATCTGGTTAAGACGGATATTTTTATTTTAGACGATGTTGTGATTTTTAAAGCACGTTATATTTATAATTCAGCGACTAGAAGGACCAATTTTTGTTTAAAAAAAAATTGGTCCTTCTGACCAATTTTTGTTTAACCGGAGTATTTATTCAAACAAACTGAATCAAAACTGCTATATTTCATTTAAGACATGGAGTTTCACCCCATTGTCTCAACCCTACTTAACGTATAGCTCACCCACATGCATTTAATATATTCATATTTTACACCTTTGGAACTGTCAACCTGTGGGAAAACAAAAAATGGTGAAAAACAGGAGAAAGTTCAACCAGTCTATTTGGTAGCCATTTAACCAGTTCCTTCAGTACATTTAGCAATTATAAAAAAGGCCGGAGAAACAGCAATTAGAGGCCTACGAAATAGACAATCACGTTATATCTTATTTGTATCAATCTTGGCGTAACTATTCGTTGTAGACTTGTGCCTCTTGCAGGTTCTTCTCTGGTTTCGGCATCATTGGAGCCACGGGGCTCATCTTCCCCTACTTTGGAGACTTCCTGTCCGTCAGGCACCGGGATGTCATGCTGTGCCGGCTTGAGGTGTTCTGGACATTTGGCACCATTCTACTGCCAGGTAAGAGAGCTTATTCAATCTTGCAGAGGAAGGCATCATTTTTGGAGATGTCTTAAAAACTGCCCTTTTTAATAAATTTTCAAATTCATGTCGAAGGGGTCCAATACCTTTTCCTCAAGGAAAAACCAGTCAGCCAGCAGTCAAGATGACCCGCAATTTCGTGATAACTTTTTACTACCCGACTGTCTCAGAGCTCAAAATCAAGGCAATGCTTTTTGACATGTAGTAAAATGTGTTTGATTTTCACAACAATGACTTCAGTTAAAAATTAAATGATAACAGGAGGAAAATAAGATACACACTCTTAAGTAACGCACCAATAATAGCCAAAATTGATGATCGCGCATATCGTATGAGCGAGAATTTGAATGTCAGCGCCGCGGCTAAGGTCAACCGGAATGATATCGGTTCTGGCACGGGAGTGATGCCATCGGCTGCCAATTGTGGTGGCGACCGATTACATACCACAGAAGTGTTTGTGGACGTAACTCCATCAATATAAACAGATTTAGAAAATATAAATAAATAATATTTCATGCGAAACTAGCTTCAACTGATCTACTTTTTGACAATTCAAAAGTGCTTGGAAATGGTTTATTTGAAATAAATGCTTTCAGTTTGAGTTTGAAACTTGATAAAAGTGACATTATAATGAAACAACAGCTTTGCATGAAATGCTGCAAATGAATTTAAATTAAAACATTTGTAATGGTTATTGTCTTACCTCTCTATGCAAAAATGGATTATATTCAGTGATAATACTCAAAATAACATCTTTAAGGATAAAAAGTATTATCTGCAGCTATTAACATCGTCATCGCTTGAATAAAAATATTTCGAAGACCTAAGGAAGCTGAGAGTTGTAGGGCTAAGCCCCAACTCCACTCGGCCTAACTCTATTATATTAATGTTACATCTTGGTTAAAATGTATGGATTTGCCGTTCCATTGAACATGACACACCATTAAAGCTAACCACAACCCCACCCGGCCACCGTAGGCACGGGCTTGCGGACGGCGAGTAATGGGTAGCTCACTGTCCGGTAAGGACCAAGCCCGGGTCGACGGCGCGTTGTGTTCCACGCGCGCCTCAAAGAGATGTCAGCAGCAACAGATGGGGCCCGCAAGGGCCGATGCCCGCCAGGGGTGCGGGTTGTTCGAAAGAGATACCGCGGTCCCTGACACACAGGCAACTGAGGGAACACGGGTGGGTTTTAGTCAGTAAAAGTCTGACACGCCCTCCCGCTCCACCCAGAGCGGGAGAAGTTATTTGATGATTTCCCACCCAAAAAAAAAAAACACGACCCCATAGGAGTGTCTGTGCAGCGGCCGCGAAACGGCCAAGCGTACATATTGACCAAGATTTAAGGTTTGTAGAGTTAGAGGCATCTACATTAGATCTGATATTTTTTGACAGGGAAAGCGTTATGGAAGTTTTGGAAATCTACTTTACATGATTTTTTTTGCCAGGATTACTTAAACCAACCGGTTTAATAAATTAGCAGTTTGATTATTTCCTCTATTTCCCAGGTATCGCATTCCTCATCATCCCTGATGCCCGGTTCAACCTGACGACTGCTGGCGCCGGCTTCCAGTATACTTCCTGGCGTGTGTTCGTGGCAGCTTGCGGGATCCCCAGCCTGTTGGTGGTGCTGCTTCTCATCCCGTTCCCCGAGAGCCCCAGATACCTGCTGTATGCGAACAAGGCTGAGCAGGCGCTGCAGGTCCTGCAGAGGATATTCGTTGTTAATACTAAACTTAGCGAGAAGGATTTTCCGGTGAGTTCGTAATCTTCGTTGATTAGGATAGTCACGATCTTAAAATACTGATACTAAAGATCCAACTTCAAGTTCGGTTACTTAGTTTGATGTTCAGAGTATGTTTAGCTTATTAGAATATTACAATGGTTTACACTGCATGTAAATAATACATACATAAACTCACGCAAACTACAGAAGGCCAGCTGTTACGATCCTTACATTCTCCATTTGCCTCGTTTACAATTCATACATCTGCTCATACACGCACACCGGTTGCAAATACCACGCTCCTGGCCTTTCTGAAGAACATCACCAATTGTGTCACTATATCTATTATAGGTCTATACATCCGCCTAGTCGTCCCCTCCCGGTATTTCCATTCACATCTGCCTTGTAAATATTCTTCGTTAGCTACTTCCTGCATTCATTCTGGAAAAAATGTACAAAGATGAATCTTGACAAGACCACAGTTAATAATTGATACATCATTCTTTGACTTGCTAATCATGTCTTGACATGTTTGATAGAAAACTTAGGGCATCGGTTCCTTTGGATGTCTGTTTGGAGTAAGACTGTGACAAAACTATCTACTTCCAGGTAGAGTCAATGATAAGTGCCTATGAAGGCGAGGAGGAGGAGGTGGTATCAGCAGACAACAATGGTAACGAGACCAAGGCACCTCTGACCTGGGCACAAAGATGGGATGCCTTCTGGGTCAGAAAGAAGATGCTGGTTATGCCGCCTTACATCGGGTTGTTGGTGCTCTGCTGTTTCGTCGATTTTGGGCTTATGTTCAGGTAATTTTATTTCACTTCTTGTGTATCTAGTAGTGATTTGCTAGCTGTAATCTGGCCACAAAATTTAAGATATGCTTTGAGCGTACCTGTCTATATTTTACTAATGTAGCTAGTAGTGGCTCTGAATGTAATTCACGACTGAATTCCATTGCAATTCCAGAATAGGTCTCGAGTGAGCTTTATTAATATTCATGAGTATTTTCAAAGCCTGAAAGTTGATAGGTATATATTGATTTACAGAAAGCTGATTTATTTATCTAATCTTATTTAAACACTGTTCTATAGAAGAAACTATATCATCTGTAATACATATAAACAGGGCATCCGTTTATAAGGTTTCTAGATTGACAATGTGTCTTCTTACAGTTACTACACACTGATGATGTGGTTCCCGGACCTGTTCGAGAGGTTCAGCCAGTTCTCCTCGCTGTACCCTGATGTCTCTGCGGGCGTGTGTGAGGTGTCGTTTGCGGTCGCCAACGATACTGCTGATGGGGCTGTGAGCATTACATCAAACTATCTTATCCAAACTCTCCAGAGAAACGAGATTGTGTATTCTATATCTTTATCTACACATATATTTTAAGCTAACGTCACTTTTCGTGTCTGGCTCTGTGACCGCATTGTTCTCCTAAACTACACAATGAATGACGGGGTTTTCAAAATAATTTCGTTTTTCCTCGGCAGATATATGTATATTAAGAATTAAAATATAATAAAGAAATTCCAATGTTTTGTGGAGTCGAAAAACCATGCAAAGCTAGGGCGGGTCGCTAGTTTTGCAAAATAAAAGCAATATAACATCACTATATTGCAATGCAGTGTCCATTGCAATTGCGATATAATTATGTTAATAGAGCATTGTTTGATCTATGCAGTCAAAGTTTTACAATTTGTGGTGTTTTTTATCGGTATTGTCGGACGTGAGTAAGAATCTTTCAGGCAAACATACACAATTCCATCTAATGTTGAGGCTCCTTTGACTATTGCTCATTACATCTACGATCAGCGAAAGAATATAGTTGGAGTTTATTAAGAAACCGATGGATTTATGCGAATAAAATTTAATAATATAAAACAAACAGTTCATTTATCAAATTTAATTTAGTTCTCTGTTGGTGACAAAGTCAACATAATGCTTGAAACTAAACTGATCTCGAAACTTCGTACAAAGCCTAATAAAACGTAGTCTCCGAAACATGTTCTTAACTCCTGTCTTCCTTACCCAGGTCAAGTTGCAGACCTTGGATGACAAAGTGTACATCCACACGCTGGTGGTAGCTTTAAGTTGTGTCCCCATGGCGCTGTGGGTGGGGCTCACCATCAACATTGTGGGCAAGAAGCTCATGTTAGGTAAGTCATTATTGAGAACCGATAATTAAAGAGATGGGAACGGTGTTACCATAGAGATTATAGATAGCTGGCTTGGTCGATGTGGCAACGCCTAGGGGAGACATATGTCCAGCAGTGGACGTCTTTCGATTATAATGATGCTGAAGATCATAGCTGTGTTCAATTATGATTATCTTATTGTATTTTTGGCAGGGTAACAGTAACGATCGATAGATAGCTAGAGTTAAACTACTGTGATTATTCAGTTCTCATTTTTCCCCTTTTATCTTTCCTATGCTACTCTTTCAATGTTTTTGGCATACTTAGGTACTGTTTATGTAAAGTGTAGCCTGCACCTCTTTGTATATTATGAATTTATTTTACGTCCATGGTCCTAGGTTATCATTCGTGAACATAATCCAGTATTGCATATGTAAGCTATCACGCCATTTATACCAGGAGGCTTTTATTTTGGTAGCATGCTTTGTTTACTTTTTATTTTTTGTGCTTGAGTTAAGTTTTCATTTTATTTGTTGGTATATTAGCATGGCTAGCTGACATATGACAAATTATTTAAGTTCTGTGTCTCGTAATGTTGATTACTTTGCCTACCTATGTATAGAATCAAGTCTATCTAACTAAACAGACAGCTGTGCTGCTGGGGAGTTTGTTGCGCCACTTCTTCCCAGCTAAAGCACTAGGAAGTGGTCAAGGGCAGGCGTTTTGGGGGACTGTCTTATGTAATTTTGTCATTCGAAAAATGCTGATTCTCAGCCTAATTTGAATAAATTATTTTTGATTTTGATTTTGAATTGTCTTATAGAAATCGTCAGGGATATTGTGTATCTGTCTCAAACTAATCAAAACCCTTCTTTCCAGTTATGATGTTGATCAGTTCTGGGCTAGCGGCTCTAGGTCTGAACCTGGTGCGCTCCTCGCTGGAGAACCTCATCCTGTCGTGTGTGTTTGAAGCCATCGTCAGCTGCACGGAAGCGGTGCTGTTCTGTGTCATCTGCGAGATCTTTCCTACTAAAGTCGCGTGAGTATCTTTTCATCATTAACGTCTATTATCACTTTAAAATACTACACTATTTTAACAATTTTAGATTATATTTCATCACTAGCTGAGTCTATGTTACTCGTTATAACATCAACTATCTGTCTAGCCTAGTCTATTGAAGTTCCCGTCAAAATCGGGCCAGCCGTTTCGGAGATAAGACGGAACAAGCAGATAGTCAGAAAGACAACATTTTATTGAATTTTTTATAAGTACTGTATTGAATTTCTTTAGCATTATTTAGTAAAAAAACATTACAAACAGACACTTCATACTTACTATGCTAAACAGACACTTCATGTTTATTTATTTGTTTGTACCTATGTAGGTATGTTTTGATAAAATGGATAGGATAACATAGAGACCAAGTCTGCGGCCTCGATATAGGATCTCCTCGGATCTTTCTTCTTGTTCTTAGCTGTCAACTGACGTATATTAGAAAATGCAGCTGATGTTCGAAAAGAAAAAGTTGGTCCTATCTCTTCTTAAAACATATCAGTCCTCTATCATCTACTTGTGGATATTAACCTTCAAACCATTATTTTGAGTGAGAGACTTAAAAGAGAAGATAAAAATAATCGATTTTAAAAACCGTTACGCCACCTTCGGCTTTACATAATCTAATATTTACCTTCTACGTCACTTGCGTTCGTGTGGTACCAGACTAAAAGAATAGCACCACCCTATTTCTTCCCGTGGATGTCGTAGGAGGTGACTGAGGGACTTACTAGAGAACGGGCAGCAGCGTTCTCTATGCATTTTACCACCATACTGCGATCGCCAACCATGGCCAATATGGTAAACACCCCCTTTCGGCTGAAATTATGATGACGATGATGATGACGACGTCATTAGCATCAAATGGGTGTGACAGATTCTCTTCTGGGAATAACATAGAAAATGATATTTTTACATTAGCTCACGTGGTGGTGAGAGTTTAGTCACCGGACGGAGGTATCGACCCATTTGAGCCCAGCGCAGCCCTCATGCACTCACTGCACTACGTGACTGATGTCACAAGTAGTTCAAATAAGTCTTAATTTAATTGTGTGACGTCTTTAAGATCTATTTATTTAGGTAAAAATTACAGCAATACATAGAATACTAAGAATCCATCAGGTGGTCCCATTATTTGAATAATTGGCTTTGTTAATAACTTACATGCGCATGCGTGACCATTGACGTACGAACTGGATCAATTATAGAACTGTACATCATACTGATGACATGCAATGCCAGGTTTGTTAGTTGTGTGATTATTTTTTGTCTGGTGGGTGTGTACTGTTTTGGACTTCGAACTTATTTTTTGACAATTGACGCTGCTATGCTACTTTATAGAGTGAAAGTACATCAAATAACTAAGCACGATAAAGTATGTGACTGACTCGTCATACTGGATGTCGCCATTAACATCGTATTTTGAAAAGTTTATTTACGATCGTCAAGCTTTTCATATGCCGACTGTCAACCATGCCCCTAGTCAGTTTGCTCATCGTCAATCGTAAGGCTACTGTTCTTTCCTTTTGGTTTTGTTAAAACTATGAGGAAGACTCCAGTCTGCTAAAAATACAATAATCAGTCCTACAGCTAAGCGTTACAATTAAGACAATCTTTCTTATCATAGAATTGTGATCCTGATCACAGGGTGGCAACGAGACATCGACCCGCAACCTGTTACAGATTTAGTACATGATTCTAAGTCGCCCGCGCTTAAACTCTTCGTGGGGAAACAAATATAAAAATGCTATTCCATACAATTTGACCGCATTTTAAGCACTTTTCTATGACACAAGTATTTTTTTAATAATCGAAGAATAGTTTCTACGCAAAGGTGTCTTGAAACATGTGCTAAATTCATGATTACAGTTTGCGCGTCAATGTCCCTGCCGCCCTGTATATGTTTATTTATTGGATGATTCTGTATCTTCTATAGACAAATACATACCTCACGCCTTCTTCCTATGGGCGTAGGCAGTAAGCACAGACCGCCACCTGCTACGATCCTCTTACTCACTCCTTTTACTTCGTTTACGTTCACACATCTATGGGGCAATTCTCGTATTTTTAAGAACGTTCACAGTCTGATCTCAGTCTCAATCTGAAAAAATACGTCGAATTTCCGTACATTTTTGACAGACATTTTTGATTGTCACCGAGATGAGACTACGACTAGATTTTGCAAGTTTTTAATTACGGGAATTCTTCTTCTGGGCATACACGCGCTTCAGTTGCGAGTACTAGGTGCTTCCTACGTTTCTGTAATACCAGGTTGATCGCAATAAGCTCGCCCTCTGTTAAAAGAGACTTGCCATAACTGGCAAAATGTAGGTGTGTGCATTATGGCACCTACAATGAGTACACCTCTGCCCACTCTCCGGAGAAACATCTTTCATAGAATTTATGTAAAAAAATGTTTATTTTCCCAGCGCTACGGCTATGGCGGTGACAGTGATGTGTGGCAGGATAGGTGCCATCGCTGGCAACGTGATATTTGGAGCCTTGGTGGACGATTACTGCGTGGTGCCTATCTACATGTTTGGGACGCTGCTAATAAGTAAGTGTTTATGTATTGTTCTCTTTGGTTGGTCATAGTGATGTTTCTGGTCCTGGATACACAAGTGAAATGTAAAGCTGGATGTTTTACTTTAAAAAGACCTGTGGGCCTGTTTTACTGCTTTCGATTATGTTCTCTAATTAAATTATTTTATTTTAAAAATTAAAATTAAATTAATTATTTCACAAGAAAAAAGTGAATGTGTGTGTGTGTGTGTGTGTGTGTGTGTGTGTGTGTGTGTGTGTGTGTGTGTGTGAGTGAATTTACAAGGAATGCATTGTTTAAAATTAGTTATAATGTAGATGTTAGCATAGATTTAGTTAGGATATGCACTTTTGTCGCATTGGGGTTATCCTGCAAAGGTAAATGTAAGTAGCTTGGATAAATATATACATAAATAAATGTTCGCCGCAATAACTGGCTATTTACTTGGCAGTTAATTTTATACAGATTCTTTTACATTTTATTATTATACACTGGAAGCTATTTGGACATAGTAAAACCGGCTTTAAAGCCGACGGTAATACGTAGCCCACCTACTAGGCCAAACTAACTTAAAAATTACCATGAGCTCGAAAAGAAGATGAGCACGAAGCGATGATTTCAACGTTAGATGTATCCAATAGCACGCAGAGATCTTGATATACATTCATTTCTCTTAAGCTTAGTACCATAACTATATTAGATGTTTCCTTACTGCGACTGCCTGGTTGGTCTAGTGGTCGAGCACTACTGCTGAACGTGAGGTCCTCGGTTCGATTTCCAGGTCGGGCAAAGTGTTATTTATCTATTTAATGGTATTAAGCTAGCACCTTTTCACATGGGACTTAAACAGAACTAGGGAAATGTGAGTTTACTATAGGTACAAATCTGCCTAACTTTTTGGGGAATACATGCGCGATCTTATGTTATGTCCTAACTGTATGTGTGTGTCTGTCTGTTCCAGCGAGCGGGTTGCTGTGTATCATATTGCCGAAGAGCACGCGTCCCGAGCGGCCGACCACGTGAGCCGCCGTAGACCCGTAGTCATACTGTTATATTTTTATATCTATTAAATAATTATATCCACAACAAATCTCTGGACTTTCATTCTAGGCTCCTTACCCCAGTCATAAAATCAACCTTTTCTTTTAGATCTTTCTTCGAAAATTGGTATAATTACTTTCCGACTATCTGGTACTAGCGAACCGCGTCGGCTTCGCACAGGTGTACAGTCTATGTGACAGAGGTCCTATAAATAAAGAATGTCTTCGCGCAGCGTGGACGTCAACAGGGCATGCCGGCCGACCGCTTGTTTGGGCTAAGATATTCATTTTAATAACATACCTGTTTGGGGCAATTTTGATCTTAATTAAATGAATAACGTATCTAATGTTAAAAAAATATATTTGGAAAACGATTGGTACTGTATTGTTTACAATAGCTTCGTAAATAACCAATATTTTTTAGTAAAAGTAATCTATAAAAATGGTTACTGTGGGTTGCCCTTATTAGATATACTGATTTTTCCTTTTCCTTTACCTTTTTAAGATAATTATACAGTTCTGTAGTTAGTTACGCACGGAAAACATTGTGCTTATTACTGCATGCAACGATACACGGATCGTGGGAGTAAAGTTAGTGCATTTAAAACTTCTTTTCGTAAAAAAAAGCTTTTAAAAAGTTGAAAAGTTGACTTCAAATATATCCGTAACCCAGTAATGGCCATTAAGTACCAAAAAGAATGTTCATAACAACGACAAGAACCAGAAACTGTCGACGTTGAAATATATCCAAATATAATTTACCTTTTATCATTCGCTTACAACTTACCATTTGTTTTTCTATCTGTGAGATAATACTAATATTTTATATTGTTCTCACCTTAGTGACAATAATAATTGTGACAATAGGAGTGAGTAAACATCTTTAAAACGAACTACATAACAATTAGTTAAAATGTATTTGAATTGTAAAATAATATTATGATTGATTACAATCGGACAATCAATTATAAACTCTAGTGTAAATGACATAGGGAAAAATCAAGGACGACTAATCTTAATTACTATTTAAAATGATAGGTACCTAACTCCATCATCATTATTATGTCAGAAGTAATCAGGGGGACGACAGATGGACAGATGGATGACGGTATGCATAAAATGGAAAAGCTGTTCAATGCTTTTTTTAGGGTTGGGTAATCATCAAATAACTTCTCCCACTTTGGGCGGAGCGGGAGGGCGAGTCAGACTTTACTGACTAAAGTACCCGTATTCCTTCAGTTGCCTGTGTGCCAGGGGCCACGGTATCTCTTACGAACAACCCCAGTCGGTGCTGACATCTCTTGGAGGCGCGCGTGAAACACAACGCGCCGTCGACTCGGGCTTGGTCCTAACCGGACGGCGAGCTACCCATTACTCGCCGTCCGCAAGCCCGCGCCTACTGTGGCCGGGAATCGACCTTGGATTCCCGATGGCGCATATACTGCCTCTCCCTAACGTGCGCCGCCTCCCTCTTCGCGAACATTACTGCTTCTCAAAAGAAGGTGACGGCTTCCCATGCACTCTCGCTCCGTACCATGGCCTGAACCAGCCGGACGCGATGGATCGCCGCCGCCGATAGCCTCCACGAGGATACGGCGGTACTCCGCCCAAGCCGGGCAGACCTCCACGGTATGCTCCACCGTGTCCTCCGGGTGATCTACGCAGAAGTAACACCCGGGAGCTGTTCGATGGTAAGCTCATCAGTTTACAACGGCTGGACCGATTTGGATATTTTTATTTTAAAATGTTCGTAAAAGTTTGGTAAAAGTTTTCCGGAAATTCGGGAAAACTGTACGTCCGTAAAGGACGTACAGTTTTTGTTTCATTTTCATTGGATATCGAAATTCCTCCCACCTGTTAAGTTCCTGTTAATATTTTTTTTTTCCCATATAAGCAAATGTATTTAGGTAAGAATACAATCTTGACTTCCAAGGTTTAGAATAAAAAATAAATAAAAAATAATTATTATTTATTTTATATAATTAATTATTATTTATTTTAAACCTAAAAATAGGTTACAGAACCAACCTTTTTACCGCTATCTTACCTACTAAGAAAGAACAGGTTAGATGTTCCAGTTATCCAGGTCTCTTCGTATCCTTTTATGTCTATTTATATGACCTAAGCTTTTTTTTTCATAAATTTTACTCATGTCATTGTATTATTATCATTGATTTACTTGATTTTATCATTGTGAATTTTACATTTATTGATTTTATAGTTATTTTCGTTACTTTAATTAATTTGGTTTAATTAGGAAGACCATGTAAGTGCTATGCACACCTTTAAGTGATAAGTTCATTGTAGTACCATATAAATTATGACTAAAATGTATGTTAAAGTTTATGTGAACTAGTCGTTGGAGTGCCATAATAAATAAATAAATAAAGGAATAAATAAATATACCTTCTTATTGTTTTCACCAAAAAATAATACACACACTAGTTTTTGCCAGCGGCTTCGCCCGCGTGGAGGTCGAAAATTAACGAACGGAACGTACTATCATCGGGATAAAAAGTATCCTATGTGTCCAGGTTACAAACTATCTGTGATGAACGATCTGTGTGGACTGCTTGTCACTGAATAACTTAGAGCAATTAAATACTTTTAAAATCTGTCTTGACCTCTTTCTAAGCAACTTTTGTACTGGGAACGTTCACGAATGCAATGCTCCCTTGTCTGTGGTAGATTCCTATTATCCACCTCTAGAAATTGTAACAGCAAATAGTTCTCCACTCATGTTAAAATGTGGTTTACATTCGGCCAGGCACAATTTTCGATACGCAAATTATACCTTAATTAGCAAAAGATTGAACCGAATAAACTGGATTGAAAGCTTTTCCGGGTGTCAGGATGTCGATGCTATGGTGAAAATACTATATAAGAATATCAGAAGTAATATAAACCAGGTCATACCTAAAACAAAAATATCACAGAATAAATACCCAATTTAGTTCTCAAAATCTCTAACTGAGCCTAGTTAGAGATTTTGAGAACTAAATTGGTTAAACGAAAAAGAAAAATTAAGAATCCGATTTAGGAAATATAAAAATCCCCGTGACAACTACGTGTACAGAATGCTTGGTGAAAGAGCAAAGGAGATTTTTAAAGATAGCTACACATCACATCACATCACAGCGCATCACTCACAACCCAAAACTCTTCTGGTCCTTTGTTAAGGCAAAAACGTCCAAAAAAAAGAAAAAATCGGAATCCGGAATCCGGAAGGCCGTCAGAAATTAAGTTAGAGGGCAATACAGCTGCTTCAGGTTCGGATGTTTGTAAACTTTTTGCCACACACTTCTCTTCGACTTTCATTTCATCAATAAGCCCAAAAACTAGTCAGTATCCACAAAACTTTTCAAAGTTCACAGAGAGATATGTAATTAGAGCTCTGAGAAAACTCAACTTAAAGGCCCTGGATCAGACGGTCTACCACCCTTATTTATTAAAAGATGTGCAGGCAGTCTAGCTTTACCACTTAAAACCATTTTCAACACTTCTATGGAAACAACAAAATTCCCTTCAGTGTGTAAAATTGCCCAGATTATTCCGATTTTTAAAAGGGAGAAACTGATAATGTTAAGACCTATCGACCGATATCGATATTATCAGTATTTTCAAAGCTGTTTGAGTCCCTTGTCTGTCTCATTCTGACATCATATTCGAAGTCGATGTTAGCCCTAGAGCAACACGGGTTTTGCTCTCAAAAATCGCTTAACTCTTTTTGTCAACGAGATTAACAGACTCGTGGATTCGCGAAAAAAGGTGGACGCTATTTACTTGGGTTTTAGTAGTGCGTTCGACAAGGTGGATCATAAAATCTTGCTGAAGAAGCTAGAAAACATATTTGGCAAACTTCTACTATGATTTCAGTCATATTTAACTGATAGCAAACAAAGAGTTGTGGGTAAAGGGCATCATTCTTATTCATACTCCCCCTGTTCTGGAGTCCCACAGGGCTCCCATTTGGGTCCGATATTGTTTATTATTTTTGTCAATTATATAGTCGACTTCATAAAATATAGTAAATGCTCACTTTTTGCGGATGACCTAAAACTTTACAGGGTAATCCAGTCTCAAAGTGACTTACTTCTACTCCAGGAGGATCTAGATTTAGTGCTTGTTTGGTGCAACGTGAACAAGATTGCTCTTAATCTCGAAAAATGTTATATTGTCAGTTTCACTAAAAAGCATATTATTTTACCCTCATCTTACTCCCTAAATGGTATTGTGCTACAGAAAGTCGACAATATTCGTGATCTAGGAGTACACCTCGATAGAAAGCTTACCTTCATACCACATATCGACACCATCGTCACTAAGGCAGCTAAAATGTTGGGCTTTATGAAACGTGTCTGCCAAGATTTTCAGTCCCCCCGTACTCTAAAATTGCACTACAGCACACTCGTCAGAAGCGTTTTGGACTATGATTCTCCCGTATGGAAACCATCATACCGACTCCATATCAATCGAATAGAACGAGTTCAAAAAGTGAAACCACTAGATACCTACGTTACAGATGTAAAAGTTGCCCCCTAGAAGCTGATTATACAAGTAGACGCAGGCATTTCAGAATGACCACTCTGGAACATCGTCGTAATGTAACCGACCAAATATTGCTTTTCAAAATTGTTAACGGTCTCGTTGACGTGCCAAAACTCTTAGATTAAGTTAACATATCAATACCCCACTGCTCTCTGCTTAGACGTGAGCGCGCTTCAAATATATTTAAACCATGTAGCACTCGTACAAACCTAGGTCGATCAGCTCCAATGAACCCCTTATTAAGAATCTACAATCTAACTCAAACGTGCACTAACAGCATCGACATCTTTGGCGACAATCTGGCTCAGTTCTGTAGGCATCTAGCAGATGCGAGTCAGCCCTAGGCATAAATATGTTTCTGGCTTATATCATATATTCCTTCTGTTATTATTAATTTCTCTTTTAAATATTGTTATTTTTCAAAAATATTTTCATATTTTATACTTTTTTTTTCTAACATTCATGTTATGTATAGATAAGTACTTAATCCATATTGTTACCAAAGTTACTGGAATGTCAATGTTATAATTCAATGATCCTACAACGCTTTGTCTACTATTTTCACTATTGTCTATTATCATTATATCACATAATGTAAAAGCTGTGCACATCTATAAGTAACAAGGTCACAATAGTATATACAGTATAGATATTTTGGAACGAAGTTCCTTATCGCGCGTTGCGAAAGGGGGCTAGACGGAAAAAATTAAGACCAAAAGTTGTAACGACACTTTTAATTAAGACCAAAAGCTGTAACGACACTTTTTGCTACATTGTTGTAAGCCGTGCGGCGTGCGCGTGTTTCTCTGCAGACAGAGACACAGACAGAGTGCATATTGATTGATTGATTGATTGATTGATTGATTGATTGATTGTTTGAGTTAAAAAAAACATTTATTTGGACCTGAACTTGCACAAATCCCATAAACCTGCCAAACTGCGTGACAGTTTATCGGCAGGATTAGCGCTCTTACTTTGTACGCTGTCCCACTCCTGGGAAAAAGCGTTCCTCCACTACTTCCATCATTCGCGAGCCTGCGCATCCTCCTTCCAATTTTGACGGAACCTTTCCACCACGTCCCGCTAGTCAAAGTAATGCAAGCTTCTCATTAGTGAAAGAATTTTCGGAACCGGATCAGAAGATTACCTCCCTACATATAAACTCACAATTCCACCTCCTTATACTACTATAAATGAATAATGATCGAGGTGGCTGGATTTGGTACCCATTTTGGTATTTTTCCCACGTATCAAATCAAAATCAAATCAAAATATTTTATTTCACATAAACCTGCAAGGGCACTTATGAAACGTCAGAAGCTAGGTGCACGGTTCCAATTTGTCGCTTCCTATGAAGAAGAGCCGGCAAGGAACTCCACGGTTACTTTTTTAAAAATAATTGGCTTTTATAATGTTTTCAAATTACAGTGATAATAGGTATGGGAGGATAGTGCAAGCCTGTCAATAAGTACCAGGTAGTTAAAGGAATAAAAAAAAAAGAATAGAAAATCTTCTATAAAACTAGTCTGTAAGGCCTACAACGTTCTCCCATTCACAATATGTAAATGAATCTACATTAATAATAATAATAATAAATAATAAAAATAATTTATTTCATGAAAACAGTACTTAGATTACATTATATTACAGTTAAGTGCTATGGTAAAATTAAGTACACAAAAGTTTTAGCATCTGAAACCGAACTAGGAGGAACCTGTATTTCGGCTAACAGCGCCAATCCCCTCGAGTTACAATATGATAGAGTTCTTAAATGCTAGCATTTTACAAAACAAAGGAATAAATAGTAGTCTAAGGTTGTATTAATGGTCCGTACCTCTCTTTGAGTTTATTAGTAAGATCTTCATTAGTAAGATCAACCTATTTAAACCAAGTGACATGTTTCATGAGAATCACTAATAAATAGTTGATAATAGAAGTGATGTATAATGTCAAAAAATGACGAGAATATATCGGAAAGTGTAAAAAATAAAAAATAAAAAATTTAATATTGTAATTTGGGAGCAGTTAATAGACTCTCACACAGTTATGCTGTTAATGAGGTACCAGGGAAGCCACATGTGCAGAAGGAATTAATGCCAAACTTCCCTGTCTTCAACGTAGTCTTTTATCTAATAATATACTTTTTTGATAAGGACATGTTTGATGTGAGTTTTAAACTTTATCTTAATCTACTTGAGAGAGCTCTAATGTGGGCACCCCATTGCAATTTTGAATCTAAAGTAATTCCTAGAAATACAGTTTTGGAAATAGCATCTAGTTTCTTGTCATCAAGATTATTAGCCGCAAACCATTTTGAGAGAACAGATAGACTATCGTTGACATGTAAGACATCTATATCTTTTCTATCTATTCTAAAAATAAGAGAAGTGTCGAATAAAATTATATCCGAGAAGTTTGCCATCAGGTAAGGAAGGTCATTAATATAAACTAGAAATAAAAAAGGGCTTGGAATTGAACCTTGAGGCACGCCCATCTTAACTAGAGACCCCGAGGACGTTGCCCCGTTAAAATTTACTTTTTGTATGTTTGAACTCTTGAATAATAAACAGGATTTCTAGAAATGATAAGGTCAAGGCTAAATTTACTTTATCCGTAGATACAAGTTAAGCCTTGACTATTATTAACTATACAGTTCAAGTTATCTCATTATTAACACTATAGAGGTATGTGGAGCAGGGTGTTAAGTTCACTCATACTCTATTGAAAAGGGAGGGTCCTCCGACCAGATGGGTGTTGTGTCTGGTGGGCAACTGCCCGACGGTTGATGTCGGGATGTTGTACCTACGCAAGTCGCGCGGTAAACTCTAATTGTGCGATGCAGGATTTGTGTGACGTGAAGTCTTGCGTAGTTCGCCTGTGGCGTTGTAGATGGCGCCACATCGCTTTTTGTGTTTTTCAAGTCTTGATTTTGTACTTCACATGTGGCATGTAGATAGCCGCCACAACACCATCTGAACTGCCTGGTTAATAAAGTACTTATAGATATCTACTTCATCATCTGCCTAGCCTTTTCCTAACTATATCGGGGTCGGCTTCTAGTCTAACCGGATTAGGCTGAATAATAGTATTTTATATGGAGCGACAGCCACCCAGTAATTGGGTAATACGTATCGTATTACCCAATTACTGGGTGTTGTTAAGACTGGTTGTCAGACTATCGGCCTTCTGACGACCCGTAACGAAAGTCAAAGATCCACGAATGACAGCTAATCCACATATACGAGTACCTACCTATTTTCTTCACCAAAAATTATACACACTAGCTTTTGCCAGCGGCTTCGCCCGCGTGGAGGTCGAAAATTAACGAACGGAACGTACTATCGGGATAAAAGTATCCTATGTGAAGTTCCAGGTTAAAAACTATCTGTTTGTGAAATTTCGTTCAAATCTGTTCAGACGTTTTAGCGTGATTGAGTAACAAACATTCAAACATCTAAATATCAAAACATCCAAACATACAACACACATTTTTAATATTACTAGGATAATCATTAGGTTTAATTGACTTAACATCAAGTAAGTTATTGGAAAGATTTGTTTTTCCTTATTTTCTGTCTCGACTTAAATGATATCAACTCTGTAAACACCTATTTTATTTTCCTGTTAAAAAAGTATGGTATATGGATTTTCTCAGTTTTGGTTGCCAACCAGTTAACGCTTAGGATACAATGGCTAAAATGTCACATTATAATCTCAAAATATGCCCTGAATGCTTTTTAAACTAAAAACTTAAATATTAATCTAATGCTAAAGGGACATTGGGTAAAAAAGGTTAAATAGTTATTATAATATTGCTGAAAATATGAACTCTTCTGCTGAAGATGATTTTATTTAAAGTAGGGGGAGTTATGAATTATGCTAATTATAACCTAATGTCATTTTATTGGCACACGCATCCTATTTCGCCAATAAGGACCAGTATCATCTGCCTAGCCTTATCCCAACTATGTTGGGTTCGGCTTCCCGTCTAACCGGATGCATCTGATATCCATTACTTTACATGGAGCGACTACCTACCTACCCTCCACAACCCAGTTACTGGGTAATACGATCCCCTTCTTAATTCTGATTGTCAGGCTTTAGGGTTTCTGACTCCCCCTTACAACTGTCAAAGATCTACAAATGACAGCCGAAACCAACGCCAATAACCTTCAACAATGGTAAAACCTTTCAAAATAGAATTTCTGTCTCTCTCTCAAACTCAGAATGAAATCTTCAATAAGGAAAAAAATCAAAATAATTTATGTTTGGCAAGAAAATCCCAACTTGTATAAATTATGTGATCCTTGATATAAATACAGTGACGGAAGATATAGGCCGTTTGATTCATACTCAATACTGTTAAATAAGCAACATACCCGTTTGCTGCTGAACTAAATGTGTTGATTTTAATCATTTGTCTGATTAAAATTTAAATAAGTTAATTATAACAAATATTGTGACGATAAAATTGTTGGTTTTGATTGTTATTTAAAGTTATAAATTACCTTTACCTTTAGTGATAATACAGTGAACAGTATAAAATATTTTTCTATTAATATTAAATTAATTTATAGTGTGACCTCATTAGTCTCTAAGGTATATGTATCTTTAAGTCAAGAAACACGAGTTTTGCTGTATGTATGTATGTATTGTCTTTAAATATTTCTAATTTAGTCCACCTACCTCTTGTTTACATTGTCAAATAAAAAATTGGAAAATCTGGCCAAGCGCGAGTCGGGCGGATATACAGGTTCCGTACTTACATATAACTTAAAGCATAACATACCACTGCCAGGGGTGCTGGTTGTTCGAAAGAGATACCGCGGCCCCTGGCACACAGGCAACTGAAGGAACACGGGTGGGTTTTAGTCAGTAAAAGTCTGACACGAAAAAGCGGGAGAAGTTATTTAATGATTTCCCATCCAAAAAAAAAACCATAACTTACTGTACGACGCATGCTTAGTCGTAGGGTTCCATTAAAAAACCCTTAATATATTAAAATATAGTATAAATTATGTGACGGTAAGTGTGATTTTTTTTTTTTAATATTCGTCTATTTTTATAATTACCTCATGATTTGGTAAGTGTGAAAATAAAATTGAAATTCATCACTATTAGTGTCTCGTCGGTAAAAGTAATAAAATAAAACAAGACTCGAAGTTATTTGTCCAGTAAGTATTTATTTATAATACAACAGTACTAACAAATACATAACTAAAATAAAAGAAACTTACTTGCAAAATCGTTTATTCTTTGGTTTTGTTTAAATCAAATAAGAACAGATAAAATAATAATTATATAATCATGGACTCCGTAAAATCAAGATTTTAAATTAATATCTTTCTTTTATTCCTTTGTTCAATAGGTATTTATTGATACAAAATATTAATATTTATAGGTACT
The DNA here is from genome assembly GCA_949091785.1 of Polymixis lichenea. Taxonomy (NCBI): domain Eukaryota; kingdom Metazoa; phylum Arthropoda; class Insecta; order Lepidoptera; family Noctuidae; genus Polymixis; species Polymixis lichenea. Next base: position 1,221,670 of record OX420944.1, read on the forward strand.
AAACTAAAATATGTTTAATATTTTAGTTTAGTAAAAGATAATTAAAATGAAAAAATCATAAAATCAATATTTAAAGCCTAATAACAATAATTCTTATTTGTTTTTCAAGAAAATCTTTTGTTTCACTTAGAATTGCAAAGAACGCACATGATCTGCATTTACAGCGGTTGGAGTTGTACTGGTCCGTACAATTGCAGTGTTGAAAGACTTGTCCTCTTAAATTTGCGTCTTTGCCGATATTCTCGCAGACTGTCAGTTGTATTAGGAACCTCGTCTACTGAAACAAACTTATCATAGTAAATGGTAAACTCATATCGTGAATACAGTTCATTTAAATCGCCATACTTTGTTCCAGTTTGTATAAGTTATTATCAGTAACAAACATAATAACACCGATTATGTTTAGGCTTTCTGTCTTGGCTCGAACTACTTCTGGTATCCGAACCCTAAATATAGAATACAACTGCTTCATATCTAAAGAAAGAGTGTTACGACTTATTGTTATAAAATTATACAGCAACTCTAAACATTGCCATTGAATTGTGATTCAAGTTCAATCAAATAACCACTGGTAAGACAATACAAACGATTGGTTGTGGTTTCAAACAATAATAAAGTAGTACTTACTATGTTAACATAATCAAAAGTCACATCAGTTGTTGTGAGGTTTGGGATTTGGGTGGGTGTTATAAGTTTAATGTGTGTGTATCTATCTGCGCCATCATAGCTGCCAAACGGCTGTATGGATTTTTATTTTTTTTGTTTTGTTGAGTTAGGTCAACCATATTGTAGTCAAAGTCAACGATACTATAAAACATGGGACTCGGCAATAGTGAAGCTTTATAAAACAATTTTTGAAATCAAATTAGGAGTTTCCGAGATACTTCCTACACCTAAACTAACAAACTTTAACTCTTTATAATATTATGTCGGTCTCTTTGGGTTTATTGGTATTTACGATTTTTGCCTCCGCTTTCCAAAATGAAAGTTATTTTTCAATTTGTAGTGTTATTTGTGGAAGACGGTCGTTTTTTTCGAAAAAATAATATTTGTAAATATACCTACCTCGGTCTCTTCCTTTTTTTTTTGTTTCTCTAGTAGGCAATTAGAATATAGGTTTTTTTTTGGGTGGGAAATCATCCGATAATTTCCGCCGCTCTGGGTGGAGCAGGAGGGCGTGTCAGACTTTTACTGACTAAAACCCACTCGTGTTCCTTCAGTTGCCTGTGTGCCAGAGGCCACGGTATCTCTTTCGAACAACCTGCAACCCTAGGAGACATCAGCCCTTGCGGCGCCATCAGTTGGTGCTGACATGTCTTTGAGGCGCGCGTGGAACACAACGCGCCGTCGACCCGGGCTTGGTCCTTACCGGACAGCAAGCTACCCATCACTCGCCGTCCGCAAGGCCGCGCCTACGGTGGCCGGGAGTCAGGCTGGGATTCTCGACGCCCAGGGCGTCTCCTGCGGTGACCAGGGCCGTGAGGGCGCATATACTGCCTCTCCCTCACATGTGCATGCGCCTCCCTCTTTGCGAGCATTACTGCTTCGCAGAAGGAGGTGACGGCTACCCATGCACTCTCACTCCGTACCATGGCCTGGACCGGGCAGACCTCCACCGAATGCTACACCGTGTCCTCAGGGCGATCGTCGCAGTGAAAACACCCGGGTGTTTCCTCCCGCCCCATCCGAAACAGGAACCTCCCGAAACAGTCAGTCCGGTGACGACCTGTGTCAGGCGGAAGGTGAGGACGCCATGCTGCCTCTCAAGCCACTCCTCAAAGAGAGGACTTACTGCTGCAATCGTGGCGTGCCCAATTAGAATATAGGTTAGGTAGTAGGTAGGCTCTTTCTATCTTTTTCAAATATCTTGACTCTTAAACGATTGTAACCAATGATTATCCTTATTCGCACTACAGCAATACAAAATTATATTTTCGGTCAAAATACAATAACGACTCAAAGATATAAAATACTCCGTGAATATTTGTTCTTATTTGCCAAAACCGACGCAGAAAAAGTATGTAATGATTACCTTCAAAGGAAGGTACTTATCACAGTTATTTTAAGATTTAGATTAACTCAACATAATCAATCTTAAATACTTTAATTACTATACATTAAATTGGTTTCCACAGTATTAGAAGACAATTGAGTTTTAGGGTTCCGTTTCAACAACAACGGTGAAGTTAAAATTGCCAAAAGTTCTAAACTGTAATTAGTAAAAAAAAAACATGACAGTATAATGAACACTGTCAGGTTTTTTGTAATACATAGTCAGATGTTCGTATAATTTCATTATCTATGGTTTTCGAGACATCATGTAGAGTGTGTTTCTTCATCACATTTATAGATGCAAAGTCAGTAAACTCTAAGGCAGTACCTGGTTAGTCTAGTAGTCACAAACATGGGGCCCTGGATTCGATTCCCAGGTTGGGCTAAGTTTTATTCGGTTTTTCCATCTGAAGAAGCAGCCTGGAGTTTGGATTTGTGCCCGGTTAGGCTAGCGAGCGAGCTAGCCAATAGGCTAGCTCGCTATTACATGGAACTTATTGGTAAAATGTGGGTGTACGGTAGGCACACTTCTGCCCCACTCTTCGAGGAAACAAGGCGTGATGTTATGACTAATTTTGTGTATTGAATTATATTGAAATGTCAGTTATTTAATACAGAACCTTCACTGCACAATTCCGCTCGCTTTTAATCTAACTATATTTTTTAGGCTTATTGTACGCAGTCGGTTGCCTGGTCACTAACGCATTTCAGTGATAAAGTAACTCTAAGCAGTTGTTGTTAATACTTACTATGCCCATCTCCATCTTGATGACCAATATTAAATAATTTTTCTCCATTAAGTTTCACCAAAGTTGGGAAGTTAAGAAATATTGAAGTGGCTGTTTTTAATTCAGAATTCAGACCTCTACATCTCAATATGTGCGCTTTTTAGATACCTATAATTCTGGAATTCTTTAACCTATTACAGAAAACAATTGTAGTGAACGGTCACACAATGGTACACAGTGGCACATACATTGTGAACGTCGCAGGAGTCGATGTCAAAACTGAGAAATATTCGTATAATGGCGCTACTGATGTGAAGGATCCCAACTGTTGTGCTGGTGCTACTGAAGACAAGACATATGATTACGAAGAAGCAATAAACTTAACAGGTGAGAGCTATTTTATTATTTATAGCTGACCCGTGCCCACTTCGTTGGACGGTAAACATATTTATATCACTCAATAGATTACTACACGGTCGCGGTTCCATACCTATGTCGTATTATTATCTCTTTAACCATTCGTCCAAATTATATGCAGGAATAGGCAAAAGTATTTTTTTTAAACACTTGAGACGATAAATTTACATAATTTGATAAAAATTCGTAATTGTTGATATTATGACCAATAAACATGACCTATCGATTTTTTTTTTAGTATAAAATACTACTTTTTGTGACTTAAATATAAAAGTTAGACGTATGCTGACTTTTTTGTAGGCGTTATCAAGTTCCACAACTTTTCGGTAAATAAAACTTAATCATATATCTCTCATCGTTAAGGCAGCGTTTGTAAGAAACGTTTTCGTTCGACCGTTTTTTCTCCGACTTACGTCGCAAATCTGAATACCACGAAAGAGTCTTTTCAATTTTCCCATGATGGAATAAGGATTCCATCATGGGACTTAATCATAATTGGCAAAATGTGGGTGCACCCCTGCATAACCCTTCGGGAATAATAGGCGTGATATTTATAAGTTGATGTAAAGGCGATGACAAATTGCGCTCACAAACAAATTATCACACAAATTATGCTAAATTTAGAAACGTTTATTAAATTGTCGGCTACCTTCACTTCCGAATACCAACCTCAACGTTAACCTTAACCTTGCCAGGTAATGGCTGCTACAACTGTGGTCTCCTCGCTGTCCTCAGTCTTGGCCTACTGGGGATGGGTGTCGACATATTCGGCTTCTCGGTCGTCGTCACCGGCAGCGCTTGCGACTTCCAGCTGGAGCACTGGCAGAGGAGCGTCATGCTGTCTATGCCTTTTATTGGTAAGTGGCCCTAGAAGCTACATAATTCGTAGACTGTGAATATTAAAAGCTAAACTCTACAGCTTTGGAAATCTACGTATGTAATGTTTTTCTCCAAATGGAAACTCTTTTTAACCTAAGATCATCGCGATCATTTTTTTTAAGTTTTAGTTTCTTAACCATCATTTCATAAATCGTTTAATAGCGTCTGATGAATGGGATTTGAGGTTTACTAAAATCTTATTAAGGTCAGCTCAAAGGGACAGGTCAGCTCAAAGCTGCACTAGGTCATTCTTCAAAAGGCTCTTCTAGACATGGCCCTGAAATGTTAGACTCACATAACATCCAAATAACATAAATATTTGGACTTTAAAAAGAGACCATAACCTCTGAGTTTGTTTCAGCATTTCTTTTCAGTGTCTCAGTGATCAGTCAACTAGGAAATGTCAGCCATATTGTACATTCCAACAAAATATTGACGTATAAAAATGTCCTAAAAGATCTACGTTTATAAACATTTTATCGCTTTTTAATTATACTAAATTGGTTTCAAATCTAATTTGAAGATTGCGCTATTGTTATTTCGGTCAACTAATCCCAACATGAGATTTGGCAGCATCATTAATTGTTAGTATAATGTTTCCAGGACCAATCTTAATGTCAATAGTATGGGGCTACATCTCAGACACGCAAGGCAGGCGGAAGGTCATGCTCATAGCTCTGTGGGGAAGCTTCCTATCCTCCTTCGTCAGCGCCTTCTCTGCCAACTGGATCATGCTGGCTGTACTCAAGGTGCTCAGTTCAAGCTTGTGAGTGTTCTATATCTTGGTGTTATAATTATTATATTATTTTTATATACATCAGATCCCCCGTCTATTCACTCGATTGCGCGACGAAACGTGTGTATGTCACTGATCACCTCCTAAACGGCTGGACCGATTTTTGATGATGTATTTGAGTTAGTTTGATGGTTTAGATTCACTATTGAACCCGGTAGGTGGCGTTGCGATCGACTACTTGGAAACAAGATAACGTCTGTACGGTCAGCTAGTCATTTATTTTCTTATAATACATACTACAGTGCTTGGGACTGGGCTGGCTACGACGTAGCCAGACCTGTGGGCCAGAATAACCACAACGTGGAGAACTGACACACCCAGAAGGCGTCGCGGCAGACTCCGTAGAAGATGGCGGTATAAGCTGGAGAAAACCGACCAGTGGTCCACATTAGCCCTGGATCGAACGAACTGGAAGTCATGGGGAGAGAGTCCTTTGCTTAGCAGTGGGATGATTCAGGCTAACAGTAACAATAACTTAATTGCTTACCCATCACTACAAGTCTTGAATATTTTCTAATTCAGTTATTCCAGAAGAAAGGAATGATAGACAGTACATCTTGTGATTGACAGTTTCTACTATGGAATTAGCAGGGTCAGATAGATACTCTACTGTGATAGCAATAACAATTGTATTGTTTGTGTGAAAAGGTGCAGCGCGGTCCAATCAGGCGCTTACGCGCTTCTCAACGAGTCGTGCGCGAGCGCAGTGCGTGGTGGCTATATGTTGATCATGACCAGCGCGCTGATGCTGTTTGTTTTATCGTATGTCGGTAAGCTGTTTGTTTCATTTTTTAAGATACTCATGTGGTTAAAGTTTCTAGTATTGTTGGGAATTTGTTCCTCAAAACACAGAAACCGGAGAGTCTATTTAAGGAGACAGACCATAGGTACTCTTAAAGATCTCTTTTAGATATTTTTTATTTATTTGACATTTTATACTGTAGGTACTCTTTCTATAACAAATTGCACAACATGCATTCAAAATCTACCAGACTCGGAACAATAACCTGGTAAACCATTCAAATTGCATTTTGTATAGAAACTATACATTACAATGTTAAGAAACTTTCAGATGACTCAAAATCAAAAGTCATTTAATCAAATTAGGCTGAGAATCAGCACTTTTCGAATGTCAAAATTACATAAGACAGTCCCTCAAAACGCCCGCCCTTCACCACATCCTAGTGCTTTAGCTGTGAAGAAGAAGTGGCGCAGCAAACTCCCCAGCAGCACAGCTCACAGACTGTTGTTTTTTTCCCACAGTACCAGCCTACTTCATACTCCAGTTAAACTTCGCTTATAACCTGGGTCTCCTCATCTTCACACCTTGGAGGCTACTGACTATTCTCATGGCTGCCCCACTGGGCATCAGCGCATTCTTGCTGCACTTCTACTATGAGAGCCCCAAGTTCCTAGTTAATGCTGGTCGTGAGGACCTGGCTTTGGAGTATCTAGCCAAGATCTGGACCAGAAATGGAGGGAAGAATGAGTATCCGGTATGTATACAAGAATGTATGAATCTTTTGGAATGAATGAATTCATGTTTGTGGGACCGTATTTTTCTACTAAACTTCGTAACAGAATTTGATGCGGTTTTCACCACCATTGAGAGCATTTACTTCAGAAGGTTTATGTGTAAATTACATCAGTATTAAACTTACATATTTGTCCCTGCCACCCTGAGGACATCAACACGTAAACTGAAAACCAAGAATTCAGCACCTGAATATTGACACCATAGCGTAGAAATGTTCTGCATATTATTTAAAAAAAATACTGTTTCATAGAAAAGTGCAATAATGACCTACAGAAAAATTTAACCTCGAGGGTTTCAGAATCAGGTGTTCCATGGTGTTGTGTGTCGATATCGGGATGCAACCCAATAGGCGGGAAGCGATCATTTTTCCGAATATTTTTTGTTCGAATTTCATTTTACTGAAAACTATTGACCGACGTCTTTTTTGCTAAATGCATTATTTGACATATTTTTAGATCATCAAAGTATCATGTGTGTGTGGTATTATTTTACCGAACTATATTTCGCCGATTTACAAAATAACTTTTTGCTAAAGGCCGAAGCCTCTTTTGAACTTTTTTCATTTGCCATATGATTTATTTGCCATATTTTCACCACACTGAAACAACATTTCACGGAATATTATTTGATCACCGGTGTGGTTAGCCGGTTACATGGTAGCATTTTCAATATTAAATTAAAATAGTGTCATAAAAGTCAATAATTATGTTGTGCTATAAAATTTAGTGAGAAACGAATCGCTGCAAAACTGACTACCTACCCCTAGAGTGTAATTTAAGCCCGCCTAGGCATGGAGGACTGGGGCGGCTCGAGAGCTGAGGAGTAGGCGGTTTGTAGACCTGCCACCATGATCAGCCTCAGCCGCGGTGGCGGTGCCGAAGCTGCGGTGGTGAGCGTTAAAACCATCTGCGACGATAAGCTCGCATGGGGCCGCCCAAACCCCACAGCGCCGGAGTCGTGACAGAAACCCTACACCCTACCCTTGCTGCATGTTGCATGCCTGCTTGCATGCTGCATGCTTGCTTGTCTACCTACGTTTAGAATGGTGCCTGATAAAAAAGCAACAGCAAACATTCCAGATGAAATAGTGTGCACAAAATTTGCTATGCGTCTGGTGAAATAAAAATATGGTAATTATAATAATGAATGTTTGGAAATATCATACTTCGAACAAATGTTATTTCGGCCAAGTGTAACTTCGTTAAAAAGTTTTTCGACCAAATGAAACGTCGGAGTAACGAAAAAAATCGAACTGATAAAATAGGTCAACTGACACAGTGGTAGACGTAACTTCGATGAAGTAAAAAAAAAACGAAACGATAATAGTTGAAAAGTTTTAGGTGAAATTAAATTCGGTCAAATATTTTTCGAACTTATGATAGGTAACCAGGAAAATAACAAGAAATCTTGATGTTTCATCTTGTTGTAAAAACCGTGAAAAGCGGGGACGGGTTGCTATTGACTTTAAATATAAACTCAATATTTAATTTCCAGGTACGTAAAGTAGTATTAAATGAAGACAGAAGTTCTAAAAACCAAGACGAGCACATATTGAAGTCTCTGTGGCTGCAGACCGTACCACTGTTCAAGCCGCCGCTTATCTGGCCGACCTTGCAGCTGTTCTACCTGACTGCCGTCATTTATTCCATGTAAGTGGATTGATAAGTAGATACCAAGTAGATAACTATATGCTTTCAACAGGTTAGTTTTAAAAATGTTTCAATGGAACACGTCGTACTCGAATCTTCCGCTAAAACCACACTACATTTTGAAGAGATTTGAAGTAATATTTAATGGATTAATCACATTTGTAATCAGTAATGTTTGACTTTGTACTATCCTAAAGACGATTGGCATTCAGGTTACAGGGAAAAATGGGGAAATCGGAAATCAGTATTAGATATCAAAAGATCAGGATGTAGTTTACCGTTTTCTTCAAACGTTTACCCTGTTCATGCATGATTAATTCAATATAGTTCTTGGTTTTCCCCAGCAATAACAGCCTAGTGATGTGGATGCCGTACATCATAGAAGCTTTCACTGCTGGAACCAACTCACCTACTGGTGATGGCTCCAGGAGTTTGTGCAGCATCCTCAAATCTACTGTGAATGTTTCGAACTCTACTGAAACTGTAAGTAACCCCTATATAAATTGCATGAATAAAGTTGTAACAAAACAAGGAATTAAAATGTTTAGTATTACTTCAGTTGTGCTCCACCGCCCAAGGCGAGGCGATTCCGTAAAACACGACCAGTAGGAGTGGCTTTTATTTTACAGTTCAGAAACATTAATTTCGTTATTTACGTTGCTGAGCAAAAAAAAAGAAGTCGACAATTTGAAATACTGAGGCTCTGCGACGGCACTATCGACGTCGACATAACCCACCGTATCAACACTGGATGGATGAAGTGCCGACAGCTCTCAGCCGTGTTATGCGATAACTTAAAAATTATTCAGATTGTGATTTATAATGCGTTACGCTATTAGGGTGCTGATGTTAAAATCATACGAAACTATAAAACGCCTAGTAGGTAGGTATATGTTGTAATTACCTATTGTAATTATCTTGAATCCTGACAAAACTTATTTGCGTCCCATGAATAAATTGCCAACCCCTTTTTGTCTCTCGGCTGGTAAAACGCGACTGTCAATGAATACACATTCCTTTATTTTTAGTTAGCCGACTGCTTAGCAAAGGCCTTGCCAAACTATTGCAGAAAGAGAAATTGTAATCTTTAATACAATAAAAAGTCATTCAATCAAATTAGGCTCAGAATCAGCTCTTTTTGAAAGTCAAAATTACATAAGACAGACCCCCAAAACGCCCGCCCTTCACCACTTTCTAGCGCTTTAGCTAGAAAGAAGTGGCGCAAGAAGCTCCGCAGCAGCACATCTGTATGCTGTGTATTTATTGCTGCTGTATTTAGTTAGAAAAACTTGATTCTGATACAATACTTATCAACAATAACTGAGTAAGATTTCATCTTCCAGGCTACCTGTTCATCATCAATCCAGTCCCACACCTTACTCTCAGGCATCACCCACGGCTTGGTCTTCGCTGGAATCACCCTGGTGGTATCAAAACTTGCATCCAGGAAGAAACTGCTGATGATTATGTTCCTTCTAATACCGGCTCTGTCCAGTTTAGGGGCGATCTTCAACCAGAATAACCTGGCGAGCCTGATTCTGTTTGTGGGAATGACGATGACGAACCTCTGTATGGGAGTGCTGTTCTCTTACTATGTGGAGTTGTATCCTACGTCTTACAGGTAAGAAAGCACAGTTATATTTAATGTTTTCTGTAAGTCATAGTTCCATTTTGAGGCTGTTAAAAACCTGTAATAAACATGTATTTTTATGTTATCGTGACAACACTGGCTAACCATGAAGATAAATATTGAGAAGAAATATGAATTTATTAGTTTAAAAGATGGTGGTCGTTAATGATGGTTTGCGTGGTTCAAAAGTAGTGATCAATTTATAAATAATCCTTCCGTATCACGTGAAGACATAACCTCACTGCAATTAGGCTGTAGGATAAAAAATATTATACCTCTGAACCTCTGAACCTCATCTATCAGTTAGTGACTTGGATCTTTGTTGTTCTCTGAGTGAGTTCACAAAGAATTCATTGTTTGCAATATGTTACAAAATTTAAATTTAAAAATAGTAGATATTATGTTAAGCTAAGAATTTAGATGTATACTATCGCATTAGGTATGAATCATTAATGATAGATGTAAGTTGGAAAATAAATTAATGAACACTAATTAAGTAAGTGTGTGGTGCTCTTTCCAGTGTTATGGCAGCATGTCTCGGAGTAATGGTGGCGCGGATCAGCGGGCTGGCTGGAGTCAACTTACTGGGCAGCTTCGTAATGACACACTGCACTATGACGTTTTACGTCTTCACCGCATATCTGATGAGTAAGTAGATCTCCCAAGTGAAATTTAGTGATAAAATAATCGAACCCAATTAATTCAGGGTTTGCTTATTTTAAGTGATGTAGAACTCGTTGAAGCCAGAAGAAAGAAAATAAAAACTCTTGTTGGGCAGCTGGATTAAGAACTTGTTTCAGGAAGCGGTACTTCTGGACACGACTCGCATTGTTAGGAGGTCCTCTCTCGGGAACCTGTTCCGATCAACGGCGGACTACATTTAAAAACAAAAAAAAAGTGTTTTATACTGTATAATTTAAAAATATTATTAATGTCTAAACTCTGATTTTTAAAGGCTTCTTCAAACAGGCGCGACGCGACAGCGCGACGCGACACTTGTAGAACAATTTCCATGAAGTTTTTATAGAAATTGTTTTACGAGTGTCGCGACGCGACCGTCGCGTCGCGCTAGTTTGCACGAGCCTTAATTAGCTGGAATAAAATGACAGCTGCGGTCGACCGTTTTTTATCAACATGACAGTTATGCTATAGTAACGGCTGTAATTTTTCTCCAGCTAATTAAAAATCAGAGATACCATGAAGTAAAGGAGATAATAATAATCATATGAAGTCATTTTCTGCCCGATTTCTGTGTGAAATCTAAGATATTTGAAACGACGAATTTCTCAGGATGGCTGGTACCATTAAAGAGCGTGCAACTGGTTTTTTTTTTTTTTTTTTTTTCTGGTTGGGAAGTCATCAAATAACTTCTCCCGCTCTGGGTGGAGCGGGAGGGCGTGTCAGACTTTTACTGACTAAAACCCACCCGTGTTCCCTCAGTTGCCTGTGTGCCAGGGGCGGCGGTATCTCTTTCGAACAACCCGCACCCCCGGCAGGCATCAGCCCTAGCGGGCCCCTCTGTTGCTGCTGACATCTCTTTGAGGCGCGCGTGGAACACAACGCGCCGTCGACCCGGGCTTGGTCCTTACCGGACAGCGAGGTACCCATTACTCGCCGTCCGCAAGCCCGTGCCTACGGTGGCCGGGAATCAGCCTGGGATTCCCGACGCCCAGGGCGTCTCCTGCGAAGGCCACGGCTGTGAGGGCGCATGTACTGCATCTCCCTCACGTGCGCCGCCTCCCTCTTTGCTAGCATAACTGCTTCGCTGAAGGAGGCGACTGCCAGCCATGCCCTCTCGCTCCGTACCATGGCCTGGACCAGGGTCGGACGCGAGAGATCGCCGCCGCCGATCACCTCCACGAGGACACGGCGTTGCTCCGCCCAAGCTGGGCAGACCTCCACCGTATGCTCCACCGTGTCCTCTGGGCGATCTTCGCAATGGAAACACCCGGGCGTTTCCTCCCGCCCTATCCGAAACAGGAACCTCCCGAAACAGCCATGTCCGGTGAGGACCTGTGTCAGGCGGAAGGTAAGGACGCCATGCCGCCTCTCAAGCCACTCCTCAAAGAGGGGACTTACCGCCGCAATCGCGGCGTGCCCAGCGTGCAACTGGTAAGGCCTATCCTATGATCAGCAGTGGGCTGCTGAGCTAAACAATCCCCACTTTAAGTGGTGTCTAGTAAGAATATGAGTTAATTATTTACTACAACTTGTTACCTTTTACCTTTCAGCTACAGCGGGTAAACCTAACCTGAATCTAAACCATTGATTTATTACACCATCTTTTGTTCACAGGTGGAGTCGCGGTGGCGATGTTCTTGCCCCCAGATATAAAAGCCAAAGAAGTTTAAGATCTCGATAACACACATTTAGTTAAGTTGATGTAATACTAAAACGAAGGACAAAGCTATTGGCAGTATTAACTGAGTGCTCCCAAATGCAGTAGACACGTGCTCGCAATTCATAATGCTGCTGAAAAAATACTCGTAGCTAAGTTTAAGGCTGGCAACATTTAGATAGCCATCGATCAGAAGAAGAAGAAAAAGCAGTGGTCTTTGCCAAGTAGATAATTAAGGTCCTATCTCACATACTACAATCACACCCAAAGACAACACGTCGACTAGAACGAGCGTTATTTTGTATGAAAATGAAAAAATATTCACACGGACATTTGACCGTAAAAGTCAACCGTGTGGGCGATACCGACCACGTCAAGGCCACGTCGAACACACAACGCAACCACCAGCCACACCGTTCACTAACGGCTGGTAACATCGCAAACAGAACGATCTATCTGCAAACACTAGCCACAACGTAAACACATCGCCAGTTGCGTTGTGGTGAAGAGCAATCAAGAAGATGCGCCGACACTATTCACACGTAACGACTGCGTGCCCACATTTTGAGCTGTGGTTTGGTGTGGTTGTGGTACGTGTGAATTGGCCCTTTGTGTTGATCGGTGATGGTTTCGTAAATAGCCACCGATGTAGTAAATTATTACGTTATTTATGGTAGGTAATAATAATCATAAGTTAAAGATAGCTTGATGAGTAGAAAAATAAACGAGTCTTGACACAGCGTGGTATCTTTTGTAATAACTATGTAAATTACCTGTAAATGATGAAAAGGGCTCGTAGCTAAGTAATAACAGGCGTTCGGGTTGGAAGATCAGGTTAAACTACACTTATTGTGGTTGGTCCGAAGACGAGTGGCCATCTTTACATACCTCGACTCCCTCTCGAGCTGACCTTTGACAGTCTTACCAAGGGGTATCGTCATATCGAGTAACTGGGTTGTGGAGGTCAGATAGGCAGTCACTCCATATAAAATACTGGTATCCAGCTGCATCCGTTTAGACTGGAGAAGCCGACCACAACTCAGTTGCGAAAAGGCTAGGCAGATGAATATAGACTTCTTTGTATGTAAACAAAATTCTAATTCCAAATGCGGCTGTAATGCGCGCTTGGCCATTACCAATTACGACATAGTATTCCTGCTAAACTATTTTGTTTGCTGAACTTTTCTTAAAATTCGTATTGTTTTGAATAATACAAATTATTTTAATTGAAAGATGTTGTTAAGTAAATGAATTTGAATAGAAATGTGAATCACCTCGAAGTACGGCAGGTGTGTTGCTAATTCAGAGACAAAGAAAAAATATCTCATGTGCCTGTACACCGACGTACCTTAAACCGATACACAGCAAGATTTGGAGGCAAAAATAAGTATGATGGTAGTACTTCCACAGATGCTCCTTCTTCACAAAAATTTCTATTACTAATTCTACTTTCTACAACTATAATCATTTTCGCTATAACTGCATTTGTTTGGATGCTAATTGCAGGAGATAATATTTGCATCAATTATCATAACTATTTGCTCAACTGTTACTGAAGATAAAGTTAGTGCGATGCTAAAATAATACTAATATTGATATTTATTGATGCGACATTCAAGAAACAACAGGACAACATCTTTTCCGTCTCTCTCATAAAACGGATAAATGAATACCTACTCTGAAATGAATTTAGTCTAAATAATTATATAAAATATGACTAGTAAGATATAATTTAATTTAAATAATTATATAAAATATGACTGGTAAAATATAATTTTCGGACAAGGCGACTTAGGGGTTCATTTAAGGGGATGGACAGAAATGTTTTTCTGTGGACTACGAATGCGCTGTTGGCCCTGGCATTCGACAACGACTGACTAAATTGAAATTTCGTGAAAACAAAGTCGTGGAGAACAATTAAGAAGATAACATAGGTAATATCGATAAGTAAAGAGTTTATAATACATTCCTCACCTTCCGCCTGACACAGGTCCTCACCGGACATGGCTGTTTCGGGAGGTTCCTGTTCCGGATAGGGCGGGAGGAAACGCCCGGGTGTTTCCATTGCGAAGATCGCCCTGAGGACACGGTGGAGCATACGGTGGAGGTCTGCCCGGCTTGGGCGGAGCACCACCGTGTCCTCATGGAGGTGATCGGCGGCGGCGATCTCTCGCGTCCGACCCTGGTTCAGGCCATGGTACGGAACGAGAGTGCATGGCTAGCAGTCGCCTCCTTCAGCGAAGCAGTTATGCTCGCAAAGAGGGAGGCGGCGCACATGAGGGAGATGTAGTACATGCACCCTCACAGCCAAGCAGCCGTGGCCTTCGCAGGAGATGCCCTGGGCGTCGGGAATCCCAGGCTGATTCCCGGCCACCGTAGGCACAGGCTTGCGGACGGCGAGTAATGGGTAGCTCGCTGTCCGGTAAGGACCAAAACCGGGTCGACGGCGCGTTGTGTTCCACGCGCGCCTCAATGAGATGTCAGCAGCAACTGATGGGGCCCGCAAGGGCCGATGCCTGCCAGGGGTGCGGGTTGTTAGAAAGAAATACCCCTGGCACACAGGCAACTGAGGGAACACGGGTGGGTTTTAGTCAGTAAAAGTCTGACACGCCCTCCCTCTCCACCCAGAGCGGGAGAAGTTATTTGATGATTTCCCACCCTAAAAAAAAAGAGTTTAAGTAAAAACCACGATTACTCTACGCGATGCCTTTTCAAAATAACAAAACATCACGCCTGTAATCCTCGAAGGTTTAGGCTGAGCTGTAGCTATAGTACACACACATTTCATCTTTCATGAATAGTAAAGCTATATTCACACTTTATATCGAAAAATCCTTACCTATGCTTGGAAATTCCCTAAGTGATCGAATCAGAAATAAAGAGATCCGCAGGAAAACCAAGGTAACCAACATAGCCCGAAGAATTGCCAAGCTTGGCAGTGGGCAGGGCACGTTATTCGCAGAATTCGCGGGCCGAAAGTTTGGAGTGGTGACCAGCAGACATAGCGTTAGTGGGTGTCCCATAAGATGGACTGATGACCTGGTGAAGGCCGCAAGAATCCACTGGATGTGAGAAGCACAAAGCCTTTCAAAGTGGAGGTGCTTAGGGGAGGTATCTGTCGAGCAGTGGACGTGTTTTGGCTGAAATGATGCTAATAGAGAAAATCATGCCTTTGAACAAACGACGTAAAACTTTAAATGGTTTTATCATTTATCAATACCACTAAACAAACAAACTTAGTTCTAGAAAGTAGGTACATTAAGTTAGAATACCTATAGCATTTAATCAACACGTCAATGTCAGTACAAACTGAAATACTTTTTCTATTGTCTATTAATAGTTTTTGCCAATTTTAAATAAAAATAGTACAGAAACGATGGAAAGGAAAATGTCTTATTACCTATGAATTAGCACAAGCAAGGACTGTGGGTTGGGCAAGGCTCATTTAGGTAGTAGCCAGTCCATGAAAATGTATGTCTTACGCAAATCTTAAGATAGAATTTTGTAGCTGTTAATGTTTTTTCGTCCCATTACTGATTTATTATAATGACGACAGTTATACCTACTTAAAAGGCTTGTAGCTAAGTGTCAATAGTTGCACGGGTCGATCGATCAGGTTAAGCTACGCCTGCCGCGGTTGGTCCGTAGATGGGTAACCATCTTAACATACCAAGACCCCTCCGTACCTTAAAAGGCAAGTCAAATTGTTAGTCCCAACTGTCATTCATGGATCTTTATCAGTCGTTAAGGGTCGACAGAAGCCCGAAAGTCTGACAACCAGTCTTACCAAGGGGCTTCGTACATGTCAGATAGGCGGACTCTCCCTGTAAGTGGTATTCAGCTGCATCCAGTTAGACAGGAAGCTGACCTCAACGTAGTTGGGAAAAAGCTAGGTAGATGATGATGTTGTACATATGTACTTAGTAGATTTCCACTGTTCATAACGCCTATTTATATATTTAATTTTAAATCAAAGAGTGTCCATGGAGTTTATTGCCCGTCCTTCTTCATAGGAACTCACTACGCTTTGAAATGAGCAACCAGCTTCATCACTCTTTCTAACCGACTCCTTTGACAATTCGCAAGTGCCTGTAAATGGTTAATTGCCTAATTAAAATCAATGCTTTGAGTTTGCCACGGAGCAGCATTGCCGTGTTTCTTCCTTTTTTATTGGATAGTTTTTGCATTAGCTTCGATAATACGTATTTTATCGACTTTGTGTCTTGATAATGCTCTGTAAAACTTCCTGTCACTGTTGTTGACGGGTAGGTAACATACGTACTAAAAACAGCCGACTTCCAAAAAAAACACTAAAATGTGAAAATAACTTTAATTTCGGAAGGCGGTGTCTTTAGATAAGTATGTATTTGAAAAAAGTTTTAGTGGTTCACATGTACTTACCCCTTCACAGCGTTCCGGCGTGATGTTATGTTATGAACTGATGTAAACAATAGACAGACATGAGATTTCTGCAATTCCAGTCTATTTGCTATCATTTATTGAGGAGTTCCGTTGCCTATCTCCGAAGTTCTTCATCAGATCTTCACCAAATTGAAATGGGACCACTCCAAGAAAGTACTCTTCCAAAAACTACCCAAATCGCTTCAAATGTGCCTATAAAATTTGAAGAGTTCTCTCTATTTCTCCAGGATACCTGGGAAGTATACCTTTTCAAACAAAAAAAAATCCAAATCGGTCCAGCCATCTTCGAGTAATCGGGGAACATACATAAAAAAAGGTTCCGACGAATTGAGAACCTCCTCCTTTTGGAAGTCGGTTAAAAAGGGAAAAATAATTGCAGTTTTAAGTGAGGTAGAGTGCTACAACGATATTTTGGTCACTGTTGTTAAACATTTGTAGGTACCATTGTTTTGTAAAATGTCACTGAAAGATTAAAAAACAAGATGGCGGTGTTGGTTCCGATTTTCACTGTGCGAGGGCTATAAACGTTTTAGCCTCTTTGGCTGTGATTGAGCACGCAACGATCGAGATGCAACTCACACACAGGTACACTGGCACATTGCTCGCAGTTTAAATGGCATGGAAAGGTTCTGGAGTGGCGACCGCGTACCAGAAGATGTAGAGTTGGAAGGCCTCTCACTAAGTGGACCGATTTACTGGTGAAGGCCGCAGCAATCCGTTGGATGCGGAAGTTGCAGAGCTTGGGGGATACCTATGTGCAGCAGTGGACGTTTTTCGGCTGAAATTATAATGAACAATAAATAAAACTGATCACCACGCTCACTCTCTTCGCGCTGGCGATAATTTTCATCACGTTCCAGCTATCATTCTGCCAGGTGGCGCACCAGAAACTGCGTGGTTCGTTCACCCCTAACCGTGACCGTACGAATACTAGGTCAACTAGGCTTGAACATTAAGTACGAAGGTAATCTCTTATGTTTACTTATGTATGATATTATACTTACTTACATTATATTTATTATTTTTTCTTGGATGCGCCGTGACTTTGGGCGTAGTTATCTCGTCCTACACATTGTCATTTGCATTCGAGTATTCTAAAGGGTTTAATAACTAAGACGTGTCTACGTATAGTGTGGAAAAAGGTCACTATTTTGTATGTGGTATAAATTACAATTAAATATAACTACTATAGACATATGAGCCCATAGTAGGGCAAGGACATAGAAAAATAAAAAAATAATAATTCATGATTAGGTTAACATTTATTTTTTGGGTGGGAAATCATCAAATAACTTCTCCCGCTCTGGGTGGAGCGGGAGGGCGTGTCAGACTTTTACTGACTAAAACGCACCCGTGTTCCCTCAGTTGCCTGTGTGCCAAGGGCCGCGGTATCTCTTTCGAACAACCCGCACCCCTGGCAGATTAGGTTTACATTCGATGTTATTTTAATGTAGGTATGTATTACGCAACAAATAAAAGGTTCTGACAATATGCAGATAAGGGGACGATTATAAGCTAAAGACACGACCATGAAAGTAAAGTTAACGTTACGGACGTCGCCATGGGATCTGGAGGCAGAGGTCCTCGCGCACACATGGCGACAGGAGGCCAAACGCCGGGGCGTAACTCCGTTGCCACAAGAAATCGCGCCACAGCGGACAGACCTCCGGCGGGATCTCATGGCGAAATGGAGAGTGTGATTGTCGCAACCCTGTGCTGGTCACGCCACGATTGCGGCGGTAAGACCCCTCTTTGAGGAGTGGATTAAGAGGCGCCACGGCGTCCTCTCCTTCCGCCTGACGCAGGTATTTTCACCGGACACGGTTGTTTCCGGAGGTTCCTGTTTCGGATAAAGTGGGAGGAAACGCCTGGGTTCCCTTTCCACTGCGTAGATTGCTCTGAGGACACGGTAGAGCATACGGTGGAGGTCTGCCCGGATTGGGCGGAGTACCACCGTGTCTTTGTGGAGGCGATTGGCGGTGGCGATCTCTCGCGTCCGGCCCTGATTCAGGCCATGGTACGGATTGAGAGTGCATCGCTCTCGCGTTCTCGCTTCTCAGTTTGCTGGTTAATCCACCTAAACTCACTCCTCACAGAACCAAGGTGTCCCAACACTGAGAGCATTAAAGATTGTTTATTTTACATACAATTATAATTTTAACTCTTTATTCGTTGTTGTAATAGCATTCGTGTAATTTGGTTTAAATCGTTTTTTTTTAGATTTTGTGAATGTGAGACTGCAGATTTGTAGACCGTTTTACATTTTATTAAGTACTTGGTATTTTTGTCATGCCTAAACTGTCCTCCTTTACATATTAACAATGTACCTAATTTGAAAACATTGTAAAAGGCAGGAGAAGACCAATTGGAACCGTACACCTAACTTCTGATGCTTCATAAGTGTCCATGTAATACTGTGAAATGAAATATTTTGATTTCGATATGCTTCTTGTTCCTCCCACAAGATAGACCGATGAACTGGCGAAGGCTCCGAAACCCGCTGGATGAGAAATTACGGAACCGGTTGAAGTGGCGATTCTTGGGAGAGGTCCAGCAGTGGACGTCTTTCGCCTGAAATGGTGATGATGCTTCTTGTAATAAACCGAAACGTCGCTCGTAGATCAGGGGGCAATATTTGTAAGCGAATCCATCGCTTCCCATGAGCACAACGTTGCCTGTTTAAGTATCAATTTAATAATAAGCATTGTGTTCTGGTAGAAATAGCTCAGCTCAATAGCACCATGAGCTTACGCAGGCAAAATTCGTTAACTTCTCTTTATAGGTATGTTATCTATAATGTTAATTATATGCTATTATTGTATATAATCAAGTTCTTCCAACATAACAGACAGCTGTGCTGCTGGGGAGTTTGTTGCGCTACTTCTTCTTCCCAGCTAAAGCACTAGGAAGTGGTGAAGGGCGGGCGTTTTGGGGGACTGTCTTATGTAATTTTGACGTTCAAAAAGTGCTGACTCTCAGCCTAGTTTGAATAAATGACTTTTGATTTTAATTTTTGATAGAATATTGTACAGCGATTGTATTGGTCACAGAAATAGTTAAAATTCCGTACCAGGAGTACTATATATTTCGATAGGTAAGATACCTAATGTAATATATTCGATAGTCAGTAACGTTTTTTAGTTGTCTCCATACAAACGTTATCTATGTTAGTGACCGCTGAATTTGAAGACTAACGACGTCAACGACATGAATTTAAAGTCAAAATCAGAATTCATGGTGAATATCTATTGGAAAATATAAGTGACAGAAAGTTTTATTCATTGCATTAATCTATTCTTGTCAACTTATTTCACTTTGTTTAAGTAAAAAGCGCAGTGAACTACACAACCTCAACAAAATCACAAATTACTTTTACATATACGACACTCTTCAGTCGTCGTCAGTGACATATTATAAGGAATAAAAATTAATAAACCAACCGAAATACCATAATTAAGTAGTTTCCCGCCAACCCTTCTTAGTCGGATTAAATTTCGTGAATGCGACTTTCATCATTTTTAGCGATGTCACTACATTTTGAGTATATGAGCCATTCTCTGTTCTCATTACTGAGAAACAAAACGTAAGGAGTGAAGTTAGCTAAACGATACGATCTATCGAGCTTACCTTAGTGCCTGCGTTAGACGACGACAACAAAGCTGAGGAAGGGCTGGGCAGATGTTGTACACCAGTTTCGATTGTTCGGCACGTATACCTAGGTACC
Source organism: Polymixis lichenea (assembly GCA_949091785.1). Classification (NCBI taxonomy): domain Eukaryota; kingdom Metazoa; phylum Arthropoda; class Insecta; order Lepidoptera; family Noctuidae; genus Polymixis; species Polymixis lichenea. The sequence continues at coordinate 1,241,842 of OX420944.1, forward strand.
TAGTTCGTGATGAATTTGAAATAAGTAGCTTATAGCGCGGTAGTGGAGAAGGTACTTCTCTAGCCAGTCAGCAGAGGTAGCATAGCTGATGTCCAGGAAAACCATAAAAAAATAGTTTAATCACGCAGTGGTAAATCCACCCTTCCAGGAAGATACAAAGGAAATTAACCTATTATTAGAAGGCACAGAAAGATACTGTTACGCACATACTAAGGGAATATCTATATTTCCTTAGTATTTTTTCTGTTTTCTGTTTGAAGAAGTAAAAAAAATTCAAAGTATTCTAATACTTTGACATTTGCACTTCTTCAGAAGTTTTTCTCTCAGCTTCATTTAGACACTTGTGGAATTTGTTTACAGACTGATTTGTTTATAATGACATACTACATGAAAGGCAGTAAAAAAAACACCTGTTATACTTGTTTTTATTATGGATACAACAAAAACAAATGTTATTAATTAATTCAGTGACACGCATGCTTGCATTATGGTTAATGTTAACACTTGACAGCCGATCAATACCGAACTAGTTATGATGTCGCAGAAGATTTGTTTTACGTGGCAACTGGCTTTTATGGGTTCATGTGTCAATCGTAAGTTACTTATTAAGTAAGTTTGGCATCGTTTGTATGGTATTATTAGCTTCTGGTTAAGAGAAAACCATACACACTCGAAACGATATAGGTAGGTATCTAACTATAAAACATATTTGAAAATCCTTAATTTTGTGTATCGCACTCAAATGGCATGTGTCAGTTAAAAAAAGAAGCTATTTACCTATTCCAAAACGTAGCAGGTTCCTATGAAGAAGAACGGGTATGAAACTGTCTCTATGGTATTTTATAAAGGTACTCAAAACAAAAAAAAAAATGTTTTCTCTGATCTAATCTGTCTGTTCCGGCTAATCTCCGAAACAGCTGGACAGATTTTTACGGGACTTTCACTGGCAGATAGCTGATGTTATAAGGAGTATAGTTTAGAGTACAGAGCTGGGTGGTACTTGATCCACGCGTCATGTTCGCGAACAGGCGCCGTCGGTTGCAACTGACATGGCATATTTTAAATCATATACGAGTACCTATTTAGAATTGTTTCTAAATTTTTTTACATTGTTTTCCCATCGGAATAGAAGCAACAAGAATAATGTACCCAGGATTTTGTAATATCTTGATTTAAAAGAGTGTCCTTGGAGTTTCTTATCTGTTCTGCTCCATAGAGATGTGAATGCCTCAACTGTCCGACTAACTAATCGAACTTTTTGACAGTTTAAAAGTCCCTGTAAATTATATCATTGAAATAAATGCTTTGAACTTGAGTAATATAGGCTTTTTGTCCCAGCAACACGATCCTGTGGGATCATTTCCAACGTCCACCCGCGTGAATCTTAGTTAGTTGATAAAACAAAAAGAGAAGCAGGTATTAAAAACAGATAATAAATAAATAGAGTAGATAGTAGGTATTATGGCATACCTACTGTTATCTTACTGTTCAAGTTCACATCGGTGAATCATAAGTTTCAGCGCGGTCATTCGCTCATGACCTACGATACAGAACTATCTCTTTCTGACATCTGCGACCGATAAGACTACAAAAAAACAATACTCGCTGTAATTGTATAATTTTACTTTTATCGTATAATCTTATTTAGTATAAGGTATAATTAGGTATATGCATCATCTGCCCTTCCATTCTTCAACTGTATTGGAGTAGGTACTTAGTCTGTGCGTCAAAAAAATGTCTAATTTTCTTTCAAATATTGTAAAGTCCTACACCTTCAAATGAGATTTTAACTAAGGTATATAAGGTCATTATTTGTTGATTTAAAATCTCATTTGAGTAACTTATATTGAAGGTTTGGATTGTTTAATCCAAACCCTCCTTGATCCAAACCCATTATTTAGTAAAATAACATCAAGGTAATGATGTCTTAGTAAACTAAACGACAAGAATTAGTTGACGAAGAAGGTAATCGTGAAATAATAAAAAAGAACCAAGAAAGTCAAAGTAAAGGCTGAACAAGTAAGCGCGTCAAATTCTATGAAAACTTCATGGAAATTGTTCTACCAGAATCGTAATTTTTGTGGAAGATACGATCCTATTGTGATTATAAATATAAAGCAAAATCAAGAGTATTACGACTAGGCTGGGCGTCAGCATTTTTTGAACCTCTTAATAACATAAAATAGTCCCTCCGAAACGCCCGCCCTTCACCACATCCAAGTGCTTTAGCTGGGAAATAGAAGAGGGGCAACAACAGCTCTGTTCAGTTACAGAAAATTGATTATATGAATACATTTTTTATTAAGTATAGTTCTAACATTTTCAGAATTTAGAAACGACTGTCTTCGTTTCCATATTCTCTTGGAAGGGCTTCAATGGCCATTTACCCAAAAAGTCGAATTACATATTAAAAAAAAACGAAGAATAATATGCCTACAATAATATAATCCTTAAGCTAACTAATAAATACCTGGCAGGGTATAGTTAAACGGTTGCAGAGAGCAAAACTAAATAAATAATAATTTTCTGAACTATCCGCAGTCGATCTTACAACACAGTGCGTGCGAGTCGTTTCCCAAAATGAGTTGCCATTTCCAAATTTAGAATGCGTGAATAATTATTTTTGAGTGCGAAATATTTTTTATATTAAAAAATTGGTCTCAATTTATTACATGTGATTAAAATAATAAAAAAAAAAAATCTTGAATCTGCGTTTTAAGTTACGTCAGTGAAGTATATTATTTTTTTTAGAAAATGTTTTAGATTAATATTAGGTTTACAATTTAAAGGTAACTATTACTTTTTATTTTTTATTTAGACGTTCATGCTAGGTAGTAGTAATGATAAAAATAAAAACTTTGTTCAATATTATGTTAAAAGTAATTTTAAATTATTAATATAACTTTATTTTTATAATTTCACAATTCTGAATGTACCTATATTAATTAAAGTGCCCTTCAAGTAATGCACCCGTTTACAAGCATAGCCGGCGAAGTTAAAGAGGACGGTAGGGATATTCTTAAAAATAGTAAGAAAATGTCTCACAATAGGTGCTTAGGATATGTCTGTATTTTTACGTAACAACTTAATTGATTTCGTAATTACTGAATCTATAAATAACATTGTTGAGATCTACAGTATGATTTAATGGGTTATTAATTGGTAACGATTTTAAAATGTTATTAATTAAATAATGCTCAACATAATAGTAATAAAAAGGACTGATTGTTAGCTACGTCCTAGAATAAAGATTTAACTTGACATAAGAAATTAGGTAGGCTGGTGGATTCTTAATTGATTGTCATTAAAATATATATTTTAATTGTATTTACATTGATTTGGATTATCTATTTGATTTAATGCTATACTTTGTCATTCCATTTTATCTAAACGATAATTATATATCATTTAATTTTAAAAAGTATTTACCTTCTAAATACTATTAAATATTTATCAAACCTATTTGCGTATTAATTTGCTTTTTTTTGGGTGGGAAATCATCAAATAACTTCTCCCGCTCTGGGTGGAGCAGGAGGGCGTGTCAGACTTTTACTGACTAAAACCCACCCGTGTTCCCTTAGTTGCCTGTGTGCCAGGGGCCGCGGTATCTCTTTCGAATAACCCGCACCCCTGACAGGCATCGGCCCTTGCGGACCCCACCAGTTGTTGCGGACATCTTTGAAGCGCGCGTGAAACACAACGCGCCGTCGACCCGGGCTTAGTCCTTACCAGACAGCGAGCTAGCCATTACTCGCCGTCCGCAAGCCCGCGCCTACGGTGGCCGGGAATCAGCCTGGGATTCTCGACGCCCAGGGCGGCTCCTGTGAAGGCTACGGCCGTGAGGGCGCATATACTGCCTCTCCCTTACGTGCGTCGCCGCCCTCTTTGCGAGCATTGCTGCTTCGCTGAAGGAAACGACTGCTAGCCATGCACTCTCGCTCCATACCATGGCCTGGGCCAAGGCCGGATGCGAGAGATCGCCGCCGCCGATCACCTCCACGAGGACACGGCGGTGCTGCGCCCAAGCTGGGCAGACCTCCACCGTATGCTTCACCGTGTCCTCAGGGCGATCTTCGCAATGAAAACACCCGGGCGTTTCCTCCCACCTTATGCAAAACAGGAACCTTTCGAAACAGCCGTGTCTGGTGAGGACCTGTGTCAGGCGGAAGGTGAGGACGCCATGCCGCCTCTCGAGCCACCCTTCAAAAAGGGGACTAACCGCCGCAATCGTAGCGTGCCCAGCACTGGGTTGCGACAATCGCACTCTCCACGTCACCATGGGATCCTGCCGGAGCTCTGTCCGCCGTGCCGCGATTTCCCGCGGCAGCGGAGTTACGCCCCGGCGTTTGGCCTCCTCGCGCCACTCCGAAGTGTGCGCGAGGACCTTTGCCTCCAAATCTCATGGCGGGCGTATTAATTTGCTAAAGTATTATTTTGTGGTGTGAACGATGTTAGCGAACCTAAATAAGACAAAGAAAATCGAATAGGTAAGTAGTACGTGTGTACCTAATGTAGAGCAGTGAAGGCGCAGTGGTAACAGCGGCGACTTATGACTTGTAGGTCGTAGGTTCGAACCCAGGCAGGCGCTTGACTTTGTGCAAATTACTTCATCACCACTGCTCTCAAAATGGTGATGGAAAACATTGTGACGAATCCGGCATGTGCGAGAACCAAACATTCCAAGACATATCTACCAACCCCCCCAGGGCCCACGTGGTGGATTACGGCCCACTCCCTCTCACAGAGAGAAGGCCTGTGTCCCAGCAGTGGGAACATTATAGGCTAAATATGCTTATGCTATGTTCATAAGGTAGAAATCAGCATGGACTAGTAGCTATTTTTATATTATTAAAGTTATCTAGAATTTACCTTTATTGGCAATTAAGACATTCTATTATATTTATAGAAAACAAGAATATCTCATTCTGTAGTCATTGATACTAGTTAATCGTGTTATTTTTCTTCTAAATAATAATTTATACTATCAGTGTGATAAATAAAATGTTCTTCGCAATTGAAGCTGGTGGAGCTAGTTTATGTATAGAGCCATCTGAAACGTTACATTTTTATGGAATTTCAAAGGAAAAGATTTTGATATATCAAACACATACCTAGAAGTTCTGAAAATGCTTTATTTTTACAGATTTCTTAACGTCTTTTCTACGACTTTTTGTTAATATTTTACCAAATTATTTCTGCAATAAATAATTGTTAACCAAATAATAATGATGCATATTAATAATTGTTACTGCTAAATTACTAGCTGACCCGACAGACGTCGTCCTGTCTTAACTATGAACATTGAATTCGCATTGGTATAATATTACAAAAGTTGATATGGTCGATAAGTTTACTTAAATTTAATAATGACGTGCAACTTTCTTATTTTTTTTCTTTAATGAGAACCTTCTCCTTATAATAACAAACACCACAAAAACGAATTACCTAGCTAAATTGGTCCACCCGCTCACGTGTCATGCCGTGACCAAGGGAAATAGGGATTAATTTTTATCTACAGAGTGAAACAGAAACCCTATTGCTTTCCTTAAGCACTAAAGATAACAGCTGGTATAGAATCACTATACATAGTTTCAGCTCAAAATAAAATACTCTAAGAATTGATACCAAAATTTCGGTGTCATATGTTTCTTAAATGCAAATTATAACGAACGTGTCACCACACTACGTAGGTCAATAACTTTCCACGTTACTTGCCAATATCACGATAAATCTCTTCCGAGTGTCTGAGTTCTCACTCTTCAGAGTCTCTTTTGAAAAGTTCGGTTTCTGGTATAAATGTATTAAAAATTCTCATAACTTCCGAACATGTAGAGATAGGATTTAAAAACCCTTCCAATATCGTTTGATATCATCCAAAGAAGCCGTGCCCTTGGTATGTATATACCCTTTCCGTTACACGTATATATAGATTATGAAGTCTTATTAAAGGATAAGCATTGCTTAAAGTTAAGTTAATGATTAACGACAGTTTAATCATACGTTTATACGTCTTTTACATACATACAGAAGCTCAAGCCTCCTTCCCTTGGGACAGGCAGGAACTACAGAACGTCAGCTACTACGACCCTTACATGCTATTTTTGCCTCGTCAACGTTCATACATCTAATCATACACACGCCGATTAACATCACCAATAAGGTCACTCTATGTCTATTCCGCTGCATCCGGTTAGACTGCAAGCCGACTACAATATAATTTACTTCGAGAGCTTCCTGTTTCGACTAAGGCGGGAGGAAACGCCCTGGTGTTTCCTCTGCGAAGATCGCCCTGAGGACAGTGAGAGCATAAGGTCGAGGTCTGCCCGGCTTGGGCGGAGCACCACCGTGTCCTTGTGGAGGCGATCGGTGGCGGCGATCTCTCGCGTCCGGGCCTGGTCCAGGCCATGGTATGGAGCGAGAGTGCATGGGTAGCCGTCACCTCTTGCTGCAAAGCAGTAATGTTCGCGAAAAATGAGACGGTGCACGCGAGGGAGAGGCAGTATATGCGCCCCCACGGCCCCAGTCACCGCAGGAGGCGCACTGGGCGTCAGGAATCCCGGGCTGATTCCCGGCCACCGTAGGCGCGGGCTTGTGGATGGCAAGTAATGGATAGCTCGCTGTTCCGTACGGACCAAGCCCGGGTCGACGGCGCGTAGTGTTCCACGTGCGCCTCAAAGATATGTCAGCACCAACTGATGGGGCCCACAAGGGCCGATGCCTGCCAGGGGTGCGGGTTGTTCGAAAGAGATACCGCGGCCCCTGGTACACAGGCAACTGAGTAAACACGGGTGGGTTTAGTCAGTAATAGTCTGACACGCCCTCCTGCTCCACCCAGAGTGGGAGAAGTTATTTGAAGATTTCCCACTCTCAAAAAAAACCCCAATATTTGTATGTAATATAAGTCGGGAAAAAGAAGGTAGATTGAATGAGTAAAATAAAAAAAGATAAAATGATTAACAAACAAACAATCAAATCCAACAAAATGATAAAATTAAAGGCTTCATACTAAATAACGGCTTTTTACTAAATTCAGATGGAAGTATATACGCCAGGTAACAAAAACTGTTTTTTTATTTCTTCCGTCTGTTTGTTCTGGTTAATATCCGAAACGGCTGGACCAATTTAGACGGGACTTTTACTAGCAGATAGCTTAGCAAATTTTAGAAAAAGAAAAAGGATTAGTAAAGAGCTTCAACATTTTTTCCGACATCCACGCGAACGAAGTCGCGGGCACAACTAGTTAGTAATAAACGCAAGAGCAGGCAATGAGCAATAATCAGCAGTCATAATACTACACGAGTATAATAACAAATCCACAGCAGTTCAAGTCTGTTATTATTTAAACAAACGGTATTATAATACCGTTAGCTAGACGTTGCGTTCAAAATATTCAACAAATCCGAGATCTATTCATCTATTGAAATAATACGACTCGAGCTACGTCTGGCAATCTGGGTTGAGGCTAGGGTTCCTTTAAAAACTGCATCACAAAAAACATTGTGGGTAAACCTAGAACATTGGTAAAATAGGCACAGCCAGGTACCTACCAATGTACGGCCTCGGTGGCGCCGTCCATCCGCAGGCACCCACCATGTGGAGATCATTGGAATATACTTTATCAATGTAAAAATATGTAACTTTGTCCATACTTGCTTTTTACTTTATGAATGCCAAAGTAACTCTTTCTGTCCATGGACAAGCCATTGTAGCAGGTCGTTCTGTAGAGTCTGCCTATCGCCATGTTAAGGAGGCGTGAGTTAATTTAAATATTATCCTCATAAATCAAGGTAATGTGACCAGCCTAGCTTACAATATGTGCGGCAGTTTAAAAGTTGAAATGTCATCAACATTTCGTGTTGAATTATTTAACCTTTTAACATTTTGAATAAAATTTAAAGAAGAAAATACATTTCTTGATATTATTATAATCTAGTACGAAAACTTGTGGCTTTTCCTCTTCCTTGTCAATTACAAGTTTAATTAAACTAAATTCTATGTAATCTTAAATAACCTGTCCATTGTTTCAGGGTACAACTCAGAGAGAAAATGACGACGAAAACGGGTATCAAGCAGAACGGGCAAGGAGATAGTATTAAAAATATAAATAATAGCGTTTTAAACATAAATAGTAGCAGTCATGAAGATAGAATATACACTTATGCTGAAGCCATCAATTTAGCTGGTAAGTCTTCTTTATTAATTCATCACAAAAAAGAAATACCTCTTTATTCTGAACTCACAAATTATTATTCAGCTATACGAGAATTCTCATGCTTTGACAAAAAATTAGCCAGCCAGCCTGTTGTGTAATGAAGCTGGGCCCAGATTACGTTGGATGTTAAAAGGCAAAACACTCGTCGTGATGCTCCACCCTTTCCTCTTCTAGAAGTTGGTGCAACATGCGTTGTTTCGAAGTCAAAATAAAAAGTCATTTATTCAAACTAGGCTGAGAGTCAGCACTTTTTGAACGTCAAAATAACTTATGACAAAAAACACCCCAAAACGCCCGCCCACTTCCTAGTTTTAGTTTTGAATTCGACCTTTAATATAAGGCGTCGGCTTAGATTTTGGAGTCCAAAAATCTTTTTTTAGAACCAGGTTTTATTACCAATGGCAAATAAACCCTGGTCCACGCCTTCTGCGTCCAGACTCACAGACTGGCTCAGCATAGACCCAGTAGATATTTTTTGATTATTGTTCGGTTCAGGTTTCACCACTATCTCATCTTACAATAAGTGAAGAATGAATGCAAAGTGAGTGTTCTATCTGGGAAGAGTCCTCTAATACGCATGATGGTAATAACGGTTTGTCCTAATTCTGTTTCAGGTAATGGCAGCTATAGCATAGGTCTCCTGGTAACACTGAGCGTGTGTACCCTCGCGATGGGCGTGGACATGTTCGGGTTCTCAGTGATTGTCAGTGGGTGCACCTGCGACTTCGGGCTAGACATCAGTCAGACCAGTATACTACTGTCTATGCCTTTTGTTGGTGAGTACAAAGATAAATGATTAATGTGTCTTGGTCATAGATATAAGAAAGAAGTTGGTTGTTTTTATATTTCTATGGTCGTGGTCTTCTTCTTTCATAACCGACTTAAAAGAAGGAGGAGGTTCTCAATTCAGTTGTCTTTCTGTTTGTTATCTCAGTACTCCGTCATTTGTAAATCGATTTGAAAAAGTCTTCATATAAATTGTGTCAAATATACGAATGAAATGTCAAATTCCTTGCCTCGGAAAGCACGTTAAGCCGTTGGTCCTGGCTGTCATTTGTGGATCTTTGACAGTCGTTACGGGTCGTCCGAAGCCCGAAAGTCTGACAGTCAGTCTTACCAAGGGGTATCGTATTACCAAGTAACTGGGTTGTGGAGGTCAGATAGGCAGTCGCTTCATGTAAAATACTGGTACTCAGCTGCATTTGGTTAGACTGGAAGCCAACCCCAACGTAGTTGGGAAAAGGCTAGGCAGATGATGATACGAATCAATATACACGTACAAAAGAATCAAATTGCCACTGAGTGCTCAATCGGCGTAACAGTTGAGAACGTCTGCATATGAATCACATACACGCGTTCAATCTTACCCTTTAGTGCATTAATGTCATAGCACACTCTAAGTATTAAAGATGTCTGTATTTGTATAAGAACGATCAATGTGTTAGGTAGCTGTATAAAAAATCTGAAAAACTGTATTCGTGTTTTCATTCGTCATTCTTGAGTAACAATGTATTGCGTAAGTCTGCTACCCTACGATTGAAGCATATCACAAGCAGCTGTTAAAAAGAATAAAACTCAAAAGAAAACATTTTCATGCATATTACATTGTTTTCCCGCCAGTTTATTTAAAATAAAAATTCATACAATAGTTTAATTCACTCTGTTGTGTTATCATCATTCTCTATGACTCAGCGTAACAATATAAATGAGTTCAGAGAGGCTTCTACAATTTTTTTTCGACGTCATTTTCCATCAAAATCAAAATATTCTGTTTCACCTAAACCTAGATGGGTACTTATGAAACGTCAGAAGCAAGGTGCACGGTTCCAATTGGTCATTTTCTATGGAGAAGAGTCGGCAAGAAACACCACGGTTATTCTTTTATAAATAATTGATGTTCACTATGTTTTCAAATTACAGTGATAATAGTTATGAAAGGACGGTGTAGCCTGCACACAGGTACTTAATAAAATAGAAAATGGTCTATAAATCTACAGTCTGCAACGTTTTTACATGCACAATATCATCATCTGCCTAGCCTTTTCCCAACTATGTTGGGGTCGGCTTCCAGTCTAACCGGATGCAGCTGAATACCAGTATTTTACATGGAGCGACTGCCTATCTGACCAATATAATTATGACATGCACAATATAATTATATAAAATAATGTACATAAATAACCCTAACCTAACCCTTCACGGAATACAAGCATCATGTTAAGTTATATTACTTCTATACAAAAACTCGCCCTATCTACCTACTTAACCAGAGATTTGAACAAATCTTATTCCTACAATTCCAGGTCCTATAGTGATGGCCTATCCCTGGGGCTACATCTCCGACACACAGGGCCGAAGAAGGAGCCTCCTCATTGCCATGTGGGTCAGCTTTGTGGTAGCCACCATCGGCGCCTTCAGCCCCAACTGGGTGGTGATGGCAACCCTCAAGTTTATAAGTACTAGTCTGTGAGTATCTCTAATCTATCGGGGCACGTTAGGCGAGATTAATGATGCAGAGCAGTGGTAGACCCTATCGAACCCGACTTACGAGTTGTGAGGTAGTGAGTTTGAACCCAGGCAGCACTTTGTTAGTACCACTGCTCTAGAAACAATGAAGGAAAATCATCGGGAGGAAATCGGCATGTTCCAGAACCAAAAACTCGAAGACTTTGTTTGAAAACATACCAACCCGCACTTGGCCCATGTAGTTGATTATGGTCCACGTAGTTGATTATGGTCCACTCCCTCCAACAAAGAGCCTGTGTCACAGCTGCAGTACTCATTCCAATAGACAAGAAGACAATTTATCAATCAATTAGGACTAAAGGATCATACACTTTGTTGAAAAGATCGCATCCTCATCTAATAAATAAAACGTGTCTTAACAGTTGCAGCTGCGCGCAGTCAGCTTCGTACACACTCCTGGGAGAATCGTGCGCAGAGAGAGTGAGAGACTCCTACATGTTGATCATGACCAGCGTGCTGGACTTCAGCTTAGCGGCCTATGTCGGTAAGATATCAACCATTTGTTGCTTCAACTGCCTATACTATCGCCATAGTATCAACTACTGAAAATGAGGCTTTACCGCGCAGTTTAAAAAATTCGTAGCTTGTTTCTTGAGCAAAATAACGAATAACTGACTTGTTAGCGTGCAACACACATGTTCAGGGCTCACCATGGTTCGATACAGCAGGGCGGAAAAATATGTGTAGATAATAAATAGCCTTTATTTCTTTCAGACAACAGTTGTAAAATTTCAGTACATTTTTTTTTAAATGGCAATGCAGACAAGTTCTTTTTATTTGCGATCTATTTAAAAAAAACATCTTAATTCCAGCCGTAGCCTACTTCATCCTGAATCTGGACTTCACCTACGACTTGGGTGTGATCACGTTCACTCCCTGGCGTCTGCTGGCCCTCGCCCTGGCTCTTCCTCTGGGCTTCGGCGCTTTCGGTACGCAGTTCTTCTACGAGAGTCCCAAGTTCCTGGTTAATGTCCAACGGGATGATGAGGCTATTGAAAATCTAAGGAAGATTTGGAAGAGAAACCATGGGAAGGGGGAAAAATACCCCGTAAGTATGTTTTAAGACCTTTTTCAAAGAGCGGCAGTACTACGGGTACACTTCTGCCTAACCCTTCGGGGCTTCCAGTATTTTCCGAGCGCTTTGAAACGCCCTGATTGCCGACGAAATGCATTAATGCCATTAATAAATGAATATATTATAATTTGATTGATATAGTCTTCACACTCTTGGAAACCAATGAAGATTGATAGATTTTTTTTTTTAAATGAAAATTGTTGAAAATAGTCCTGAGCTTTTTTTTGAATTACGTAGTAAAACGTATGTTCATGCTATTGTTCATTATGAAGTTCTTAAACCATCCTTCCTATCTTTGTCATTCAGGTCAAGCGAGTTATCTTGAACGAGGTTGGCAATGAGCGCCGCAAGGAAGCCTCCCTGCTACAGTCTCTGTGGGAACAGATCGTGCCGCTATTCAAGCCTCCATTGCTCTGGAAGAGTATCATGCTTTACTTCTTCACTGCTGTCATTTTTAGCACGTACGTATAAAAAAGAAGAAAGAAAAAAAACCTGCGACTTCGTTTGCTTTTTTTAAAGTAATACATATCGTGTGGCACTCGGCGATAGTGGGGCTAATTAATAAAAATAGAATCGAATCAGTTATTCCAGAGATTACCTTTATAAACATAATAATCAAACAATCAGTTTTAACTCTTTCTGATATTAAAGTTTAGATAACCTAAGTGCCTATTATATGTATCAGAGTAAAAAGCCTCATGAGTATACACAGACTATAATCAAAATTGCAAATTGGGGCATTCACTGAACTACCACTGCTGATGAGTTTATCTCTTCCTTTGGCATGGGTTACCTATACTCGTTTAGGTTGTTTCCGCAGTGAAGTGATTTTAAAATTACTTACCTAAGTCAGCCTTTACAACCGTCAAACCCTAAGGAACAACGCAATATAATTTTCTTCTCTTTGGTAACAGAAACAACAGCTTCTTCATCTGGTTCCCCTACCTGGCTGAGAAGTTCTCTACTGGCCTCAACGCCATGGAAGCTGATGATGAGACGGGACTCTGCAAGATGATCGTGGGAAACACTAATATTACTGCAGAAGACGTAAGGCTTCTTGGTCTTTTCAGCATCATTTATTTGTCAGTTTAGATTTAACAGTAGCTGGCTGACGATGGGCTTGGATTGGTCTACTAAAGTCGTAACTAGCATCACAAACTACAGAGATTTAAAAATTAGTAGATATGTACGTTTCTTAAATATAAAATTTAAGAAACGGTATGCATAGCTATTCACCCATGCTTTCATGACCCTTATCCAAAATTTTAAACAAAAGACACACAAGTTCTTGCAAGAATACCTAGAGCAAAAACTGCTGAAATTAGTATTTTGATTGCCAGATAAAAATAAACATAGTAATAGAATGCAATGTGAAGACAAAGTCTTCTATTTTGGAAATGTGACTTTCATTCTATCAAAACAGCAAAATCAAATCCGAAAATACCACAGTTACTAGTGCAGTGCTGTAAGTACCCATTTTAAAAGAAAATTAGAATACCCACTGAAGAAACCGGTGGTTATTTCACAAATACTATCTGACCAAGAGGAAACGAAACCTGTCCGTACGGATAGAGGAGCCATGTCTCTTTTTTAAACACGGGTACTACCGATATTTATTAGTAAATTATCTGATTTTATAGGCCCGATCCAAAATTTTTTATTACGCCAATATTTAGTAGAATTTTTTAAGAAATGTTCGTAATTATATATTCGTATTCGTATAAATTATTTTTCGATTTGATCAACTAATTTAGTAGCTATCTACATATCTTTCCTATAGACTTTCAGGATTCGATTATCAAAATTATGAATCTTTTGCATATTATTTTAAACTACAAATTAAAACGAACTTAATACTTAATTATACTAAACTCTGTTTTATTACTTAATTCGTTTCCAAGGAACAACGCGGGGCAATTCATGGATATTTCTGATAAATCAAAGCATTCTGGCTTTCTCAAATTCAGACGTAAAAAACCCATTTTTGTACAGATTATGCATAAACACTTTTCGTTTTAATGTGGCTCTTCAATCCAGTCTCAATTGAGGAGCCACCTTAAACTTCCTGTAACTTCTAAAGGGTTTTACTACAAATTCCAGGATCGAGCCTGCAAAATCTGTTAATTTACTACAAAATTATTGTAGTACCCGCATTTAAAAATGAGATATGGCTCCTTAATCCATACGGACTCAACCAAATCGAGCTTGCGTCTACTAGACCATCTTTTTATGTAGATTTTTGTTCCAGTTAGAATGCAAATCCACACTGGAGATCAGTCTAGTCTGGGCCAGTTTGGCTCAAGGCGTCTCCTTCGTGATCATCATGCTGGTCATCACCAAGCTGGCGCATAAGAAGAAGGCATTGATGATCATCATCATGACCTTCTCTGCCCTCTCCGCCATTGGAGCTGTCCTCATCAAGGATAACTTGACCAGCTTCATCATGTTCTTCGGACTCCTGACGAATGAGTTGTGTATAGGAATCATTTATACGTACTTCGTTGATATGTATCCCACGTCTTATCGGTGAGTGGTGGCTCTTCTAAATTAAGCTAGTCTAGCTAGGTTAGCTATTCACAACTATTTGATACGCTTCCGTATCGAATCGAACATCAATCAATGTTATTGTAGGAGTCCTATTATAAACGCTGCTCACAAATCCTAAACCTGAACAATTTGTGACAACCGTTATTCTCCCGACAGCTGCTTGCTGTCGGGGGCAAGGCTAATCATATTATCGGAATGTGTCATTTTCGGTACGATAGCCTGTCGAATGGTTGTGAATACCTATGCCGATAAGGTTCCAGTTTATAAGGTTTTCGGTTAAAACTACATTCAGTAGCCTTTTTAACGGATAGACCTTCAAAAGATGGAGAATTGCTGGAATTATTTTATTCCGACCTCTTTCAACGCCTGGCAAAGTGTTGTAGCAAAGAAATGTGAGTGAGTAAACAGTTCATGACTCTTTTCTGTTAGTTATAGAATCTCTGACAATGTAAGCAGTATTTGACAAAATCATGGACCATCTTAAATTATTTCTGTTCACATAATATAACATAACATCACGCCTTGTTTCCCCGAACGGTTGGGCAGAGGTGCACCTATAGTGCACCCACATTTCGCCAGTTATGTTTAAGTCCCGTGTAATATAGGGCGACCCTATTGCCATCAACCGGTCGCAAATCTAGACTCCGGGCTGCTACTGAGAAATTCAAGATAGAAAAACACAATAACACTTTGCCCGACCTGGGAAGCGAACCCAGGCCCTCTTACCCAGCAATCTCGCAAGCGGTATTGCTAAGTATAAGGTCCTCTTCCACTAGTCCAACGAGGCAATCAATTATTTCTGTTCTGTGGACTGTGTTCTGTATCTTTTGTGCCAGTCGACCAAAGACATGGCTTTAATATTTTTATAAGAACAAAAGATTTGCCTGTGAGCAACATATTGCTCTAACGTTTTCAAGCAACACAGAATAAGTTGTGACTGTATTCCTTGTCCAGGGGTATGGCGGCATGTATAGGTGTGATGGTAGCCCGGCTCAGTGCTCTGGGCGGGGTCAACGTCCTGGGCGCCTTCATCATGTCACACTGTACCTCCGTGTTCTACGTGTGCGGGGGTCTGATGTTAGGTGAGTGTGGTGTTTTGTTTAACTAAAAGAATACCTTATCAGATTATCTTCCGTAGGCGCGGGCTTGCGAACGGTGAGTAATCGGTAGCTCGATGGGACCAAGTCCGGGTCGACGGCGCGTTGTGTTCCACGCGCGCCTCAAAGAGATGTCAGCACCAACTGATGGGGTCCGCAAGGGCTGATGCTTGTCAGGGGCGCGGGTTGTTCGAAAGAGATACCGCGGCCCCTGGCCCACACAGGCAACTGAGGGAACACGGGTGGGTTTTAGTCAGTAAAAGTCTGACACGCCCTCCTGCTCCACCCAAAGCGGGCGAAGTTATTTGATGATTTCCCACCCAAACAAAAAATAAATCATATTATCTTGGTGTAAATGTAATACAACGTGGAAATCTTTCTCCTGTGCTAGAATTTTGCCCACTATTTAATCTTCATGCTAAAAGAAACCTATGATGTGTGGCGACTGATATATTTACCCAACAATTCATACCTTTCCAACGGTTGTTTGGACGGGCTTGTGGCTAATTCTATTTTGTATGTTTGTAAACCTACCTTCTATAGCATGTCATAACATTAACTTAAGTATCTCATCATTGTCAATCTCGCTTCTGTATCATATTCCCTGTAATACAGGAACTCCTAGTAAAAGAGCCAGGGCTAAACTGATGTTTGTATCTTGAAGTGGAAAAAAATAAAATAACTGCCGCATGGTTCAGGTTAAGCTACGCTATTGCCGCGGTTGGTCCGTGGATGAGTGACATCTTTACATACCAAGACCCCTTCGTGCTTCGGAAAGCACGTTAAACCGTTCTTCCCATTTGTCATTCGTGGATCTTGAACAGTCAGAAGCCCGAAAGTCTGGCAACCAGTCTTACCAAGGGTTAGTTATCGTACTTAACGTGTTACCCAGTAACTAAGTTGTGGAGGACAGATGCCTATGTGTTCTCCAGTATTACCTCTTACCTCGGCCAAGATGCAGAATACCAGTGTTTTACACTGGTATTTTATACTGGTATTCTGCATCCGGGTTGCCCGGCGGAAAGGCTAGGCAGATGACCAATTTAAACAATAAGAAAAAAAATATCAATCCAGATTCCGGCACGTAATATAATTAGCTGGATCTATTGAACCTCTTACTACTGACAAGTACCCTGACCAGAACTTCAGAAATATACCTCTCGAGTTTCGGTATCATAAATACATAATATCTATATTATCCTCAAATGCCACCAGTGCCCCCTTCACTCCTAGGGTTAAGGTACTTATAACTAATTATTATTATTCTTTGTTACAGTGGCCGCAGCGTTTTCATGCCTTTTACCGCCAGATGTACGAAAAAAATAATTACATGGATGTATAGAAATGAGGTCTTCGTTATTTGTACGTTTTTAAAAATAAACAATACCAAAACCAATGTTTCTTTCATATTCATATTCAAATCAAAGCATAGAAAATTCACAAATGATTCATTTAATAGCATGTGTAAAATGGACTAGGGATGTACCGATACGTATGTCGGACGATTCGATACCGATACCGATATGGATCGTTAAAAGGACTGTCCATTAAAAAACCAAAATAATTAGTAACGAAACAAAATGCAGGGATTATTCAAGCAGGAATCGTGCCTCGTCTGCACTTGACTTAAGTTCATCATCATCACATTTACTTAAGTTTTTAAACCTAAGTCGATACCGATTATTTTATCGGAAAAATCAAACTGTCGCCGATATTTTCGGTATCGGGTACCGCCTTAAAATGAACGTAGGTAACCTACAGGTAAGATTATTCAGATCTATTTTAGCCGTAATTTTTCCAGG
Organism: Polymixis lichenea; assembly: GCA_949091785.1. Lineage (NCBI taxonomy): Eukaryota > Metazoa > Arthropoda > Insecta > Lepidoptera > Noctuidae > Polymixis > Polymixis lichenea. The sequence goes on from OX420944.1 coordinate 1,259,101, forward strand.
GAACAATGTTGACAAGTCAAAACACCTTTGTGAAAGACGTCATTACAACATACATAACTGTGAATTAAAACATTACATTTGTTAGTCACAGTCTTTCGAAAACTACAATGCAAATTATGCGTAACGAGCCAAATTCTAAGTAATATTTTAAGAAATAGAAAAATTACCATAATTCCAATTAATATTTTTGTTCTCAAAATATTTCCTGATTCATTGTACTGAAAGAATAAAGCTGATAGTCTGATGTTATTATAATTCAGTCCAGTGGCTATGGAAGTCGAGGTACACACGACTACACATCAAGCTATACATTTTTCAGTATAAGCTGATCTCGCAATTTATAGGATTTCCGTATAGTGCAAGATCAGCGTAAACTGGTTTATAACTTGATGTGTAGCCGTATGTACAACCAAGCCAGGTGTTGAATTCTCGTTCGGTGCATGCGAAGACGCCTTGAAACAATAACATAATTATTATAATCTCCATAGTCCATGAAGACGCTAATCAAGGGTGATCCACCGATTTCTCTGAAACAAAAACTCATTGATAAGTATGTGTATCCTGCCCATCCTAACCTATGGTGCTCAGACCTGGTCGCGCACCGAGTCGCAAAAGTTCCACCTTGGGCTTTTACAAAAAGCAATGGAGTGCAGCATTAGGCGTTAAACGAACTGACAGAAAACGAAACACCACGTTGCGCTCCATATCGGGAATACTAGACGTAGGCAAAAACACTGCCAAGGTAAAAGATGGGACTGGGCGGGTCACGTCAGCCGCATGCACAGTGACCGCTGGGCAATAGTCTCCATAGAGTGGGTGCCTGACAATGAACGGCGCGACCAAGGTTGGCTCAAGAAGAGGTGGCGAGACGACCTAGATGCATATTGCAAGGGTTGGATCGATGTGGCTCTGGAAAAGGATGCCTGAAGGGATTTGAGGGAGGCTTTTGCTCAGCGGTGGGACAGTATAGGCTATTCATAAAAAACCATGGCCTAAAAACCTAAATTAGAAAACCGAAAGGTTTATTGCGGCTCTAAGAACAAGGGTTTTTATTGTATTAGGTAAAGTCACGGGAGTTATTACTTTACACTTACCAACGCAAGATTCAGAAACGATTTCTCCTCAAGCATTGATATAAATTTTTAAGTGCTGTGTGTGTGTGTGTGAGTTCCGCCTATGATACAGGTTTATCCTAGTACAGACATCTAGCATTATAATACCTTTGTAAATTATGTCGCAAAAGCAAGAATTTATGTTAATATTTCTCCAATCTGGTTTTTTAAACATTTTCGAAGCCTTTTTATTGAATACTTGCTTTTGGGCATCACAAATTAATCATCCCAGAGTACGTACCTACTACTTGTATAAAAAGTATCCTATGTGGTAATCCAGGTTATCATCTGTGTGCCAAATTTCATCCAAATCCGTTCGGCCGTTTTCGCGTAATTGATTAATAAATATGCAAACATACAAACTTTCACATTTACAATAATATGTAGTAAAAAGACGCTTTTGAATTTTACTGATATGATGTGACTACTTCATTTAGAATCCGGTTGTGCACTATTGCGGGATTTCTTGCGAAAAGGGAAGCAACCTACATAAACTGTATTAGTATTCTGTAAATGCCTACGGGTTGCGTATACGACAAATGGAATTTCAAATAAAAACATTCAATCATAGAATTTTATCAAATTGGAACGATTTGCCTCCTTATAGGATGGATGAGACTGTTATATCTTGCTCGAACTACTAACATCATTATGTCCACTTATCACTAGACAGAACAACTTTCATTTGTCTGAACACAGCGTGATTTATAACTAAAGAACTGGGGTTCTAAAAAGGCCACTTTGGCAGAATCATAATATGATCATATTATCAATCATATTTAAAATCGTAAAATGGTCACAAACTGACAATTCATAAATTATCTGCGTAGACAGCACGCAATTCATCTGTTTGACAGTTTTATATGGAAATTCGTAAAAAATAAGACCTTATGTTGCACCTCTGTTCCGTGTGGTGCCGGACGTAAAAGAATAGCACCATCCCATTTCCTCCCGTGGGTGTCGTAGAAGACGACTAAGGGACTTACTAGAGAATGGGCAGCAGCGTTCTCTATGCATTTTACCACCATACTGCGATCCGGCCAACCCGCCTGCCAAGCGTGACGATTATGGCAAAACCACCTTTTGGGGGAGGCTTATGTCCAGCAGTGGACGTTTTTGGGCTGAAATGATGATGATGTTGTACCTCTGTAGCCCGAGTATAGGATAAGGTTGAATATAAAAGTCTTCTGGAAATGTTATGAAGCAATCTTACATATCCTTGAATCTGTACTCTACACCTGTAAAAACTTTCATCTTACAAATAATAGGTCAAAAAATAGGCTCATAGTATTTAGGCACTCATTTGTCAGTATTTAACATGTGTATAATGAATCCTCTTTTCAATAAAATGACAGTACATAAACATTCACACTGTATAAATAAACAAATACAATAAAATTGCAACATTATTGTAAAAAAGAACACGGTATCGTAACGCTAAGATAAGCTGACCTTCCAGCCGATACCTAGTTCATCAGAGCTCACAGTCGAACGGTTGTTGCTGTGGCAGAAACACATTTTCTTTAAAGTATTGAATAAATAATTTCGAAAAAAACATCCCATTGTTACGGGCGTAAAAGGCCACAGAATTGTGTTAAAAGTGATTATGATAAAAACTAGACTAAATTGTGTCTAATGAACTGAGTTCTTTACAAAAAAACAATGTTAAGAAACGATAGTGTTTTTAAAGTGTTTCGTGCAATATGATTGACACATAAACAGCAAAGCATAATAAATAAACAAACATGTTAACCAGAAGATGATAAACATAGCTAAATTTACATAAAAAATAAGTTAAAAGACAATACAGTAAATAAAGTAAGATATAACATAAGAATAAAATTAATGTTATTAAAAATGGCGCCTTCGAGAAATAGTTACAACATCAGTAAAAGAAAAGACGATATAGAAATGACTCCAGCAAAACCTAGTAAATTACAGTTTAGTTATGAAGAGGCTCTGGAAATTACCGGTAAGTAATTACAAATAAACGTTGACAACAAAGTAAAATATTTAGTATAATTTATGCTCAAACCCTGCTCAATGAAATCATCGTACATTTTGAAAGAAAATACTCTAAATACCGGCTAACGCCTTGTACATTGACACACTAGCTTCTTCTCGTACAGAAAAAGAACGGTCATAAATTACATGATTGGTCAAAACTGGTGGAAATAAGGATTTGTTTGAAATTGTGTATTTTGGGAGGTTAATAGAGCAATTTAAAAACATCCTATATATGGCACTGGTGACGTCAATGCTCCTACCTTCTCTGTATGAGAAGAGGCATTTGCCCTCCAACACGACTTAAGTAACAAGGAGGCTAATAACTTAACTAAGAAGTAGGCTAATAACTTCTTTTATTTACCTGCGATAAATGATAAATGATTTAATTTCTGTAAGTAGGTTTGTACTAACACTTTTACATGTCAATAAATCATGTGAAGTTTGCAATGGAGACAATGAATAGACAATGAATTTTGCCAAAATGACGAACGATACTCTTTAGCATAAATTAGGTACTCATTGGGAAACCCATTGTGTACTTGCGGGTCCCCCATAGCACAGCATCATGCTGAGTGGAAGCCTACTTGTCACAGTCACGATGTGCAGCTGCTGACTACTTCTGTTCTGTGCTTGTGGTTATACATTGATTTTGTTTGTTTATATTTTTCTATGTGACAAATAAACCTGTTTTTCTTTCTTATCTACTTCACAGGCTGATGTTGATGATGATTCTGTAGTCTATACAGAAGGTATAAGTCATCTGTGTATCACATACTCGTAACACTTGACCGAGGAAAAAGGGTTATCGTTGCAGTAACCGATTGTTTTGTTTCTTATCGAAGCGTGTTTATCAAATGAATGTTCACTCTATATAATTAGTTGGTAGATGTAATTGACTTAGCCGTTATCTTACCTGAAGTTGTAAGTTAACCTGTAGCCTAATGGTCTAATCTGACTGGGAAAAGTCAGGTATGTTTAATAGATATTATCCTAATCATTCACTTATAGTCCGTAGAAATCAACAACACCCGTCTGGTCGGGTGTTGTGTCTGGTGGGCAACTGCCAGTCGATTGATTTCAGGACGTTGTATTTATGCTAGTTGTATTTATGCTAGTTGTATTTATGTTAATAGTATTTATGCTAGTTGCGCAGTAAACTCTGCTGGCGCGATCCAGGATTTTGCGTGACGTCATCGAGTTGCTTTTGCCTATGCTTCCCTGGTCAGTGTCAGTCTCTCTCTGAGTGTTTCAGTTCAATATCGCGCTTAATTTATGTTGACCTTTTTACTGTACAAGATACAGATGCAGGAATTCCGCTTTTAACAGTGCATTGCATAAGAAAAGTGAGCAGACCAACATAAAATGAAAAAACTGGTTCCAAAAAAGGCAAAATATACAAAAAATATGTTACCTGCATGTATTAACATTTTTGAAATGTTAAAACTTTAGTACGAGCTTTGTGTGTTTTCCTTATGACCATCCGTTGCAAGGCCCATACTCCGTACAGTACCTATCATCGAATGATGCGACAACCAGAGACTTACGTCCGAAGAATCCTTCTCTAACTCTTTATGGTAAATCTAGTAGAAATTTTTTCCATATAAACTTCGGGAGGTATTACTCCACTGCTCGACAATGCACATCAAAAATTAAACATGGTATGGTTTTTCTCATTATAAATATTATCTCTACGGAAACAGAATACCAAAATCAAAAGTCATTAAAAAGTTAGGAGCCAACAAACATTAGTTTTTCTTGGTAATTTAACCTAACTTTGGGCGTTTTTAAGTAATAAAAGAAGTATAAAATCTCGGAAACCAAGTCAATATCGATCAAGCTCAAATATCGAAAAGTTCAATAAACTTTATAGGCCATTGATTTATGCAGTGATTTTTCGTAAAACCCGATCTTCCGAAGGACTTTTCTTAATTTTTTACGCGCCTGTTTTACTATGAAGGATCCTGCATGTCACTCAATAACGTTGCGCGTGTAGACTAACGTCAGTATCAGTGATGAGCAGTCTAACTGCTCATCACTGATAGTACCTCTGTCGGACACGAAGCTTGGTGAGACAGCGTGCTTTTTGTCCAAGCCCACCAGTGTGTTCGAGCTCGCGACTAGATTCCCCTTAAGACAGGCAGTACATTCATAAGATTGCTCTCAATAGCAAATCTAGATACCAATAAATTCAGATCAATCAAAATGATGAGCAGTATCCACTTCAACTGATAACAGACAGATAGATAGACGCAGAGGCCAGACGGCTCGCGTAATTAGATAATGGAGTGTAACAAACTACGTTAGATAAAGATAAAATTGTCTTCTTTATGTCAGTCGAAGCAGCGTTTTAGTATACAGTTCAATAGTTACTAGAACCTAATAGTTTCTTACATTCAACAATGTATACTTAGGTGGTAACTTAAAATTATATGTGGTCATTATGAACCCTGTCGGGCACAGCAACATCGTAGCAGTCTTTCGAACTGTAACTATGTATTATTAACTACCTGCTAATAAATATTACCTACTGTTTTTTATCATTCCACTGCACTACCAATATTCAGTTGTTAAGCTGATTGAAAACGGACTTGAAAGTGAATAAAACAAATTGTCTACACTACATATGACTACACACTGACAACATTGTTTGAAAGAAGTTGCCATTAGATTAGCTACATCTATACCAAATAGCTCTTGCGGCTGTACCTACATTCTTAAAATTGGAACTAAGGGGAAACTGCACGGATTGTTCGAACTATAAGCATAAGCAGTACTGACCGCGACCTTTCTGTTGTTCATAATGACTTGAAGCACACAGACCTTGAAGACCAAGACTATAGTAATTTAAAAAAAACGTCAATCTCGTCAGCATTACTGATACTACTGGGGAAGTGAGAAAGGCAAGTACCTGCCCTCAGGTCTAAATTAAGAATAATTTCATAGAAATATTATGGTCAACAGAGAGAAATTTTTTTTGAGGCTATCTTTGTAACGTTTGACCTTTAAAAAGTGATGATTGTCAGCTTTAATTTAGAACTAAACATCACATATATTGCCCAATTCGTGGAGCGACGATCTTGGCAGGGTTGTAGCTGGATGAGAGTTCCTGTAAACTAAGTTGCATGGCGTGCAATTGGAGAGGCAGTAGGCAGGAGGACATAGGTCCAGCAGTAGACTCCTGTAGGCTTTACCTAAATTAATTTACATTACCTTCAACTATTTCGCTGATTGCAAAATAGGTGAAGGTCGCATAATAATTAGTGAGGTGAGGTCATCTTGGTTTTGGGACACGTGTGTCTATAAAACTTATGGAAATTAAGGAAAACCGTTGTCATGGTAATGAGAATGACATCATAATCTACGGTTGTTGAAAGAAGTTTTAATTTCAATTGGGTCTAATTTTGACTAGAGTTTGTCATGATTTTCAAATATTAAAGAGATTTGTAGTGATTTTGAATATTAATGACCAAATTCAAAATAGTTTATTTGACTCAAATGTTTTGTATTGTGTTGTGTCATTTGAAAAGTATGGCAATTGTTGACAGTTACAGTAATTGTACTGGTTTTTTAACGGAATTAAAATATGATGTTTGGAGCATTGCGCAGTTTTCTAAGTCGGTTCTCTTCGAGCGTCGAAAGCAAAATGTTGTCTTCAAAAAGTCTTTATTGCTAATAAGTTGTGTACTTTATTAAAGAGTTTCAAAAATATTGTTATATACCAGGTTTATATGTGATAGGCGTTTGTGGTTAAGTTATAACAGCCGTACGGGTTGATTGATCAGGTTAAGTCCGTGTTTGGGTGACCATCTTTACATACCAAGACTCCTCCGTGCTTCGGAAGGCACGTTAAGCCATTGGTCCCGGCTGTCGTTCGTGGATCTTTGACGGCCATAACGGGTCGTCAGAAGCCCGAAAATATGACAACTAGTCTTACCAAAGAGTATCGTGTACCCAGTAATTATGTTGTGGAGGTCAAATAGGTAGTCGCGAGGGGTCTCGTATTACCCAGTTACTGGGTTTGGTTGTCCACAACCCAGTTCTGACATTCAGGTCAGATAGGCAGTCGTTCCATTTAAAATACCTATCCTATATAATCCGTGTGGTGTCGGACGTAAAAGAATAGCATCATCCCATTTCTGCCCGTGGGTGTCGTAGAAGGCGACTAAGGGACTTATTAGAGAATAGGCAGCAGCTTTCTCTATGCATTTGACCACCATACTGCGATCGCCAACCCGCCTTCTAAGCGTGGCGATTATGGCAAAACCCACCTTTTGGGGGAGGCTTATGTCCAGCAGTGGACGTATTACTGCTGAAATGATGATGATTAAGCTATATCCGGGTAGATAAGGTTAGTTAAACCAAAATTCAATAAAAAATCTGATGATAATTACCCAAGAATCGTGGGTTAGGGGACACTTCTGTACTTAATTTCTTCATCCACACATGACCGTAAAGGGGTGTTACATTCTTCGTCAATCTGTCCATTATGTCACCATCTGCGGCAATATACACAAATGACACAGATTTACTTACATAATTCTTATTAAAATTCACAGCAGGTGCTGACTTTGGCAATTTGCACATACATATTTATAAATTAAGTAGTGGCTAGTGCAGTTAAAATAAAAACCAATACAGGAATCTGACAATATTAAATATAAGCTTTTAAAATAAAACTGACTGAAAAATTAAATACACTACATAGTGAAAAATCAACCCTGTTGTAAATATAAATATAATAGCATAGCATATTATAACATACCAGGTATAGGTAGTGAACCGCTCACATCGTCTGGGCCTTTGGCCGTAGCCAGCGCGAGGCCTGCAGCAAATTCTATCAAGGCACCCCTTGGTGAAAATTGATTTGTTTTCGAGTTATAAGGTTTAGGATATTTAAAACAAAATAGTAACATTACTCGTTTTTTGTACGTTCAAGTCTGGTCCTGGCCGATCTAAAGCGTGTGTCAAAAGCGTATGGTCATATGTGTATACAGACCATCAAACTAAACTACTTTCTCCATAGGACCATCATCGTAATCGCGAAATATAATCACCAGTGCCATACTTCAGTTCTTACTCGACCTAAATGTATGGGACTGCTGATTATTACCACACCTTTCTGCTACGTTAAGGACATATCAGAAAGCTCTTGTTGTTGTATAATAAATAAATAACCAGTTAATAAATTAAGTATATGGTGATTTTTTTATTCGAACTATGTATTATAAGAGAAGTTTACAACGCAATAAAAACTAGACGGATACCTAGAATGAGTGTGTTTTTTTTTAAATAAAGTAATCAAGATATAACATCCAGTTCTTTTAATTTATTTCGAGGACATAAAAATCTAATTAGTATTTTGTTGCTGATAGTTTCAAGTTCGTTGATAACAATTCTGATCAGTTTTCCGCTTCTTCGAGCAGAATAGGAATAAAAAAACGCTACTATAGCAGTGCGGCTATTAGTAGGTAGTTGATACAACAATAATTGATAATAATAAAAGAAGATTTGTATTACATTTTGAACATAGTTGAATTTAACTCTGAATGAACGCAGTTGAATTGAACTCTGGCGAGGAGGCCAAACGCCGGAGCGTAACTCCGCTGCCGCGGGAAATCGCGACAGCGGACAGAGTTCCGGTGGGATCTCTTGGCGACGTGGAGAGTACGATTGTCGCAACTCAGTGCTGGGCACGCCACGATTACGGCGGTAAGTCCCCTCTTTGAGGAGTGGCTTAAGAGGCGGCATGGCGTCCTCACCTTCCTCCTGACACAGGTCCTTACCGGACACGGCTGTTTCGGGAGGTTCCTGTTTCGTATAAGGCGGGAGGAAACGCCCGGGTGTTTCCATTGTGAAGATCGCCCTGAGGACACGGTGGAGCATACGGTGGAGGTCTGCCCGGCTTGGGCGGAGCACCGCCGTGTCCTTGTGGAGCCGATCAGCGGCGGCGATCTCTGGCGTCCGGCCCTGGTCCTGGCCATGGTACGGAGCGAGAGTGCACGGCTAGCAGTCGCTTCCTTCAGCGAAGCAGTAATGCTCGCAGAGAGGGAGGCGGCGCACGTGAGAGAGAGGCAGTATATGCTCCCTCACGGCCGTAGCCTTCGTAGGAGACGCCCTGGACGTCGAGAATCCTAGGTTGATTCCCGGCCACCGTAGGCGCGGGCTTGCGGATGGCGAGTAATGGCTAGCTCGCTGTCCGGTAAGGACCAAGCCCGGGTCGACGGCGCGTTGTGTTCCACGCGCGCCTCAAAGAGATGTCAGCAGCACCAGATGGGGCCCGCAAGCGCAGATGCCTGCCAGGGGTGCGGGTTGTTCGGAAGAGATACCACGGCCCCTGGCATACAGGCAGCTGAGGGAACACGGGGGAGTTTTAGTCAGTAAAAGTCTGACACGCCCTCCTGCTCCACCCAGAGCGGGAGAAGTCATTTGATGATTTCCTACCCAAAAAAAAAATCGAGGCGGTATTTTATCGCGCACTGGATTTTCAACTCTCAGTGTTGAACCGAGCATTGAAAATCCAACAGAGTTCAGCGCGAGTGAGTCTCAGCGCATTGAAAAAACACAGTGTTCGATTTTCAAATCACAGTGCGCGAGAAAACCCCGCCGCGTTTTTATTACGTCCATAGGAACGTGGGCGAAATGTCATCTCATTCACAAGATTTCTACTTGCATGCTTTGAACAGAAGTGATTTCATACGTATGACATCGTCATTTCGTACGTATGACATCGTCATTTCGTACGTATGACATCGTCATTTCGTACGTATGACATCGTCATTTCGTACGTATGACATCGTCATTTCGTACGTATGACATCGTCATTTCGTACGTATGACATCGTCATTTCGTACGTATGACATCGTCATTTCGTACGTATGACATCGTCATTTCGACACACGTACGAAATGACGATGTCATACGTACGAAATGACGATGTCATACGTACGACATCGTCATTTCGTACGTATGACATCGTCATTTCGTACGTGTGAGAAAATCCTACTAATAAATGTGAAAGTTTGTACGTTTCGATATTTAGATGTTTGTTACTCAATCACGCAACAACGGCTGAACGCATTTGGATGAAATTTGGCACAAAGTTAGATTATAATCTGGATTAACACATAGTGTTTTTATCCCATTAGTACGTTCCCGTGGAATAATTTTCGACCCCCACGCGGGCGAAGCCGCTGGCAAAAGCTAGTAGCTAATATGTCAAATTACTGTAGGACTATGGGAAGAAGGCTCTACACAAAATCCATCTCCCCGGTATTGTTTTTGAAAAGCTTGACCATAAATCTTACAAACAATTCAAGCTGCTTTAGGCCACGGTTTTTGTATGAGAAATGCATACACATATCTTGTTGGGTTGCTAAGGAAATTATAGCGATACCAAGTTAACCTACCTATATGAAAGGGAAATTACCTGTTTATGGAATAACATCATGTGAATAAACCTGTTTACAATAAAACAATACAAATAAACGCAACTTGTCCGTCACACCTCTACGACACAATGCACGTCGTCCCGGACTTGAAAATAATGAATAGCAGCGACTGTTTTATTTCAAATTCAGACAAACTTAGAGATGTATTTTGTACTAGCTTATGCCAGCGGCTTCGTCCGCGTGGAAATTATCTCACGGGAACGTATTACCGGGATAAAAAGTAAAATGTTAATCCAGGTTTTAAACTATCTGTGTCCCAAATTTCATCCCAATCCGTTCGGCCGTATTTGCGTGTATGAGTAACAAACATTCATACATCTAAACATCCAAATATACAATCTTTCACTATATATATAGCAGGATTAAGGCAAACTTAGAGATGTATTTTGTACATTCACCGCTGTTTACAACTACCTTCTATCGGAGATCCCGAAGCCGCCATGTTCTGAGTAACAAGACCTTATACTGTGGGTGTTAAAAGACGGCACTCAGTATGTGAGGGTATGTCATACACATCATCATTATAAACGAAAAATGGTCATTATTGTGTAGACCACCGCCGCTTTAGAAAACAGTGAAGGAAGACATCATGAGGAAACCGGTACATGCTAGAACCAAAAAATTCGAAGCTCCCGGCACACAGGCAACTGACGGAACACGGGTGGGTTTTAGTTAGTAATGGTTGACACGCCCTCCCACTCCACCCAAAACGGGAGAAGTTATTTGATGATTTCCCACCCGATAAAACAAAAGTGAAAATACACCCAAAAGAAGTCGGGAAAGTGATTCCTTCCCATCGCTGTCGTCATCAAAACATCTAACCGAAAACTTGGAAAATGTTAACATTGACAGAAAATTAAAACTTAGCTCTATCTGGGTTCACTTAAACAGGCTGTTTTATTGAAGGCTACCAATGTAATACTTAGTTAAATGAAGGACTTTGTCGGGTCTAATTACCTTTAATTTTCCTTATTAACCTTGCTATGGTTGCGCATTTGGTCTGTGAGACCGACGAAATAATTTTTCGTGATTTATTGTTTTTGCATCGATGCTGGCATCTTGTATTTACTGTAAGCTACCTCATTCGTGGCTACGTTTATTCTCGGATGTATGTATATCCGAACAGATGTCTGTTCTCAGTATATTTCAGTTTAAATTATGACACTTCTGCCTTAAATATGTTGTATATTTGATGTTCCTTATTAGGATCTCTTTTAGATTTGTAAAGGTTTTTGTTGTTTAGAAGAACACATTTAGTTTTGCTAATATTTTGTAAACTCTTCTGAAAATATTACTATTTTAGAAAAAGAAAAAAAGAGACCGTTATTCAGTAAATGAGTGGTTTATTATCATTATCACTACATAACGACGTATTATAAAATTAAGTCCCCCGCCGCGTCTGGCTGTCTGTCCGTCCGCGATAAAAAACCATGGAACAGATTTTCATGTGGTTTTCACCAATAGACAAAGAGATTCATGAAGAAGGTTTAGGTGTATAATTAGATAAGGTTTCGTGTAAATTGTTACGCGGGCGAAGCCGCTGGCAAAAGCTAGTTAACAGTAAATTGGTTTAATCTTGCTCACGATATTCCATAGTTTTGGAAAACAGAATTTTAACTTTTTTTTGTTACTTAATTCTGGTCTGAACTTTTGGTCTATAAGACTATGGTATTGATGTCACACAATACGGGGCGAGTATTAGAGGTTAACTGGTTTTTCTAGTTTCTGAACAAAAAAAGTTATTTATTTGCTACTTAATGTACGCGTTATGTAAAATAAAGTAACATAACGTCAAGGTTGGAATTTATAATAAACAGTGAAGACGATTTAGCGATTCCTTATTGTTTTTTTTATATTTTGAATGTAGGTGTTGGTTTTTTTTTTGTGTGGGAAATCATCAAATAACTTCTCCCGCTCTGGGTGGAGCAGAAGGGCGAGTCAGACTTTTACTGACTAAAACTCAACCGTGTTCCCTCAGTTGCCTGTGTGCCAGGGGCCGCGGTATCTCTTTCGAACAACCCGCACCCCTGGCAGGCATCGGCCCTTGCGGGCCCCACCAGTTGGTGCTGACATCTCTTTGAGGCGCGCGTGGAATACAACGCGCCGTCGACCCGGGCTTGGTCCTTACCGGACAGCGAGCTACCCATTACTCGCCGTCCGTAAGCCTGCGCCCACGGTGGCCGGGAATCAGCCTGGGATTCCCGACGCCTAGGGCGTCTCCTGTGAAGGCTACGGCCGTGAGAGCACATGTACTGCCTCTCCCTCACGTATGCCGCCTCCCTCTTTGCGAGCATCACTGCTTCGCTGAAGGAGGTGACGGCTAACCATGCACTCTAGCTCCTTACCATGGCCTGGACCAGGGTCGGACGCGAGAGATCGCCGCCGCCGATCGCCTCCACGAGGACACGGCGGTGCTCCGCCCAAGCCGGGCAGACCTCCACCGTATGCTCCACCGTGTCCTCAGGGCGATCTTCGCAGTGGAAACACCCGGGCGTTTCCTCCCGCCTTATCTGAAACAGGAACCTCCCGAAACTACCGTGTCCGTTGAGGACCTGTGTCAGGCGGAAGGTGAGGACGCCATGCCGCCTCTCAAGCCACTCCTCAAAGCCAAAGTCAAAGTCAAAGTCAAAGCATTTATTTCAAATAGGCACATATAAGGCACTTTTGAACGTCAACATTTACATTAAAATAGAATTGATTCTAGTCGCCCCTTCCAAAATGTAGTTTCGTATGGAGAAGAATGAACAAGAAACTCCACCGTTACTCTTTTAAAATGATATAACTACAATATTTAACATACATTCATTGTATAATTATGTGTGAAAACGATGCATCCAGAACAAAATGACTGTACCAAAATAGGTAAAATTAATGAAATTGAATCAATTACAGATAAATTAATTTTATGATAGATACATGGTGCCCACACATTTACAAACATTGTAAAAGTAAATATACAATTTTCCTAGAATATTAACAAGTATGTAATCAGTCAGTGTGTGAGTTAAAGTAATCACTGAGTGTAATCAATGTCATAGATATAATTAATTACATAATTCAATTAGCATCCAGTTTGATTTTGTCTAGACTCTAGATTGTCCTATGGAGCAGGACCAGCATGTTTCCAAGCATTCTTATCTTGGATATAATCCTCTAATTTGTAATATGCTTGTTTACAAAGTGTACTTTTCATATGAGTTTTAAATTTCCTTTCATTTAATTGCAATATATCACAAGGTATTTTGTTATAACATTTAACACAGTACCCCATAAAAGATGTACGTACTTTAGCTAATCTGGAAAATGGTTGATCTAATTTGTCTTTGTTTCTAGTATTAAAATTATGTCTATCACTTATTTATTTTATTTAAAGAGGGGACTTACCGCCGCAATCGTGGCGTGCCCAATGTAGGTGTTGGTTTTAGGTCCATTATGGTCCAAACGATGTTCATTTTACAATTTAAGTCAATGCTGTGTTTGTGAAAATTGAGCAGTTAGCTGATAACTTAAACTAGCCACATGTGGTGGTGGGAGTTCCTGCTTAGAAATCATCACACAGCCATCTCTAATTACCACCCGTGTTCCTCATATAGCGGACTTCGTATATAACCTGCGACCGTTTTGTATGTGTTCATGTTTTCTTCCACCTGTTTAGTATTATAAAAAATACATAATATTTCACGGTACGGTACGGTTATTATTCCAGCAACAAAAAAAATGCTGCATCTTTTTATAATAAACAAAGTAATAACAACAAAACCTGTTTATCAGCAACGTCGTCGTCTTGTTCACCAGTATCACAATTAGTTTCAAGTTAAATAATTAGTAACAATTGTTATTATTTTGTTGTTTACCAGCAAACACTGGTTTGTATGCTGCTTTGTAGCTTCTTTATTATTTGATGGATCGATTGCTGAACTGGCTTCAGTTGGCTTCGGATTAAATGTTTTATTTGGCTTAAAATTCATAATTCTGTCGCCTAGATTGTTCTTAGACTGCCTCGACCGCTGAACGCAGAATTGTAGTTTTGATCCCCTGACAGTGAAAAATGTCTTTGGGTTTTCCATTTGGAAAATCTTAGTAAGTAGCAACTTGGAGCCTGAGTTTTTATCCGGTTTAATGACGATGGCCTCATAACATAACGAAAAGTGAGTGTAGTATTATACCCATCTGCCTGCCAGTGCCGGAGATACAATCGTAACGCTAAGAAGAAAGCGTTGTGAAATGTAATACAAACATCAGGATCATTTCTTTTTTTCAGTTATATTTAATGATAATCTGGCAGTTTGAATACTTTATGCGGTCTACCCAAAAGTCCGTTCTTTGGTATTGTTCGTTGAGTAGTTGAGCCCCTTAATTAAGTTCTGAGTTGAGCTACACGAATACTGACACAAGCATGCACTGACTAGACGGTCCACTCAAATCTATGTGGTTCATTCCTCAAAAGACCATCTCAGACATTAACCAACATGGGTCTAATATGACCTGGCCAAAATTATGTCTGGACTTTAAAATAGACTGTGACCTCTGACTTTGTTTCGGTCTTCTCAGAGTAGTCGGATAAGAAACATCGAACTTATCGAATTTTAATTGACGTTTAAAAGTGTTTTTTGAACCAATTTGCAGAAAAAAAAACTCATAGTGAGGAAAGAATTTTGCTACAATTAGCCCGAGGACTTTTGATAGAAACAATGCTATATCCACTTTAAGACGACGTGATATTCTCGTATCGTCCATGTGATCAGCGGTTGTTATTATTTCAAGAATGATCTCAAAACAATAGCTCGAAATATTACGGAAGGTATCACGATATTTTCCAATGATCTCTAACGTGAATTGAAAATCTTACCCCAACTCACTAGAATATTGAGTGAGTGATCCCATGGTACCCTAAATACACACTACTAAAAGCACTGCTAGATTTTATTTGAGCAATGATTTATGAAATGTGCCATCAAAACTCAAACATATCAATTCTATGAGACTCATATCGAACACAGTCCATCAATAGTTATTGAAGGCTTACAGAACTTGATGTAAGCCCTGAGTGATCTGCGCAGTCAAATGTATGGAACAGTTTTACTTTATTTAATAACTGACGAAAAATTTAAATGCAGGGTATTTCTAAATTATGTACTGAATCTATGATAAGGTTGCGCGTCTATGTCCCTGGCTTCATGCCACCGTTTATGAGGAGAAATGGATGGATGGTTTCGTTTATCCGTTAATGTTATGAGGAGAAATGTAATTTTCCTCAATTTGCATGAACTTTCTCACTACTCTGTCAACTCAGCTTATCGCAGTCAACTGCTGCATAGAGGCCACAACACTCTACATGTGTTTAAAATTTATTATAAAGCTCAGGACCGACGGTAGAAGAATGTATGGTAATCATCAATCAAATGCGAAACGCTCTGTCTTCTCGCCTTTATATATTGATCATCGACGAAGTCCTTAGAACCCTTGAAGACGAAACCCATTTAATCAAACTAGATCAGGACCGCAAAATTTCACTCCCCTGGTATTATCATTTGCGGATGACCTTATCCTCATTGCAGATGATCTAGAAGGACCAGAGCGTATCTTATAGCACATTCAACTCTTACTAAATAGCGTAGGCCTCCAAATAAACGAAACAAAAACAAAAAATCTAATTAGGGACCCCATAACACCACAGCAAACGACCAATGTTAACCTCAACGGAATAAGTATACCAACAGTAGACAAAATAAAATACCTAGGCACATACATAACATCCGCATTAAGCAGAAAAAGCACAATTAGTAAATGATGCCAACAGGCCACGAGAAACGCCAAATGATTACTACCATTCATACTAAACTCAAAGATGGACTGGAAGTTAGCTAGACTTTTGTATCGAATGGTTATCGTACCTGGTATGATATATGGCTTAAAAGAATGGACTCTCACCAAGGTGAACAGATAAAGACCCAGAAGATATGAACGAGTTTGGGCACGCCACGATTGCGGCGGTAAGTCCCCTCTTTGAGGAGTGGCTTGAGAGGCGGCATGGCGTCCTCACCTTCCGCCTGACACAGGTCCTCACCGGACATGGCTGTTTCGGGAGGTTCCTGTTTCGGATAGGGTGGGAGGAAACGCCCGGGTGTTTCCATTGCGAAGATCGCCCTGAGGACACGGTGGAGCATACGGTGGAGGTCTGCCCGGCTTGGGTGGAACACTGCCGTGTCCTCGTGGAGCTGATTGGCGGCGGCGATCTCTTGCGTCCGACCCTGGTCCAGGCCATGATATGGAGCGAGAGTGCATGGCTAGCAGTCGCCTCCTTCAGCGAAACAGTTATGCTCGCATAGAGGGAGGCGGCGCACGTGAGGGAGAAGCAGTACATGCGCCCTCACAGCCGTGGCCTTCGCAGGAGACGCCCTGGGCGTCGGGAATCCCAGGCTGATTCCCGGCCACCGTAGGCACGGGCTTGCGGACGGCGAGTAATGGGTAGCTCGCTGTCCGTTAAGGACCAAGCCCGGGTCGACGGCGCGTTGTGTTCCACGCGCGCCTCAAAGAGATGTCAGCAGCAACAGATGGGGCCCGCAAGGGCCGATGTCTGCCAGGGGTGTGGGTTGTTCGAAAGGGATACCGCGGCCCCTGGCATACAGGCAACTGAGGGAACACGGGTGGGTTTTAGTCAGTAAAAGTCTGACAAGCCCTCCCACTCCACCTAGAGCGGGAGAAGTTATTTGATGATTTCCCACCCAAAAAAAAAGATATGAACGAGTTATCCTGAGAGACTTGATTGACAGACGCGATTAACCACGCCAAGAATATAATAACCAAGAATTAAGAAAATGCACCAACATATTAGACGAAAAAACCGTAACAAAACGAATCAAGAACCACGGGATGTGCTACTTAGCACACGTCTTCAGACGGAATAAATCATACCTATTGCAGGCAGCAATGCAGTATAAGGCCAAATCTAAGAACCTCGGACGACCTATTTAGCCATGGAATGACAATCTAAAACAAGCAATGAAATACTTCGACATGGGAATCAAGTTTTGGAAGGACATGGCTGGAGACAAAAATAATATCAAGAAAGCGGCTAACGATATCTACAAAAAACCAGAAACTGTTAGCTGCAAGAACTCAGAACATTACTACGAAAACAACAACATAGAACATAGCGAAGCAACGGCATAGAAAAGAGCTAAGAAAACAATTGAACGTACCCTAGAAGCCCGACCTGAATCAACATGCCGGCGACGTCGTGAAAAGATGCCCTCCTATAAATAAATACCACCCGTCTCTCCACTAGTCCAATGCTTACTCAAGGATGCATATCCGGTAGGCTCGCAATCCTTTCCTATCCTATGGGTACGTCTACCTGACCATTACAGCGCCCCCCGGTCTACTTCTTGATATGCAATGGCCTCTGTAACACCATGAAGCATGAGACTCCAGAGACCAGTGCAAATCTTGGGGTTCATTCGATTAATCGAGTCTGGTCAAGCCACGCTAGAATCGGTACATTTCATTAATTCATTCATTTATTATAATCTTCCAAGCCCCTTGAATTACTCATCTTTATTTCCACCTTTGGCCTCTCTTTGTTTGTGCCAGCGACCAAGTACTCCACCATCTAACCAGCACTCACTCCAGGTCACGGCAAGTACAACTACGGTCTGCTGCTGACATGTTTCGTGCTCATCATCGCGATGGGCATCGATATCTTCGGCCTGGGCATCATCGTGACTGCCTCCACCTGTGACCTGGACCTGACCCTCAGCCAGATTGGGATACTATCGTCTATGTCTTTTGCTGGTAAGTTTTCAAAGACCTTATTGTAATTAGGAGATGGGGTGACATTAGACACACGGCTTTGTAAGACATTTTGGTATAAATATGCTTGTGTCTAAAGTTTTTTGCAATTGGCAGGTCAGTGTCAGGTAAAATCAACAATAGAACGTTCTAAGTTCATTTCATCCTATTTAATGACATTTCATAAAAAAACTTATGAGCTAATCATTGAAAAAAACGCAAGAAAATTTTAATTTCGCGGGGTATACTGGCACCACGCTGGCACTTCTCCCTTAAGGGACAAATCAGTTGTACCAAACAAGAAACATGAAAAAAGAAGAATGATATTACAATTTGTAAGCGCCGCGAAAAACTGCAATAGCAAAATCGACAACTATCAGCTTGCAGCAGTTTAATTTGCACAACGTTCAAACCTTTTTTAAATTAATACCCACATATATAGCTTTCCACACCTTAGTGCGGAAAGCGATTTTTTTATATCTGCAACGCCCTTATTACGTAAAACAGTAATAATCACAATCTAATGAGTTTTGAAGAATATTGCTGCTTTATTGGAAATTGTGTGCTCAACAACGAAAATAACGCAATAAATGTTGTTGAACTATCAAAATGAAACTAAGTACTACTACTGTTAGTGTGATACGCTATTTCCCCGCTGAATGACTGAATGAGCCACAGCCAACAACTATAAACCATCTTTATCTCGTATTCTCGTCATCATAAAGTCGTTTCTTAGATTCACAAAGTTAAATAAATAGCAGTATATAACCATATTTGTCATTGATTTCCAGGTATTATAGTAATGTCCTACCCATGGGGTTATCTCTCCGACACCAGGGGCAGGAAGCTGGTCCTCATGTGGGCCATGTGTGGTAGCTTCATCAGCTCAGCCATCAGCAGCCTGTCTCCAACATGGCAGGTGCTCGCTGCTCTGAGATTTATCAGCTCGGCACTGTAAGTATCAAAGCATAGAATTTAAAGTTGTATTTATAATGTTTGGAACAGAAATACTGGGTTTTTCAACAAGAACTTTGTTTTTCAATTGGGGCAACAACAACAGCATGACAGTTTTGACATTTAGTTTTTTGACGTATTCGTAGTAGATGCTTTGGCAATTGTTACAGTGAATTCAATTTCGCTTGAAAATCGCATTAAAATAATTAAAATCCACTATGAAAATGGTGGTTCTGTTAAAGTTACATTTCGTAAAATTCGTGATATTTTCGGACAACATAATCGCCCTTCTGAGACCGCTATTAAGAATTTAGTCGCTAAGTTTGAGTCGACAGGCTCGGTACAAAATGTGCCAACACCAACGCGTGTTCGACCTGGTCGTTCAACTGAAAACATCACAGCCGTGAGCCACTGTGTAGAAGAAGATCCAAATTTGTCTATTCCTCGTCGTTCTCAACAATTGGGGTTATCCAAAACCACCACATGGCCTATTATTGATGACGTGGATAGCACTGAAATGTGGTTTCAACAGGACGGTGCTACATGTTACACAGCCAATGAAACGATCACTTTATTGCAAACGAAATTTACCGATCGCATAATTTCACGAAATTCAGCGGTTAAGTGGCCAGCCAGATCGTGTGATTTAACACCACTGGATTATTTTTTGTGGGGCTATGTTAAGGACAGAGTCTATACGGAGCCAATCGAATCGATTGCAACCATAAAACTCAAAATCTGTGATGTGATTAACGAAATAGACCCGCCATTTTGAAAGAAGAGTGATTAAAAACTTTGATGAAAGAATCGACTTCTGTCAGCGTGCTCGTGGTGGACATTTGTCAGATATCATTTTTCATTCATAATTGCCAAACTTTTTTCTTCGTAATACAACAAAAATTTGAATCATCTTCATATAAATTCTTTGTTTTATTTTGTTTTAGAAAACAAAGTTCTTGTTGAAAAGCCCTATACTTGCGTGGTATTTTCATCCTAGCAATATATCTATAGATAAACGAAACGCGGGTTATAACCCGCGTTTATCCGTCAGGTCACAACGAAAAGTAGGGATTAAAGTACGGAACTGCTTGATCTTTTAAATGATATGTACTAAGGTTTTTCCGCTTTAATACTATCTCAACGTTAGCACGCCATTACAACTAGAGAAAATCTTGTCTCTTCTTAGTTTTAATCCTAGTAGATTCCAGAGTTTAGGTAAAAGTGACTCTTTTCCAGTCGTTTCTACAAACAAAAAAAACAGTTCCTAGGTATGTATTTAGGTAATGATTTCGTAAAAAAGAGTATCTGATATCTACAACAGACATCTGATATCACACTAATTCCGCATCTCTTATTCCAGGTCGAGTGCAGCGGAGTCAGCAACTTACGCGTTGATCGGAGAGTGCTGCGGCACAAAGGTGCGCGCGAAGTACATGCTGCTCATCACCAGTGCGCTTATGATCACACCTACATTATATTATAGTAAGTATTTGGCTACTAGTGACCTCGTGACCAAAAAAATATGATGAATTCCATTATGAGAGCAACAAGCTCTGTTATATTACAAAACAGTTTGATGTCGACTGTGTCAGTAAGGTGTCGTAAAAACTGAATTAAGAAGTATTCGATGCCTGAAATTATTACGAACGTTTGTGACGGCGACGACTAACGGCTATAATGTCTATTCACAAACTGAACTTGCCAATCTGTCTGCCAAACGCGTTTGTAATTTATTTAGTGCTCAACTAACATTTAACGTTTGCAATATAACATACGGAATGATAAATTCGATGTTACACCCAATTTTGAGCGGAGGGCCTGAGAGTTTCATGATTCCCCTCGTTGTAGATGCGAGGTAAAAAATTAAGTGACTTGAACCATATTTTGACAATCATTTTTTTTCTACCTTTTGCCAGTAACCGCGTACCTCATAATGAAGCTCGACTTCACAATCTACCTCCTGGGTATTATCTACCGACCCTGGCGTCTGCTGACGTTCATCATGGCGTTGCCCTTGGGACTGGCGGCACTGATGCTGTGGTTCTTCAGCGAGAGCCCAAAGTTCCTTGCCAACGTGGGCAGGAGTGAGGAAGCGGTTAAGGTGCTAAAGAGGATGTATGTTGCTAACGGACATGATGGAGAGGCGTTTCCAGTGAGTATGGGTTTTAGGAGCTATTGCGTTTTGCTTTATGTGTTGTTGTTTTTTTTTTTGAGAATGGAAATTCATCAAATAACTTCTCCCGCTCTGAGTGGAGCAGGAAGGCGTGTCAGACTTTTACTGACTAAAACCCACCCGTGTTCCCTCAGTTGCTTGTGTGCCAGGGGCCACGGTATCTCTTTCGAACAACCCGCACCACTGGCAGGCATCGGCCCTTGCGGGCCCTACCAGTTGGTGCTGACATCTCTTTGAGGCGCGCGTGGAAAACAACGCGCTATCGACCCAGGCTTGGTCCTTACCGGACAGCGAGCTAACTATTACTCGCTGTCCGCAAGCTCGTGCCTACGGTGGCCGGGAATCAACCTGGGATTCCCGACGCCTAGTGCGTCTCCTGCGACGACTAGGGCCATGATGGCGCATGTACTGCCTTTCCCTCACGTGCGCCGCCTCTCTCTTCGCGAGCATTACTGCTTCGCAGAAGGAAGTGACGGCTACCCATGCACTGTCGCTCCGAACCATGGACTGGACCAGGGCCGGAAGCTAGAGATCGCCGCCGCCGATCGCCTCCACAAGTGCTCCGCCCAAGCCAGGCAGACCTCTACCGTATGCTCCACCATGTCTTCAGGGCGATCTACGCAGTGGAACGCCCGGGCGTTTCCTCCCGCCTTATCCAAAACAGGAACCTCCCAAAAAAAAACATGTCCGGTGAGGACCTGCGTCAGGCGGAAAGTGTGGACGCCGTGGCACCTCTCAATCCACTTCCTAAAGGGGGACTTACCGCCGCAATCGTGGCGTGCCCATTTATGTGTTGTGTAAGCTGAAGAAATATCATAGCAACATGCTGCAGCCTTTCCCAAGTTTGCTAAGTTGCGTATAATAGGTACGCACATTTTATGGCACATTTCAAATTATTGTATAGTACTTATACATAGTATTGCATAGTACCTATTAACTGCTGTATCCGTACTTCAACTCAACCTTCACGTACGTACTTGATTTTATTTATGTTCAAAATAAAAAACATCAAAAAAAATCTGTGTAGTTTCATCAAGACGGTTTATTAAATTACTGTTCGTTGTGACATTTGTTCAACTCATATATTATTCTTCTTCCAGGTGAAACAGATCTACCTAGAAGACGGCAATAAGGAAGAAGTGGGAGTGTTCTCCCTCCACTCTCTCTGGACACAGATAGCGCCTCTGTTTAAGCCGCCTCTATTGGGAAAGACCGCCTTGTTGTACTACCTCACTTTCGTCACTTATATCGCGTGAGTTTACCTCTCTATGCATATTTTTGGTATAATAAATTAGCATACTTATGCTAATTTCTCTTAAACCAATTATAGTTAAATTAAACACAATACATGACTTAACTGTTGATGATATTTCATAGAGATGATAGCCATTTCCCAACTATTTTGGGGTCAGCTTCCAGTCTAACCGGATTCAACCTATTACCGGTACTTTAAATGAAGCGATTGTCTATCTGACTTCCATAATCTAGTTACTGGGTAACAGGATACCCCTTGGTCTTACCAAAAAAACATGTCCGACTTTTAGGCTTTTGACTACCGGTAACGACTGTCAAAATTTTAAGAATGACTGTTGAGACCCGAGGCACGAAGTCAACAGGAATAAAAGACGAATAAAAGAAGAAGTTATGAGACGCACCCAGCGTCTCATAACTTATAAACTCATTTGGTCTAATTTCATTTTATTATCGTTCATAAGATATAATCAACGTGAGATATACCAACTGTTGATATAATTTCTTTACATATAACATTTATTTATTCTAAAACTTAATTAGTATAACGTTGTTTGATATAACGTTTATGTAATCGAAAATCATTTGGTCTAACGTTTAATATATTTATATAAAAAACGTCATTATGGTTAACACCCCGACTCACAGTACCCCGACTCGGATAGGTTAGGTTAGAAGGCTAAGGCGGGAGCAAAGCGGAGCGGAGCTCCCGCCTTAGCCTTCGTGGTTTTTTTTTAAACCACCCAGAAATAGGAGTCCCGCAAAGCGGGGCTCCTTCGACACTAAGTGACAACTAACAATAACTTTTGTTGAGCTACCCACAAGCTACAACATAAAAATAATACTAAATAAACTAACCCGTGTCTATGCAATTTTGCTTTGTGTTTTTAAGTAGGTGTTTTCATCATATTAGACCAAATAAGTTTTATATATTTTGAGTGGTATGTCAAACGATTTTATATTTAATGTATGTTATGTCAAACGATGTTATATTTAATGTATGTTATGCTTATAAAAATTAGTTATTTTAAAATGATATCAATCGTTCATTATATTAACTAATCGCTATATTAAATAAAAATATAGGTTCCGTTGTTAATATTAGAGATTTTGTTGTTATATCATCTATTACTTACCCATAAAAGATGGCAGGTTTGCTACGACGTAGCTGATGCAATAATGTTCCTGCTACGGTGATGTGCTACGAATGCTACGGGATCGTAGCCGATACACGATCCGCTACTCCAGACTGTCGTAGCAAATACCAATCCGCTGCTCAGGGTTTTATATTTGAAACTTTTGTAGACTATAATTTTAGACTTTTATGAAGAATACTTTAAAAATGACCCCTGCATCCGACAATGGTTTAATGAACTATCATATTTTATTAGATAAAAACCATTGCACCTACTGGATTAAAATAACAAAAATATCTTAATCAATCAACTCAGCCTATTGCAGTCCACTGCTGGACATAAGCCTCTCCCAGGCAGCGCCACAACACTCTATCCTCCGCCTTCCGCATCCAGTCTGTCCCAGCCACCTTTTTACGGTCGTCGGTCCACCTAGTTGGGGGCGTCCCACACTACGTTTGCCGATACGCGGTCTCCACTCCAGGACTCGTCTGCTCCACCGTCCATCGGTCCTTCGACAAACATGGCCAGCCCACTGCCACTTCAGCATGCTCACTCTACAAGCTATGTCGGTAACTGCGGTTCTTTGAACAAGAATATCTGCTGCGTGTTAAAGGTAATGTCAAGTTTGTGCCTAAAGCTTCGGGGAATACAAGCGTGATGTTATGTAATATTTAAAGTAGTTAAATTTACCTTTTAGTTAGTAGTGCAGTAACATAAGATGAAATATAAGTAACTTATGTACTAAATGTCAATACCTTTTCCTCTTCAAATAGTAACAATAGTTTCGCCATCATCCTGCCGACGATCTTCAACATCTTCTTCACGTCGTACGCCACCAGTTCTGCCGACGCCTCCTTTTGCGACCTGTTTCATCTCAGCAACACCACCGCTGTGGAATTCAAGCAGGTAAACAAGTTGTACTAGTAGTAGGTGTATATGTACCTACCTACCATGAGGAATACACCACGTTTGACAAACGAATTGGGAATTGTACCGTGTTGTTATTATAAGAGTTTTAATGATAAATTGTTAGACATAAGCAATAAAAGCATTTTTTTCCTAAAGATTTTTGTAAGACTAGCTTCTGGCTGCGACTTTGTCCGCGTGAAAGTTCTTGTTTTAATCTATGTATATGTATGTTCTGTGTGGTGTCAGACGCAAAAGAATAGCACCATCCCATTTCTTCCCGTGGGTGTCATAGAAGGAAACTAAGGAACTTACTAGAGAATGGGCAGTAGCGCTCTCTATGCATTTTACCACCATACTGCGATCGCCAACCCGCCGGCCAAGCGTGGCGATTATGGCAAATACCCACCTTTTGGGGGAGGCTTATGTCCAGCAGTGGACGTCATTCGGCTGAAATGCTGATGATATGTATAAAAGCGGAAGGTCACTCATTCATACATTCTTTCACTCACTGATTAGTCACGAAATCTCTAAAACTACTGGTCCTATGAAGATGAAATTTGGCACAGAGGTGGATTATGAGTAGAAGACGTCAGCTAAAAAATAATTTTAGGATACTCCCTCCGTAAAGGGGTGAAATAGGGGATGGAAGTTTGTATGAACATTTTTATTCCTTGGGCCAGTGAAGACTGTTCCAGAAAAATTTCAACATTGACACGAGCGAATCCACGGGCAGCAGCTAGTATAGAATAAATCCTATAGTAACGTATCGCCCGCTTGCGATAGTACTTCATTTTCTCTTAGCGTTCTTTCTGAATATTTTTTTTTTACTCGGTTCCTTAGAAACGACGTTAAATAGTCTACAACCTTTCCAAAAATTGGCCTATCAAATACAAACAGTTCCTCTAAGTACGTGATACTTATTGACTGGCCTGCACTGTCCTTCCATACCTGTTATCACTGTAATTTGAAAACATTGTAAAACCCAATTATTTTTAAAAGAGTAACCGTGGAGTTTCTTGCCGGTTCTTCTCCATAGGAAGCGAAAAATTGGAACCGTGCACCTAGCTTCTGACGTTTCATAAGTGCCCATGCAGGTTTATGTGAAATAAAGTATTTTGATTTTGAAAAGATTTTTGAAATCCAACTGGGTAGTTTCAGAGATTACCCCCCCCCCCCCTTAATTACGTAGCTTTATAACCACCCCTTTCATTTATAAACGTTGCTTACACATAAGCAATGCTCAGTAACTGCTTAACCATTTGTAAAAGTTTTAACGATTATAAATAAAAGCCTAACCATTCACCTCTTGGTACAGGAACCATCAGAATGCAAGAACAGCATAGAAGACAACACCATCTGGGCGGGATGTGCTCACGGGTTATCGTTCTTCCTTCTCAACGCGCTGATCTCGCAGTGTGCCGGCAGGAGAAAGGTATGACATACTAATCAGTTCCTTCATCTAAATCAGCCGATAATGTTCCCACTGCTAGAACAAAGGCCTCCTTCTGTGAGAGGGAGTGGGTCATAATCCACCACGCGAGCCCAGTGCAGGTTAGTGATGTTCTCTCTTCGATCTTCAAACTTTTGGTTCTAGGATATGTTCCTTTTTTGGTTTTCCTTTTTCTCTAGATGTTTTCCTCAACCGTTTTAGGGCAGTGGATGATGAAATAATTTACACAAAGTAAAGCGTCTACCTGGGTTCGAACCTACGACCTAGATCTCGTAATCGCTCATCAGACTCGCTCGTCATATAATGGAAATTGGAACGGTTTTATTAAAATTAAAAATACTCGTTTTGCATTAATTATTTACTTAGATAAAAGACTTCATTTATATTCATGGATGCTATTAATTGTGTTTCTTGCATATTATTCAACAAAATGCTCAAAATCCTACGATTTTATACTATGTGTACTTCAAGACCTAAGAAATATTACATTCATTGACCTGATGTGCACATGACCTGCATTGCAAACGATTGAGAAAGATTATTTCTCGTATAGTCTTGTTCTATAACCAGCTGACACCTTGTGCTCGCTAGCTAGAGTTGCTTCTTCTTCTAAACGAGTCGACGGTTTTTTTAGATTAGTTGGACCAGCCCAGTACATTTCTTTTTTATTTGTAAGTCTGTAATTTGCAGGTTATGGTATAAGGTAATAGGTTGTATGTTCATGAAATTACATGATTCACGACCATAAGAAACATATATTTACAGAATTATAATCAATAAATCATTAATACAACTTTGTCTCAATTTTGCGGGTTACCTTGGCGCATTGCCCATTAAGAAAAATTGTAAAATTCCACTTTATTTGATTTTTAATTAAAGTTGCAGGTTGTCTCAACTAGGCAGCGCAAACAGCGTTATTGACTAAATTAAATCAAATCTTGTAATAAGTTAAGATCAAATTAAAATAATTAAGCAATCTAGTCTAAGAGCATGTGAGAGGCTAGATCTACTGACCCCGTATTCGTATGTTACCTTGAAACAAGTTCACAACTCATTAAGGCTTAGGTAATAACGGCTATCAAATTACATAGTAGGTACCTATTAAGAAGCAATTTAAGTACATGACAATTTATGCAACATTCTAAATCCTAAAAAGGAGATTTGGGGCCTGCTCTACGTTACGGGCCAAATATTACACTTACCGCTATTTCAATGCCACATTTTATTGAAACTTTATGTAGTTATATAGAAAGGTATAGATGGACTTTGCTATTAGGCTTTCTCTACGAGCCAACCTTTGGATTCATCAAATTCACAACCAGCTACGGTAGGACTTGTCAATAAGCGGGTCGAAGCGGGCTGTTCGGACTAGCCTC
Organism: Polymixis lichenea; assembly: GCA_949091785.1. Classification (NCBI taxonomy): domain Eukaryota; kingdom Metazoa; phylum Arthropoda; class Insecta; order Lepidoptera; family Noctuidae; genus Polymixis; species Polymixis lichenea. Next base: position 1,286,708 of record OX420944.1, read on the forward strand.
GTGTCGCTTTTGACTAGTTCAACTAGTCATGACTAGATTAGGGCTAGTTTTAGACTAGCCACGACTAGTCACGACTAGTTTTGCTCTAGTTTCGGGCTTGTTTTGGACTAGTCATGCCAAGTTTCGAATTAGTCATCACTAGTTTCGGGCTAGCCACGACTAGTTTCGAACTACTCACGAATTCATTCCTAAGTTTCAGTTTAATTGATAGAACGGCCTTTAGAATTCAGAAGCCTTCTGACTCTAGTGTAGCCGAGATTTATGATCATCATCAGCCTGCAGCAGTCCACTGCTGGACATAGGACTCTCCTATTGCACGCTATTCATCTCGATGCTCGGCAACTTTCATCCAGTTGCTATCAGTCACCCTGCGTAGATCGTAAATCCACCTATCCCGAAGGCCTGCGGATTGATGTCTTGCGGATTCGCGGTCCGAGTCTCGAAGATACATAATAGTAATTATCAATCAATATATTACTATGCTCAGAACTTATCAAACGTCCCTTTTGTCCAATTATTCCGTGTTTACAACCCTAGTCTTAGTATATGCGAAACCCGAAACACGTGTCTAGTATTTTTACGTAAAGAATCTGTACAAAATTTCAAAACTGTATCATGAAAATCACAAAGTAATTAGCTTTAACAAGCTAACTTTGTGATTTTTTAGACAACTAGGTATCATAACTGTTACCTAGTTGTCTACACAAACATGGTCACCACGCGGCCCCCGCGCTGCCCGCGCGTCCAGCGTCGTTTTGTACTATTTGATAATTTTAGGCAGTAGGTACCTAACCGTACGGCGATTGTATTGTAATTAAATGGTGATAACATTTTCCATTACACTTGCAAAACTTTTTTGGGAAAAAATATAACATGGTGTAAAAATTATTGGAATCGATTCAGTTACCTGCTTATTCGGAACCAACTACGAATATATTAAGGTTTCGCATATACTAAAAATAGTGTTGTATAATTAAACTAGTAGTCGCCCAGTGGTGGAAATCCAATAATAATTTATTTAAAATTTAATGTATTTCTATCCTATTAGTATATACACCGTGACATTTTAGTCGTCTTACAACGGCAGCCCACTTCATGTATCCAATGACAACTTATCATTTATAAGAAAAAAAAGTTTTTGAACATTTGCATAATTTAAAAATAATAGTTAAAAAAAAAACTAAAAAACACGCTTTAAAAACCAAACTAAAAAGTAGAAAATAATTTAATTCTATTAAAAAGCGTGGGGTGCTTGATATTAATTGATTATAAAAACACCTCAAAAAGCACCCCACGCTTTTTAATAGAATTAAATTATTTTCTACTTTTTAGTTTGGTTTTTAAAGCGTGTTTTTTTTGTTTTTTTAAACTATTATTTATTTTCTATTTTTTAGTTTTGCTAACTACAAAAGCGTGTTTTTTTCTATTTTTTTTTGTTTTAATTATTGAATTGTCATAGGTCCTCGATAAGTCTACAAAGTTTAGATGAAATCGGTTACATACAAACAAACATACAAACATACAAGTGAAGCGTGCATATAAAGCGTGTAAAAATGGAAATATCATTCACTACGACGCATGACGTAATTTGAAACACCCTGTTATGGAGATGGAATTAATGATGGAATGTAATGGTAGGTAGGTAGATATCTTCCACCGTTTGATACGTAAACATTATTAACAGGGAGGGTGTTTCATAATTCTAAAACGTTATTTATTTTTCTTTGTACATGTTATATTAATTAATTGTAACAATGTTTTAATCGCGCCTAGAGGTATTTTATGGCGGATACATTGAGTGGACTACCTACCTTTGTAAGACGACTAAAATGTCACGGTGTATATAAATATTCGCTTTCTGCAGTCCTTCTCCATATGAACTTGAACTGGCACAGTTCAAGTTTCATACTCCTCCGCCCGGGTAATTTTCGTAAAAAGGGGTACAATTTTTTTGCTTCACGTGTTAATACAGGATAACATTTTAACCAGTGCACAAACTGTAACCATGAATTCAGAATATCATTCTAGACCCCCTAGCGTAGAAATTTTTCGTCAGTTATTTAAAAAAAAATCAACTGTTCCATTCATTTTGACCGCGTAGGTATTGCACTTTTCTATGCAACAGCTGATTTTTCTAGAATGATATGCTGAATTCATGGTTAGGTTAGATTAGGTTAGGTTCCCCCCGGTGGGTTCCCGCATTGTCTTTGCGGGAGGCTCAGTAGCCGTGGCTTGCCCACCCACGATGAAGTGAAGAGGAACCCCGATGTAGGGCCGCTCGTCAGGCCGACCAGCCGACGACGTAGCAGCTAAAAAGTAGGTAGCTGTGAGGCGCATCGCAACTGAAGCGGGCCGTGATGTCGTATGGAAGGCATCGTGGCTGAGGGTTACTGGCTGCAGCGGAGGAGGCGTGCCGGTGTTTTTGAACAGCGCTCTTCTCTTCCGTGGCCTGGATGAGGCCGCCACCGTTTGATGGCGGACGCGGTGAGGCCCCTGGGGGGATGAGTGTCGGTATAGCGTTGGCCGCTCTCCTATCCCCTGCAGTCAAAAGTGGTAGGCGGCGAGGCTACTACACTGAGCCGTCGCAGGGGGATCAAGGGAGCCATACACGGGGTCGTCTGGCGCCCTTGTGCTATTTGATCCCATCCCTGGGGTAGTCACGGCGTGCCATGTGTTCAGGTGCTCTGATGATGGGGGTTATTCCCCTCCGAGGAGGGTCCGGTGACGGACAGTCGCGCCGGGTTCGCGGATGGCTTGCGCGTTTCTGTGTTCCCGCCTCAAGCGGCACTGGAGGACACCGTGGAGTTTTAGCGGGTTACAGTCCCACATAACTGCGCTATCTCCCCGTGGTAGCGCAGTAGGCATTTCTCCACGTTCAACAACAAAAAAATATATATATGCCCGGGTCGACGGCTCGTTGTGCTCCACGCGCACCGTCAGAGATGTCAGCAACAACTGGTGGAGTTCGCGTGGGCCGAAGAGGGTCCGATGACGGACAGCTGCGGCGGGTTTGCGGATGGCTTGCACGTTCCCGTGTTCCCGCCAAAAGTGGCTCTGGAGTACACTGTGGAGTTTTAGTGGGTTCGAGTCCCACGTAACTGCGCTATTTCCCCGTGGTAGCGAAGTATGCATGAGCATTTCTTCACGTAAAAAAAAGTTTAGGTTAGTTATGGAAAAAAAAAATCAGCTGTTCCATACATTTTGACCGCGTAGGTATTGCACTTTTCTACACAACAGTTGTTTTTTCTAGAATGATACGCTGAATTCATGGTTACAGTTTGCGCACTGGTTAAAATTTTATCTTGGATAATCTTCTAAGATAATCACGTGTTACTTTGTTAGGTAATCAAAACAAAGTACATGCGTCACACTTTAATTATAACAACTAAAACTCATTACATTGTTAATCACATAAACATTATATTTTAACCAACACACTAGCAGCTGCCCGCGACCTCGTTCGCGTGGAAGTCGTAAGACAAACTTAAAAAAGAATACAGCCCATGTTAACTACTTTCTGATAGCCGTAGTTTTATAGAAGAAAGAATTTTTTAATCCATTGAGAATTTTTTGAGTTTATCCGTTACTTACTAGCTGAGTCCCGAGGTTTCCACCTCGGTCCAGTGGTAATATCGGGATCAAAAGTATGCTATGTCCTAATCCAGGTCATGTTCTACTCATGTGCTAAATTGCTAAAGCTTGCGTTTGCTAAACAAACATAAGAAACAAAAAATCTTTGCTCTTTATAATATACTAGCGGCCTGTCCCGGCTTCGCACTGGTGGACATTTTCTAGTAATAAATATAGCCTATGTTACTCAGGGATACTGTAGTATTCTAATAGTGAAATAATATTTTAAATCGGTCGAGTAGTTTTTGAGTTTATTCGTTACAAACATACAAATCTATCCTCTTTATAAAATAATAGTGTCGACTAGTTTTTGCTAGCGGTAAATTGTTGTTTTTGCGCGTATGAGTAGCAAACATCAAAAAATACAAACTTAAACATGTATTATAAGTTTGTTATGGATATCAGTTTACATAAATTGTTTTTATTATATGTTCGCAAAAACACTTTCAAGGCTATTAATTAGCCTATAATTGAGCTGCTTTGTTCTCACGGAAACATTGGACTTAGATTTCTAAGTACTTTACTACACAGCTCATAGCCCGTGCGATGCGACTTTTTTCAAGCGACACGCGTCGCGGTGACTCGCGCCAGGCAGCATACCTAGCATAGCGTATCTCAAAAGAAAACAACGGAACCTATAGGATAATTTAAAAAGAAAACAATGGAACCTATAGGATAATTTAAAAAGAAAACAACGGAACCTATAGGATAATTTAAAAAGAAAACAACGGAACCTATAGGATAATTTAAAAAGAAAACAACGGAACCTATAGGATAATTTCGTTGTCCGTCCGTCTGTCAAGACGGGTATATGGTTACTCGGGTCTCGAGACTTCTTGAACTCGATTTCTCGACTTTTATTCTAGTTTACATCAACGACATTCCCGAAGCGATAGGCAAAGATTGCATACTATTCGCTGATGACACTACAATAATGATTAGGAGTGACAATAGGAAAAATTTAGAAGAGGAAATAATCCAAGGTCTGGATAATGCAATCGTTTGGCTAGAAAAAAATGACTTAAAAATAAATATGACTAAAACAAACATAATACAATTTCAGATATACAATTCAATCATAAATAATATTGACATTCATTATAAAGATTCGCACTTGACCACTAGCGATAATTGTGTACTCTTGGGTATAACGGTCAATACACATTGCAACTGGAAAATGCACATAAATAAAATTCTTGCAAAAATAGATCGTTTTGTAAATGTTCTGAAAAGAATTAGACAAACAGTAAACTGTGATACGGCAACAATGGCTTACCATGGTTATGTGCAGGTTATGTGTCATCAGTATTCAGATACGGCATTGTAATAAGGGGAAACTCAGTAGATTTTGACAGAGTTTTTAAAGCTCAAAAAAATGTATCCGAACAATTTGTGGAGCTCACTTATTACACGCTTTAAATTAGCTTCACTTGTATGTTTGTTTGTTTGTTTGTATGTAACCGACTCCTTTGGACGCTATTTGGACCCACTTCAAACGGTCAGATTTCATTGAAACTTTGTAGACTTATCGAGGACCAATGACAATTCAAAAATTAAAAAAAAACAGAAAAAAAAAACAAAAAAAAAAAACTTAAAAATCACGCTTTTCAAGCAAGCAGAACTAAAAAATTGTAAATAAATAATAGTTTAAAAAACTAAAAAACGTGTTTTTTAGTTTAGCTTTAGTTTAGTTTAGCTGTAAGCCACTTTTCCAAAAACGTACAATTCTACCTCTGCCATGTTTATATATTTTTGAAATGTGTATTTTTGTTTAGAAAAATTACAATTTATTTGAAGCTAGCACTGACAGGCCAAATAGCCGAACACGGCGTATAGATAGACTTCGACTTCCACCAATAAAACTAAAATGATTTAAGAAAAATGTATACTGCATGTCGACTATTATATTTACAATAATTAAAAACTGAAATTTGTAAATTAGATTAATTGATAGATTGATAATTGTTGATTGTGAATACATTTGCACGTCATGTTATGGCAGGATATGCTGAATCAAATTCCTTGTAACACCTTATGTACCACATTCTAGCAAATAAATATTTTTTATTTGAATTTGATTTTGAGACTACCCAAGAAGTCAACAAATTTTCATTCATGTTTAATTTTGTTTAAGTTTAAATAAAGATAGACGTCGTTAATACACATGATGCTTTAAATCTGTGTTTTAAATTGAACAGCAATCAACAAAATCTCTTTGTCAATAACAACAAATTCCAGTATTTTTGTTCTTTACATAGAATATAATCAAAATCAACTTGTTTATAAACTACTTTGTTCTCTCTGATAAACTGTGATTAAATAAAAATAAAAGTATAAAATAATAAAATAAAATTATTAAAAAAAAAATACTAATAACTCAACTCGATCATTAGTACGAGTAACTATGTGAATAATCACAGCATTGTTTTTGGCAATTGTGTGTTAATTTAACATGTGCTTGGCTTGGAACCTTAAGATAAACCTAAGCAATAGCATTGTCAGACAGCCGGGTCCATAGGTTACGGAGACTTTGTTGTGTGTACAAGATTTTGTTTAAAATGTCTTGTTGTTTCCGAGAACTTAATCACTTTTTTTGTGTTCAGGATTGTTAAGTAGTGCTAAGTTATGACATGATTTTTTTTTTACAATAGTAGTTGGAGAATGGACTGTGACTTATATCGATGTAGGTATGGGAGAACACGTTTCTCAACAACAATGTTGAGTTCGTTTTTGGGATATTTGTGCGTGGTACGACACGCATTTGGCCAGGATTTGTTCTCCGTAGTCGCTGACGGAGACACGTGTCGCTTGACCATGCAACACTTGGCCGCTTGGTCACCAATGCGACCGCGGCCTAACATTTACGGTCGTATTATCAATCTGTTAAATCTGATGCTCAATGTCAATTTATTTAAGAGGTTTTTTTGGGGAGCTCGTGGCTAAATAAAAACAGGCGCACGGGTTGATCGAAGGTTAAAGTAGTCTTGCCACGGTCTGTTTGTGGATGGGTGACCATCCATAACATATGCCTCCTTGCTTCGGAAAGCACGTGGTCCTGGCTGTCACTGGTACATCCATGACAGTCGTTACGTGGGTGGTTAGAAGCCTGAAAGTCCGATAACCAGTCTTTCCGATGGGTAAGGTATTACCCAGTAACTGGGTTGTTTAGGTCAGATATTAAGTCACTCCACATAAAATATTGGTATTCAGCTGCATCCGATTAGACAGGAAGCCGACCCTAGCATAATTGGGAAAAAGCTAAACAGATTGATTTATATTTATATAAGATGTTTTTCACAAACAAACGTAGGTACACTATATAGATAAATAAATAAGAGACTTTTTAAAAGTAAATGAGCCAAATCCGGTCAATCATAATTAGGTAAGTAGGAATCATGAAGATTACTTTTATAATTAAGAAGTCTAGTGTATAGATTAACATCTGGATGCGATGCAGACAAAAACAGCATTCAAACTTTAAGAGACAAACATAAATTTTATTGGTATCATCAGACAATTCACACGTCAGTCACGCCACGTAATTTGGCGTCAAAACTTGTTGATTTAAATAATAAATAGCTATTGACAAATTGCAACAACGACCAACAGGTTGTCGTTTTATAATTTTTTAAGCTTATGGAATGCAACGATCTATAATTAGCGTAAGCATAATCAGCCCTTAATGTTCCCACTGCTGCGACACAGTCCTCCTCTTTGTGGAGGGAGTGGGCCGTTATCCACCACGAATCACCACGTTTTCGAATCTTTGGTTGGCCGATTTCCTCACGATGTTTTCGCTGAATGTTTCGAGAGCAGCGGTGATGAAATAATTTATGGAAAGTGAAGCACTTGGACAGGTTCGAACCTAATAACTAAAACTCTTAAGTCGTAGCCGTTAACTACAGCGCCCCCACTCCTCACCGCTGATCTATAATTATTTAAATTTATTATCTATAAATTTAAGGAGATTAACGTAATTACTGCGCCTTCACAGTATATTTTTGGAAATCTTTTATAAGCCCATAAGAATATTAAATTGTTTAAAAAATACAGTGATATCCATAGTATAAATATTAGAAACAAACACACATCAAGCTATCCCAAACTGTAAATTTTTCCCAATTCAACATGAACCTTATACTTTTGTGATAAAGTTGAAACTCTATCAATGATATTTGACAGATTGGGGTAGCTTGATGTGCTAGGCTCTTTACCATTAACAAGGCTCAAGAAAATACGAGGGTAATTCAGATATTATTGTATACGCTTTCATAATAGACTTCCAAGACATGTTGAAGATCTAATTCTCAATAAATTTAAATCATTCATTAAACGTAAGTTGTCCTTGAAAGCCTTTTATATCGTTAAATATTATATAGGACAAAAAAGCTTGGGATTGACATGCTCCAAATTTTGCATACTAAATTTTGTTTTTTGTTTTTGCAAACTCATACACTTCGACATGAATACTCACTTTGAGAAGTATAATATTATTATTGTTTTAATTATTGTGACTGTGAGGACTATGTGGGTCATGTTTTTTGTTTTTCCTCTCTCTCTCTCAGTTAGTTTTTAATGATAATCTGGCAGTTTGAGTACTTTATGCGGCCTACCAAGATGTCCTTTCTTTGGTAATGTTCGTCGAATCGTTGCGCTCCTTATGTTCTAAGTTGAGCTGCATGATTACTGACAAAAGCATGCACCGACAGGACAGGTCCACTCAATCTGTGCGGTTCTTTCCTCAAAAGATCATATCACACACCAATCTACATGGTCCCCAAATGATGTGACCAAGATTATGTTTGAACTTTAAAAGAGACTGTGACCTTTGAGTTTGTTTCTTCTCAGAGTAGCCAGATAGGAAACGCCGACCTCATCTAGTTTTAAAAATATTGACTTGTAAAAGTGTTAGTACAAACCTACTTCATCATCATCATCATCATCATTTCAGCCAAAAGACGTCCACTGCTGGACATAGGCCTCCCCCATGCTCCTCCACCTCGACCGGTCTTGTGCTTCCCACATCCAGTGGATTCCCGCGGCCTTCACAAGGTCATCGGTCCACCTTGTGGGAGGCCTTCCCACTCTACGTCTTCCTGTACGCGGTCGCCGCTCCAGAACCTTTCAGCCCCATCGGCCATCTGTTCAGCGAGCAATGTGCCCTGCCCACTACCACTTAAGTTTGGCAATTCTTCGGGCTCTGTCGGTTACCTTGGTTCTCCTGCGAATCTCTTCGTTCCTGATTCGGTCGCGTAGGGAAACTCCGAGCATAGCCCTCTCCATTGCTCTTTGGGTGACTTTTAGCCTTCTTTTAAGGCCCATTGTGAGCGACCACGTTTCTGTACCATAGGTCATCACTGGCAAAACACACTGGTCAAAAACTTTCGTCTTAAGACACTGCGGTATTTGGGACGAGAAGATATTGCGAAGCCTCCCGAACGCTGCCCAGCCGAGTCGGATTCGACAATTGACCTTTTTCTCGAAGTTGGACCTACCTAACTGGGCAGTTTGTCCCAGGTAAACGTACTCGTCCACAACTTCGAGCCTAGCGCCTCCGATCGTCATGAGAGTGGGTGTTACATGGGCATTTGAAATGACCTTTGTCTTGCCCATGTTCATTTTTAGACCCACTCTTTCGAAAGCTCTACTGAGGTCGTCAAGCATTACACTGAGGTCCTCCATGGTCTCAGCCATAACAACTATATCATCGGCAAATCGAAGGTGAGTGATGTACTCGCCATTGATGTTGATGCCAGCCCCATTGCAATCCAGAACCTTGAAGACATCCTCCAGTGCAGCGGTGAACAGTTTCGGAGAGATAACATCTCCCAGTCTCACACCTCTCTGCAGAAGGATAGGTTTCAAAGTCTGGTCCTGGAATCGAACTGACATAGTGGCATTTTCATACAGACACTTCAGCACTTAGATGTAGCGGTAGTCGATCTGGCACCGTTGAAGGGACTGCAATACAGCCCATGTCTCGATCGAATCGAAGGCTTTTTCGTAGTCCACAAACGCTAAGCAGAGGGGCAGGTTATACTCTTCGGTCTTCTGTATAACCTGCCGCAGCGTATGTATGTGGTCTACGGTGCTAAAGCCTTTACGGAATCCGGCTTGTTCGGGAGGCTGGAAGTCGTCAAATCTGCACGCGAGACGGTTCGTGATGACTCTCAAAAACAGCTTGTAGACATGGCTCAGAAGTGAGATGGGCCTATAATTCTTAAGAAGCGTATTGTCACCCTTCTTAAAGACAAGTACCACCGCACCTCTGTTCCTTGCCTGTGTCGTTTTGCCCTCGAGTATGACGGAATCAAACAGCTTCTGGAGGGCCTTAAGTACGGGTTTTCCGCCAGCCCTCTGGAGTTCAGCCGTAATCATGTCATCACCCGGCGCCTTATTGTTTTTAAGCTGTTTTAGAGCCATCCTAATCTCGTACAAGCTAATGTCTTCGGTGTAGTGCCGGGTCAATCTGGCTCTTGGGTCGTTAGCCAGATTCGTAACGCGGTTGCTTGTTGATGTGTGTAACTGTCCAAAGAACCTCTCGATCTCTCTCAACAGCTCAAACCTACTTACAGAAATAAAATCATTTATCATTTAATGAACTCAATTTACATGCAGACACACAACTGAAAAGGACCTTAGTACAGAGTTAAAAATGTTCATAATCTAGTTTCGTTCTAACTTCAATGTTGTAAATGACAAAAATTATGATATTATAATGAAGAATGATACGCGTTCACGAGCTCTAGTTGCGAGTGCCACACACCTGATTTTTTGTAGGAAATCGCATAAGATATTTACAGACACAGATATATATTGACAGTATAAATGTCCTTTTAAAACAAGATTGTTAACCGACTTCAAAAACCTAATTAGGTTGTATTTTTTATGTTTGTTACCTCAGAACTCCGTCATTTATAAACTAATTTGATAAATTCCATAAACAGGTTTGAAAGTTAGTTATATTTATAAAGTGGTTTTTTTAGTTAGCTTCAATAATACGCCATATTTTAGTTTATTAATAGTTTTAGTCAGGTTAGGTTATTATAGTTCAATAGTCTATTCTGTTTTAATCTTTACATACCTTCTTTCGATTTGTGAGAATATTAAATTATTATACAAATAATTATGTAAACTTTTCGAAATTAAGACTCGAAATGATATTGAAATCCTTTGCGTTTAGAAGAACGACGCGGAACAGACTGACACAAAAAATTACATCAATGTTTAACATGTAGGTGTATTGAAATATTATAAAGTATTGAAGTATTTAAGAATAGACGTTAGCCTAGTCGATTGCTTAGAAATCATTGAAACGATTAAGAGATTGAACCTAGAAAAGTGCCCTGGCTCCGATGACATCACAGTAAAGAAACCACACACAGCTTTGACTGTACCGTTCGCTGAACTAAAACTACAAAATGCTAAAACACGAGGGTTGTTTCAGCATTTTGTATTATCGAATTACTTGCTGTGAGGACAATAGTTTGAAATAAATTACATACCTTAGATAAATTAGATATCTATAAAAAAGGCGATCGAAAAGATTTTGGCAACTATAGACCGATAGATATAGGTTTTCTACCGAGTTTTTATAAACTATTCTCCTCTTTTGTAAACAAAAGAATCAGTACTACTTTGGAAGCAAAACAACCCATAGAGCAAGCAGGGTTTAGGAAAGAATTTGTACAATCGACCATATCTACACTCTAGAATTGAATACAGATGAGTACAAAGAGCAAAGAGATCACTGTATATTTCATTCATTGACTATCAAAAAGCATTTGATACGGTATCACACATAGGTTGACAGCTTGCAAATACCAATCAGACTTGAAACCCTTGCGAAAAGTACATCGATCTAGGGAAGAAAAAGAGATATTTATAGAAAAAACAATGAACTATAAAGAAGGGTACAAAAAACATGGAATAAATACTGAGCCTTAATAACAATTGCTAACAAAACAAAACACTACTAATACCTAAATATATAGCATATAAAACTAACAAAACTAAAATATTAATAATAATACTAGGAATAAGTCTGTTTTCATAAAAAGTTATTATGGTGTTGAAATAGATAGGTAAGGATAACACTACTATTGTTATAGGTTAGATAGATTTGGCAGATTTACAGCTACGCTTTCAACGGTTGGTCCGTGGATGGGTGACCGTCTTTACATATCATGACTCCTCCGTGCTTCGGACAGCACGTTAAGTCGTTAGGCCCAGCGCTTATTCGTGGCTCTTTGACAGTGGTCACGGATCGTCAGAAGTCCGAAAGACTGACAACCGGTCTAACCAAGGGGTACCCAGTAACTAGATGGTAGAGGTCAGATAGGCAGTCACTCCATATTAAATACTAGTATTCAGCTGCACCCAGTTAGACTGGAAGCTGACACAAACATAATTGGGAAAAGGCTAGGCAGATGATGATGACAGATGTTTCAGATTTATGTTAAGTAGAGATATTTATAGAAACTGTATAAGAAATAAAATGTTTTTTATTGTATTTATTTATAACCAATAAATTTAAATATTTGCTCTCTGCCGCAGCCAATGACGATCATAATCCTGATCATAGCAGCAGCAGCCGGCGTCGGCATCGACAACACTGGTGAAGCTATATCAGGGCTGGTCCTCTTCTACATATTCCTGACCACAGCCATGGTCTTCGGAGTCATATCTTCGTACTTTGTCGATTTGTATCCGACGTCTTACAGGTAAGCTAGTATTCATTTCATTATACAGAGTAGCAAGGACATTTTTTTGGAGGTCACCATAAAAATGTAACTAAATTAAATATCAAGAAAATTCATCCTGCGCGGGCTGGCAACATCGCATTTCAAGTGGTTTTTGGTGATTATCTTATAAGTTACTCAAAGTACTATTATTTTTCAGCCCAGCACTAGATTGTTGGTATTTGTAAGTTTCTCTGCTATATATTTTACAGAAATTTTGGTATTTACTTCTAAAAATCGACTATTTTCTCTTTAGAGTACTTGTGTGTGTGAAAGGTTTTTATTTATGAGTAATTGTAAAAAGTAATTATAAATCCGTAATCCGTCCGTGTGGTGCCGGACGTAAAGAATAGCACCATCCCATCTCTTCCCGTGGGTGTTGTAGAAGGCGACTAATGGACTTACTAGAGAATGGGCAGCAGCCTTCCTTATGCATTTTACCACCATATTGCGATCGCCAACCCGCCTGCCAATCGTGGCGATTATGGCAAGCCCCCCCAAATTTGGGGAGGTCTTTATGCAGCAGTGGACGTTTTCCGGCTGAAATGATGAATTATAAATACCAACGATCTAGTGCTTGGCTGAAAAAATATAGTACTTTGATAGATATAATCACGAAAAAGCACTACAAATGCGAAGTTGCCAGCCCGCGCAGGATAAACGTTATACGTTGATAAAAGAATGTCTGCACGATATCTTTTTTTGGTTATACGTACACACATGTGAAAATGTGCCTCACTTAATAAATTATTCAAAGGTATTCGATTGCTTGTTTTTAATGATGGTGACATTGTAAAACCACAATGTTAATCTGTTTTTTTTGTTCACTAACTAAGCAACCAGTTAGCAACACCATAATCCTGAATCTAATCTTGTAATTGAATATTGATGTAATTCCATTAAACAAACAAAGCAGGTGATGTCATAGGCGACAATACACATACATGTGTAGATACATATAAACAGCTATTCTCACACACATCTTAAATAATAAATAAATAAGTACCCAGAACGCATGCTTCATAATCATGAAATCATCAGCAATTTCAAAGTTATAAAGCCCAGATTCGTTTCCGAATAACTGAGGTTGTTCTTGCACCATCTGCAAACCCAAGGGGCCGATGTAACGCCAATTTGGTAAAGTGGGGATACCTCGACAAAACGGCTGATGGGTGGAGATTTGGAACTGCATTTCACTAGCTTTCCTGCCCTCTGTGCCCCAAAACCTACGTCAAAGCGACATCTACACTGCCACCGACAACGGTATGGATGTGATGATGTAGAATAGGGCCAGTATAACAGTACCACCGACACGAATAAGGAGATAGCAAAAGAAAATCATTAAAATTATGACATCAAAAAGTAATTAGAGCGCAATTTAAAACCTTGACCCGCCAGCTAGTAACCATGAAGCGGGTCATTGACCACACCAGGCCCACACCTTACCACGTAGTTTGATAACGTTTCTTGTTTCCAGGGGTATGATCGCCTGTCTCGGCATGATGGTGGCTCGGCTGAGTGCGTTCGCAGGCACCAACATCCTGAGTGGTGCTATGACAGACCACTGCTCAGTGGCACTGTATTCAGGAGCTGGTGTGGTACTCAGTAAGTATACTCATTGGATTTAGTATTGCTTTCATGATGCAAGGATAAACATGTCAGCGTGAAAAACTCCTTGATTATCTAGGGTGTGTCAGACGTATAGTGGCTCTGTAGATACATCGCTCGGTAGGCTCCTTTTATGCACCAAAAACCAAATTCGTAGCCGAAATCTGGGCTGACTCCGTTTAGATTGCCACCCACCCGCTAAGAGGTGGCCCAGTTACACCCCACTACCTCTTGAAGAGGGGAGGCCTGTGTCCCAGCAGTTGGAAAATTATAGGCTGATTATGCTACGTTAAGAAGACGTAGAAGTTTACTCAGTAGGACAAAATGGACCGATGACCTGAAGGCCTAGACAAAGCGATTTTCTGTCACCGATAACAATGATGGATCATTCAAAAATAAATACGATTGACATACGCTACTGGAGAATGTCGTTGTGGAAATAAGGAACGTTTTGAAAGCGATTGCCTCTCGTCTACGCCCTTTAGAGGCCCTCTGTAGGACGTGGGAATCAGCAGTGGCAGCTCACATCTTTTGGATGTAGGATCATGATGAGGATGCAGTTACCAAGGGGATTATGAAATTGGAGCTGTGGCTTCTTCGTTTTTTATGCCGTGATGGGTTCTCTAAGAATAGCTCCTTCCGGAGTCAAGATACTTCCCAGTCATCATGATGGTAGCGCATTAAATGCAAGAGCAAGCAGTCAATGCTATGGATGGGCAGCTGGTTCGATTTTCGCGCACACGAGATAGATTTGTACGTTAATATACTTAAGATTTATGTTTCCACTCACGATAAAAAGAAATTAAGTGTGGAGCTATATTTAATTTTTGTGCATCAATTTCATGTTACTCAATTTTATAATATCAATAATTTCCATTACATTGCATTTCACAATAATTACCACTAATGGCAAACGGATTGGTAATAGCAGATTACTGATAATTTGGTACTTATTTAGCTAAAACGAGGATTTTTTCGAGATATTCCTAAACGACGACTGCCTCGTTGGTGTAGTGGTCGCAAGCGCTACTGCAGAGCATGAGGTCCTAGGTTCCATCCCCAGGTCGGGCAAAGTGTTATTGGGTTTTTCTATCATTGATTTCTCAGTACTTAGCAGTCTGGAATCTCGATTCATGCCCTGTTGATGGCAATACGCTCGCCCTCTATTACATAACTGGCGAAATGTGGGTGTACTATAAGTACACCTCTGCCCAACGCTTCGGGGCTTACAGGCGTGATGTAATGTTATTTTATAACACATTTGCTCGTAAAGGGTCTCTTATTACACCAATTTCAATATCATAATGTATGTCATTACGCACTTGTGCGTTATTGTAATGTAAAACGCACGGTTTATCAAGATGCTCCGTCTAAAACGAACGGTACTTTTTTAAATCTTAGCAAAGAGTTTTTATGTCAGAAAAGTAGTCAACATTTTATGAATAAAATTAACTTTGAGAGATAAAATATAAAAAAATAAACATTTCATTCTTTAATTTAATTAGTTTTGACAATAAATTACAACCATTTATCTGTAACAAAAACAAAAAAATATTAATTTATTTTATTAGTTATACTGGCTGTTTTTGTGCCTTTGCCTTAAAAAAAAGCGCTGATGCGCGCGCATCGCTAATTTGTGAACAAGTAATAAACAATTTTACAAATTATTCAAATTTTTCTAACTGCTTTAACAAGTGATTAAAGATTTACTCGTTTAAGAAAGTCCGACTTTTCTTTATTTCCTCGCAAATATGTTATAAAACGTCGTATGACATACGTGCGCTTTGAAAATTACAGCCTCTGCTTTCTTGTAGCCCTCGCCTACGGCTCGGGCTAGCAATATCGCCTCGGATGCAATTTTCAACTTACCGCACTTATATCATAATATACTATTATGCCTATAAATGCTTCTTGCATCGTGTTACCCAGTAATTGGTTTGTAGAGTCAGATAGGCAGTCACTATACGTAAGATATTCGTATTCTGCCACATCCGAATAGACTGGATTCCGAATCCAACTTATTTGGGAAAAAGCTAAGCAGATGATGATAAAACCTGTGCTTTATGGCGGTGTTTGCCATATTGTTGTAGGTAAGTCTCTAAAGGGGATTAAACCGATCAAACATATTCTCAGTAGTCGCCCTTGCAACCATTAGATCAGCTTAACATTCGAGGAAAAATAATTATTTAATTTTATTTATTTATTACTAGCTGTGCCCCGCGGTTTCACCCACATAAGCCTCGGTCCCATGGGAATATTGGGACAAAAAGTATCCCGTCTCCTATATTAGGTTACGGTCTATTTATGTGCCTTTCAACTAAACCCTTCAGCACCTTTAGCGTGAAAACGTAATAAACAAACATTCATTAAATCAAATATTTTCTCTTTTGTTCGTTTATAAAACTGTATGCACAAGTAAAAAATAACTTAATGCTTATATAATTTTCTACCAGTCTATCTTAGCGTACAGTATGAGTATACATTATGACGTATATTGTACAGAGACAAAACATAACAGGTGCAATATAATAGAAGGACAGAACGAAATAAATTTGCAACTGACATGTTTTTATCTGCATCATCCTAAGGTTGACTGGTAGAAAATGCCCCGCGTTTGTACAGTAGTTTTCACTTATGCATAAAGTTTTAATAAATAAATACATAATATACTTCGTCATGAGATAAACACAACATAGATGGAGAAAAACGAATGCACCAAAATCACAGTGAGATGATTCTGCTAATTAAACTATTTTCAGTTTCTTCTTTCTTTTCTTTCACAACAAGTTTCTTTTTGACAATTTTCAGGTGGCGCGGTGGCAGCATTCTTCTTACCTTCAGACAGTTCAATACCCTCTTGATAGCAATAGTTAATCTTCCACAAATTACTTGTACGTACTTAGTGCTAAAATATAACAAAAGAAAGATAAAAAGTGTTTTAATTTGACCACACAACTCAAGATCAACCGCATTGTTTATATTTATATGAAAGTTAAAATAAAGATTTGATTAATTTTTCCTTTATTTCATTATATATAACGGCACCTGGCCATCATCAGTCGTCTCCGGATTCATTCCTACCGCCGAGCTATCGTGGGTAGGCGGGCGAGGAGAAGTAAAACCACTTGAGCCAATCAACAATGCACGACTATTATTTTAATGAAATATACTCAGAATCACAATCAACCACTTCCAATTAGCGAGGATACGGAGACACTCCACCGAACACGTTTTGCTCCCACGCGATGCCAACGGATTGTGTTCCGTCCGACGGTAGGTGCAAAAGAGCCCGGGGTTGCGTCAGAGTGAAGAAACGTCAACCTGCGCTTGTCAGCTGTCCCTCTTGACGTTTCTTGACACTCTCAAAATATCCAAGCACCGTCACGGCCGGACTGACATTCGCACGTCCTCGTGCGACTCCTCACGCTTCGGTTTATCTGCAAAGACCAAATACAAATCTGTAATACACGTCTGGGCATGCTCGCCCATCCCTGACTAGCTACCCATTTATGACACCTGTTTAAAAGGATCTCGATCTTCACCCTCACATCTGAATTAAACACACTGGGAGGACAACTGACTTCAGGCGCCCCTTCGACCACCCACCAACTTGCATGGTGCGGTAGACCGGACAACCTGTCAGCGCCCCTTCCACCAGTCACGAAAACCACACACACACACAGCTGCTGCAATCAATTGGTTCGGAACGTCGACCCGCATAGGCCAGTCCCAGACCAATCTCCTGCCACCCAGCTCAAACCGAAGGAATCGTAGTCTGACCATGGGCATCGACCCGGTTTAGGCCAGCCCAGTCGATCAACTACACACTACACACTACGTAGTCTGATCAGAGGCATCGACCCGGTTTAGGCCAGCCCCCTTGATCAACCACGCTACTCTCAACTGCTTATACAGTGACCTATGTTCTGATCGATTCTCAATAAAAGCACAGGATTTACACAATTGTTATGAACTCACCATTTATTTCTCATCATGTTCGGAGGCAGAGAGGGTGTCAGAGCTTGCGGTCAGAGTGTGTGAACTAGATACCGATACTGTATCACTATCATCATCAGATGTTACCGTTCCATTCTCATGACTATGGACTTCCGCCGTCTCGGCCTCCTCTGCCTCATTGTCTAACGAAGTAGCTACTTCAATCAATCCATCGTAGCCCCTGGGTACTGCGCGTAGGTTTTCATGGGCGTACTTATAAGTTCGGTTAGACCCATCAATGTCTCTCAGCTCGTATCTATCGTGGTCTAGCACTTTAACAATCGTGAAAGGACCTTTGAACTTTCGTTGCAGTTTGGTTTGGTTACGCTCACTACCCTTGATAAAGACAAAGTCGCCTACACTGAATGGTTTCACTATTGCTCTACCCCGGTTAAAGCGTTCTACTTCAGATGAGGCGGCCTTTTTGATATTTTCGGAGGCGTTATGCCTAATGGTGTCTAAGTCTAAACGAGGCTCTGGTTCCGTATGCAAGGATAAGGTTGACATTCCCAATGACTTTGCTCGTATGCCAAACATCAGTTCCGTAGGGGAGTAGCCTGTTACTCTGGATCTAGTGCTATTCAAGGCAAGCTGAACTTCCGGAAGTTCGTCGCGCCAAGTTTTGTTTAGGTCATTCTCTACTATTGTGAGCAGACATTTTAGAGTGCGCATTATACGCTCAACTTGACCGTTGGCTCTACTGGAGCCGGTAGCGATAAGGTGAAGCTCTATGCTATGCTCAGTACAAAACCGTTTGAAATCCGCACTTATATAACACCTACCTTGGTCTGCTATTATACGCTTCGGTGCACCAAACAGGCAAACTGCCCTTTTAAGGGATTTAATTGCGCTTGCAGCGTCGAGAGAAGGTGTATAGTCTAAGAGAACGTATTTAGTGAACGAGTCGATAATAACGGACGCATATTCCTTCCTATCACTTTTGCCACTTAGTTTGCCCGTAATGTCTATGTGAATCGTGTGCCAAGGTGTGGATACTTTAGGTATTGGATGTAATCGGACCTGCTGCGCTCCTGAACTTCCCTTTGAAGCTTTGCATACTACACATGAATCTACAAATTTACGCACCTGCTTGCACATTTGTGGGAACCAGTACTGTTCGTATATTTTGTCAAGTGTTTTATCAGCGCCAAGATGCATGATTTCGGTGTGAATATGATTAATGAGTGTCCATGTTAAGGATCTTGGTACAACTGGTAACCAAGAGCTGGTCCTATTGCGTTCAATTTTCCTATACAGTATGCCTTTCTGTACGTCATACGTGTGTGCAATCGCTTCTGGTAACTCGTTGTTTTGATGTTTGTTAATGAGATCACAGATTTCGCTATCACGTTTTTGCTCTACGGCCAGCCAACCCTGATGTAACTCTATGAAGTGAACTTTCTTATTCGTAGCGACAGTTAGATCATTTGGTCCCTGCGAACTAGGTGTAGGCTCCGAAACTGGATTTCTAGATAGATAATCGGCGTGACTCATGCTAATGCCCTGCTTGTGCACAATGTCAAAGTCGTACGCTTGTAAGAAAGCCCACCATCTATGTACACGTGGCGTTAAGTCGGTTTTTGATTTGGACGCTTTCAAAGAGTTACAGTCGGTGAAGACAGTGAAGTGCTGACCGTATAAATAATGCCGGAAGTTCTCAACCGCGCGTACAACCGCCAGGGTTTCCAGTTCGTATGAATGATATCGCGATTCTGCGTCGGACGTTCGACGGCTGAAGTAAGACACCACGTGAGGAACATTATTTTTCCTCTGAATTAGTATGGCCCCGTAGCCTTCTGAACTCGCATCGGTATGAAGTTCAATGGGCGAATCTTGATCGAATATTGTTAGCACCGGTTCTGACGTAAGAATATCAACAATTTTCCTGTGGATGTCGTTGTGAGTATCTGTCCATTTGATGGGTCCTTTCAATTTTGTCAACGGGTAAAGAGGTCCTACTATACGGGTGAAATTTGGTATAAACCGCCTGAAGTATGAAGCTAGGCCTAAAAACTGTCTAACATGTGTTGCCGTCTTTGGAGTCGGAGCATGAACTAAAGCCTGTATCTTTCTAGGGTTCGGTGAGACTACTCCTGCTTTTATGACGTAACCGAGGTAATCTATTTCTTTCTTTATGAATTTGCACTTTTTAAAATTCAACGAAAAACCCGCGTCAGTTAGGGCTTTCAAAGTTAGGTCTAGACGTTCTAACCCTGCAGTGATGTCAATCGAATAGCACATGACGTCATCGACGTAGGCCAGGGCCACCTTGTCTTTTAGGGGACCTAGAGCTGTGTTTATGCACCGCTGATAAACGGAAGCGCCGTTCCGTAGGCCAAACGGCATCGTCAAATATTCGAATTGACCATCCGGGGTCACGAACGCCGTTTTTGCTACGCTGTCGGGTTCAACGACTATCTGGTGGTAACCAGATGTCATATCTAAGCACGAAAAGTAGTGCGCGCCATGGAGACGATCGATCTGTTCGTCAATGCGGGGCAACGGGTAATGCTCGGGACGTGTGTTGGCATTGAGTTCCCTATAGTCTACGCACATCCTGTCGGTATTGTCTTTCTTTTTTACCAATAAAATGGGGCTAGCAAAGGGAGAACTGCTTTCCCGAATGACGCCCGCTTTCAATAATGACTCTATTTTCCCGTTGACTATCTCTTTTTCCGCGGGTGCTAACCTATAGGGATGCCGTTGCACGGTCTTATTTGGGTCAATGAGGTCTATGCGGAGGACGCCAGTTGTAACCCGTCGCGTTGGTATACCGTCCGTGAAGAACTCAACATATTTTTCTAAAATTCTAATCAGTGCTAGTTTGTCGTTGCCTCGTAAGTCTGTATCAATATTCATGAAGTCGAAGCTACTAGATTTGTTAGAAACATTAACTTCCTTACGCATAGAGAAGGTAACTTGATCGTTGTCCATATGCACGTGTACGTCATCCTCTAATATATCCCTACCTATTATAACTGGTTCGGCAATAGTGCCATCGGGTACTATGTGGAACAACACTGAGAGCGAGAGGCCTTGAACGTTGATGGGGCTAATAATTTGGGAAGTACATTCTACATCCCCCTTACCAATGCCCGTCAGATAGACTAAATCGTTCTGCGCAGTACCAGAGAACTTTTTAGCGTAGCCGTAAGTTACTAGTGAACAAGCGGAACCACTATCAAAAAGAAAGGGAACTGGCTCACCGGATGATGTAGTCAAGGTGCTCCTGGATGCCTTGCGTTCACACACATGGACCTCTTTGACTGCTGCTGCTGCGCTGCCACCCGCTCGATCTGGACACGCCGATGCTAAGTGTCCTGGTCGTCCACACGCGAAGCAGGTGATAGGCCTTGGTTTATCGGCGGCTCTGGATGTTTGGTCGTGCGTCTTCTCTGAGGTGGCAGGCTCTTCTCTTCGCCTACGGCAGTCTATCGCTTTGTGGCCCGAAGTACCGCATCGGTGACACGTCCCCATGAAGCGTGATTCATTGAATCGGGTTCTTTTCACATCTGAATCATGGTTGTCACTACCCTCGTGCCTTCGTTTCAGTGAAACGCCGTTGAGGACGCGAAGAAGTTGGGATCGAGTAGTCGGGTTTTGGGAGTGGAGCTCACGGCGAATCACGGCTTCCTTTTGACACAAAACAGCAGATACAAATCCCGTTGTAACGTCTTCAGACATCTCCATCCGCGGAATGCGTTCGATGATATTCCAAAGACGCATGGCCGCCTCACTCGCGATTTCCTTAACGCCAACTTGAAAGCGTAGAATTTCTTCAAAATAATCTTGTGGCAGCATGGGTTTAGCAAACTTCGCAAGCAATACTTCTTTTATTTGAGACCATGTTAGCTGCGATGCCTGCAGTCGTGTTAGACAGGTAGCAGCTCGGCCTTTGAGTGCGCGCGTTAGTGACAAAAGTAATTCTGCGCCTTCTAACTTACGGTTGTTGACTACGATCTCTGTCACGTTGCACCAGCCCTCGATGTCCGCTTCGTTGCCATCAGGATCAAACTCAATCAACTGGGTAGACGTGCTGCTCGAAGGTTGCGGCTGCGATATGGCCATCAACCGAGACAAGAACAATTCCATCTGTTTAGACAGGCTTGGTTCTGTTGCTGGCGCTGAAGATCGCGTACGGCTATTCTCCTCTGAGGTAAGCCCTTCACATCCCACTTCTGATAACGGCACCTGGCCATCATCAGTCGTCTCCGGATTCATTCCTACCGCCGAGCTATCGTGGGTAGGCGGGCGAGGAGAAGTAAAACCACTTGAGCCAATCAACAATGCACGACTATTATTTTAATGAAATATACTCAGAATCACAATCAACCACTTCCAATTAGCGAGGATACGGAGACACTCCACCGAACACGTTTTGCTCCCACGCGATGCCAACGGATTGTGTTCCGTCCGACGGTAGGTGCAAAAGAGCCCGGGGTTGCGTCAGAGTGAAGAAACGTCAACCTGCGCTTGTCAGCTGTCCCTCTTGACGTTTCTTGACACTCTCAAAATATCCAAGCGCCGTCATATATATAATCGTATTTGTAAATTATATTTTAAAATATTAAAACATAAAACATAGTAACCCCAGTATTGGGTCCAAGCTACCGGTCAGGGCTCCAGAGGGAGGAACTTCCTTACAATGCGAGCCGTGTCCACAAGCACGGCTTTCTGATTCAAGTTTTTATCCAACTGCCCAACGGAAGCCCGCTGAGGTGGTGATCGAGGCTCTTGTCTTTTAAGCCATTGGCTGTTACGACTAAGTGTCTGCTCAATGATCGCTGATTCTACTTCCCACATGTTGACAACCTCGCGAGTCAAGTGCGAAACGAAATGCTTGATTTTTTAGTAAACTTTTTTGTTTTATTCTTTTGGTTTTGAAGCATGCAACTTATCTATTAATTAAAATATTATTTAAATTGTTAGCACTTCTTTATCATTTCAATTTTGGGTTTAAATTATAAAAATTATTCATTCATTGTTTAAAAATTAAACAATGAATGAATTATATTAATTATGATAAGTTTGGTTTTCCCATGTTTTAGTAAACAAAAGACCCCCAGTTAATTTTTTTTATTAGGTTGCTCCTGTCACTTAGGCATGCTAAATAGCGTGCGGTTAACTGTATGATAATTAATAAATTTGTAAAATAAGAGCAACAAAAGTAAACAATAATATATAAGGAACTAAAACAAGATACCGAAAGATAGAGAAAAAAGGACGCGATTCAATGTTTTTAATTCCATACCCGAATGTTAGACGAGCTCAAAATTTGGTCTATTGAATGTCATGACTAATACCTAAATAAGATCAGTAGATAAGTCCTTCTAGAATTTGGAGTGTCTTATCTCATTTATTTTTATGTCAAATTGCCTTAGCCCCCAGGCAGTTAGGTACCTCATTTCATTGGCATTCATTATGGCATTAATAATTCCAAATTGTATTATCATTTGAACCCTTTCATTATTAAAAAAAACTCATCATCAACATCATTTCAGACGAAAGACGTCCACTGCTGGACATAGGCCTCCCCCAAGCTCTGCCACTTCGACCGGTTCTGTGCTTCCAGCATCCAGCGGACTCCTGCGGCCCCCACAACATCATCGGTCCATCTTGTGGGAGGCCTTCCAACTTTACGACTTCCGGTACGCGGTCGCCACTCCAGAACTTTTCGGCCCCATCGGCCATCTGTTCTGCAAGCAATGTGCCCTGCCCACTG
Source organism: Polymixis lichenea (assembly GCA_949091785.1). Taxonomy (NCBI): domain Eukaryota; kingdom Metazoa; phylum Arthropoda; class Insecta; order Lepidoptera; family Noctuidae; genus Polymixis; species Polymixis lichenea. The sequence continues at coordinate 1,310,405 of OX420944.1, forward strand.
CCACTAAAGTTTGGCAATTCTTCGGGCTATGTCGGTTATCTTGGTTCTCCTGCGGATCTCTTCATTCCTGATCCGATCATGCAGGGAAGCTCCAAGCATAGCCTTCTCCATTGCCCTTTGGGTGACTTTAAGCCTTCTTAATTTTAATTTTAGTTCGGATGGCTGTGGCGTTTTTCCCCCGAGTATGAATCAAACAGCTTCTGGAGGGTCTTAAGAACGGGTTTCCCTCCGGCCTTTACGAGTTTGGTCGTAATTCCGTCATCACCGTATAATATTATGTAGTTAGGTAGAACTTGTACTTATAGTAAATGATATACGTACATAAGCAAGATTAGGCATCTTATTAACGTAAAACAAATGAATGAATTATTTGCGATAACCTAATTAGCTTATCATGTCACTTTGAAACAACACTGTAGAGAAAAACCCGTCAATCGTCACGCGCTACTTGCTACTAAAACGCGATGTACTGGGAACGCAAAATGAACAAGAGAAATCGCACAAAAACGAATACGAAGGTCAGAAATTTCATCAGAAACTTCCAGCGAATGGAGACTTCGGTGAGAAATAACAAACATAATAAAGAAACACTAAAATAAAATCACTAATAACCTCACTAAACATAAAGTAAGTATCTCGATCGTGACTTCGTTTATGAGGGATTGCTGAAACCTGACAGTTTTTCCCCGCACTGTCAGATGTTGATTAACATAAAAGTGTATGTATTCGATATAATTATTTTATGCACAAAATATTCCAAACACAAAAAGGACATTTCAAAACAACCAAAAGAAAAAATCTTTACGCATGCACACTATTGGTGTTACCGACCGCAAAACTAATTTTGAATCTCAAAGTATTTCTCGAACGTACAATGAAAAAATACGTAGGTATGACTGTGGTTGTAGCCGGAAACGTCCCATATCTCACCAACTATTGACTATTATAGCAAAGCCACAAAAACTTCACCCAATGAAACTAACCTGTATTGTCCCACCAACCCTCTTCATTTTCCACACAATTCTGTCTGTTGCTAGTGCCGGCCAGTTCTTTCGGTAGAAGTCAAGCTCGTCCCGCCATCTTCGTCTCGGCCTGCGGTGAAGTATTCGTGTTTAATGGAACTCACTCGGTGGTGTATTTAGCCCAATCCTCATCTGACAGCGGTCTGAATTTCGGTCCCCCAGGATACTGTGCTCCATGGCTCGCTGGCAAACTTCGAGCTTGGACCTCTGTTTAGCCGAGGTCCAAGCTCGAAGTGTTGGAGCACCGTATGGGAGAATAGTGAGAATAAATTCATAATTCTCTGTTTGAGAAATACTGGCAGATCTCCTTTTAAGTATTTTTTCTTATCTTTTTACATATTTTTAATCCTTCGGTTACATGTATGGGAGTGTCTATCCAACTTTTCCATAAAATCACTACACCATTTTTTAGCGGTGCACATTAGCAGTGTGTGTCATCTGGACAGACGGACAGACGCAATAACGAAATTATGGGGTTCTGGTTATGAATTCATATGGTTTCTGGTTGGATATGTATATCATTGTATAACCGGAACCCTCATAACTACGGCTACGAAACCCTGAAAGTAACAATTAATGACGATTAGACATGGCGCACAAGCTGAATAGCGTACAATTGGAGAGGCTTATGTCCAGCGGTAGACTACTGTAGGCTGATGATAGACATGGCGCACACTTTGTGACATGCGATTGCGACAGCTCTGTGACGGCGGCAGCAGCAACAGGCTGTGGCTGACCATTTTCATATATTTTGTTCAAAGTTCACTTAGCGTTGAGTCGAACTAAGAGACTAGGCGAGTTGCAAGCTCTCGCTAAGGCGAGTACAACTAGAGCCTCCATATTCTCTCACAATATGCACAACATGACCGTCTCTCTAGAATACTCAAAGAAAATTATCGCTTCCTCACGATGTATGTCGAAACGACTAGTTGCAGAAGCCCACGACAGTCCTGCGTCTAGTCGCAGCGACAAGACTCACAGTTTGCGCTGGCACTTAAAAGGGAAATAGAATAGATTTTAAAAATCTAAAAAACAAAATAAATAATAGATTAAAAAATCTAAAAAACACGCTTTAAGAACCAAACGAAAAAAGCACAAATAATTTTAAAAAAGCGTGGGGTGCTTTTTGAGGTATTTTTATAATCAATTAATATCAAGCACCCCACGCTTTGTTGAAATTATTTTCTTTTTTATCTATTATTTATTTTCTGTTTTTAGTTCTGCTGACCACAAAATCGTGATTTTTCAGTTTTTTAGTTCAGTCATCGGTCCTCTATAAGTCTACAAAGTTTAAATGAAATCTGCCCGTTTGAAGTGGGTCAAAATCAGGTCCAAAGGAGTCGGTTACAAACAAACACGCTCACAAACACAAACATACAGCTGAAGCTAATGAAATGAAATGAAATGAAATGTTTATTTATGTAAGTAGATCTTAAAAGACACTTTTACACGTCAATATTTTGTTGGTCAATATTTTTTAAAACTAGATGGCGCCGGCATTTCCTAGCTGACTGTTCCCTGAGAAGAAAAGCCGAAACAAACTCAGAGGTCATAGTCTCTTTTAAAGTCCAAACATTATATTATTTAAATTTTATGTGAGTCTAACAATGCAGGGTAATGTCTGGAAAGGCCTTTTGAAGAAAGAGCCATTGCAGCTTTGAGCTGACCTGTCTCAACAGACGGCATGTATGTAGCAGTCACCGTGTAGCTCAACCCTATTTTAGGGAGCTCAACAACCCGTCACAAGACGCTACCAGATTTGCAGGACATTTGCGTAGGCCATTTACAAAATGCTCAAAACCACCAGACGAGTTACAAAGTAATGTGTTCAATCTAGCCTGCATAGTACTCACATTCACAGTTAGTTTTTTCTTTAAATGTCATTAAAAATAATGTCACGTAGATCAATACTTAAATATAAAATGTCAACAGTATCTATTAAACACTTAGCTTATATAACAGTTTGTTGCTTGAGGGTACATTGGAGCAACTTAACTAGTCCCAAGCTTTTTTGTCATCCAAGTAATCTTTAACTTTATAGAAACCTTTTTGACAGAGTTTCTGTTTAATAAATGGTTTAAATTTATTGAAGCTTAGTTCCTTAACATGGCTTGGGAGTTTGTTGTAAAAACGAATACTTTGGCACTTAAATGAATTGCTGATTTTTTGGAGCCTAGTCGTGGGCACAATAAGTAAATCTTTATTTCTAGTATTTATGCTATGAACGTCGCTGTATTTAGAATATAGATTAATGTTCTTTTTAACATAAATTAGGTTCTCATATACATATTGAGATGCGACTGTCATTATATTTATTTCCTTAAATTTATCCCTCAGTGAATGTCTACAACTTAGGTTATAAATTGCTCGAATGGCTCGTTTCTGCAGCACAAATATAGCTTGAATGTCGGCTGCATTTCCCCACAGCAAAATGCCGTACGACATTACACTATGGAAATAACTAAAATATACTAATCGAGCTGTTTCTACATCAGTCAAATGACGGATTTTATAGACCGCGTAGGCTGCAGAGCTTAGCCGCTTCGACAATTTAGTTACGTGTGGGCCCCACTGTAGCTTCGAGTCCAAAGTAATACCTAAGAACACAGTGGTGTCCACAAGATCCAATTCCGCCCCATTTACTAATACATTGGTTTTCACCTGCTTAACGTTAGGTGTCAAAAATCGAATGCATTTAGTCTTTTTCTCGTTTAATAGTAAATTATTAACACTAAACCAATGCACTATTTTAGCAAGAGCATTATTTACATCGTCAGTAACTGTCTGTTGTCGTTTAACTTTAAATAAAAGTGATGTGTCATCTGCAAATAACACCATTTCATGACTGTTCTTTAAAAGACAAGGTAGGTCGTTTATATATACGAGAAATAAAAAAGGGCCAAGAATTGAGCCCTGCGGAACTCCCATAGTGACAATAGAGCCTGGGGATCGCTTGCCGTTAACGTCCACTCTTTGGATCCTATTATCCAAATAAGAAATAAGAAGATCCAAGGCAGTGTTTCTAACACCATAGTGATGCAATTTCCTGACCAACGTTTCATGTGAAACACAATCGAAAGCCTTAGACAAGTCACAAAAAATACCTAGGGCATCGTGTGACTTCTCCCAGGCCTCATAAATATGCGTAAGAAGCTCAACACCAGCGTCGGTAGTCGAGCGACCCCTTGTGAAACCGAATTGTTTACTGTTTAATAACTTATGTTTATTAAAATGTCTTTGCAACTGATCTAGCATCAATTTTTCAAATATTTTACTGAAGGTGGGAAGCACAGAAATTGGTCTAAAATTCGTGGGGTCTGATGTGCTACCCGATTTAAACAAAGGTATTATTTTACTATTTTTCATTAGGTCAGGAATTACACCACAGTCAATACATTTATTAAAAATAATTGCCAATTCAGGCGCTACACTGTTGATTATGCATTTTGTAAACTCTACGGAATTTCCCCATAGATCAGCAGTTTTTTTAACATTAAGCGTATTGAAAATTTTTATAATATCTCTAGCGCTAACATATTCGAAATTAAATTCATGGTTACAAATATCAACATTTTCCCTCAATAGGGACTCGGCTACAGTGGGTGAAGAATTTAAAGTTTTAGTGGTTGAGACTGGAATATCAGAAAAGAAATTTTCAAAAACTGTGGCAACTTCTAAATCTTTTTTAATAACTGTATTGTTAATATTAAGGCTGTAGTTACTACTACGCTGCCTATCTCTTCCTATAATAAAAGCGTGTTAAAAAAGGCGAGTAGCCTAATTGCGTAACACACTATCAATCAGAATCTGAATAATTTTGAAGAATATTGCTCATCCTATGCTTCATTGTTTTTTCGAAACAAAAGTCAGCTGAACAACGTAAATAACGCAATGACTGTTGTTGAACTGTCAAAATGAAAGCCATTGCTATTGTTAGTGTGTTACGCGATGACCCCTCTGGCCTGATCAACGAAGCCGAAAAGGCTCATATCTCAGCATAGTGCTGCTATTACGACGTTATTCATAGGATATACAAGAAACAAAGCATCATTATATCAGTCACGTAGACCCTATTGACATTTGTCACAGAGCTAAACTCTGGCTGGCGAAGCAGTACCCGTATTACCAAGTCGCACTTGCCAATGAGACAGAATTTATAGAAGACATTGTTGATCTTCTTCTTCGTCGTGTTGAAGACCTGTCGCTCAATACTTCACAACTTCCACGGCATTGTCGGTGGAGGCGAATAGGTCTCTATGGCTGCTGACATCGTTGACGGAAGATGAACTTGGTAAGTGATAGGACCCTGTGTTGTTTCCCAGGGTACCTTTCCTAAATATTTCATGTACTTGTGTTTGTAATTTATAACTTCTCTTTAGTAGCTTTGACTATTCAAAAGTGCCTATAATTTTTTCAATTGTAATAAAAATCGATATCCGTCTTATTACAAAACGAGATCTAATTTAGTTCTAGCCTAAAGATATCAGCCAGTTTTTACATTTCCAACTTTATTTCGATTCGTGTAAAGTTCTTCACTACAAATTATAAAACAAAGACCCCTGCCGCGTTTATCTGTCTGACTGTTCGCGATAAACTCAAAAACTACTGAACGGATTCCCATGTGGTTGTCACCATAAGACAGACTGATTAATGAGGAAGGTTTTAAGTGTATATAATACGCGGGCGAGGCCACTGGCAAAAGGTAGTATAATACAAAAGTGAGAACTTAGCACTGGACTAAGTTGTCAGTTTTGTGAAAAGAACTGTATTTCTATAAAAATTGGGCTCTTAATTCAATAACACGCTCGATATTACCATATCAAACCATACTCAAAGAGAAACCGTGTTTTGTAATAAGACCGTTTGAATTTGAGTTAGCCCAGTATCTGAAACGGTTGAAAAAAGTGTGCTTGGTCTTTATAGTGTACCTAGTAGGTATACAATTTATTTTCAAGGTAGGGCCTTACAAATTATTTTAATTATTTAGAATATGTTTTTTAGAATTCCTACAAAAAAACTGTTGTACCTATAATTAACAATATTTTTTTTTTGGCTAGATGCTTGACGACCTTCAATAAATTAATACAATTAAACAGTGACGCATGTCATTAGCCTAAAGTTTTTGCTTCTTGGATGCTATTTATATTTAAATAATAAATGGTTTTTTCACATCACAATCTCGGAAAGATTCTGTTTGTCATTCAAAATCTGCGTGCAAAAGTGCATTTTATCCGAAACAGTTTTCGAAATTCGAACCTTCTATTCAATCATTTTCTATACCGCCAGTCGACTGAAAATGCATTTATATTTATTTCATGTCAGTGTACTATCCCCATTTTTAGAATAATCGCAGTGGCCAGAACGGCGAACGCATGAAAAAAGTAAAACGTCTCTATTCAATTCGCTTTCGATAAGTTTGGTTTGTTTTTTTGACAAAATCGTAAGAAATCACAAAATATGAGCGAGCCAGCACTGATGGATATAAATTTAACACCTGCAGAGTTAGTGCAAGCGGTACATAATGCCGAATTATCTTCCGGAACAATTGAGCGAAAAGTACATAAAAGTTTTCGAAGACTACAATGCAATACTATCATACTTCATTGAACTACCCTATTTATATTTATTCGTTATACAAGAGTGCAAAGTTGCTTTTAACCGCGTGCTCAATTTTGATGACCGAGCAAACGAAGGGTTACATAATTTAGAATCCTGAAAAAATTCAAAAAATTAGAATCCTGAGCGTTAGCGAGGGAATCAAAAGAGCACGAGGTGAAAATTTTTTGCACTCGAGTGCAACACGTAACTTTTCATCCCATCTTAGCGAGGAAACTCAAAGCATTTATTTCAAATAAATATTTCAAATATTTATTTGAAATAAATGCTTTTGCCTCAGCGAGGAAATGACTATATGCAAAAAAAAATACATTTACAATCACAAGATACTTTTATTTCAATTTAGGTATTAACTACTACATTATGATTACCTATCATAATGTAGTAGTTAATACCTAAATTGAAATTATTACAGAATAATCTTTAAATTATAACAAATGATACTTAGGTATATTTAAGAAAAAATTAAAGTAACGTTGCTACAGTTACTTAAGTTGAGTGTAATATTTTTGTTAGGTACTGTAATGTTGGTGTTAGTAACTTGTGTACTGTTTTTCGGTAAATTATCTGTCATACTTAATAGTTGTACCGATTCATCGGATTACCTTGGCGTAAATGTTGGCGAGAGAGGGCGATGGTTAGGTGTTTCGTAACGGCTCATTTTTGATGTAGAAGGGCCAGTCCAAGGATCTGACGATGCCTTTACATATTTTAGACTTATTTTGGATGGAATCCTCTATATATCCCTCTACAGCCGCATTGGACTTCCAGCCTCCATGGCGCTTAAAGGACAGGAGATCAGCTCCTGAATCGGCCAAAAGTGTGGCTGAAGTTCGTCGGAAACAATGACCCGTGTGCAACAGGGGTTCTAGAAGTTCAAGAAATGTTGCTATTTCTCGTGGGATACTGCCAATTTTATTAGCACCCATAGGCTGCCTAACACTTTCCGTTGGTAAGTCCGTAAGGCTCTGATATTTCTCAACACTTGATAAGTATTCCTTTCGAATGACGAAGTTGCGTTCTCTTTTGTCTTTGTATTAAATAAATTAATTAATAGTAAGTGATCTGAATGTTTCTCAATGTTTTTGACATTAAGTCATTACACCACTTAATGACTTAATGTCAAAAACAGTTAGTTAGTTAGTTCATTAGTTCGACATGCTCCGTTTATACCAATTATAAGAACAACCTGTAACGTAAAGAGTATTGTAGTAGATAAATTAATTGATATGCATGCATAATTATGCTTATCAACATCTATTAAGTACGTATTAGATTATGTTAAGTAGTTGATTAATATACTTAAGTAGGTACTGAATGTGCAACTGACTTAGTTTTGTCGCCAAATAAACGGAATCAGGTGCTTCGTTAAGAAACTTTTTTAAATTTCAGATGCTGTGAAAACCTTCGATTTTTTTATTTAATGACCAGATGAGGCTCTTTTTAAAAATGCCACTAATTTAGGATAGGTGTCGATATGTGTCTTTTTTCATCTTTATTGTTGCTTTTAGCTTTGAATACGTACTCCATATAGAGTGCTTAGCAAAACGTTTTCTGAGAAAGTTTTGGCTCCTTTAGCTAGTCGTCACGTGTTAAACATATCGTACTGTTTCAAATACTTCTCGCGTGATTGTTGAGGAACAAAGCTCATTTGCGCATTACTAACAGTTTCAGTCAATCCTGTTGGCGTCAAATAAACTTCCTCGTCGCTAGAACCATTCATTTTAGGTTTTTCACTTGTTTTCAAGTTTCTTGTTTAAAACCTAAGGTTTTAACAAAATGACGCAAACGAACGACAAAAAGGCAAAAAATAAAACAGAACAACCGATTGCTGTACCTACCGATTGTTGTTCTGTTTTATTTTTTGCCTTTTTTTAAATTTCTGCCTACCCTGTCTAAAAACTCTGTGCATGCCACTGACTCACTAACAGGAAATTCCTGAAGAAAATCCCAAGACATTTCCCCAACCAAAGACAAATCAATTATTTTAGGATATTTATAGGTACTTTAGGGGTCCCGACTTACGAGTTGTAGGTCGTGAGTTCGCACCCAGGCAGGCACGTGCATGTCCACTACCACTCTTCGTACTCATACTTTGCGTACAAACCACCCCATCACCCCTGCTCTCAAAACGTCCTCGAACCGAAAATTCGAAGATATGTGACATCCACCTTCGGTCCACTCACAGAGAGCAGGCCTGGGTCCCAGCAGTGCCTTCATAGGCCGATTATGTAAGGGCACTTTTAAACGTCAAAATTTACAAGAAAATAGAATTGATTTTAGATGCCAATTCCAAACGCCAATTCCAAATGGTACTTTCGTATGTGTAAGAATGGGCATGAAACAACATAATAACTCATTGAATTGTTTTTCTATGCATGAATAGAATGTAATCAATGCCATCAAACAGTTTAATTATGGAACATAATTATTTTAATTTGAATTTGAATTAGCAACCAGTTTGACTTTGTCTAAATTCGAGATTGTTCTATGGAGTAGTACCAACATGTTTCCAATCTCTTTCGAAAAACCTGCACCCCTGGCAGGCATCGGTCTTTACGGACCCCACCAGTTGGTGCTGAGATCTCTTTGAGGCGAGCGTGGAACACAACGTGCCGTCCACCCGGGCTTAGTCCTTATCGGACAGCGAGCTACCCATTACTCGCCGTCCGCAAGCCCGTGCCTACAGTGGCCGGGAATCAGCCTGGGATTCCCGATGCCCAGGGCGTCTCCTGCGGCGACTAGGGCTATGAGGGTGCATATACTGCCTCTCCCTCACGTGCGCCGCCTCCCTCTCCGCGAGCACTACTGCTTCGCAAAAGGAGGTGATGGCTACCCATGCTCTCTCGCTCCGTACCATGGCCTGGACCAGGGTCGGACGCGAGAGATTGCCGCCGCCGATCACCTCCACGAGGACACGGCGGTGCTCCGCCCAAGCCGGGCAGACCTCCACCGTATGCCGTGTCCTGAGGGCGATCTTCGCAGTGGAAACACTCGGGCGTTTCCTCCCGCCTTATGCGAAACAGGAACCTTCCGAAACAACCGTGTCCGGTGAGGACCTGCGTCAGGCGGAAGGTGAGGACGCCGTGGCGCCTCTCAATCCACTCCTCAAAGAAGGGACTTACCGCCGCAATTATGGCGTGCCCAGTCATAAACAAGGTCAGGTTGACCTAACATAATTTTAAAGCGTGTCACATTTATAACTATTAGGATTTTAGGAGAACTCTTCAATCTATCAGCCCGATGTCAGGGGGTAAGCAGCAAGCACGCTTCTTGTCAAGTTACAACGATATAGAAGGTATTATATATCGGTGTAACTCTCGCCTCGGATCAGTGTGTTTGGCAGCTGTAGGTGATATAGTTGCGCAATGCTGCGCGAGGTGCGCATGGTTGGCCGAAGACCGACGTCTAAGGTGGTTGCTCAATAGGACTGTGCGGTTATTAGTGTCTGTGTGTTTAATGATATGGTTGTTTTTTGAGGTAGGTCTATATTTATTTTCTTTATTGTATTAATAATAGTGTAGGACCATTGTCATTTTAACTAGGTGATTTGCTAGAAGAAAGGAGAGAGAGGTTATTAAAAATAATTATAACATAACATCACGCCTTGTTTCCCTGAAGGGTTGGGCAGAGGTGTACCTATAATATACCCATATTTTGCCAGTTGAAGTTAATGTCCCATGTAACAGGGGGTGAGCCTATTGCCATCAATCGGCAACTAACCAGACTACGGGCTGATACTGACTACTTTTATTGACTGAATTATTATTTTTAGTTATGAATACAATAAGTAAGGCCCTCTTCTTTTGTAAGCTTATTAAGGAAATGTGTCTAGGCGGTACTGACGGTAGCTGGGCATCTAGGCATAGGATGTACTCTGATAACAATTGAGGTAACATAGCATTCAGTAACTAATGTTTTAAGAGCATCAAATCAAAGTGCTTCAAAGTTACGTTTCTGAGCGATTTAGGTTTCCCATTCCATCCATTTCTTTTACGTTTTAAGTGTACTGTAAAAATAACTTGTATAGTTATTAATGTTATTATGTCAGATTTGATAACACGGGAATATTATCGAAGTACTGTGAACCTGAACAACAAATTGTCTAAACCGAATAAGCAGTGTTCATTTGTATCATATTATTTTAGGTTTTATGAAGGGGTTTGAGAAAGAAGTTTTATTGAGTTTTTAACGTTAAGCAACAGGGAAAACTGGAACGCTATGTGAGAGACCTTTGTCCAACGGTGGGACAGTAAAGGTTGCATAAAAAAAAGCATTAGTAAAAAATGTCATACCATTTTTTGGTTTTTTTATTTATTTTTAATAAGTTGCAACTATAAAAATATTTAAAAAAAAACAGCGAAGTAATAATCAACTGAGAACAATATTTTCCAGGTGCATAGAATTGACCATGGCTTATTGAATTAAATTTAAGTGATACGTAAATGGTTTTGTAATTAATTGTATTTTTGTAGGACAGTGTAAACGACTATAGATTTCGTAAAAACTTTAAAATTATCGTGTCGACCGTAAATAATTTATTACAACATCACAATTAACAGGTTTTTATCATTAAAACAATTTTATTTTAATGCTAATTGTTGTACAACGAAATGTAGTAGGCAACATGTGCTCAATTAAATTATTAAAATAGTACGTGCTACGTGTCCGAATTAGGACGTTTAGTCGGCGTCCAGACGGACGCACCTAATAAATTCGGGTCGGGATTTTATCTCTGCTCATACTGGATTTTCAACTCTCGGTTTCCAACTGAGCATTTAGAATCCAACAAAATGCAGCGCGAGTAAGTCTCAGCGCGTCAACAAAACAGTTCGATTTTCGACTCTGGGTGCTAAGCAGTGCTTGAAGATCCAGTGCCCGAAAAAATCCCGCCGCGATTTTATTACGTTCACAAGGACGTAATAAAATCGCGGCGGGATTTTTCGCGAAATTTCGCATTAGCGTTCGTGAAAATATTACACTGAGTAGGTAGGCAAAATACTCTTTGATATAAATGACAACAAACCCAATACAATTATTTTCTCCCACACAGGTTAGGTAGATTAAATAAACTAAAAATAACTGTCTCCTCTAGCCAAAACAGACATATTTCAAGAACAAAAAATAAATACAGAGGATTCCCTCCACAATACTCCACAGAGATAAATGAACCAGGTGAGGACCTGCGCATACACGAGCACAGCTTAGTGCGGTACGGGGTGGTGCATACGGGGTATATTTTTCTCGTGCTATAAAATAGTTTGATACGTGTGACTTACGTAGTCCATTATTACGGCGTTTAGCACTAATTTCATGACATGTAATAATGGGTAGTCCACTATACTCACACGTAGCATAATGTACTTTGATGAATAGTTAATTAATTACACTAACGAATTGGGAAACTGTTATGTTAGCGTATGTTGTAGGTAAGCAAATAAATTTAAAAAAAATACTACTCAGAAAATTTGTCTCCGAACTAAAAAATCGGAGACGTGTGGCATCCACCAACCCGCATTGGACCACCGTAGTGGATTACGGTCGAATTGGGTCAAAAAAGGAGAAGATTATGCATTCGATGAGTTTTATAGATTCTTGTGTAGAGTTTAGGCATATAATAAAAACACAAGAAGTAATTCAATTCCTTTCCAATCATTGGGGCTCCGTGTGTTGTTGGACGTAAAGAATAGCACCATCCCATTTGATCCCGTGGGTGTCGTAGAAGGCGAATAAGGGACTTACTAGAGAATGGGCAGCAGCGTTTTATTTGACCACCATACTGCGATCGCCAACCCGCGTGCCAAGCGTGGCGATGGCAAAATGGCAAATTCCCCCCTTTTGGGGGAGGCTTATGTCTAGCAGTGGACGTCTTTCGGCTGATATGATGATGACATAATGTCACATAATGAGTAGATTATGTCTGAAAGTATGTAAAAAAATAAAATTAACATCGTAATTTGGGACCAGTTAATAGGTATTTACATCGTTAACCGTTAATGAGGTACCAGGGAAGCCACATGTGCAGAAGTAATTATTGCGAGACTTCCTTGTCTTCAACGTACTTTCTTATTTAGCTTTTTAACCGACTTCCAAAAAGGAGGCGGTTATATGTTCGATTGTATTTTTTTTTAATGTATGTTCACCGATTTCTCTCCCATTCGATCGAGGGCAACCCCCTTTTGAGAGTTGCTCTCGATTTCCCTGGTAACATTTGTGTTATAGGTATTAACAATGTTTTTCATATATTTTCTAAAGCTATTGAGATATTTGCGTATGGTCATCATCATCTCATGACACTGAGCTGATGAAGGAAGGTACAACCTTCTTTTTTTATGTATGTTCGGGCAACTCCGTCATATATAGACGGATTTGCAAAATTCTTTTTTTATTCGAAAGGGGTTTATTTCGAAATGGTCCCATTTAAATTTCATGTAGATCTGATGATGCATTTCGGAGACAGACAACAGAACTCTTCAAAAAATTACAGCAGATCAACCGCGATTTCTGCTATCGCATAAATATGCATTGTTTTAACCCCAAGGATGATGAAATTTCGAATTGGTGTGGGGTGGGTACTATAAGCAAAAACTGAAAAATAACTTTAATTTCGGAAGGCGGTGACAATAAATTAAAATATCCAAAGCCACCGACTTCCGAAATTAAAGTTATTTTTCAATTTGTAGTGTTTTTCCGGAAGTCGGTTGTTTTTTTTTTTTTTTTGAAAAAGTTTTTTGATAAGGACAAGTTTCATGTGGGTTTTTGAACTTTCCATTCGTTATAGAAGCGGATACTCTTTATTTTTTCACTGTTAATGAGAAATGACTTGCTAGTCTTAGATAATCTTTTGGGTATTACAATTTAATTTTTACTACATGTTTATCACATATGAAAATCGCATCTTATTTTGAAAAAAAAATTGTTTAAAAAACTAAAAAACACGCTTAAAAACCAAAGTAAAAAGTAGAAAATAATTTAATTCTATTAAAAAGCGTGGGGTGCTTTTTGAGGTATTTTTATAATCAATTAATATCAAGCACCCCACGCTTTTTAATAGAATTAAATTATTTTCTACTTTTTAGTTTGGTTTTTAAAGCGTGTTTTTTAGTTTTTTTAAACTATTATTTATTTTCTATTTTTTAGTTTTGCTAACTACAAAAGCGTTTTTGCACAGCAGAACGCTATAAGACATAGGTATTACTGTGGAAATAAGCAAAGTACACTAACTTAGCTGTGGCTATATCGATGAACTGTATTTTTTTTACTGCTGAATCAAATGAAACAGCTGAATTTAATCCACCCGAAGGAGGTCTAATATGCCCCCTATTGACATTTTTAATCTAACGTAATTCCTAAAACTACATTTTCCAAAATATCATCTAGTTTCTTGCCACTAATTTTTAAATTTAGACCCACTTGAGGTACATTTTGTAATGAGAACTTAAAATATTTAGTTTTCATTTCCAAAGACCAACCAACATGTCGTTACATGTAAGACATCCGTATCTTTTACATATATTTAAAACATATAGAAGTGCCATTAGCGAAATAACTTAAATCCGAGAAATGAGCCAAGTAAGGAAAGTCATTAATATAAACTGGATTGGACGGTCAAAGTACACCTCAGGCAAGCTTACAACCACGTAAATGTAGCACCCGTACACCGTTGTTTGTTCTGTCTATTGTATCGAAATCGATTCCTGTTAATGACCTGTTTGCCTCGTTAAGAATTTGCATCGTTAACCTGGACCGTCGAGATTTTCAGGGATCTAGGCATTCGAGTAGTATTTATTCTCGACGATTATCCTCTAGTAGCACAGGACAGACGACGTGTTTTAGATGTGTGAACATATAAAACACGTCGACGTTGTTCTTTAAACTCTCCATCAGCTGGATTGGTGGGTGAACGGGAGAAATCGATTGTTATCCCTCAGAAAATATAAAGAGTATTGAGAGATTAATAGAGGTTTGACATGGAATCCGTGGAATCCGGAAAAAAATTACCAGTTTACAAAAATCAGAACATGCAAATAGTTTTATCAAAGTTACTCCGGCGGCAGAAAGCTTCGAGAAATACGAAGTATCATAGGTGTTCTTAATTTTGCTCATCTGTTAGGTCCAATGGGTCGTTTGAATTTTCGGCACCTAATGGTGAGAAGAAAGAAGGTTGGAAATCGTCTACTTTAAATACTTATAGGTCAGCATGGCAGAGATGGTAGAGTTTTATTGGTGACCCTTCAAGTGAATTGGCTCGATATATAGTGGACTTGATTATCGGTGATCTTTACATGTGACATGATATCGGATCTCTAGTGTTCAGTTTTACTGTTATTGTGTTCAGTGGAGTGTGAGTTTCTTTTAACCATCTCGATCTACCACATCGACCGCGTTCGGCGCTCCGATTGGTCCTTCACCAATCCAGAGCCTATCAGAGCGCCGAACGTGCTCGATACGTTAGATCGAGGTGGTCACACTAGGGCCTCTGGGCGTAGAATACACGATTTAACATTACTTAGTGCCTCGCCAGAAAAAAGAAATAGCATAATAATTATGTAAAAAGTTTTAATAGGGTGTGTGAACAGCATGACTTCGATCCTATTCCCACAGGTGTGTCCGTGGCCAGAAAGTGCTTGAGCCTTAAGTTTTTCCGATATTGCTGAAATTATGGGTAAACTAATTTTACCAAAGTTGCAAAGGAATCTTAGGAATGAGGCGATTGACCCGGTACTTTGGCTTAAAAACTTACAGAAATTGGGAAACCACGTCGTTTGCTTTGTTCTAGCGATAAATTATTTATCACTGTATGTGGGAAAGCCAAGCCAGCTACAAGAAATATTTTGGCAGGTTGGGTTAAGTCGATTTGGAAGCAAAAATTGAGGTTAATCCGGGTAGTTTTCGTTCTGCAGTTGCTTGACAAAGATGGTTGGACAACGAACCTCTTGATAAGAAAATGGCGTAAGCTAATTGGAGATCTTGGAATACTTTCAAAAAACTTTACATGAAGGAAGTGATTCCTGCGCAGAGAAGCTCTTTGATTTCTCTTTTTCAGGCAATTAAGTAATTACCTCTGATAATATAGATTTTTTGCTGTAATGTATGGTCCTACTGCAGGAAGTTTAATATTAATAAGTTTATAGAAAGGTATTATTACATGATGATTCAAGGTCTGGCTCTGTCATTAATTGTAAGGTGGGTACTATTTTTAGTCATTTATCTTAACACATAAACTATTATTAATTTGTGTGCTTAATGTCTTTAATAATTCCTTGATCTCATTTATGTCTTTGTCTTTTACAACAGATTGACGTCCAGTTCACCAAGCGACAACAAAAAAAGCCTCAAACTATGACCCCGAATGCGGCCGAAGGACACAATAGCAGCGTTTATCCTTTAATAAAATGCTTGCTGTGTCCAGGGACTCATTCGGGGTTATTATCATATTAATAAGATCCAACATAGCCCTAATCAACCGCTTTTCATAAAGCGTGATCGAGGTCAAGAGCAAGCCCATTTAGTAATTAAAAAAAAAATAAAGCCTACCTGATTTTTAACTGGCTCTTGTGATAGTTGTGATCCAGGAACTCCTAGTACAAGAGCCAGGGCTACACTGGTGTTTGTAACTTGAAGAGAAACTCAAACTCAAACTCAAAGCATTTATTTCAAATAAACCAATTACAGGCACTTTTGGATTGTCAAGGTCGCTGAGTTAGAAAGATGAAGCTAGTTGCCCATTCCAAAGCGTAGGTACCTATGGAGAAGAACGGGCAAGAAACTCCATGGACACTCTTTTAAAATCATGGTATTGTTACAAAAAGTTGTTTACATCATTATGTTGAAATTATCAACGTGAGAACGATGTAAAAAGACGTGTACATTAAAGCGTCCGTAATTAAAACAAAAATAAAATAACAATTCAGAAATTAAAATAATTAAAAAAAATATTGGTTTCTCAAGTTTTAGGTTTTTGACAATAAACGATTTGGCACGTTGCTGCCACCTGGTGAACGAGGGCGGAAATACGTCATCATAGTATTGCTAAGAAGGATATAAATATTATGTAGTTGACTATAGATACCTTTAGATATGACACGAAAAATCAAGATGTTAGACTCAAACTATTTTTCTATGACCCCGAATGAGTCTCCGGACACAGCAAAAGTTTCGTTTGAAGATAACAACGCTGCTATTTCAGTGGTAAAATAATCCAGATTCTGTTTGTTTATCGAACTATCCATAATTTAGTTTTTCAGCTCTCGGCATTCCATACAAGCAGAACGTGATATTAAAGTTTAAATTGGGCAAACATTATCGCAGTAGGTTAAGGTTAGCGAAAGTTGTAGGTATGTCGTCGTCTGATCGAAAAATTGTCATATTGGTATCTGTGTGGCAATTTCACGATATGCCAACATTTCATGATTTGACCACCTAACATCCGCCATATCGGTAACGCTCAGCGTTCGATGATTTGCCCAGCGAGACTTGGGCAAATCGACCCAGATACCTACGCGTAAAAATCATAACCCTGTCTTTACTGCCGCGCAGTCAGATAATAATTTATACTCGATCTATTCCTACTCGAATGATTCCCAGTTTAGGATTCTAAAAATACTTAATAGCCAAGTAACTACGACCAACTTGCATGTAGTGGATGGCCAAAGTTCTAACCTACCCCATTTGGCCTCAGTTCCACTAGCGGTATAAAATGCATCTTCTTTGCGATATGTCCAGTGGTCAGCTGAGACTATCGATAAACAATAAGGATGCTTTCGTCAATCCGCACCCGACTTTCGATTAGGTGCACCGTGATATAACTAGCCAAATCATGAAATGGCGGCGTATCGTAAAATGGGCAGGCAAATCACAATATGGCCATTTCTACGATCGAACCACAACCAACGAAAGGCGGTTTCTTGTACTACAATTACTAACCTAGTTTATATCTCTGATTATTAAGTTTCACGTTTTAGATCAAAAGGCTGATTTTTCAATAATCAAAGAACACTCTATGACAGTTTGACAAAATTGTGTTCTATACAACAGTCGTCCAACTGCAATATTTATTCCTCAGATAAGATCAGACTAGGGAAAACAGCCATTCAAAAAATTTTTTTAGCTTATGATGGCCATTCGTTTAGAGCCTAATGAAGTTTAACCGTTTCCTCAACCAAGACTTACAATTTTATTTACATAAGCGTAACTATTTTGATACACACCGATATTGTAAAATAATTACCTACAATGCCTACACAATGTTTATCCTCATATTCTTTGCGTAATCGTATTAAGTAACAGCTCACGTGCTTCTGTTCAGTAAATTATTAATTTCACTGTCCAATTGAATTATATTACCAACTTTTTAAAAGCTACACCATTTATTTTTAACTGAATGTCAAAGTTGAAGGATCGCTGTTTCGTTAGAAACGAGTGTATTTCGCGAAAACCGGATTTTCCGTTAAAATCTTTCATCAATATCAATGAGATACTAATTAATAAATAATTATTAAATAGAAAATATCAATCTTTAGTATGCGGCATACCTAAATCAGCTACATTAAGAGGATGTACTAAGGTACCCCGCGATATTCAAAGTTTCTTTTTTTTTTTAAATTTGCAGTTCATTTTCAAGTTAGTATGTTGATTAAAATATAATTCGCGACCGTAACACGTGTCTATTTAGATAGTTACTAAATGTAACAAAGCCTGAATGGGATTAAATGGACTTAGAGGGTGGTATTGATTTTGTTCGAAAGAGTTATCGCGTGGTCCTGGCACGGGGAACTAAAGGAACACGGCTTGTTTTGAGTGGAAAATCATCAAATAACTTCTCCCGCTCTGGGTGGAGCGGGAGTGCGTGTCAGACTATTACTGACTAAAACCCACCCGTGTTCCTTGAGTTGCCAAGAACCAAGCCCGGGTCGACGGCGCGTTGTGTTCCACGCTCGCCTCAAAGAGATGTTAGCAACAACTGGTGGGGTCCGCAAGGGCCGATGCCCGCTAGGGGTGCGGGTTGTTCGAAAGAGATACCGTGGACCCTGGCACACAGGCAACTGAGGGAACAAGGTTCGGTTTTACTCAGCAAAAGTCTGACACATGGTCCCGCTCCAGCCTGAGCAGGAGAAGTTATTTGATGATATCTTTCTCATTATACGAGGAGAGTTTCTCAATATATCATCATCATTTCAGCCGAAAGGCGTCCGCTGCTGGACATAGGCCTCCCCTCAACCGGTTCTGTGCTTCCCGCATCCACCGGACTCCTGCGGCCCTCACAAGCTCATCGGTCCAATACGATCGAAACTTTTTATGAAGCTTATGATGTAGAATGCTTTGAATTTTCTAGTTTTTAGACATGCATTTATGTTTGTGCACGGATCCCTAATGTATAGGCTGACCTTGCAAGTGTTTCAATTTACACCGGGCTCATCGAAACTGCGTCGATAACGCACGGCCATCCACGAGCTGCTGACGTAGCGAATTGGGGACATTTTGTGTCATTCCATATTCTAGCATAGAATAGGTATCATTTCATTTTAATTGAACGAAACCTATTCTTTTTAACCGACTTCAAAAAGGAGGAGGTTCTCAATTCGTCGGAACCTTTTCTTTAATAAAGCAGTTATAAAAACTTTGGTATATTTTTTAGATCGTCCGTCTGCTGTCTATGTAGTTAGGTATATTATTTGAATTACTAAAAGGCATATGTTTATGCGTAGGTATCTTTATATTTAAAATATTATTTCTCAAACTTTATTGCACCTACCTGACCGACCTACCTCTGCATCACCCAAAGGTTGACTGGTAGAAAATGGGTGTGCTGAAGATATTAAATAAATAATTCGTATTTCACGTAGTGTTTACACCGAGGGAACCAACTTCTCTTTATTTACGATAATCGCGCCTTTTCGAGCTTTGTTCGATTTATTCAGCGGAATTTCTTTGACCCCAAAGTTACGTCAGTAGCCTAGTGTGACGCTTCAACTCTGCAGATTTGAATGGGTATTTTTTTTTGCGAACTGGTCATAAATCATAAATTTATTATATTCTATTTTTGTCTACCTTAGTCGTAAATGATTTATTCATTAAATAACTACCTCCGCTGTCTGTTTGTCTGTCCCGTGCGATTTTTTGCAACCCTGATTGAACAGCACGCAATACCATAATTATAATATTGTGTAATATAAATCCAATATCATATGCCTACTAGGCACTTAATGCAATAAATAATTACAATTCATGTATATGTACATATTAATTCTGTCCTTTATATCTTCGGATATTACAAGGAAAATTCAAGGCCATACATTACAATATTGTTATTTCATAGACCGGAGTACATACAGGTTCTACTAAACTAGTTTGAAATGGTATGATTTTTTTGTCTTCAAGATAAAAATAAAACTTTTTGCCAAAATTCCGTTTCAAGAACAAAAAATGATCTTATACAGGTTCCGTTTTACAAAATTTTAATCCTTAAATGGAAGATAATTCAGCAATGGACTGAAACTTGTTCAGGGAAGCTGAATTAGGACAAAAAGAATTCAGTATTATATAACCAGGAGTACCTACCTGTTAATAAATCAAAGCATTTTTAGAGAACAAAAATAATTGAGCGAAAAACAACATAAAATATTAATATCATTAAAAAGTCTGCCGAAGCCGCAGGCATATCTTGTCTCAAAGAAGTTCTTAGCATTACAGTTAGTTTTTTTTTTACAGTTATAAAAAGTTGATATTGTTTTATATTTATACTTAACTAATTTATGTCCAAAACCAGTTCTTGTAACCTTAACTCCGATTATTCATAATCCTGAGTGGATCGTGCACTGATGACGTGCTATACAACGGCTTTATTCGTTTTTCAATTCAATGTGGATGGCATCGAAGGACAAGGTTAATAATCTGAGTTTAACTGAGTGCGTTGCACTGTCGAAAAGTTTTGTGAACCTCTTTAAATGGTCCCTCAGGGCAAAGTTACAGACTTTTTAGTTACAGAAGCGATGTTTTCATTTAGCAATATCAGCCTGTAATTTTCCTGCTGCTGGGACACAGGCGTCCTCTTGAAGAGAGGAAGTCGACCGTAATCCACTACGCCGAATCCCACCATCTACCATCTCAGTGCGGGTTGGTATTTTTGCTTCTAGGACATGAGACGATGTTTCCCTTCACCATTTTCAGAGCACTGGTCTGGTCTGTACTTTCAACCTTTACGAACTCGTCAGTCGCAGCCGTTTTAATTGGGCCACGTCCTCTACTCCATGTTTTCATAATTACCACAAGAAACCGTCTCCACGATGTCATACAAGAAATCATCTGCGACAATTCAAAAATGGCTGTAAATGCTTTGAGTTCAGTTTGTGTTTAACCATTTTTAAGTAATGTTCTTTAACAATAACTTCTATTTAAAAGAGTGCCTATGGAGTGTCTTGATCGGTTTTCTCGATAGGAAGCTGCGACGCTTTCGAATGAGAACTAGCTTTATCTGACCGAATCCTTGACAATTCAAAAGTGCCTGCAAATGGTTTAATGAAAAGGCTGGGTGTTACTTCCAGAACATCTGCATTCTGACCTGAAAAAATCACAAACTTTGCAATATCGACATTTATATAATATTAGCTTATAACCAGACAGCTCCGAAAGTCGAACCATGTCAAGGTGTGAACCGTATAGTTAACTTAAAACAAATAAATTCACTTTTAAATTATGCACAGTAGGTCTATATGTGTGGTGGCCACTCACTGTCCTACTCAGAGATGTCAATCAGAATTAAACAATTAATAACGTATGGTTTAACACAATTATTTATCAAAAAACAGAGTTCAATTTATTCACTTATAATAAGAAACACTGGCTATATTTTTGTAGTGTGATCGATTACTTTTTTGTAATGTATTTTTATGGTGTACCCACAATAAACTACCTAGATAAACTCAAACTCAATGAAACCATTTACAGGCACTTTTGAATTGTCAAAAAGTCTATCAGCAGGAAAGTTGAAACTAGTTGCCCATTCCAAAACGTAGATCTCTTTGGAGAAGAACGGGCAAGAAACTCCACAGGCACTCTTTTAAAATCAAGTTGTATATTACAAAATCTTGGGAACATTATTGTTGTTGCTTCTGTTTGTGAGAACAATCTAAAAAAAATTATAAAAAATTCTAAATACAAGATAAAAATAAGCCCTGGAAGTAAGGCGATGACCAGTCTCAACCGACAGCGCCCGTTCACGAACTTGACGCGTGGATCAGCACCATCCAGCCCAACTATTTTGTAGGGAACCGAATGATCCAACACACGCGCCACCATCAGTGAGACATTTAAGTGAGCATACATGACACACTCTCAACTACCAAGCTTTTTCCAGTCAACGTACATCAAAACAACACAATAAACGGATGTATGGTACCCACATTTACAAAATTTAAACAAAATGCTTCTAAATTATACAAAACTATAGTTTGCAATGTAATAAAATTTGATTTCCTAAAAGAAAGAAAGACATTTAATAGAGATATTTATATTGAAGTATTCAATAAATAATACTTGGTTCAGTAAAGATAAAACATATTCGTAATGTCACAAACATATATAGGAACAAAAATGTTTGTAATATCAGAAAAAATCGAAAAGGGAAGCATCTCTTCCAAAAATTAAAGTCCAGGTGGCTGTGGAGCAGGACCATAAAAAAAAAAAAAAAAACGTTAGACAAAACGAGTATCGTAACGATATGTTTTAAGTTAGAAGCAGGTAGATACAATATTGTAAGAATGTTATCAATATGTTAGTAAAAAAAAACTGGTCTAAAAATAACGAGTTTATAAGTTTATATACCTAAGGTGTTTTTTCTTGATGTAGATAAGCTGCAAAAAATATTTAGACTACGATACGATACTACGTATCGAAATACACTTTCTGTCATAGTTGCTGTTGAAAGCATAAAGACACGATAAGACTTTAATAGAACAAGTTACAGGAAAACTTTATCCAAAATGATCTACAAGAGTCGCATCGCGCCGGTCTACACCGGGCCTTAATGACTATAATTTAGAAACGTAGAAATACACATTCCATTTTGACATTTCCATTTTGTTGACATGGGCTAAGATATACTGGCCCGTTTATTTATTTATATAAAGGCATACCATCTAAATACACATCATCAAACCACAACCTTTGTCGTTAATATAGTTTTACATTTTTTATTAGATATTCAAAATATTTAAAACAAAACACGACACTAATTATTAAAGACTCCAGAGTCTTTAATAATTAGTGTCGTGTTTAGCTTTAATTTTTTTGCCAAGCCCAATAATCTAACTGTACGGCTGTAAAGTTCTAAGTGAATTTTGAAAGGCAAGAAAAACTTGCTTACAGACGCAGTGCTTAAAAATCCAGTTCCGACCCATGATCTCATGGTCGCCGCTGTCAAAAATAGGCAATATTTAGAATTTGAGTGACAGCAATTAGGTGCTTCCATTATGTATGTATTTAAATAACTACCGCATTCTGATTGATCCAAGAGAACGATATTCTTTTAATGATCAAAACTACAGTCAAGGAATTAATATGTTAAGCACATTTAAATTTTTTTTTACTGCACCTAATTATTTTACGAACTACGTCATAGCCAACGTTTTGAATGAAAACGATAGTTTTACGCGCCTGCCACGTTTAAAAGGAATAAGTTTGAAAATTGCTTAATGTGAAACGAGTCCATATTTTTACACGCTTTATATTAGCTTCACTTGTATGTTTGTATGTTTGTTTGTATGTAACCGACTCCTTTGGACGCTATTTTGACCCACTTTAAACGGTCAGATTTCATTTAAACTTTGTAGACTTATCGAGGACCTATGACAATTTAATCATTAAAAAAAAAACATAGAAAAAAACACGCTTTTGTAGTTAGCAAAACTAAAAAATAGAAAATAAATAATAGTTTAAAAAAACTAAAAAAACACGCTTTAAAAACCAAACTAAAAAGTAGAAAATAATTTAATTCTATTAAAAAGCGTGGGGTGCTTGATATTAATTGATTATAAAAATACCTCAAAAAGCACCCCATTTAATATATATTACACCGCTGTTTGACAATGTACATCAAAAATTAAACATGATTTGGTTTTGTCTCATTAATACCTAATATTGTCTTTGCGGAAACAGAATAGTAAAATAAAAAGCCATTAAAAAGTTATGAGCCAATAAATATTCGTTTTTCTTCCTAATTTTTACTGCAACTTTGGA
The DNA here is from genome assembly GCA_949091785.1 of Polymixis lichenea. Lineage (NCBI taxonomy): Eukaryota > Metazoa > Arthropoda > Insecta > Lepidoptera > Noctuidae > Polymixis > Polymixis lichenea. The sequence continues at coordinate 1,334,278 of OX420944.1, forward strand.
CGTGTTTAAGTAATGAAAGAAGTGTAAAATCTCCAAAACAAAGTCAGTACCAATACTAAAAAATCAATAAACTTTATTGGTAATTCTTTTATGCAGTGTTATTTCATAAAACACGATCTTCCGAAGGACTTTTCTTAATTTTTTAAGCGCCTGTTTTATTATAAATGATCGTGCATCTCACTCAATAATGTTATCCATGTAGACTAGCATCTAACTGCTCATCACTGCTATTATCTCTGTTGGACACGATGCCTGGTGAGACAGCGTGCTTTTTAGCTACTAAGACACTAGCCAAAGGGACACTAGTCGCGGGCTCGAACTCATTGGTCGGCCAGTGAGTTAGAGCCCGCGACTAGTGTCCCTTTAAGTAATATTTTCGCTCCCTGACTGTATTTACACAAGCTTTATATTGATTCACTTTTGTTTCAGAACTGGGGGTTGTGTTACAACTAAACACAGTGTTTAATTACTATCGAAACAGATGAAAGAGGCACTGAAAATGGGGTACATCGCCAAAAGAACTCATGAGAGGAAAAGAGGCATGAAAAGTAAGTTTATTTAATTGATCAATAAATCATTAATTATTGCATTTTCGACCTTCTCCCAGCGATGCGTGGCTAGGACAGACTGGATGCGGAAGGCGGAGAATAGTGTTCTGATGCAGCCTGAGAGAGGCCTATGTCCAGCAGTGAACTGCGATAGGCTGAGTTGATTGTTGACTGACCCAGCAGTAAAGGTCAGGAAAAGTTACCTTTCCTACTATTTTACTGTAGCCTTGACAAAGTTAGGGTCGGTTTGGGCTTGGGAGCTGAACACCAGTATCGATCTATTTCGTTTTTTCTCATTGCGGTTGTCCTTCTAGAAACTTCATCCGAACCTTTGAAAAGTTACAGTGCTTTGCATTGTGACAGCAATAACTACATAGAATGCTTTGTAACAGTAAATTTCCCTCTTTTTTACCATTTTATGATACCTATATAAGCCACTGATAGCCAAAATATAGGTTTTTGCCTAGTTCAGCTACAGATATTTAATTCGTTTCTAAAAATAAAACATACTGTAAATTATAAAGGGTGGGTCAACCCCTTGGCAAAAACCTTTTCTAAAAAATATTTTCTTTTTCAGTAAAGTTCCTAGTAAACTTAGTGCTAGGAGTGACATGCCTAGCGGCTGCCATGCTGACCGTGATCATAGACCCGATACGACGTATCGCTGTTTATGTAAGTATATACACTTCCGCTATTATAATTTTGGCATCAGCATTTCTTGACCGTGGTATTATGGCCCAGGAAAAATTGTGCATTCACCACGGAAAAGATTTAATATGATAACTAATCGATGCTCCAAAAACAATCTCCATTACCATAAATTAATGTGCAAAGCAGCTAACCGTTCACTGTAGGTTGTTAGGATGCCCTTGCTCAGCAGTGGATGTTAGAAAGTCGAAAGCTGACACGTCTTTTTGCCGACGACACTACAGTTTATTTGGCTGGCACAAAAGCTGATATATATGATATATATATTTTTTCTATATTGATTTACCAGCCAAGAGCTTGGCTACTAAACCTGTTGCTACTATTGAGCAAAAATCTGACTTTTTAATTGATTCAGCCAATAACTTGGCTACACAAGCTGACATTAATTTAAATTAGAAGTTGAGACAATAGAGGAAACCTCTTGCCTAATTAATGGAGATAATTTAAATTTAAATACATTAAATTCAAATCATTCAAATCATCAAAATGTCAGAGTAAGTTGTAACACAGTTAATCTGGTGCACCAAAATATTCAAGGCATGTTGAGAAAAGACCTTGAAATTGAATTATTCATGAACTATAATACAAAAACTTGGTAAATTAGGAAAAAAAATAATTGTATGTGGTGATTTTAATGTCAATTTATTAGAGGACTCGTCAATGTGCCTAAAAATTAAAAATTTATTTCAGTCATATAACCTAAATTATATATTTTTAGAGCCTACTAGAATAACTGCCACGTCAGCTACATGTTTAGATAATATATTTACTGACATTTCACCTATTAATAAAAAGATTATAAGTCAACTAGATTCTGACCACTGTGGACAACTGATTACATTTAATAAGCAAGATAAAAAAGTGGCTAAGAGACTTATCACTGTAGTGCCAAAAACTGCAGGTCGCTTGGAGAGCTTTAAAAATAAACTCAATAGTAAATTACCCTACTTGCCTTTTAGTGATGATCCTAATGAACTGTACAATTCTTTTTTTGCTATGTATTGTACAGAATTTAACTCAACTTTTATACCCAAGCAGATCTCAGTTAATGGTTCTGCAAACTTCAGTGAATGGGCAACTAAAGGGATATTTACTAGTAGAATAAAACTTTTTGAACTGTATGAAGAAAGAAATTATAATAAGAGCAAAGAATTTTATAAATATGTTAAGAACTATTCCAAACTATTCAAACAAGTTTGTAGTGAAGCTAAGTGTCGATATTTAAGCTCAAAAATTAAAAATAGTCAAAATAAAATAAAAACGACTTGGGAAATTATAAATAAGGAGACTGGAAGAGATAGGCAGCGTAGTAGTAACTACAGCCTTAATATTAACAATACAGTTATTAAAAAAGATTTAGAAGTTGCCACAGTTTTTGAAAATTTCTTTTCTGATATTCCAGTCTCAACCACTAAAACTTTAAATTCTTCACCCACTGTAGCCGAGTCCCTATTGAGGGAAAATGTTGATATTTGTAACCATGAATTTAATTTCGAATATGTTAGCGCTAGAGATATTATAAAAATTTTCAATACGCTTAATGTTAAAAAAACTGCTGATCTATGGGGAAATTCCGTAGAGGTTACAAAATGCATAATCAACAGTGTAGCGCCTGAATTGGCAATTATTTTTAATAAATGTATTGACTGTGGTGTAATTCCTGACCTAATGAAAAATAGTAAAATAATACCTTTGTTTAAATCGGGTAGCACATCAGACCCCACGAATTTTAGACCAATTTCTGTGCTTCCCACCTTCAGTAAAATATTTGAAAAATTGATGCTAGATCAGTTGCAAAGACATTTTAATAAACATAAGTTATTAAACAGTAAACAATTCGGTTTCACAAGGGGTCGCTCGACTACCGACGCTGGTGTTGAGCTTCTTACGCATATTTATGAGGCCTGGGAGAAGTCACACGATGCCCTAGGTATTTTTTGTGACTTGTCTAAGGCTTTCGATTGTGTTTCACATGAAACGTTGGTCAGGAAATTGCATCACTATGGTGTTAGAAACACTGCCTTGGATCTTCTTATTTCTTATTTGGATAATAGGATCCAAAGAGTGGACGTTAACGGCAAGCGATCCCCAGGCTCTATTGTCACTATGGGAGTTCCGCAGGGCTCAATTCTTGGCCCTTTTTTATTTCTCATATATATAAACGACCTACCTTGTCTTTTAAAGAACAGTCATGAAATAGTGTTATTTGCAGATGACACATCACTTTTATTTAAACTTAAACGACAACAGACAGTTACTGACGATGTAAATAATGCTCTTGCTAAAATAGTGCATTGGTTTAGTGTTAATAATTTACTATTAAACGAGAAAAAGACTAAATGCATTCGATTTTTGACACCTAACGTTAAGCAGGTGAAAACCAATGTATTAGTAAATGGGGCGGAATTGGATCTTGTGGACACTACTGTGTTCTTAGGTATTACTTTGGACTCGAAGCTACAGTGGGGCCCACACGTAACTAAATTGTCGAAGCGGCTAAGCTCTGCAGCCTACGCGGTCTATAAAATCCGTCATTTGACTGATGTAGAAACAGCTCGATTAGTATATTTTAGTTATTTCCATAGTGTAATGTCGTACGGCATTTTGCTGTGGGGAAATGCAGCCGACATTCAAGCTATATTTGTGCTGCAGAAACGAGCCATTCGAGCAATTTATAACCTAAGTTGTAGACATTCACTGAGGGATAAATTTAAGGAAATAAATATAATGACAGTCGCATCTCAATATGTATATGAGAACCTAATTTATGTTAAAAAGAACATTAATCTATATTCTAAACACAGCGACGTTCATAGCATAAATACTAGAAATAAAGATTTACTTATTGTGCCCACGACTAGGCTCCAAAAAATTAGCAATTCATTTAAGTGCCAAAGTATTCGTTTTTACAACAAACTCCCAAGCCATGTTAAGGAACTAAGCTTCAATAAATTTAAACCATTTATTAAACAGAAACTCTGTCAAAAAGGTTTCTATAAAGTTAAAGATTACTTGGATGACAAAAAAGCTTGGGACTAGTTAAGTTGCTCCAATGTACCCTCAAGCAACAAACTGTTATATAAGCTATGTGTTTAATAGATACTGTTGACATTTTATATTTAAGTATTGATCTACGTGACATTATTTTTAATGACATTTAAAGAAAAAAGTAACTGTGAATGTGAGTACTATGCAGGCTAGATTGAACACATTACTTTGTAACTCGTCTGGTGGTTTTGAGCATTTTGTAAATGGCCTACGCAAATGTCCTGCAAATCTGGTAGCGTCTTGTGACGGGTCGTTGAGCTCCCTAAAATAGGGTTGAGCTACACGGTGACTGTTACATACATGCCGTCTGTTGAGACAGGTCAGCTCAAAGCTGCAATGGCTCTTTCTTCAAAAGGCCTTTCCAGACATTACCCTGCATTGTTAGACTCACATAAAATTTAAATAATATAATGTTTGGACTTTAAAACAGACTATGACCTCTGAGTTTGTTTCGGCTTTTCTTCTCAGGGAACAGTCAGCTAGGAAATGCCGGCGCCATCTAGTTTTAAAAAATATTGACCAACAAAATATTGACGTGTAAAAGTGTCTTTTAAGATCTACTTACATAAATAAACATTTCATTTCATTTCATTTCATTTCATTTCATTTCGATACTTAGATGGTCTGACGATCCTGAAGCCCTTATACCACATAATATAAAGGTACAGGAAGTAAAGAAAAGTTCATCATTAAAACATAAATTGGAATCTAAACGGGACAACATAAGGAGTTAAAACCCTGAGCAAGCGTTAAGTCCTTATCGAAAAACCCAATAACACTTTGACCGACTTGGAATTGAAACCAGGACTCCACCGCTCAGGTTGCGCTTGCAACCCGGCACCAACGGGGTAGTTCAAACTCGCTCGAGTTTGAGCTCCTGATGGTAATAGGCGCCGATGGTGTAGTACCTATGTAGTCAACGATGGTACAAACTTCCCTTTAAGAAACGTATTCACCTCGACTTGAAGATTCCCAGGTTATAGCTATCGGGAAACAGACTCTTGCAGGGGATTCCACTCGTAACATATCGTCACGTCTATAAGCCCCAAAGGGTTAAGCAGAGATATACTTATAACAGCTTTAGTACCTACACGTACTCACATTTCACTAGTTATGTTTAAGTCTCGTGTACCTAATGGCGGGCGAGGCTTTTCCATCAACGGGGCAAAATACAGACTCCAAATTTCTTTTCTTAGGCTAATTGGTAATCTATTCAATCCCCAGTATGCCCGCGTGGACAACGGCACATTCGTCCACGAGGGGATGAGCAAGGAGGTGGACAGTGTCCACCTCTCTGCCTACCTCTTCAACATCACTAATGCCGAACGGTTCCTCAGCGGTGAGGACAGCAAACTCAAGGTGGAAGAGGTGGGACCTTTTACTTACCAGTAAGTTGCAATACATTCAATAACTTGTTTATATCCCTTTTAAATAATTCATTGATACCTGGGACTACCAGAAACAAAAAAAAAATGGATGTTCTTGGCCCAAACCGAGTATCAAATTCAGGATTTCACGCTCAGCAGCCACACTTGTGACCTTTTCTTAAACAAGGCAAACTTAATACAAGATAAGTTTATATCCAGTGCGCAAACTTTAACCATGAATTCAGCTGTTTTTTTTTTGGTATAACTGACGAAAAATTTCTGCGCTGGGGTTCTAGGATGATATGCTGAATTCATGGTTAGATTAGATTACAGTTAGCGCACTGGTTAAAAACTTATCTTATTTAATATAAATATACTAATAATAATCAAATATCTTGACTTTGGCACACGAGGTTGTTGACACGAGGTACGTGAGCTCGGCTGTCAAAACCTCGAAAAGTAAAAAAAAAATACTTATGGGCGTTTTAAGTTGTAGATAATATTTTGATCCAGACATTGTCACGTCGGGAGATGGCTGATGAAAATGTTATCCTTTCTATAATAGCATAGTTAATTATTTACATTAATTATTGCTGGGCCTTGTCTGTTTAGCGTTTTCATTGACCTACAACTTAAAAGGCCCATAAATATTTTTTTTTTACTTTTTAGAGGTTTTTGCTCGCGGTGGTGGTTTTTTATATTTTAAATTTAACTTTTATTTCCGGTTTTTTTAAACTTAATATAGCAATAGTAAACACGCTTCGATCGACAAATGTGTCGCCTAAATCTGCGCAGCTTTATATGTGTTTCCCACAATGGTGCTGGTAACTATTTGATCATCAGACCCCGATCACCATTTATCCATAACCTATTCATTGAGACCTTTTCAATGACAGACACGATATTTCTGCTGTTGGTGAGGTAGTTGGGTATCCTGGAAATTCTAGGTGATGTTGCAGCATCAGTTCAAGATTACTTTGTTCGTCTAATATCATTGAAGTAATAGAATACCAAATTTCGACTCGATCAGAAGTGGAAGTGGAAGATGCTCAAATCCCTTCATCAACCAGAAAAAGCTGATAATCTTCAAAAGGATGAACCGATTTTCTTGAATCATAGCTAAGAACACTCTCGTTTAAATCACTTTTCAGACAAAACAAAAACAAAACACGAATCCAAACACGACATAATCTGCTATTATTTTTGCAAGAGTGTTCTATTATGCTGGATATCCTGGCTGCAGCATCAGTTCATCGCGTTGCCACCATTGCACTGTGTGTAGAATCAAATACTGATCAAAACTAATTCAAACACGACATAACTGCTATTCGTTAACACTTACCATATCATACATACCATGACATATCTGTTATTGCTATCCGACTCGGCTAGGCTGCGTTCGGGAGGCTTCGAAATATCTTCTCGTCCCAAATACCGCAGTGTCTCAAGACGAAAGTCTGACCAGTGTGTGTTGCTAGTGATGACCTATGGTACAGAAACGTGGTCGCTCACAATGGGCCTTATCGGAAGGCCCATTGTTAGCCACATAAAAGGCAATGGAGAAGGTTATGCTCGGAGTTTCCCTACGTGATCGAATCAGGAATGAAGAGATCCCCAGGAGGACCAAGGTAACCGACATAGCCCGAAGAAATGCCAAACTTAAGTGGCAGAGGGCAGGACACATTGCTCGCAGAACAGATGGCCGATGGGGCCGCAAGGTTCTGGAGTGGTGACCGCGTACCGGAAGGCCTCCCACAAAGTCGACCGATGACCTTGTGAAGGCCTTAGGAATCCGCTGGATGTGGTTGCAGTGGAGGAGCCTGGGGGAGGCTTATGTCCAGCAGTGGACGTCCTTCGGCTGAAATAGTGATGATGATGATGATGATAACTGCTATTATTTTTTCAAGAGTGTACTAGTATGTTGGATGTTCTGGCTGCAGCTTCAGACCAAGAATTCCATAATCTGTCATAGTTATATAAATATTATATACATGGGTGTATAAAATTTTAGGCCACACGTATGTTTGCAAGTTAAGTAAATACACATTATGCGTCTAAGAACCCTACCACAGCTAACGAAACAGACGAGGACCTTGAAACGGCTAAACCGATTTTGATAAAACCTTTTTATACCCACCGTTAGAAAACGTACTTTTAAATTAAAAAACCGCACGCAAATCGGTTCACCCGTTTAAGAGCTACGGTGCCACAGACAGACACACCGACAGACAGCTGCACAGCGGTCAAACTTAAAACCCTCCTCATTTGCGTCGGGGATTAAACATTAAGAAACATCATATTATTAAGTCTTTCTTAATCAACTATCTTAGCTTAGCGAATGAGGTTATCGACATGTGGGACGCGAACTCAGCAATCATTGTACCAATAATCGTTACAGTAAATGGCCTAATAGCGAGACCAACACCTCAGGAGGCTATCATTGCGCGGCTGGGTCAAGGGAAAGGAATTCAGAAAGCAGTACACCTGGACACGGCACGCATAGTCAGGAGATTCTTGTTTGTGGAGCCTTGACCACCGTCGGCTAATTGGGGTGCATGAGACCTTGCGTTAAACTGACAGCCAAGGGCCTGTGCACGTGCACATGACACCACGCGTTGTTTATTTATTTACCAAAAACAATATATAAGTACGTCGACGATACGGTGCGCTAAAATTGTCTTGCCTATGTAAGTATACACACGACACACCCAAGATCCAAAAACCAACATGAAATAAAGTAGTTACGGGCACCGAAGAATAGGTGCCGAAGTTTTTAAATAAACAGGTATTCTATCTAGCACAGAATCATTCAATGTAGCTTGGCAACTTGAAGACCATTTAAGATAAATCCATAATAAATAAGCCTAGATAAAATAATTGAGGGACCAGTTAATCGATTTAGTAAAATTTATGCAATTAGTCGTCGACAAATTAATCGTGTTACCTAAATACTAGAGAGGTACCTATGTAGGTACCTCTCACTACTACTAGCATCTAGACTTATGTAAGTCTAGATGCTAGTAACCCAAGATAACTAACCACCAACATACCATAGAGCTACCTACATGCATACATACATAGAATGGCTACATTACTAACATTTACCTGTCATGTAGGTACTGACAAATGCGTGCACTGGCTGCACAGGTACACTCAAATCTGTGTGGTTCATTCCTCAAAAGACTATATTAGACACTAATCTACATGGTCGTCATTATGATCTAACCTAGATAATTTCAAGACTTTAAAAGAGATATCTGAGCCTTTTTCAGTGTTTTTTGTCACTGTAGTCGGATAAGAAACGCCGAATCTATCTCATAAACATATTTTTGTCACGTCAACACCAAGAACCAACTGCCATGCAAGATCAATACAATGTAAGCAATACAAATGCCCTAAATACCCAGTCTCCCATACCCTTGAATTAGACATTTTAATTTAATTCCAATTCTATGACTTTTTATTTTTATAATTTTATTCTGTAAATTACATTTATTCTATTCTGTTGCAGCAGTGTTTTTTTTTTATAATATAGATACTCAAATACTTAGATTTAAATCAACACACCTTAAATTAAAACACGTGTAGAAGGTAATAAATATATGATAATCTATTTTGACTTCCCTAATTGCTCATGATTGTACCACGTAATATATAAACGATGAATTTTTTTTTTATTGCACAAAGATAATAATTGCTTAATCCTATTAGCAGTAACTTTGATTGGACTTAGATCACTGGTTAAAATAAGTCCACGTATATAGTATGAATGGTTTATTATAGTGTAAATACTGAAAGTAGTAAGTATAGTCACACTTTTACTTAACTCAAAATAACACAATGGATAGTTCAACCTTTGAACCACGCTTTTATCAAGCAAATACAAGTAATATATAAAATTGTTTACAGAAAAAAACTTTTAGCATCGATATTTAAAATGATCCTTTAAACGAAACTGTTATTAGCTGTATTAAATATGGATTAATCTTTTCTGTAACTATATACAATATTTTTACTATTTAGTGTAATCTTAATACAAATCCTCATAAATGTTACCAGCAAAGTAAACTTTATTCTAACAAATTAACATATTTCATTAAAAGGAAATCAGGTATTATTTTACACAAGCGTTTAAACACGATGCAAATACTTAATTGTGAGTCATTATAATCACTCTTTAAAAATAATAAATTAGTCCTATGAAAAGTGAAGTACCATGTCACTTTTCGGAGTTACTTCTTCGCCAAATAACATCGAAACGGAACAATTATGTAACTGTCAATCGGTTTCGTCGCGTATGGTCAAATTCGCAATCGGTCAAGTGACTAAAAAACCGTCAAAATCGCGCTCGGTCACAATAGCGATTGGTCCATATCGCGAACAGTCAAATTAGCAAACACGGCAAACAGTCAAGATAGCAATCGGTCGAATATTTTACTTCTGCTAATAGCCGAAGTGCGGCTACACCTAGTTTTAGCCGGCTACAACTGGGTGCAGCCGGTTAAACTTAGATGTATCCCACCCCTGTCACCGTAAAATTGTAAATACCATTCGATTATAATTTATCTCGCGATATAATAAACTGTCGATAAATTTATACTGCACCATTCTGCTTACCGACCGAATAGGTTAGGTCAGGTAAGAATTGCGATCAACCGCGCGCGAGCCGAGCGAGCAAAGCGGGCGGTGTCGCGGCAGCAGCCGGCGAGCGCTACTTCCAAGTTAGTGGCAGTTACTTGACATTTGTAAATCTTGACTATTTGTAACAGCTGGTATACATAATGATTTGCTATTTTCAGGGATTGCTATTTTGACACTTTGCTATTTTGACGGATTGCGATTTTCACAAATTTGACCAATTGCGAATTTGACCTTACGCGACGAAATGCTGTCAACCATATCAAACAGACACTATGTGCTACAGACATTGACAGGGAAACGTTGATGGTAAACATTTGTGAAATTGGCACTATCATGTGATTTGACAAAAAAAAAAAAATGAAAAAAACACCACAAAGTGAAAAAAAAGTCGGAAGTCGTTGTCTTTGGTTCTGAAATAAACTTTTTATTTTTCAATTTTTAGTTGTACTTACACACCCCGCACAACCTTAAATTGCTAAGTAAATAAGAGTGACTAACTGGTGGTCGTAAGTGCTACTGTTGAGCATGAGGTCGTGGGTTCGATCTCCAGGTCGGGCAAAGTATTATTGGGTTTTTCCATCTAGAATTTCTCAGTAGCAGCCTGGAGTCTGGATTTGTGCCCGGTTGATATGCCGGGAATAGGCCCGTCCCTTATTAAATGGGACTTAAACATAACTGGCGAAATGTGGGTGTACTATTAGTAGACCTCTGCCCCACCCTTCGGGAAATACGGCGTGATGTTATGTTGTGTTATTGAAGCTATCTCAAAAACCACTAGTCAGAACTTCACCAAAATATGGGATCACTTTATTCCTCTTTTGTTTCAAACAAGAGAAGAGATTTTCAAATAGGTTTATTAATGACGGAATTATGAGGTAACAAACATAAGAAACCACCTTTTTTAAACCCCGACGTAAAAAACGATGGGGTGTTATAAGTTTGACGTGTCTGTGTGTGTGTGTGTGTGTGTGTGTGTGTGTCTGTCTGTGGCATCGTAGCTCCCGAACGGATGAACCAATTTTGATTTTGTTTTTTTTTGTTTGAAAGGTGAATTAGTCGAGAGTGTTATTAGAGATGTTTCATCAAAATCGGTTAAGCCGTTTGAAGATTATCAGCTCTTTTCTGGTTGATGAAGGGATTTATCCATCTTCCACGGGTCTGATCAAGTCGAAATTTAATTTGGTATTCTATTACTTCAATGATAATTAGATGAACTAAGTAACCTTGAACTGATGCTGGAGCATCACCTGGAATTTCCAGGATACCCAAGTAACTCACTAAACAAATCACAATGAATAGGTTATAGATAAATGGTGATCAGGACGAAGAATGAGGATAAATTAGTAACAAACCTCACTGCGGGAAACATACGCAACGCTGCGCAGATTTAAGCGAGACATTAAGAAGTTTAAAAAGCAGGAAATAATAGTTAAATTTAAAATTTAAAAAACCCCCGACCCAAAAACAAAAACTCTAAAAGTAAATTTAAAAAAAATATTTGTCTTTTAAGTTGTAGGTAATATTTTGATCAACCTATTGTCAAGTCGGGGGACGGCTAATGTAAATGCTAGGCCACCTCTGTTTGGCGTTTTCTTTATATACAATATTTTTTTTTTTACTTTTTAGAGATTTTTTAAGTCTGTTAAAAACAAGATGGTGGCTTTAATTCAGATTTTGTCGACGCAATGACATATAACTTTGCAGCGTTGTACGCACGAAAGAAAGGAATGTTCTTTAGATTTCTTTTTCAATTATTTTCAGAGAGAACAGAACAAATGATGACCTGGAGATAGACAAGGCGGCTGGCGTGATGAGGTACAGTCCTCGGCACAAGGTCACCTTCCTGCCCGAGGAGTCAGTCGGCAGGCCGGAAGACATGATACTTACTATGCCGAATATTGCAATGTTGGTGAGTTTATCATAAATACTCTGGTTTTCTTCATTTCTACCAAGGTCCACAATATATATACAGCGTGTATGAGAAAGTAGTGGTCATGTTTGACTTCTATCGAAAATCAATTGTGTCTCATTAGCGGGTGTTGAGAGGTGGGTACATAATAAGCCTATAATGTATCCACTGCTGGGACACAGGCGTCCTCTCGATGAGAGTGCCCACGTGGTATATTGCGGCCCACTGTGGGCCGTAATACACCACGCGGGGCCAGTGCGGGTTGGTAGACGTCACATATCATCGAATTTTTGGCTCTAGGACATCGTTCCTCATGAGTTTTTCCTTCACCGACAGTCCATCAAGCTGAACAACTTTCTGCATTGGACTATTATCGTAAAATTCAGCCGTCCCATACATTTGGGTCGAGTAGGTTTTGAAGTTCTGTATGGGATATTTGATATTTTTTCTGGCTAATTTTTGTTCCCATGAAGAAAGTTGTTCGGGTTGGTGGTCTGTACAGTCACGAGCATTAATATGTGTACACATAGCGAAATTCAAAAGCGATTGTCGCTTAATTAACTATTGCAAACTTGAGATATCCTAGGTATTTCATTATAGTGTGAGTTTCAAAACATTATTTTCAAAATAACATATAATTACAATCGGTACAAGATGAGAAAATCACTTAGGGTATACATATTTGTGCTCGCGACTGTACCTGTGTCTTTACCAAACCCTTAAATATGACAACGAGTTTTTGGCGGGATCGCGTTGGAACATGTCGAACGAATTTTCATTTTCATGGAATTTAGTGAAATAGCGAATTAAATTGTATAATTTTGATAGAGAATTATTCAATTTAGTTGACTTGACTGACTAACGACGACTATGACTGTTTTGTAACTTCGTGCCCGATATCGGGCCATTTACTTAGTCTAAAAGAAAAATTACTTGACACTGGCTAAATGCACAAACCGTGTGAAGCGAAAATGATTAAAAAAAAAAAAAATATGACAACACCTTTCTGATCCTTATTTCCTACTATATATATCACTTCTTATTTAAAACGACTGAAAATAGGCAAACACCAATGCTGCTTCATCAGGGGAATGAGTTGTTTCAAACAACGAACCGATTTATTTTCACATAGTTATCTCCACTTAGCTTTAACGACACTTGTTCCTCTCTTACCTCTTATTTTTCAGTCTTTTAATAAAGATAAAGCTTGTATGTTGTAGCCGATACACATATCTGATTCGCTTCGCTACGCAACAATACTTGTAACAAACATTGTTTTGCAAGGGGTGTAATTTGAAATCATATCACTGGCTAGTTATTTGAATTTCCTTTTGTTTTTTTCTTGTTATACTTCTTGTTGGGACTTTGTACTCATCATTAATTAACTAGCGAAAGACAGCCATGGCTCTTATCGGCGCATAGCCCAAATGACACAATGTTGAACAAGACATTCTACAATGTGTCATATGGGTTATGCGTCGCATATAGCCGTACTTATAGGGGAGCTGTTTACTTCGTTGAAAGAGTTACCATACCAAACATTGTAACTTCTTTTTCCAGAGTATGGCTTCAGCAGTGACCAACTATGGCTATTTCGCCAAGATAGGGTTCAACATGCTGATCGATCGATTGGGAAGCAACCCCACTGTTCAGATGTCGGCCTATGACTACCTGTGGGGGTACAACGAGCCCCTCATCAGCCTGGGCAACACCATCCTGCCGGGGTGGATCAACTTCGATACTTTGGGACTGTTGGATAGGGTAAGGTCCTTTTTACTCAATCAATTAAATGTAGATTGAATACCTACTACATTCATGATACTGTCTTGCCATAAGATAAGATAAGATAAGATCATTTATTTGCTTAAAACATGGGATACATAGGTGTTATTTTAGAAAATGAGACCATACATGTTTTGCTTAAAATTAAAGCATGCAAACTTAAACGAATTTAAAACATATATATAATTTAAGTAAAAAAAAATCCTTAATATTATAGAAATTATTTTCACTCAGCTATTCATATAATTTAATTTTGTATAACCTGCAATTTAATATTTTTAATACATTCGGTAATTTATTATAAACACGTACACACATAGCCAGGCAGCTTTTGTCTGTTTTGATCACGCCGACTTAGAGAACTTATTTCCCCTGCTGTTTTAAACAATTCTTTATATTTCCTAACAAACATACAAGCTTCATGCAAATATAATGAGGGCAGAGGTAGCAAACCAAGCCTTTTAAATAAAGGTTCACATGATTCATCAGATGGAATCCCATATATGGCTCGTAATTTTTTTTTTGGGCTACAGTTGCTCTATTGTCTGTCACCTGTACTATTTCCCCACCTAATTAATCCATAACATAACGAGGACTCAACATATGCCCGTTATGACATCATAGCCGTTTTTATATTTGTTCCCTTTCTAATCTGTCTGAGACGGCGTATACAAATTTATTTATTTTAGTGCATACATTATTGACCTGATCTTGTCAGTCTAAATGTTCGTCAATTACTACTCCTAAAAACTTAGTTTGTGTCACTTGTGTTATTTGTGGTAAGTCCATTCTAAAATATATTTTATTAAGATAAGATTGATTAAATTGTATACATACAGATTTTGTAAGATCAATAGATAAATTATTGTTATTTAACCAATTAATTAGATTATAGATAGTCTATTGTATCATTTATGTCTTCTTCATGATCAGTAATTGATTTATGTTTTTATCGGCAGTAACAATTAAGGAAATATCATCAGCAAAAAGGAAGCATTTATGATTAGTCACATTTACAATGGTTATGTAGAGTAGAAATAAGATAAGGCCTAATATGCTACCCTAGAGGAACGCCGCGTTTCATAATTTTATATTCAGAAGTTAATTGTGTCATGTCCCTACTTTCATCAAGTTTAGTGACAGTAACACTGTTGTCTGTCGGTTAAATATGACGTTATCCACTGAAGTGGCAGTACTCTGATTCCGATAGCCACTAACTTTTGTAATAGTAGGTATGTCATGTGAAACTAGATCAAATGCTTTTGATAGATCAAAAAATAAACCTGTCATCAGCTGATTGTTGTTGATGTTGGTTAGTTTCGTTTTCAAAAGTGAAAAAATCGCTAAAGACGTGGTCTTGTGTTTTTGAAAGGCGAATTGCTCTTTTCTGATGACATTAAATTTTTCACAACAATTTATTATTCTTTGATGCATGCATTTCTCAAATATTTTTGACAATATGAGTATTAGTGTTACGGGTCGATAACGATTTAAGTCAGCTGTATCACCCTTTTTAAATATCGGTTTAACAATAGATATTTTTAATGCGTTAGGACATACTCCTTGTGTAAAGGACAGGTTAATTAGATAAACCAACACTTCACTTATTTCATCGACACATGACTTGATTATCCTGGTGTTGAGTTCATCGTAGCTTTCAGAGTTGGTATTATTTAACGATAGTATCTGTCATCTATCCTCATTTTCGGACATCGATGTGAGGAACATCGAATTAGCAGTTAGGGATTCACTGCGGGAACTAAAAGTACAATTTTGTGTAGGGATAGAATTTGTATAGTGTTTGTTAAAGGCGGAGGCTATGTCTGCTGGTTTTGTGAGAGACTGTGTTGTCAATTTTAATATGTTCAATGTTGTCTTTGGGGTTTGCATTGCATATTTCGTCTTTTATAACGGTTCAGGTGGCTTTACATTTGTTGTTATTTAGCATTTCGTTTAGCACTGTGAATATATTTTTATAATAGATTACAATATGTAGTGTATCTAGTCCTGTTTGTTAATTTTTTGTCCCTGTTTGTTATTCTTGTAGTATTGGTATCTTAGGTAGCACTTTGTTTTAGAACTCTGTTTAAGACCCTTACTAATCCACTTCAGTTTTATTTTATTGTTTACATTTATCTTTACCCTCACTTTTGGAAAACAGAGATTGTAAAACAGACATAACAATTCATGGAAACAATTATATGCTATATTTGCATCGTTTTCTATGTAAATGTCTATCCAAGATAGGTTTCGTAAGCATTCTCTAAACTTATTCATATAATCTATGCTATAATCTCTTTTGTAAATATACACCGTGAAATTTTAATGGTTGTTTTCCCGCAGCGAAATGGTTTTGTTTTGGTAATACATTCGTTTTATAAATAAATAAAATATTAGAAACAAAAAATGGCAAATTAACCATTGTGAAAAATCACCACGTGCGAGAGTTTATTTTGCTTTAAACATTTATGCATCGCTGTTGTCGGCGACTGCCCTTTGTCGGCGGCGCGTGCGATTCAGGTAGTACATACCTACAAGTTACCTCTAGTGTTACTATTGAGTAGTGTTTTATCGAGTTGATGAATATTTTTTAAATTATTTTGAAACAAAAATATCTTTATTATTTTACTTTTACTCTATGCTTCGAAAGTACTCCTTATGGCAAGTTGTTCTGCCGCGGGAAAGCAACCATCAAAATTTCACGGTGTAGTATATTGCGGGTTTTTTAGTTTGTATCCTTAAAGGGAAGCTTAACATTTGTGCTGTGTGATCATGATCAGAAAGATGAAGTGGTAGTACTCTTGCATACCTATTAACACTGAAATTTGAAAACATTGTAAAACCCAATTATTTTTAAAAGAGTAACCGTGGAGTTTCTTGCCGGCTCTTTTCCATAGGAAACAACCTATTGGAAAAATATTGTGAGGATGTCCGAAGTTAATCTCAAGTCGCCAGAACAGAGTTAGCAAAAGAGATCTTTATTTTCCAGACAGAATAACTGATGTATAAGTGGATAAATTTACTCTTTTCGAAGTCCACAACAGTAACTGAAACATATTGTTATGTTTCATTCCCAGCTGTACGATGAAAAAGCACCATTCAGGGTAGAAGTAAGCGCCAGAGATGAGGACAAGTTCATGATCAAGTCCATCAACGGTATTGGAGGTCTTCCAAATTGGGGATATCCGGAAACAAGGTAAATAGACTTGGCTCGCCCCCTATTACATAGGTTTTAAATATAACTGGCGACATTAATTGGATGTACTCTACTACTATTATATGAGAGTACACCTCTGCCTAATGTGTGATATTATGTTATTAAATAATAATGTCACTCAAAACCCTCAATGCAGTAAAAACTACACTTCAGTTCGTTTTTTCAGAGATCATAACAACCAAAGATACCTAATTATCTCATCGTTCATCATTTGTTTTTTGGTTGTTTTTAATTTAATCATTTTGAAAGCTCCTTTTTTGTATTGATGTTTGTATTTCGTGTGCGTTTCCATAATAAAATATTTTTCTTTCTGTCTCTCAACACCCAAAATTTTCCTTTCCCAGCTCATCCTGTAACAGCTTTAACGACACTTACGAAGGAATCGTCTACCCCCCGGAGATATCCCCCGACCGGCCCCTAAAGATCTACCGCAACGTCCTTTGCCGTTTCATGGAGCTGGAATACGTGGGTCGAAGGACCATGGACTTCGGAGTCGAGGGCTTGGTTTACAAGGTCACGAACAGGAGCTTCAGCCAGATACCCGAAAATGAGTGTACATGCAGGAAAGGGGTGTGCCACGAAGGGATTTCGGATATGTCGCCATGTTTTTATGGTAAGCAAGATAATTTGCCATCTGAGCAAGATAATATGACATCTTGCCTTTTGAGTCCTTTAGGCAGCATCGCTGTAGTACAGCCTGTTGACAATGTTAGATTGTTGACCACTTAATTTATAGCTTTTTTATCCCTGCCCCGGACAAAATTTTTCGGACTGAAATGCAAATATTTTAACAATCAAAATGGTACGCACGGCTACACATCAAGCTATACATTTCCGCTTAACGTTGATCTCGCACTGTATGGAAATCCTACACAATGCGAGATCAGCTTATACTGGAAATGTATAGCTTGATATGAAGCCGCGTGTACCTATATCAATTTATTGGAATAACTTGCAATTTGCGTTGTTTTTTAAAATATTTCAGGTCTGCCTGTGGTCTTGTCTAACGCTCACTTCCTGGATACGAACCCACTGTTATACGAGCGCGTCGAGGGTATGACACCTAATGAGGATCAGCATGGTAGTGACTTTACCATAGAATCTGTAAGTAATAGCAATGCTTTAAAAGTAGAAGAATTAGATTATACTTTGTTTTCATAGGTGTAATTTTTTTAAACACTCGTAATTACACAAAAACAAGAACGATGGCGGATGGATTTACCACCGAGCATTCTCGGCAGATAGTGCTCGCTTTCTATACAGCTTCTGCCCGCGGCTTCGCCCGCGTAGAGGTCGGAAAATATCCCAGGGGAAGGTACTACCGGGATTTTATGGGTTAGCTTTAAAATTTACGTATTTCCTGTACAAATTTTTCATCCTCTATTTTACTCTCATCTGGGACGATTTTTCAAAAACGCTGATACATGTAATTATCGATTACCAGCCAAAAGGCTAAATACAAACTAACGGGTTTCCCATTTATACTTTCATCCTCTATTTTACGCCCCCAGGCGGTGATTTCCCAAAAACACTGAAACACGTGGTTTTTATTTTTTTATCAGAATGATAAAAACCAATTTTCATGGTTTAAACTACAAAAATGACGATTTTCCATTCAAACTTTCATTTCCGTCTCCGTTAAATTTCGAAAAATCCTTCCTTATGCCTCATTATAAAGGGAACCTCTGTGCAAAATTTCAGCTTTCTAGGTCCAAGGGTTTGGGCTGGGCGTTGATGAGTCAGTCAGGATATATGTAGATACAACAGACATTAGAGTTGCATCAATTAATTGCAAATCGAAACTCGTTTTAGGAGGAAAACTGACTAAATACAATTTTATTAAGTCAGTTTTCCTATTAGCTGAATTAATATTTACCGAACTCACGATTGTTAGAGAATAAGCCTTTTTGATCTCGTAACTACCAAGGCTTAAAAAATCTACTGTTACCAAAAGAGATAATTACCTAACCAAGATCGTCGGATATAGTTGAAATTTTTAATTGTAAGAAACCAGTGGATGTTTTCGAAGAAAAAAAAATTAATTAATAGCAAACAAACAGTTCATTTAACGAATTTATTAAATTTCATTCGAAAATATCCATCGGTTTCTTTCGGAACTTTAACTATATCCGACGACCTCGATATGTCATTTGGTGACTACATTCAAAAATTCGTCACTAATTCGTTTTTCTTGTTGAATCTTGTTCAAGCTGTAATATTCAAATCTTTCGAATGTTGGAGTCCTTTCTTATACGTGGGATACTTAGAAAGTTTTGCGAAAATATAATATAAAATCTTTATTTATTTACGCTGATCTCGCACTGTACGGAAATCCTATACAGTGCGAGATCAGCTTATACTGGAAATGTATAGCTTGATGTGTAAACATGTGTACATGTAACATTTTTACAAAGTGGCTAGTATTCAATCTCTGGCAATCAAGTGGGTGACGTGCTGCTCTCTTTGCTAGGCTATAAAATAGCCTGTATTAAGGAGTAACAGTGCCGATCCCCTCAAATTGTATTACTACAATTTTATTTTATTTTTACATACCTACATAAATAAAAAATAATATTATATGGGTAATTATTTTTGTTGTACTGTTTGCAGATGATACTTCTCTTATTTTTAAAGTATACCGGAATAGACAAGATTATCATGACGTAAACAGTGCTCTCACAATGGTTACGGATCGGTTTACGGCAAATAAGTTCTCAATGCAAAGAAAACAAAATGTGTAAAGTTCGCCTTACTGAATGTAAGAAATCTAGGTCCCAACATCGTCTTAGATAAAGAGGTGCTTGAAACCCTAGACTTGGCAGTTTTTCTGGGCATAACAGTAGATGCCAAACTTCAGTGGGGATCACACATATCAAGCCTAGCGGGGAGGCTCAGTTCAGCCGCCTACGCCGTCAGAAAAGTAAGACAATACACTGACGTCGATACAGCTCGGTTAGTCTACTTTCGTTATTTTCACAGCGTTATGTCCTACGGTATTCTGCTGTGGGGCAAAGCTGCTGATATTCAAAATATTTTTGTCCTTCAAAAACGTGCTGTTCGTGCAATTTACCAGCTAGGTGCCAGAGTTTCCTTGAGGGACGTTTTTTAAAGATATTGGTATTCTCACGGTGGCATCACAATTCATGTTCGCTAACATCTTATATATTAGGCAAAATATACACTTGTACACTAAAAACAGTGATATTCACACCGTTAACACAAGAACCCTTTCACCGGCTTCATAAAGTTCATAACTCATTTGTTGGGCTTGGTATAACTTTTTATAACAAGCTTCTCTCTTCTTTGCTAGATTTGCCTTTTAATGCGTTGAAAGCTCAAGTAAATCCATCCTTTGTTTAAAGGCTTACTATTCCATCAACGACTATTTAAATGATAAGAATAGTTGGTTGCTGTGATAAACTCGAGACAATGTTTATGTTCTTTCTCCAGAATTGACGCATCTGGTGACAGGTTATATGGGTTCATATAATTATTATATTATTTTTTATTGCCTGTCTAAGTAATTTTTATTATTATCTATTATGTGATTAGTTATTGACATGATCTACTCATATCAATATTTTTTATGATGAGTCGTTTTATGCTTTATTTGGCCTCGAGAGTTTTCATTTTATATGTCGGTATATTGGTATGGCTAGCTCACATTTTGACTAATTATTTAATTAATGTTCTGTGTCTCGTAATGTTTGTTACTTTGTCTATGTATGTATAGAATCAAGTCTTTCCGACTAAACAGACAGCTGTGCTGCTGGGGAGTTTGTTGCGCCACTTCTTCTTCCCAGCTAAAGCACTAGGAAGTGGTGAAGGGTTGGGCGTTTTGGGGGACTGTCTTATGTATTTTGACTTTCGCCTAATTTGAATAAATGACTTTTGATTTTTGATTTTGAATGTAGGTTGTAAACTGCCTAATCTTAAGAAAACAAAATTTTTTTCTTGCTCAAAATCTTCTGGTATCTCTTCTGGAAGCCTTCGAGCAAGTAAAAAGCTTAGTATTGTCAACTGAAGCTGCAGGGTTGGCACAATGGTTCAATAAGTATTCTGCCGTGTTAATTGTAAATGCAGTACTTTAAAAAAAGCGGTTTCGAGAAAAACGCGGAAATCTAAAAGTAAAATTTTCATGCAAGTGCTGTGAATCTCGTTACCAGAAAAACATACTTCCAGTACCCAAATATTTTTATTTTTCCCATTTAGGTTCGCCTCTAAGGATGCCATTTCTGCAAAAAAGTGAAAACCCATAAGTGTCGGTTACTGCAGATACAATTAGCAGGGCAGTTTTATGTATCTAGAGTAGTTACAAAAAAATCTGGCCCAGTGACTAAAGCATATTGAACTGGGTGAAATAGGTTAGGTTAGGTTATAACTGTGACAAACCGCGCGCGAGCCGAGCGAGCGAAGCGAGCTGTGCCGCGGCAGCACATTACCTACATTTTTTCCACTCATACTCCTACCCACAGAAATGAAAAAACCAGTAGAAGTCGCAAGTAGGTGGGGCACGCGTACTCCAAGCTTTGCGGAGTTTTGCATAAGTCTGCTTCCGCGCACACACCACGCACATCAGTCTTGTTACAACCGCCACGGAGAAAAGAACTTGACAAAAAAATACAAACATGCCTAATTGTGCTGTTTTACAATGTAAACATGATAGAAGAACTAAAAATGTATCAAATGGAGGTATATCATACCATCAGTAAGTCTTAATTGATTTTATTTCGATAAAAATTTTAAAAACAATATTTATTTCAATAAGACAAGTAATTGTTGTCTTTATGGTATCTAATTTAAAGTCTACTTTCTTTTAAACTCAAACATATTGTTCGCGATGATTCCAACTATGTACATGTCACAGTCAGTTACCGATCGATAATAAGTTATCGATATTTTAAACTTACAATGTTCTCTGGGTCCTTTGTATATGGGGAAAAATTTGACCTTGCGTGCGGTTTGTTTTTGCAGTATTAGTAATCGAACACATTTCCATCAATTGCTCATACCTTTTGCTTTCTAATTCTACTTAAGTTTTGACCATGCGAAAAATAATTACAAATGAACATAGAACCTCCTTCTTTTTTAAGTATGAAGTGGCATATATGTAAGTCTGACATCTAAGATCTATCTAATATACCAAATTTACTGAAAGTACGTTACGGAGTTGGTCAAGCTAAACATTATACGAGTGTATCCGCAGGCGAAAGCGCAGGCTTCCAATGTCAGTAGGAAGTAGTGTACCCGTATTATCTAATCGCGTAGTATAATATTTATCGCATGAAATAGAAAGAAACAAATAAAATCATTTTCAAAATCGGATCAGTGGTATAACATAACAATTCTTTAAATTAATAATTCTGTATATCGTAAGTAGGTATTAGAATAAATATATATAAACACTTGCTTTCAAACATAATAATATTTATCGACTCTAGCTGTTGACTATACCGTATGATTTTTTTTACCGTCTGGAAAAAAATAGGGCATAATAGGTGAACGGAGTAGAAGCCTATGGCATAGAAATTTCACTTCTTTTTTTTTTAAATCCTAACATGAAATGAACCTATCAATAAATACTATTACTTATTTGTAGTAAACTTTTCATACTAAAATTTAAAAAATAATAAAAATAGAAAAGAGTAAAAATATCGGCAAATAATATCAAAACCCAACTTATAGGCACCCTACTCTACGCGCAGAAATTATCAATGAATTCGTAGCGACATTCAATCCTTTGATTGAAGCCGGCCGGGGATAGGTAACTACTATCGCAAAATATCTTTCCTTAGGCGTACCGCTCACGTGTCACCGCATGCGCATCCCCTCCCGCCCGCGCGCCCTTCAAACCGAGTACCGCGTCTCGTGCTCTCTCTCTCTAGTCACCTGCGATTAGCCATAGCGTGACGTCGATCGCTGTTTTTTTACGTTTGAACCGTGTGTGCTTCGACCGGCCAGTGATTGTTTTCATAATGACGTACGCATACTCCAACTCCACCCGCAGGCGAACATTCTATGGAGCGACGAGTCCATATTTACCCGCACTGGTATCTACAACGTACCTACACAACGAGCAATGGTGGAGTTTCAAAACTCACTTAAAATAAACGAACACGCTCATCAAGTTCTATTCAATGTCAATGTTTGGGCCGGGATAATACACGTTGGCATAATGGGTCCAGTTTGTATCGAAGGTCGATTGACAGGGATAATGTATCGTGAAATTATACAGTCCGTTATCGACACAATGTTGGAAGACGTTCCTCTGGACTATCTGCCGGACATGTACTTTCAGCACGACGGGTGTCCAGCTCACTACGAGCGATCTGTGCTCGCGTATTTAGATAGTGAATTCCGTGATAAGTGGATAGGTCCCGGTGGACCTGTGAACTGGCCGGCGAGATCACCAGACCTAACGCCATTAGACTTTTATTTGTGGGTTGAACTAAAACGCTTAGTGTACACCGAAGAAGCTCGTAGTGTAAATGAGTTAAAACAGCGAATAATAGACGTTTTTAATATTCTGAAAAGTGACAGAGACACGCTTAGGAGTCTAACAACCAATTTGCAAAAACGTGGGAGTTTGTGTTTAGAAAGAAACGGTGGACGTTTAGAACAAATATTGCAATATCGTTGAAAAGGTACTTTTTCTTGTAAATAATAACTCATTTTCTGTAATTTTGTAAAAATTAATCAGTATTATTATTTGTAAATAAGTTGATTACGATCTTTAAATACGCCTAGTAAGTTGTAGTATCCGATTTGGATTAAACAACCTTGTTGGAATCCTTTTTTATTACACATCACGTTAAAACCTTCGAAATACATATGAATGTGAGTGATTGTTATAAGTATTTAACATCAGCGGTTTGTTTACATTTCTATCAAAGCTTTACCGATCTTACGAGACGTAATTTATTTGGTTTACGGTTTCAAGACACGCGTCACTCAGTGTATCAAATTATAAGCCTACTACAACTACATACAGCACGGTGACGTATGTAGGTACACGCGCAAATGTGTGCGTGAGTGTGTAGGGATCAGGCGGTATCGTCCTGTGCGCAGGAGAGCGAAGTTAATGCTAGCGTCTCGCTCACACTTCCATCATGCTTCATTCATGTGCAATCGCAGCTGACGCCGTTTACTATTACCTATTTTGGATAATATTAGTTTTACGCGAGTGCCGTAGGATGTATTCTTTTTCATGTATTTTAAGGATATTCGGAACTTTTATTAAATAAATGGTACCAGGTAAATATTAGGGTATATGAGTTCTATTCTACTTACACAAAACGTCATATTGTTGTCCAGACGCTAAAAAATGTCAGCCGGTATTTTGTTTTAAAATAATACGGAATGTCGATAAATAAGTCAACGACAGTGGTACATCTCTAGAGGAGTTCGAATAGTAATGACCTCGTTACGCAAATATAAATCTTATCTGTAGCGAAATACAACTTTACATTGAATGCGTTTATTATAGTGACATCTAGCGGCTAGTAGCGTAACTTGTTCATTAAACTATTCCGTGTGCGCTTTAAACGGGAAAGTAACAAATATGTAAAAAGAGTAGACAAAAAACAACTCTATAGTCATTTTTTGTGCTTTATTATCAATTATGCGACAAATGACATATTTCCTACTTTCATTCACTATTAAACTACCAATTGGACCAAAGTTTTCTTAGTGTTGCCAAATAAGATTAACTTGTATTCGTGTGAGTTTGGGTACAATGGTTCCGATACTAATGAAGCGTTATACGACTTCTACTGGTTTTTTTTATTTCTGCGTTCCTACCTATGTCAAAATGTGTTCGATATTTTAACGAGTAGGTATTTTTAACGTAAATATAATGAACTTAAGTGTATTAAATGTCGATATTTTGAACTTAGGTATAATGACTATCGACATTTTTAATCATTCGATATTTTAATCATTCGGCATTTCAATCTTAGACGTTTTAAGCTTATGTATAACAATTTACGATATTTCTATACAATCGATATTTAAATTTTCGATTTTTTATCATTAACATTTTAACCTTAGATATTTTAATTTTCGACGTTCAAATATGTACCCCATTTGAAGTCTATCGTACGTTTCGTCCGGTGTCAAGCGACACTTGAAATCGTAAAAAAAAATAGCGCGAAAATGTTCCCAGCCCAGATCCCTTTTTATGAGACACGATAATTAAAATTAGCTCGCAAACAATGTGGAGGGAAATTTTGAAATTGGAATGTACCTGTGTGTATCTATTTTCAAAATAGATTTTATCTAGCCATTCTCTCAAACACAACATTTTTTTATATTTTTTCGCAATACTTTCTGAGTGGCCAGGTATTATGATTCCGCATTAATTGACTTCTTCCAGATTATCGGCATGGCGATGGCGACGAAGTTCTCCGTGCAAGTGAACGTGATGGTCCGGGACGTCGGCTTCAACTCCAAGACCAGCAGGTTCTCTGATATGTTCGTGCCAATCGGCTACTTTAAAATTGTGAGTGTCTATTTATACTTCACCTTAGTCCTCATTCGCAAACATGTTTGCTCTTGTTTTATTTCGACAACAGTAATTAACATTATGACCCCCAGTATATTGCCAATAGACAAACTGCCTTATTTTACAACCAAACATAAAATTGTAAAGGCAGGGAAATACGTGTTACACAAATTGACTACCTACTAAAATTGTCATTACCTACATTCAAATCAAAACTTTAATTATTTCAGTTTTATGAAATGGCTATAACACGATAAATTGGCGTAGTGTGACCATATAATAAACGATAAGTTTCCCTGAGCGCATGTTTAAGATCCTCATTTTAGCTTATTTTTTCACCTTTTTCAGGTACAACCAAAAATGCAAGATGATCAAATACATAACCTAAGAATGATACACGTCTACACTCCTTACATCCAGCTGAGTGCACAAGTAGCCCTGGTGGTTGCGGGCCTTCTCCTTCTGGCGCGTTCAGCAAAACTTCTCTACTTCCACTGGATCTGTGCGAGAAGAAAAGACATCGCTTTTAATAATGAGAAGTTAAAAGTGAAAGAAATATTAAGCACTCAACCGTTTATGAGTAGGTAGTTTAAATCAACGCCATCTCTTGAAGTGTTTGGAAACTCTTATTTAAAAAAGATACTATCTAAAGTGCTATACAACGTTCTTTTGGCGCCTGAATGGTATTTATAGGGGGCGTTGTAGGTATTAACATTTGTAACATGGAATTTGTTTTGAAAACAAAGATGGCAGCGTTTATAAATACCTACGATTCCGATGCAAAAGGAACTTTCTAGCGTTGTACCTACTACGGAATTAATTTGCCATTTTTTCATGTCGAAAAGGCAAATGAGGATATTGCTGCACAGTGTGACATGACATGACACATGATATATGTACAATTGTACATACATAAGATTTTTTCGATAGTGCTAGCTATCCAGCAAATAAGTAGGCATGCAGTGGTATAATTAAGCTGACAGAACAGTCAACCGCATTTCAATGTCGCTTGTTGAATTGCTAGACAAAGTATTTAGTTACCCGATTCTTACCAGAGAGAGACTGTAACTATTTTTATTAAATACTAGCTTTTGCCCGCTACTTCGTCCGCGTCGAAGTCGAAAATAGTTCTACTAGGATTTTTTATTGGTTTTTTACGTTATTAATTTGTTATAACACTTAAAACATATAAATTATTATGTTAAAATGTAAGCGCTTTCTAGCTGACACAACTATGTGAGGTGTGGTCCTACCGGGTTATGACAGCCTAGTACTTCAACTGTATAAAGCGTTTTCTAGCTGACACAATTACCTATATTAGGTGTGTTCCTACTAAGTTATGACAACCTGGTACTTCGAAGGCATAAAGCGTTTAAAAAGCTGACTAACATAATATATTTTTTACCTTTATTAGATAGATATAGATAGTTTAACAAATGTTCGACATGATTCTTTAAATTGGCATAACTTTTACATTTATAAATCGATTGACATGAAACAGACAGTAAATGTTAATTGAAGCTTACCACATTATATTAGTTAAAACCAAATCTAAATCTAATAATTTGTTCCTGAGATTACCGTGCACAAACGCACAGACAAACAGACAAAATTCTAACAATCATTGTTTTGGGTGCTATTTGCGTTGATAAAGGTCCCAATGATATTTTTGTCATTTATCTTCCATGTACAGAGAGCGATCCGTTACATTTTTATTATATGTATTAATTGTTATTTATTATTGATATAATATCGGTGATGGGTATAATAAGAGCGCATGATTCATGATAATGTAAAGATTTTCCTACATGTGCTATAAAGAAACCAATATCAAAAAGGCTTCTGCTAAGGACCATTTCCAACTTAGGAGCAAAGCCCAAATCAAATCTGTCTTGAGCCTCGTGGATATGTATAAAGCTTTGGCGTCTTAAGAAAACGGTGAACGGTCACACAGTTAGGGTCGATGCATACAAGAGCAGGGGTAGGCTTAGTGGCAACGGAGTTGCATGTCTTAGGTTTGAACCCAGACCGGCGCTTTACTTTTTGTAAATAATTTCAACACCACTACTCTCAAAATGGTGATGGAAAACATGGTGAGGAAGCCGGCAGCCGAGAGTATGTCATGCTCACCACTTAAATGTCTCACTGATGGTGGCACGTGTCGTTCAGTTCCCTACAAAAAGGTTGGGCTGGATGGTGCTGATCCACGCGTCAAGTTCGTGAACGGGCGCTGTCGGTTGAGACTGGTCATCTCCTAACTTCCAGGGCTTATTTTTAATCTTATATTTAGAATTCATATTTTTTTTTACATTGTTCTCACATACAGAAGCAACAAGAGTAATGTTTCCAAGACATTGTAATATACAACTTGATTTAAAAGAGTGTCCGTGGAGTTTCTTGCTCGTTTTTCTCCATAGACATCTACGTTTTGGAATGGGCAACTAGCTTCAACTTTCCAACTGATCGACTTTTTGACAATTTAAAAGTGCCTGTAAATGGTTTAATTGAAATAAATGCTTTGAGTTTGGCACATCCTAGAACTAAAACTTCGGAGACGTTCAACATCTACTAACCCGTACTTAGCCAGCGTGGTAGATTACGGCCAACTCCCGCTCTCCGGGAAGAGGCCTCCATCACCACCACTTTTTAAATACAGACCGTTTTTGGACACCTTAATGTCAGATAGCGGTGATTCCTATGCCATATAATATTTGTAACAAAATGTGATGGAAAACCCTATCATATGCTTATTTAGTCTGTCTAGCAACAAACCTATGGCATATTGTTTGTCATTGATGTAGTTATATAATTCTCGTACGTAATTATATACCGCGAGTTTGGTCGATCTTTCTTGCCTAAAGCTAAACTGATTTATGTCCAAGAGATTGAATTTTTCCAAAAACTTGCTAATTCTAGTGGCCATTGTTTTTTCGAAATTTTTACATATCTGGTAGGAGGGCTATTGGTCGGTAGGAACAGGGATATTGTCGCTTGCCGCCTTTTTAAAATATTGGTCGTAGTTTAGCTTCTTTTTATTTATCCGGAAAAATACCTTCGTCAAACGACTTTTTATTTGTTTAGGTAAATTCATTAATACATTCTTTAATTAGGAAAGCTGGTATTTTGTCAACTCCGGCACTGCGCTTGTTCTCATTTTACGTATTATATTATAAATTTCACGGTCCGTGGCGGGTTGGGCGAATAGGGAATTTATTGAGGGTGTAAGGACTGGGCATACATAGGAATTAGGGGTACGGGTTATAAATGGCTAACATCTTACCTAAAAAGATTAAAATAATATGTTGAAATAGAATACTACAACAAAGAAGCAAAAGAAATACAAATTGTAAAATCACGGACAAAAATTCTTAACCACTTCATTCCACAAGGCACTGATTTGGGATGTATATTATTTTTTGTATACATAAATGACCTACATAAAATACCTAATTGTTTCGAAGTGCGTTCTATTCACGGACGACGTATAACTAGTGATTAAAAACTAAAAAAAATAAACAATCATTTATTTCAGGAAATTATTCCCATGTTAGAAGAACTAAAAACACCGAAACTTTGACCAGCACTACAAACTACAAAATAATGCTAACAAAAGTAATCTAATACAATTTACACATACCAAAGAAAGTCGCATAACATAAATAACCTTAGTAATAAATTAAATGTCCCAGAAAGAGACGATTTAACGCTTCTTGGTTTAACAATTGGACAATAATCTAACATGGAAAAATCATGTCGAAAGTCTGAAGACTAAGTTATAAACATGTATGTATGCATTAAGTAAAAGCAACACAAACTATGAAACCGCGCTCTCAACATACTACGCCTATGCTTTTGCATGGTTTAACAATGGCATCATATTGTGGAGTGAAACCGCTGATTTTTATGATATTTTCATCATGCAAATTAAATGTAAACGCATCCTTATGAACATTAAGCCATGGGAAAGTTGTAAACCACATTTCATAAAAATAAAATATTAACGTCACCCTCCCTTTACATATTACAAATAGATACGTCCGTGCAAAAACACAAAAAAAAAATCAAAAGTCATTTATTCAAACTAGGCTGAGAGTCAGCTCTTTTTGAACGTCAAAAGTACATAAGATAGTCCCCCCAAAACGCCCGCCCTTCACCACTTCCTAGTGCTTTAGCTGGGAAGAAGAAGTGGCGCAACGAACTCCCCAGCAGCACAGCTGTCTGTTAAGTTAGAAGAACTTGATTCTATACAGTAGTAGGTAATTAACATTACGAAACACAAAAAACATTAAATTTGCCATATGTCAGCTAGCACAGGCTTATATACCAACAAAACATTGAACACATAGTACAGGCAAATAAAATAAACCAATACATGAACTAATATAATTATATAACCTGTCAGTACTCAAGCTAATACTGGTGAAAGAACATGAACATTGTCTTAAGTCACAGCGAACAACAATTATTATCGTTTAAGTAGTCGTTGACAGAATAGTAAGCATCAAAATCCGTTGCGTAGTTTTAAAGATTTAAGCATACATAGGGATATAGGGACAGAGAAAGCGACTTTGTTTTATACTATGTAGTGATAGTGATTGTTTTGTAAAATGACATACCATAATTCAATTTAATCAATAACCTGACATGACATGATTGTAACTATATGTATAAATTATTTTATTGTACTGTTTCTCTACCTATCTACTCGTACCTACTACTGCAATCTAACTAAATGTGACTTTATGTGTGTTATTGTATATTATTTATTACTGTTAATTGAACAACATAATGACTTCGAGACATGTATTTTATTTTAAATTTATTTTCTACCGAAGTGTATGGTATTGTGTTAGTTAATATTTCGTTATAATAATATTCGTTTAGTTAATTATTGGTAATTGTGTTATATGTTAATTATATTAAATGTTTATAAACTCAACAGCAAACCAACATTGCGCTTTGCAGTGCCCTGACAGGGCTCATGTACAAAAACCGACAGTTATTTATTGTAAAATGTATGATGTGCATGGGAGCAAATAAATAAATAAAATTATTGAATATCATGAAAGCCGTTATAATGTGACGGAACCGGTTTCCTAGCGCACCAACTCTTTAGCCTGGAACTCTACAACGAATAAATTACCTATCGGTAAAATTAAACTTTATTTTGCCGCCTAGCAAATTAAATGTGGCAATCTGTAAGTTTAAGCAAAATGTATTGTCCTTAGCCAGGCTGATTGTACAAGGTATATTGAAGCTACATAAAGTGACAGATTAGGAAAAATTATAGAAATTAAATTGTTTTATTTATTGTAAATATTAAATGATTCCCGTCATAATGGATTTTTATTTACCTAAAATCTTTCAATAAGTACTTATTAGCTATAACTTATGGGATTTTAGCAATGGGGTTGCACGTATAATTAATTTCATACTAGCAAACATGATCATTCAGAAATCCAGCTGCCACTACCAGCTGCGATGGCTCTGAGTCTCTGACATAGCAGCAGGGTAATTTCGTTAGACAGCAACAGTAAGAATGGCTCAGTTTGATAGTTCAACCACTTTCATTGCGTTTTTTAAGTTGTTGAGCAGACAATTTTTTTTTAAATACCTACTGGGCTAAGGATTAGCAATATCCTAAAAAAATATTCAGATTCTGATTGATAGTTTCTGGTGTCCTAAAGCGGCTTTTACCGTTGTTTACCATTAGATAGACTGCCAGGGTTGTTTGTAGGAATCAGGTGAACGTAGTTTATAAATACCTTTAATTACTTTGTAGATTTATATTTATATAAATACATACCAAGACCCCTCCGTGCCTCGAAAAGCACGTAGAGCCGTTGGTCCCGGCTGTCATTTGTGGATCGTTGACAGTCGTTACGGGTTGTCAGAAGCCCGGAAGTCTGACAACCAGTCTTATCAAAGGGGTAACGTATTGTACAGTAATTGGGTTGTGGAGGTCAGATAGGCAGTCGCTCCATGTAAAATACTAATATTCAGCTGCATCCGGTTAGACTGGAAGCCAACCCCAACATAGTTGGGAAAAGGCTAGGAAGATATAGAGATATCCCACGGTTTGCTGGCAAAAACAATATATTTTTTAAATTTTCTGACGCATACCTACAAATGTAAATAATAAATATCTCTATAAAGATCTTTTTCAATCTCTAAATAAAAAAGCACGTCATTCAGATTAAAATATATATAATATATAGTGTTTTATTCATAATTCAGAACTTGCGTCATACCTATAAAAATATTTTGGGAAACAATGGACTAATTCCATTTAGCGATCTCTGACAGCGCACCTATTAAATTACCGACTAAAGGTTATTACATGGTAATTTTTAAATGATGTAATTAAAAGCGCTGTTTGTAAATCACGTAACCGTGAAACTATTATCATTCTTTATTTCCAGGTAACAATAAAACTTCTATCGTGTCTCGTTCACTGTCCTTCGACCGATTAAGTATCTTTATTTGAGGAAAATAGTAACTAGCCAAGCCAGGAAGCCCAAAATCCTCACCCTGGCGTCCCTGGTTTTTATGGTCTTCTGTTTGTACTTTGCCCTAGAGGCCTTGTGTCATTGGAAAGTAGCAGTACAATGTCTCACAGGTCTTGCACTCCTGGGTCATTGTGACTCAGATTATGGTAGAAAGATACTGGTCATTCTTGTTTGGGGCTCTAATTTGTAGGTATAATAATATTTTTTTGTACTTTTGCACGTCAAAAAATACATTTCCGTTGCATAATCAAAACTTTTTTGTCGTCTGTTTTCCTCAATAAAACTCTTTTGTTTTGCTTTACCCAAAATGTGTGATTATAATCATTATTTTGCAGAAAACAATGCTTAGTTGATGGGACTTCGTAAACTTGTTCCTTCACCTCGCATTTTTGTTTTTATAATAATCAGTCAGTTTAGTTAATTCCAAAGTTTGTGCAGGTATAGTCCGGCACGAGTCGTGTGCATAGATTGGCAGTAGTGGGGCAAGCTCGCGCATGTGCACTTTCGGCCAAACTTATTTAGTACCGCTTTTGGTGTCCGTTTCAATAGCGCAGCCACGGCGTAATTTCAAAAAAAATATTCTACCATGATTTTGTAAAATTTTGTAAATGTTGATTCCCAAAACCATAAATTTGTCAAAGTTATGGTTAAAAAGTTATAAGGATTTGAACGTGACCGCGCGGCCACGGAGTTCTTTAAAACGAAGCGTTGCAGATACCTGAAATTCAGGTAAATGATAGATTGAATGTAAGTGACGATTGTCTTAGTGAGAACTAAGACAATCGTCACTTACATGAGAACATTAAATACTTAGTTATATTAATTAACCCAGTGCGGGTATAAGAAAAATAAAACGGTTAGTTGACACAATTTGTAAACAAGTTAGAAGCGAATACACTACATTCTTGCGATAAGGCGGTGGCCCAAGTTAAAAGATGTTGAAATCTAAAAACAAAAATATTTTCTCATTCTCTTACTTACTAAAACGTTTTATGACTAAGCAAACGAAAATCATTGTAGTGTTGCATAATTGAAAATATAAGTAAACAAACTATTTTTGAAAATGCTTAATGAGGTCGCTTCTTTTACATTTTTTGGAAGTTGATTATATAACTGTGCTCCCCCATAGGTTAAGTTATTTTTACCATAATTTGTCCTAATACTAGACAATACAATGTGACTGGCACGACGTGATGAGTATTTTCGCGTTTGACCTCTTGTTGTAAACGTAATGTTTGTGTGAATGAGTTTGTGAGTTATTTTATAAATAATAAGTATGCATGTGTTCTATGTAAAGAGCTGATTGATGTTTAATAGTCTGGTCTCCTTGTAAATAGTTTTGGATGGCGTTAAAAAGTCCTAATTGTGCAGAATTTTTATTATCTTGTTTTGCAAGATTTGGATTGGTTTTATATGTGTTTTAGATGCATTACCCCATACTTCAATAAGATATAGTAAATGAAGTTTTACCAGGGCGTTGTATATTAGGAGCCGAACTTGTTTTGGGATACATCGAACAATTTTATGTAATTAGCCCATTAGTGAGGAAAGTTTATTTTTAATCTGTTGTAAGTGTATATTCCATGTTAGATTCCTGTCGAGTATAAGTCCAAGGTATTTTTCCTTATTGGTTTCATGCAAAACTTCACCGTCTAAGCTTAAATTAGTATAGTTTGGAAGTTTCTTATTTTTGGCACAGAAAATTATAAAAGAGGTCTTGGTGGTGTTTACAGTTAACAGATTACATTGGAACCATTTTTGTAATATATTTAAGTCATCTTGAGCACGTTTGATGATTTCATTGATGTTAATGCCAAAGTAAAATAGACATGTATAGTCTGCGTAAAGGGTAAGGTGACCTTGTGAACTTGCTTGGTGTATATTATTTACATACACCAAGAACAATAAAGGCCCCAAAATGGAACCTTGTGGCACACCGCATGTTAAGGGCTTGTAGCTACTCTCATAGGTTCCAATTTTCACAACTTGATAACGATCACTCAAATAAGACTTAAGCATTTGGTGAGCGGTTCCAGTTATGCCAATACGTTCTAGTTTTTCTAATAGCAGGGTGTGACTGACCGTATCTTAAGCCTTTTTCAAATCAATAAAGACTCCTAGAGCAACCTGTCTTTGGTCAATTTTTGCTTTAATGGTAGTTACCAAATTCGTTGGTAGTGTAATGGTAATTCGTTGAAATAAGTCGTGATTTTCTATGGAAGAAGGTAAGTAGTAGCGAGATTTTTTTTGTAAACAACAACAATTAATATGTGGAACTACCGATAATAGGTAAAAAACAATTATTTCGTTTTATAAAGCCTTAAAATACGTTTTGAATTTTTGTTAGGGTGACCATAGCTTATTGCTTACTGAAAACTTTCCACCTATTGTGTTAGAAATTATTTCTCAAGGATTCCAAATTAAATTAAATGAAACGATTAGATATAAAAATATAATATGTTTATTTCTTTATAAATCACATTAATCAGAGATTATTTACTTACACTAAGATATTTTTTATTAATACGACCTCATAGCTAAGGACTGACTGGCACGACGGGCTGGACTGGCATGGGAAGGAACATTTGTCGAAATGTTGCAAAACAATTGTCATTTCACTCAAACTAAATCTAATGAGGGTACCTCGTATGAAACGCCAATGTTTTTGAAATTTCGACCCGTTCCATAAGACATGAAAAAAAGTTGTTGCAGATGGGTGCGGATTCCCACCGTAAACTTTAGTTTAAAATTACCCTGTTTTTTTTTTAATAATGCTGTCCCATACGTTCCGTGTGGTGCCGGACGTACAAGAATAGCTCCATCGACTTACTAGAGAATAGGCAGCAACGTTCTCTATGCATTTTACCACCATACTGCGATCGCCAACCCGCCTGCCAAACGTGGTGATTATGGTAAATCCCCCCTATTGGGGGAGGCTTGTGTCCAGAAGTGGACGTTTTTCGGCTGATATGATGATATAATACATTTTGACCGCGTAGGCGCACTTTTATATGAAACAGCTAATCTTTTTTGTATCACCGACTAAAAATGTATGTGCTAGGGTCTACAATGATATGATGAATTCATGGTTACAGTTTGCGCACTGGTTAAAAACTTATCCATTTTAATAAACAGGGTATTTTTAAACTAAACTTTACAGTGGGAATCAGTACCCATCTGCAACAACTTTTTTTAGTTAAATTTAGTTTTTAACTTAGTGTAGTGTGTAGTAGTGAAGAAGACATATTGGAGGGTTTGAGCTGTGACACAGAGATCATGGGCATTAAAAGATTAAAACGGCGCAGCACAAATAGTGGACAATGTTGAATGAACCTGGAGAATCAGTCAGAGTTACCTTTAAAGGATCTTCCTTGCCTTTCTACGTATACATTTTTGATACCAGGGTGAAAGTGAGTCCATACCAATTCCCCGTCACGCAATGCTCACGCTGTTGGAGATATGGACATACAGTTAGAGTATGTTCATCAATCAAGGATATCTACCCAAAATGTAGTAAGTCCCACCCTAATTGTGACACTACGGCCTATAAATGCAATAACTGCTACGGGAAACATATGGCGTTATCTCGCACATGCCCAATATATTTAAAAGAAAGAAGGCTTAGAGAATTGATGGCAGAGTTTAACTGCACATACAAAAGAGCTTTAACACTGTACGTGCCGCCAGAACCAAATTATGAAGTGAATTCCGAAGAAAAAGAACAATAAACGGAAAAAGTACAGCACCAAGTGTTAAGTCAAGAAACAAATACAGAAGTGGGACCTATAACACAACCCCAAGATACATTTAACACACTAAAGAAGATGGAAAGTTTAAATTCTAAAGCAAAGAAGAAGTCTACAGTAATACAACAAGACAGAAATAAAAAGAATGGAGTAAATCTGAGGAATAAAGAAAAAACAGATACCGTGATTAATTGGGCAGCACTTTCTAACAGTGGCTCTGAAAAACATCACGTAGAAACAGAAAACAATGGCAATTCAGATAAAAAGAAGAAAAGGGTTGGAATTGGTTATGGAATTAAATTAAATGAAAAAATTTGGGATACCGAGACCAATCTGGAAAATAAAGTGTTAAATTGCACAAAAGTGATCTTTGACTGGTGTACATCGTTCATGATGGATTACATAACGGAATTGCCTTTCTTATCTAACATCAAACAATGGATAACAACAACAAGCACAGACATTTAAAAATCAATATTCTACAATGGAATGCCCAGAGTTTACGACCGAAAATTACGGAATTTGAAGCTTTACTGAATCAGGAGAAAATTCATATAGCAATACTCAGTGAAACTTGGTTTGACCCAGAGAGCACAGTCAGACTCAGCAGATACAATATATTCAGAGCAGATCGTGATGATGGGTATGGAGGTACAGCTGTTTTTACCTACCACTCTGACAAGGCTATACAATGTAACGTAAACATTTCAAATATACAAATTCAAATTCTACATATAAAATTACTCAACTGCGCTCATCCGGAGAATGTCATTTCTATCTATTGCCCCTCCTCAGTGCACACGTGCAGAAGTGATTGGGATGAGGTTTTTTCAATAACACAACACAAAGCTCTCGTTGCAGGTGATTTGAATGGTCACCATTCAAACTGGTCATCCAGAACTGATACAAGAGGTAATCAGATTTTTGATTCTGTCATGGATAACAACCTATGTACACTTAACGACAACACACATACACGTTTGAAATTGGTCAATGGGGCTTTATAAAAATCTTCCCCAGATGTAACTATTGTGTCAACAGATTTGGCTTTAAAATTAAAATGGTCAGTCATGAATGAAAACCTGGGAAGTGACCATATGATAATTAGACGTGCTTAGAAAATAATAAATCAGATACTTTTAAAAAACGGAGGAACTTTAAGAAAGCAGATTGGCAAGGTTACAGTCAGAAAATACAATTAGAATTAACAAACTTGCAGCTACCTTTAGAGAATCAATCTGCATATAATACATTTATAGATATCGTAAACGCTGCAGCTGATCAATATATACCTACGATCAGAGTGAGCGAGAACCCTCTTCAGTCAGACAAATTCATTCCAAAACCATATTGGAATCAAAATCTATCACATATTGTCGCGCAGAGATGCCTTGCCCTGGCAATGTTTAGAGGCAATCCCAACCCACAAAATCTTGAAGCTTTACAAAGAAAAGTGAGTGAGGAACAAAGGCTAATACGACAAGCTAGGAATAAATCCTTTCAGGGATTTTGCAATGAAATAGATAGTGTAACTTCTTCAAGAGAAATATGGAGGCGCATGAGATGGATCAAAGGGTGCAAATCAGCTACATCTTTTGTTGACCAAGGTAAAGCCGAACGAGTGTTGCGAAGTCTAGCTCCAGATTACGTATCTCCACCAAATCCTACATTTACTTCTTGTAACCGGCAATTGGCCAACCCGGTCTCGGTACAGGAGGTAATTAACTCAATTAAAAAACAGATTCAGCCCCAGGTCATGATGATATTTCATATTCTATGATAAAACATTTACCCCATATTGCTAAAATTATGTTGACTTCAATTTACAATAAGTGTTTGCTATCCGGATTCGTACCAAAGCAGTGGAAAAAGTTAAAATTATTCTTATACCGAAACCGGGAGGTGATCCAACCTCAAGTGGGGATGTTCGACCTATTGCGCTTATATCTTGTTTTTGTAAGATACTTCATACCATCATAGCACGCAGGCTGGAATGGTTTCTAGAGAAGAATAATTTATTATCCCAGGACACCACGGGCTTCCGAAGATTTAGGTCATGTTATGATGGCCTATCTAGGTTGGTTACACGGGTAGAAACTGGTTTCTCTAAAAGTGTGCCAGCTGTTGGCTGTTTCATTGACATAGAAAGTGCCTACAATAACATAAACTTGACATCTCTTTTAGGTATTCTGGATAACTTGGGAGTGGACTCTGATCTTTGTAATTATCATTGGCAGTATCTTCATCAAAAACATTTATTTATTGAACTGCGGTATAACAGTATAATATGTCGAATTACTGGTATAGGCATTGCTCAAGGAGACCCTTTATCCCCTTTACTTTTTAATGCGGCCACAATTAATGTTTGTAGAAGCATAAGTAATGTTTACATTTCGCAATATGCTGATG
Organism: Polymixis lichenea; assembly: GCA_949091785.1. Lineage (NCBI taxonomy): Eukaryota > Metazoa > Arthropoda > Insecta > Lepidoptera > Noctuidae > Polymixis > Polymixis lichenea. Next base: position 1,372,665 of record OX420944.1, read on the forward strand.
ACTTCATTTTATATGATATACAGAAAAGGTTATCTGATTCAGTATCCCATACACAAAACGCGTTACATATTTTCCAAAGTTTGATGACAGATTTAGGTCTAAATATTTCCCATACGAAAACAAAGGTGTGCCTTTTTAGTCGAGGGAGAAGAAGGAATAATATCCAGCTAACTGTTAATAACAGCCTTATTGAACAAGTCAATTGTGTCAAATACCTTGGAATGTGGTTGGACAGTTCCTTAAAGTGGGGTAAACACATATACGAAATCCGTGAAAAAGTATGTCGGTTTTTAAACATTTTTAAAATATTAGCTGGTGCTAAATGGGGTATACATCCCGTACATCTTAGAAGGCTATATATAGCTATAATTCGAAGTAGAATGGATTATGGTTGCTTTTTGTATGAAAATTGTGCAAACTGTCATCTTCTTAAGCTGGACAAAGTGCAAAATCAAGCAATGAGAATCATAGGAGGATTTATTAGAAGCACACCTATCCATACGATGGAAAGTGAGCTGTGCCTCCAACCGTTATTTATTCGAAGACTGTTTCTATCAGGTAAATTTTATTTAAAATCAAAATCGTTTTGTAATAATATTCTTATAAATACCTTGGGGGAGCTGTCAGACCAATGCCAAGGTTTGTACTGGAGAAACAAAAAATTGCCAGTATTAGTGGATGTCCACAGAGTTTATTCAGAAATGCCGGTGTACTCTAGCCCGATATTAGATATTTCTTCTTTGGACACTTGGGTAACCAACATAGATCTAGGAAAGGTAATAAGTGATACAATTAAGGATATTAGTTTGGTAAAAAGACTGATTAATGTAACGGATCTTAACGATGCGTGTTTAAAAATGATAGATGATAAGTATTGTCGACACTGTAAAATGTTTACTGACGGCTCCAAGGATGGTTCAGACTTGGGAGCTGCTTTTTTTGATCCTCAACTTAATACTAAAGCTAAATTCAAAATTAATGCCAAGATTTCCATTATGTATTGTGAACTCATAGCTATTTCTGAAGCCCTATTGTATTTACTGAGTATAGATCAGGAGAACTTTGTCATATTTTCAGATTCAAAAAGCAGCCTCCAACATTTGGCTCGAGTACCCTCGAGTCTTCGAGGGATCCCGATAGCCATAATAATTTTAGACTCAATTTGTAAGTTACAGTCTATGAATAAAAACGTAACCATTCAATGGATTCCCTCACACATTGGAATTATGGGTAACGAGGAAGCAGACTTAGCAGCCCAACAGGCAGCGTATGAAGGTATTAATTACACATGCACACCGTTACACTCAGATTGGCTCGGTCATGTTAAAGCTCTATGCAGACAAAGATGGCACGAATATTTTGATGAACGATCAAAGTTAAAAGGAATATGGTATAAAACCATCCAGTCTGAACCGCTTCGTTACCCATGTTTGAAGGAGGGGAGATAAACAGGAAATATGTAGTGGCTCTGTTGAGGATGCGTTCGGGCCACATTCCATCGAATAAGTTAAAGTATCTAATGGGTAAAAGTACCTCACCAAATTGCGAAGTTTGTGGGGTGATTGAAGATATTTACCACGTGCTGATGGAATGTGACCGGAACATATGCGATAGACAATATTTGCTTGGTGTGGGATTTGAAGTGGGGGCATGTAACAGCATTCTAGCGTCCCCTTTGTCAGATGAGGCTAGGATGTTGTGTCGACTGTTGTTGGTTATTTACCAGAACGAATAGGGACAACACTATTAAGTAGGTCATAATTATAATAATAACTGTTTATTACACATTGTTTAGTTTTAAGTTGTTTAATGTTCTCTGTTACGGGGGTGACATTATCACTAAGTGATAAAACCCTTTCAAATAAATAAAGATTTAAAAAAAAAAAAAACCTAGTGTAAGTAAATGATGGAGAGGCAGTATATGCGCCCTCACGGCCCTAGCCTCCGCAGGAGACGCCCTTAGCTTCGGGAATCCCAGGCTGATTCCCGGCTACTGTAAGCGCGGGCTTGCGGACGGCGAGTAATGGGTAGCTCGCTGTCCGGTAAGGACCAAACCCGGCTCGACAGCGCGTTGTGTTCCACGCGCGCCTCAAAGAGATTTCAGCATCAACTGAACGGACCTGCAAGGGCCGATGCCTGTCAGGGGTGTGGGTTGTTCGAAAGAGATACCGTGGCCCCTGGCACACAGGCAACTGAGGGAACATGGGTGGGTTTTATTCAGGAAAAGTCTGACACGCCGTTCTGCTCCACCCAGAGCGGGAGAAGTAATTTGATGAGTTCCCACACAAAAAAAAATCGTTACATTTAATGTAATTTAGAATCCTTGAGATATAATTTTAACTCAATAGGTGGATAGTTTTCTGTAAGCAATAAGCTATGGTCACCCTATCGAAAAACTCTAAACGGCTCTCTTTAAGGCTTTATAAAACTAAATAATTGTTTTGTTTTACCTATTATCGGTAATTCTACATATTAATAGTTGTTGTTTACAAAACAAATCTCGCTACTACTTACTTTCTTCGATAGATAATCACGACTTATTTCAACACAATACCGTACTACAGCTCCTGAAATATAATAGGATTTTTTGTTGTATTTTTACTAATTTTGACAAATTCAAATCTAGGTTCAAAACACTTCAGACCTCTGTGATGCTTTTTCAGTGAGATATCGGCGATAACGTCATTTTCACCGTTTCGATGGCGCGGCCATGGGGTTTTAGCCTTACAGTTCGGGAAATATAAACCTAGGATTTTCTGTTGTTTTTTAAATTTTTTTTAAAAATTCAATCTATAATTTACCTGAATTTCAGGTCCCCGCAACGCTTCGTTTTAAAGATCTCCGTGGCCGCGCGGTTCTTCGCGTTTCAATGGCGCGGCCACGTTCAAACCCTTATAACTTTTTAACCATAACTTTGACAAATTTATGGTTTTGGGAATCAACTTTTACAAATTTTTACAAAATCATGGTAGAATATATTTTTTATAAATTACGCCGTGGCCGCGCCATTGAAACGGACACCCTTAATGTGAGTTTCATTTAACCATCTTGATCAATCGCAGTGAGCGCGTTCGGCGCTCCGATTGGTCCGTCATCAATTCAGGGCCAATCGGAACGCCGAACGCGCTCACTGCGTTTGATCGAGATAGTTAAATGAAACTCACACCCTAGTGTTGGTTTCATTTATCTTAGCGCTGGTGATAACAATACCTGCACGCACAAACTGTTATAGAAAACTATTAAATAAGGGATTACAAATATTTTTATCATAATACTTTATCATAAGACCATAAGTTTTCTTGTGGTAAAGAACGAATTTTTGTACTTTTCAAAATTTTCGGCTCAGTAGTTTCGGCGATAACTGGTGAATGGTTTATTTTCTTAAATAACTTCAAAACTGTTTATTTATTAACAAAACACTTTTTTTAATTAGACCCTCACCACAAGCCCTTTCATTAGATATGTCATACGGTAAAGTTAGCAAAACATTTGTTTTTAATTCTCTAGTTGAAGCAAAAGTGACCCATATTCATAATTCTTTTATAAACCAAATTTCAACTGAATCAGTTTCAAAAATGGCTGTGACAGACACACGAGTGATCCTATAAGGGTTCCGTTTTTTCATAAGGATGTATGGAACCCTAAATAAGATCTATATATACAGAGTAAATGCTACGATTAATTCAGTTTATTCTGAAGGGTCTATAAAACAACCGATCCAAGCAAAAAGGCTGAAGTAAAAAGTTTTTTGCTTCTGTTTGTGTCAGTGTAGGTAATAATACAGTGTCCAGTTTTATGTGACCTTGTTATTATGGATTTGTTATAAAATTAAGGTACTTTTTAATATTTTTGTCTACCTTGAGCAGTGTCAAAGTCTAGATTACATTCACTTTCATTGCGGTGTTTCTATATGTATGATTGCAAATGTGGAGTGATTTATAAATCTAGTTAGAAACTATTTGTGATCTAAGTCCTCTTAAGGTTTTGTCGCCTAATCGTGTAGTATTTTATAATAAATCAAAGGAGTGTTTTTCTTTGCAGAACCATGAACCAATAATATCACCAGTTAAACAGAAAATATAGAATTACATTAATGCGAAGATAGTATAGACGATGGTGCTACTGAGTAGAAGAGATGCCATCAACAGACGGATAACCAGCAGAAGTAGGTATTTTCCAACTACTTTCCGTCAAACAGCTCTTTCTAGACGCCCAATACGTAACAGTTATACTTAACTGTCAAACTCGGAATTTCAAACAAATAATAAAAAGGCGTCATTCCAAATGTTGATGTATTTTGGTCGTGAGTTTGTGAGCAGTGCTGTCCCAGCGGTAATGGCCGCGACTAACGAGTTGTAAGTCGTGGGTTCAAACCGAGGCTGCCACTTTTCTTTGCGCAAATTATTGAATCACCACTGCTCTTAGAAACTGCTGCTGCTGCTGCTGCTGCTGCTGTAGTGTACTTTGTTTTTTTGTTGTGTATTTTTTGTGGTGTACAATAAAGTATATATAATATATAAATAAAGGAAAACATCTTGAAGAAACTAGCGTGAGGATGTCTTAGAACTAAAAATATGAAAACGTGACATCTACCAACGCGCCCTGGGCCCGCGTGATGGATAGCCCACTCCCTTTCGCAGAACGAAGAGGTCTATGCTCCAGCAGTGGGAACATTATTGGCTAATTATGCTATACGGATTAACAACGGCACAAGACCACTCGTTTTTAGAAATATAGGTCACACACACATGTGGTCTTTACCAAAACTGTTCAATTTCAAATCATAATCGTTACAATAAGGAGATGAGATATTGTTTTTTTTTCCAGGCAGACTCCTAGCCACACTGTTAACGGGCATCGTGTTCCTATTAGTACCAATATTGATCATAATCTTAGACCCCATACACATGATCGTTAATTACGTGAGTATAGTGTATAAGTACGTATGTATTATCGGAACTTCAAATATTCACCCTATATCACATATTAAGTTCTAGGTCTTGAGAGAGAGCGGCTTGTGGCTGGAGTAATAACAGCCACACGAGTCGATCGATCAGGTTAAGCTTCGCTTGCCGGGGTTAGTTACCTGGATGGTGGATGGTATCTTTACATACCAAGACCCCTCCGTTCCTCGGAAAGCAAGCTAAGCCAGTGGCCCCAGTTGTCATTCGTGGATCTTTGACAGTCGTTACGGGTCGTCAGAAGCCCAAAAGCCTGACAACCTGTTACAAAGGGGTATCGTATTACCCAGTAACTGGGTTGTGGAGGTCATATTGGCAGTCACTCCATATAGAATACTGGTATTCAACTGCGTCCGGTCAGACCGGAAACCGACCCCAACATAGTTGGGAAAGGCAGATTTTGTACAAATGACTAGTTTTCTGTTAACCTCCTCTAGTGAGCAAAATATGCATTTGTTTTGATCTACATCACCAATACTCGTCAGAAGGTTCCTTTTCTTCCACCATCAGAATCACCATCCTTAGATCAACGGATCCATGAATCCCAATCCACCATAATAATTATATCTCTATTCTCTAGTTCATTCAGTTAGTCGTTGAACATGACCTGTTATTGGAGGTATATAAATAGGTATACCTAATCTACGGCAACTTTCTTCCAGAAACTTCGCCTAGCTAAGGGCACGACACTGTACAACATCCTCCAGCATGAGATACCAGCCGCCCGCCTGTCGGTCTACGTGTTCAACATCACCAACGCCGACAGGTTCGTCTCTGGAGAAGACTATAAGCTGCAGGTGGAAGAAGTTGGACCTTTCGTCTTCCAGTAAGTTTTAATGAGTCGTGACTAAAATTACGATTTTGTAGAATTAATAAGGGAAGGATTGATCAGTCACGCAAAGCACTTTGAGCCGACCAAATTATCATCACAACACCTGCACTGGGGACGCACGCTAAGGATCTGTAGCAACCGGGAAATAAGGCAAAGAGGAAAGGAGGCCTGCCTAAGTGCCTATACATAGCAGTGGGAGATTCCAGGACCCTAATTGCGAAAGACACTGTCAATTATAATCTGAATCATTTTGAATGGTATTGCTAATGCATTGCACCATATATTCGAAAATTGATCTGCTCAACAGCGTAAATGACGCAATGAATATTGCTGAACTGTCAATGTGAAAGCCATTCCTACTGTTAATGTGTTACGCAATTACCCCGCTGGCAGAAAAGATGATGATGATGTAGAATTATTTTTATTCCTGATGGAAAGAGACTTCAAGGTCTCTCTCTACTTTGATCTTGATGAAATACATACTTTTTGTCGATTAGAAATATAAAGTTTAAATAAAATAATGTAGACACCGTGCAGTTGTGCTCAACTCAACATCTATTTACAGAGAGTATCGCTGGTATATGGATCTAGAAATGAGTGAGGATGGCAAGTATATGGAGATGACGCCGAGGTTCAGATCAGAGTTCATCCCAGAAGCCTCCATAGCTCATCCCAAGGATATCAACCTCACTTTGCCAAATCTACCCTTTCTTGTGAGTTTTATTACATCTTTTATTACTGCAATCAGAAAACTACTTAGCTCTTCAGCTAAAGGTCTCTTCAGACCTTTTTATGTCCCTTTGAACATGGAAGCTCAAGTTAAATAACGTGACCACTTACACATAATTTTACTCTACGATGGCAAAGTCCCATTTATTTTCTTCATTTTTGACTTCGCTCCGTAAAAAACCTTTCTACAATCTCACTCTTAGTTGCTTTTCTTCCGTTTCTACGGTGGTCAAGCTACGTGATTAGATGTCCGCAGCTAAATATGGGTCTCAAAATATCATACTTATAGCAACGTGAGCTATTATTTTAAGAAGCTCATTTTCATCCTACCCTTTTAATTGTTCCAGAGTGCAGTAGCTTTCCTGTCTAACTATCCAAGCTTCATCAGGTACGCGTTCAACATAATGGCGGCCCAGATAGAAGCCAAGGCTTTCATAAACATAGATGTACAAAGCTACTTGTGGGGCTATAAGAACCCTCTGGTCACGTTATGCAACAGCCTCGTTCCTGGACTTGTGTATTTTGATAATTTTGGACTTCTTGACAGGGTAGGTCGATTTAGTTTGATTTTTTTTACTATAGATACAAGATATCTGATTTTAGAATCTCTTCTTATCACAAGTTACTTAGCATCAGTTAAAACTTTTAAATTTTTTCTTTCTTTTTCGCGGCCAGCCTTTACCTTATTATTCGGTCCTATGATACAAAAGTTTACGTTAATACTCAATAACTAATGCTTTTACCAACTGCTTATCATAATAGGTATTAATAAGACTTGTATGACTTCATAAAAAATGTTTTTCTTATTAATAACTTAATTTATTTGCAGCTTTATGAAAACGAGTCCGATTATCGGATAATAGTGGGAGCCACCAACCAGGACCGGTTCAAGATAAAATCGGTGAAGAAGATAAGGCATATACAGAAGGAGGCCATCGATCATGTTGATGAAAGGTAAATAACAAGTGACTGTTGAAAACAGGTGAAAATTTAAGTACTTATGAGAAAAATCACAAAGTTCCAGAAACTTCAACTCGCAAACATACCACATAATGGACTCAACTTTAATATAATATAATAAAACAAAAAATCATTGTAGTTTTTATTAAATATCGATTAATACCGACTCTCCATATCATCCCGTTCTTCTCCATAGAGCTTCAGCTATCAACTGATCGACTTTTTGACAATTCAAAAGTGCCTGGAAATGGTTTAGTTGAAATAAATGCTTTGAGTTTGAGTTTGAATGGATCGAACCCAAATCCGAACACATCCAGGAAATCAAGCAATGACGTACTTTACCATGTTTTCAGCGAACTAACCTTTGAAGAAGATACCTATGAAGGTGGTGCCTTCCCCCCCATGCTGACTCCAGATGTCCCCCTCAACCTGTACCGGCAGGGTATCTGCAGGACTTGGCACTTGGAGTACATCGGCAGCAGAATCATGAAGTATGGAGGAGAGGCCCTGGTGTACACCATCAGTAATAGGACTTTCATCAACAATGTCAATCCGATCACTTTGAAGATGTATCCTGATGGACTCATGGATATCGCTGAATGCTTTTATAGTAAGTTTTTGTTTAAGATCTTGGACGTGCAAGATGATTGAAATCAGCGTGATCGCGAGCAATCCAGACCACTGTTTGCATTTCGTGAATACACATAAATCAAGGATCAATAATCATGCTATGTTCATTCCCAGGTCTTCCTTTTGTGATATCCAAAGCTCATTTTCTGGATTCTGATCCCAAGTTGCTAGAACGCATTGATGGACTAAAACCGGACAGGAAAGTGCATGTCAATGAAATTGTTGTGGATCGTGTAAGTATATTCTAGTTATGTTAATTGGATATTTATTTTATCGCTGCTGAAACCGGCATGGCCTAGAACCAAAAATTCGAAGACATGTGACATTCACCAACCCACACTGGGCCCGCGTGTGGATTACGGCCCACTCCCTCTCACTGATAGGAGGCCAGGGTCTCAGCAGTGGGAACGTTATAGGCTGATAATGCTGCTTTATTAAAAGGAGTTAAAGCAGCAGCCTTGTGAGTGAACCGAATGCATTCACCTTATTTTTTCTCTTGTTCAAAACCAGAGGTCTCTGTTGCAGAAAGCAAGCATCACCTTCAACACTAAGTTGTCTGTACAACTAACCATGATGCTGGATGACCTCAGCTCTAACAGCGGAACCAAGACGATGTCCCACTCCGTCATACCCATCGTTTATATTAAACTGGTAAGTTTTATTACCATAATAATTACTGGCTGGTGCATTTTAGTGGCTCTACTACTATAATATTATCATGAAAAAAAATGCACCTCTAAGCATGGCGAGTGTCTTAGTTGCAAAATAATTAAAAAAAAACGTGGATAAACATTCACAGGTGTGTACTTTTGGGACGATTGGATGATCCTGGAGACTTCAAGCAAAAGGAGAAAAACTACTGGTCCTCTTCTATAAAAGAACTAACTAATGCAACTCTTGACTACAATAATATGAGTACAAGATCATTGCATAATTTACCAGACTCATCATATAAAAACTTGTTGAATTTATTCAGCATTGTTCATTACATTATAACTGGTTTGCTCACATTCTGTCTCATTGCAAAACTCCCAAGAAATTATAAATAATTAACAATGAAGTTATTATTGCAAGCTAGTATCATGGTTGACTTATTTTGACCTGTGAACCATTTTGACTTGTCTAGAAACTTCTGCCAGGTAACACGTGATTATGTGTCAGTGCTGCACGAGCTGACGTTGTTATGATTAAGTAATTAAAAATAGGTCTTAATTGTTTACACGTGGAGGTGAAAATTCAAATTTGTTGCGAGCTTTTAATGAGTCAGCAAGTCCATGGTCGAATCGGTTAAAAGGAATGGCAACAATTCGAAACCAAAGAAAAAGTAGATTTTGCCACCATTTCTGAGTACTTAAAATTCTGCATTCCGGTATGAAAGTAATTTTACCTGCATCCGTATCCTTGATGCTGGGTTAGTGGAATTAAAAGACTGAACATCTTAGGTAGTCTGGTCGTAAGGATTGCAATTTGTAATAGTCTGTGGTAACGTCCTTACCAGACAGTGACTTTAAAAGAGTTACTCTACAATTAAAATAATTTTCATGGTTGTTTGGTTCAACTCATGCATTTATTATTCTTCTTACAGGACCAACCAAAGATGACTGAAATGACAACGAGTAAATTCGTACTGGTGTACCAAATAGCGCCCTACATAGTGCTGTGCATTCAAATACTGTCTGCTACCATTGGCTTAGCATTTCTAGGACATGCCTTACGCTTGTTATACTTAAACTGGATATCCAGGACAAGAGCAATTGTGTTCCAGAGCACCGTTGATAAGAAATTGATACACGGTGAGCTGCCTCTTATTAAGCAAAGGAAAAGAACCAAAATTAATTCATTTAATTGCGAAAGTTAATTCTAACGTTGAATCCAACGGTGTGGGTGTGGTTTTAGAAAAATTTGTTTATTGTAAATAATAATTTTAAGAATAAAACTTTAAATATTTACTGAGTTACTTTCTTTCCATCAATATGGGGCACATGATATTCTGAATTTCGGGTACAGTCGAGGACAGGTCAATAAAGTGGCCAGCTATGGAGTTTCTTGCCCATTCTTCTCCACACGAAACTACAATTTGGAAGAGGCAACTAGAATAAATTCTATTTTTAACCGACTTCAAAAAGAAGGAGGTTATCAATTCGGTATGTTTATGTATGTTCGGGCATAACTCCGTCATATACTATAGACAGATTTGCAATTTTCTTTTTTCGAAAGTGGTTTTTTTTCCCAAATGGTTCCATATAAATTTCATATAGATCTGATGATGAGTTTTGGAGACAGATAACGGAACTCTTCAAAAATTGTAGCATATCAACCGCGATTGCTGTAATCGCATAAATATGCATTGTTTTGATTTGATTGACTTTGGGAATACCCCAAGGATGATGAAATTTTGAATTGGTGTGGGGTAGGTACTATAACTAAAATGTGAAAAATAAAACATTTTCCAAAAAAAAAAACAAAACTACCGACTTCCGAAAAAACACTACAAAGTGAAAAATAACTTTAATTTCGGGAGTCGGTGTCTGGATATGTATTGATTTTTTTGTCACTGCATTCCGAAATTAAAGTAATTTTTCACTTTGTAGTGTTTTTTTCGGAAGTCGGTTTTTTTTGGGTTAAGTTTTCTTGTAATTTTCGACTTTTACAAGTAGGTACGTGTTAATGGGCTACTTGTAATTAAATTAATTAAATTATTTGACTTTGAGTTACGTTGAGTAATAATTACACCAAGACTTAAATAAATTGACTTTAAATTGTTAAGGACATAATCTACCGTATTATGTCCTTAACAATTTACTGTCGTCAGCCTTGTACCAATTTCATGTAAAACGACATTAATATTAATTAACATGCAAATCGTGTTGTTACCATAATCAGTGCAAAATTAATGGCTTGAATAGTTCTAGCTTGCTATCCTGGCTTAGAATAACTAGCCTCGTGTATCTCAAGCATAAGTAAAATTTAAGTGCTGTCCATTTCACTGTTTTAAATGTTAAATGTTTTTCACGGGCACATATTCACCATCGTAAAAATGCTTAATGTTTTGTTTGGATTTGCAAGTAAAAAATAAAACTTCTGTTCTATTTTATAGTAGATTAAATAGTTCATTTACGAAATGTTACATAGTTAAAAATTGTACAAAAATAAAAATAAATCTTCATCGGAGCGCTGAATAAAATAAACTTCACATGTCACTTGTGCCACTTTTACTGACTCTAATTAAATCATCTTAATAATCAGAGCACACTTCATCGTACTCCGAATCGTCGCTTTCAGTGTCTGTGTCTTTACTTTGATCTATACTCACATCACTGTAAGCTACTTCCACTGAAATCTCACTGTCAGATCCTTCCTCGTTCTTCCATCTCTTTTCGTCTTCTTCTATCATTCGTTTTATCTTGTAAAGTGGTGGATGATCGTGTTTTACCGGTTCAAAGTACGCCCTCATCGGCATCATGATTGGCACTCTAGCGTAGATTGCCATTGGCATCGGCATCTGCATTGCTATCCCTGGAAATTGCTGGAATGGTGGCGGTAACGTCAGCGGTTTTTCTGGTGCTTTCGCTGTTGTTGACATGATTCGTGTCTCGATACACGAAGGACCAGGATTCAATGTCACTGATGTTCTTAATAATCTTCTTCTTGGTGTCACAGGCTTGTTTAATTTAGTCACAAGTTTTGCCAATACCGTACTCGTAGGCTTGATCATTTCGTTAGGTTTTCTCGCAATGAAAGGAGTCGCCGTTTTAAAATCCATGAAACTTACATCGTCCATATCAGGCATGATAAATTGTTGTTGTTTTTCGTGCATATCTAGGATCATAGCTTTTAAATCTGCCGGCACTTGTACAGATTTCATGAGACCTTCGAAATTGATGGCCATCACTTTTGTTGTAAATATTAGTTGAACCACTGTTCTAAAGACTATATCCATGATTCTGAAATAAAGTATCAATATCAACATCTGCCTAGCTGTCCCTAATTGTATTCGGTCGGCTTCCAGTCAAACCGGACGCAGCTGAATACCAGTATTATGTATGGAGCGACTGTCTATCTGACCTCCACAACCCGTGACTGGATGATAAGATACCTACTCCTTAAATAAGACTGGTTGTCAGACTTTTGGGCTTCTGACGACCCGCACATCTATCAAAGATCCATGAATGACAGTTGGGACCAACGGCTTAACGTGTTTTCCGTTGCAATGAGGGTCTTAGTATGTAAAGATGGTCACCCACCCACGGAACAACCGCACCAAGCATAGCTTAACCTAATCGATCGACCCGTGGGGCTGTTTCCTAGCCACAAGCCTCTCAAATAAAATATTGACATTTAATCACTATTTGTAGTGAAATTTTCTTAAACCACTGCAACAGAAAGACCTTTTCTCATACAGAGATTAAACTAGCTTGATCATGAAACAACATAACACCACGCCTGTGATCCCCAAAGGGCTAAGCAGAGGTAAGATGGAGGTTCAGAACTGTAAATATGGATTAAAATAACTTACCATGAGCATGCATAAGCTACAACTTGGAAATTACACTGACCGGCGAATTGGCCACAACTAAGAACGAAATAAAGACGATTGCATAAATGGTGATTGTTCATTCAATAGAAGAAATAATGGAACTATTGTGACTTTTTGTTTGCGTAAGCTACTAGTAACTAAAATTACGAGGGCCTTTTCCATAACTTTCTAAATATATGACTATAAAGCAATATAATATGCTCTGTATAAAGAATGATCTGCCTCTGCTTAAAAGAGTTCTTTCTCTTCAGACTCCACAAAATATCGAGATTTCTTGAAGGTGAAAACCGCATAAAAAACCTTTGCGTAGAATTATAAAAACAACGCAATCATACAGACAGACACGAAAATTGACTTTCAATTATTATTATTATGCATAGATTGCTTATGCAGCATCATCGTCATGTCATGTTCACTCTGTTTCATGTTATTTTCAGGATTTTTGCAAATTCTACCAATAATCAATACCGTTTCATGTATTATCTTAAATCTATTTGGTTAAATAATTTTTAACCAAAGTGATTTTTTAAACTATTTTAAATATCTTTGTTTTTAACCAAAAACCCCAATAACTGTCTATTATTTTACTAAAAAATTACGAATTTTCAAATAAACATTCATCCCCCTTTTCCCCGATAAAAAGATTTCCGAAAATCGTTTCGTATCACGCTAATCGCTACTTGGTCAAAACAGTATAATTCTCATGAATGTCTCATATTTGCGTAAGAACAGTGGTATCACAGGTTCCTTCGCATGATGGTCAGATATTAAGCATATACAGGAGCATTTTAATCTTTAATTACTCATTATTCGGTTGGCGTAATGGCTGAGCGATCGACTGCTGCGCAGCATGTCTCGGGTTCGATCCCCGCACGGAACAAATATTTGTATGATCTGCAAGTGATTGTTCCGGGTCTGGGTGTTTGTGTTTGTGAGTTTCTTCTATGTTTGTAAACGCACCCACGATACAGGAAGAAATTCCTAGTGTGGCGCAACGGTTAAAAAAAAAACTAAATACTTACAAAATTTTGTCTCTACTTTCCTTACTAGGCAATAAATAGTAATTTTTTAACATTTTCGTTCTTTAATAAAATTGACGGGGCTGTAGAATGACTAAACAACAAAAAGTAGGTACTAAGTGAATTCTTATACTCTTTGCCAATTATCTGCTGAGCGAGCCTTTTCCCAACTGTGATGGGATAGGCTTCCAGTGTAACTGGATGCAGCTGAATACTAGTTTTTTTATAATGGAGCGACTGCCATCTGAACTCCACAACCTAGTTTCTGGGTAATACGACACCCTTTCATAAGTCTGATTGTCAGCCTTGCGGGTTTCTGATGACCCGTAACGACTGATCCACAAATGACAACCGGGACCAACAGCTTAACGTGATTTCCGAGGCACAGAGGGGTCTTAGTATGTAAAGGTGGTCATCCATCTACGGACCAACCGCGCCAAGCATTGCTTAGCCTGATTGATTGAACCGTGCATCGATCAGGTACAAAATACAGTGTATTAAAACAAACTAAGAGGAGTAGTGGACTTAGTTCAGCGAATCTGTAATATTTTCTAGTGAAAGTTCCATAGCAACAAGTCAAATTTTCAAAATCGTAATGTCTATCACCGAAAATTTAACGTCATGAAAGGTGGAAACTATGATTATTATAATTTCTAATCAATTTTCAAATGCAATTAAAATAAAACAATAAATTAAACCAATCAACAGTAAATTTTTTAAAGGTTTTAATCAGTTTTTATACAAAATATAAATAATGGAGTTATAAAAACAATCAACATTACAATCTACTTAGTTATTTGGAATGACACTGACAGGTTGCTTATCTTCTTGTTTTCGGGTGTTTTGAACACCAGCTCCTTCCTCCCGTCCCCTAGCAGGTGCTGAGATCTGCCGTCCAGCACTTGCTGTCTCCGGCGGTGGTTGCTCATACCAGGCCTTGACATAACTACTACTCTCGGCCTGTTATTCGAATCTTCTCCTGCTGTCAAACGCACATTATTACTGTACAATTCTTCGGCTCTATGATGAAGTTCTGTAATATTATACGTGTCTTGCTCCCTATTATTATACGGGTTACGTTTTTTATTACTATACGGGTCGCGTTCTCTGTTATTATACGGGTCTTGATCTCTGTTATTATACGGGTCTCGTTCTCTGTTATTATACGGGTCTCGTTCTCTGTTATTATACGGGTCTCGCTCTCCGAGCAGAGTTTTCGCTTCGTCGTTACTAAGACGTCTTTTCATCTTAATGTCTCCATTTCTTGACATGTAACTTAGCACTGGTTCAACGAGTCCACTTTCGCCACGATTTTTCTTCATGTACCCACCAAAATTTCGTCTGTATATATCGTAGTTTGACTTTCTCTTTTTATTTCTACTTTTACTCTTTCTGCGTTTCTTTTTCCGCCGATTTTGACCGCTCTCGCAAGAATCATATGGTTTTGATTCTTCAGAACAAGAGTTGCTGGCGGGGCGAGAGTCACAGTCAGAGTCCTGTGGACGTTGCGGTCGTGGTTGCTGTTGGTTGTTGAACTGTTGCGGGAACGGGACGATAACGACCGGCGCTGGGGCAGGCATGGGGATAGGCATCGGGAACGCTGGCCCCGGCATAGGTCTGGGAGCATTTGGCTCTTGCGGAACCGGGTTTTCTTTGCCGTTCTTACATCTACATTCTTGATGACAAGGTGAACAAAAGGAGAAGAATGACGGAGTGCATGGATTACACGAGCATGGTGGGCATGGCGGGCAGTTTTTATTCGTATTTTGATTACCATTACCATTTTGTTTTTCTGGCTTGCAATTTTGCGGTACAAAGCTTGGGAATGCAATCTGTACAAACTGAGGCACTGGCATCGGGACAGCTATAGGTATTCTGTTGTCACCACCTTCGTCACCATTGTTTGCTTCGGTGGTAGGTGTGGTAGAAGTTGACTCTGGGTACGGCATCGGTATTCCGATGGGTACAGGGACGGGCATGGGCATCGGCATAGGCGCCGGCATCATCATCGGTCCGCCATACCCATACCCCATTGGCATCATCTGCATTTGCGGTTGCACGACATCCAAAATTATTATAATCACAGCAGTCCATTTTTGTAACGCATCCTGCAACAAAGAAAATAATTGATGTTAAGAAAACGATGTTTTGTTCACCAGAGACGGGTCTAGGTAAAAACAAAAAAACTGAAATTTCATATAGTAGATAGTAGATCTGTTGACAAAATAAAACTTACTGAAATCATAACTGCGTCGAATCAAAACAGTTGTGATTCAATGGAGTGCATGACAGCTAGAGACTTTTATACTTTTAGCAAATTCGTTTCATAATTTAGTGCATTGTGGTGCGGACGCATGCAAGTGCACGGCCGAACTTATTTCGTAACGATTTTATGGTTCTGCTTTATGGCGTTAAGTAATGAGAATGCATAAAATATTGAAGATTAATTCACTTTTTGATTCCGAAACACTGTTTACTATATTTTTTCAGGTACAGTGATATTCATTATCATTCCAGCAATGTTTGTATGGTTTGCCACGTGTTCGCTTTCTCGTATTGTTGGTAGCTTTGTCTTGTTATTATTCTGTTCACTAGTTGTGTTGAATCCTAGCGTGTGTAGTTCAATGCTTCCAAAATTGAAAATGTTGTCTTTTGAATATCCGACTGTAAAAACAGATGTAAAACTGATTTCTTCAATGGAAAATCTGCATTCGATGGCGATGGCATTGACACCTTCAACACTTTACTCATGAATGTAAACTAACCCAGCTGGGCGATTTATTGCATATACGGAGATTTATGTACTTTTCTACATTATTTCAGTTTTTCGATAAGGTTATATGACTCCAATTTTATTTAGCTAGCTTGCTAGCTTTTGCCCGCAGCATCATCCGCGTGAATGGGTGTTGACTAACAATTTAGTTATTATCTACGTATAGAGTCACGAAGAAATTAGGAAAGTCATGGTGATAAATTTTGGGAAGGACACCTATAGGATATTAGATTGTTTATTTTTTTTATGTTATCAATCTTCAATTTTAATCCATTAAAATTTAAGATTGATAATATTAAAAAAAAAACAATCCTCCAATACTCTAGTATTCGAAATTGTGCCCAGGATGTAACAGCCTTGTCAATACCATACCAACATTGAAACGGCTCGGTGCCAACCTACAACTTAAGTCGGGTAATGGTTTTAAATATGCTCATCTAAACCATAATAAACCCGAGGAGATAGAAGCACTTTTGTTGACAAATCGAGGTTCAGCTTCCAACCTGTAGGCTTTAAAAGACACTAAGAATGTAGGTACTGTAACAGTTTACTGCAAAATAGGGCATTTTATGTTGTAGGGGCAGGCTGGTGGAAAAGTAGAAAATCATATTCGATTATTCGAGCATTTTTAGAATAAGTCGGGTTTTTGTTTCCAAACCTAGAATATTCTGGCAGGCGCGTGGCCGTAAGCACGAAGGCTTGGAATACACGTCATAGTGTGATCGGTGTAACAATAGTTCTGCTACGTCTCACAACGCTAAGGACTTCGTGCGGGCGGCGCATAAGGCCCTATAATTCCTACAAAACAAGATTGTAAGGAACGGGTACCCCTCTGAAATATTTGTAAAATAAGCTATCTTCCATCTTCTTATTCTTCTTCTCGTGTCAATGATTCATATATAGCTCGACCAGTCTATCTTATTGGTATACTAGCTGTGCCCTCGACTTAGTAGTACGGAATAGTTATTTTTTATTATTTATTTATCTTATATATAAAATTTCCATGTCACAATGTTAGTTACCGTACTCCTCCGAAACGGCTTTACCGATTTTTACCAAATTTTATATGCGTATTCAATAGGTCTGAGAATCGGCTACTATTTATTTTTCATACCCCTAAGTGATAAGGGTTGTTCACCCTAAATAATTTATAAGGCAAAACAACGTTTGCTGGGTCAGCTAGTATTATATAAAAATAAACAAAATTTCTAAAATAAAAGTAGCCTAAGTTACTCCTTATTACATCAGCTATCTGCCAGTGAAAGTCCCGTCAAAATCGATCCAGCCGTTTCACAGATTAGTCCGAACAGACAGACAGACAAAATTTGTAAAAAAATGTTATTTTGGTATATGTGCCTTGTATACATTGATATGTATTTTAATATTACAAACAGACACTCGAATTTTATTTATCTGTAATAGATAGATGTATAGATTTGTACTTCTGATTCAGAAAGATACTGTAGGCACAATTTTGCTAACCTACGGCCAAACCTAAGCAAGGTCTGGCCATAATAACCTAAAAGGCTTTCTATTCTTTGTTTCAACTTCGAGCTGCTAATAATATCTGTATTGTATTCACTATGTAAGTAACTTTTTTATATCAGCATTGGAAAAAACGTACCCAAAAGTAACAAAGGGATATGTAAGTACAAATATTAAAAGTTGTTTAAAGTTGTTTCAATTCTTAACTCATAAGACTCATAACTTGGACAAACACTGTTGAAAATGGTGTCCCACACAACCTTAAGGCTACCGCAGACCGGAGCGACATGACAGCGCGACGAGACTAGTAGATCAATTTTCATGAAGTTTTCATAGAAATTGTTCTAATAGAGTCACTTCCAACTGGTCTACGGGAGCCTTAAAGAGAGAGGAGGATAATGATTGCAATTTACCAAATAATATAATACACCCACTTGGGAATTGGCTAATTAAAACATAGGGGTAATTGAAACATAGGGGTAATTAAAACGTAGGGGTAATTGCGCTATACACTATGAGTAGAAATCGCTTTCATTTTGTCAATTTGACAATTCCACAAGATTAATGACGTTGTTTACGTTGCTAACAGCAGCAGACAATTTTTTCGAAAATATGAAAGAATGGATTAGCCTTCAAAATGATGCGGATTCTGATTTCTAGTGTATTACGCAATTAGAGTGCTGAGTAGGATACATACATCATAGATTAAATTTTATTGTTTACCAAAGTTGTAACAAAATTAATTTACAAAACCATTCATTATATCTACCAGACCACCATAAGTACTAGTATGATGATAAGTATATAGACAGGATAGGATATAGTATGTATGAATATAAGTATCTATTAACCGCGGTGATCCTACATAATTATTTAGGATCATCAAAACGTCACTAAAAGCAGTTACAAAGACACTCAGAAGATAGTGAACTAAACTTTTTCGAATATTCCAAATTGTATTTAAGTCTCTGGCCCTCTGTCTATAGTTCGGCTTTGTAGTCGTAGTCTTTCATACATTACCACAGACATAGGTAAGTATAGTATACTTAATTATCTTATAAACTTTTTAGTCAGTTGTTTTCCTTACTGTTGTTTTAAAATTACAATGTCTAAAATTTGTGTAAATTCAATAATCATAAAAAATATGACTTGCATGCCCTTGTGACGGTAGCCCATGGAGGACTCATGAAATAAAATATCTATGTACTACATTACCCATGTTTAACTAATTTATATTTTTTATTTATGTTTATAATATTACCCGTATAGCAATAATTGATTTGATTTTTATTTTAAATTATATTTGTTCAATAGATCAGCCTTGCTTAGCAGTAAGGTTGTTTGGGGAAAGTTATCATCAGTAATATCCACCTTAACAAATTGTGCTTCGGCTTACCTAGGTAACCTTTATGCATAATCAGCCTATAATGATTGTGTTTTTACTTTTTTATTCCCTAATTTATTTGTTGCACATACTATGTTATGAAATGTACCACAAAAGGGGTGAACACACTGGCTCCTCTAACACAGGTTGCTACCTAGCTCAGGAGCCAGGGCTTCAATTAAGTATGTTACACCTGTATTTTGTGTCAATAAATAAATTTATTATTTCTTATTATTAATGGTCCCATTACTGGGACACCGGGTCCTTTCTGTGAGAGAGATTGGGCCGTAAGCCACCACGCAGGCCCAGTGCGCTAACATAATCTCACCTACTTATACAGGGTTATTTGTAAAACACCGGTAACCTCTCAGGACTACGTTACTAACATCATAATCAACAACTTTTGTTCTATGACTTATAAAAATTCATCATATTTTAATTCATCAGATTTACATACAAAAATAAAAATATTTAAATTCAACGCTCTGAATGTTACGAAGTCTATGCGAAGCAAAAGAAAGCGATAGGTAGTACCGACAATAGCGAGGGGAGCGGGGTAGGGGGCGGCGGGGGCGCTTGAACTTGACCTATTTACGGGCGGCCTTCAGTCATTCGTTTGCTTTGATGCGCTTGCGTCGCGTCATTACGGGTCCTTGTAGTGAAATTCGGCAGTGCAGACGTATACGTAATTATCTTTACATGATGGCGTATCAATATTCCAATGTCGAGTACACGGAAATGGTGCGAATGCTAGCTAGGTGTGATGACAATGTTTCGGAAGCGTGTCGCCAATACGCCATACGATTCCCAAACGTACGTATACAAAATACTTTTATCAAGTGCTATACCGTTGTAACTTTACAGAAAATGTGAGATGTCATTGTTAGTTTGTTTTCATTACGGTGTTTAGTGCATAGGTACCGTGAAATATCAAGGTTATTTCCATGTCAAATGTTCGATTGTAGGTATAATTTGGCTTTTGCGTAAAAAGGCGGGAACCGTAGCGTAGCGAGTTACTAACCCAAAAGTATTACTACGAGGACAGTGCGCGGCAATGTATGTAGGTACAGCAAAATACAGAGTTGAAATGTGTTACATAGGACAACGAAATATTTAAGGTTTGTTTTTGGTAAATGTATTATGTTTTGTAAAAAGTCGTAGAACAAAAGTTGTTGTTTATGATGTTAGTAATATAGTCCTGAGAGGTTACCGGTGTTTTACAAATAACCCTGTATAATCGTAGTTATTAGTTTTCTGAAATTTCTAATGAATAAACAACAAACAATGAAAGTATTTATCTTTATTTCTTATAATTTAAACTAAAATAAAATGTATGTGTGTGCAGAATACACATATAAAAATATAAAATAAATATTGTAATATTAACGTTAAGATGTTTAACTTTCATTGCTCTTATTTATCAAAGCATTAAATTTTAGAGGTCGATGCTGTCTTTTCCCTTGCCTTGTCGTGACTTCTATGTCCGGCGCGTCCCTCATCTCCATAGCTTTTATGCGTTTGTCTTCTTCATCTAACTTGAAAAATTCTTCAGCGCTTTTTGGATTAAACAAGTTAACTTCTTGGCGTTTTTCTTCAGGTTTTTCTTTATTTCTTTCTTCTTGTTTTTTTTCTGTGATCTCAGTCATTTCACCATGTGGTTTTAACCAATCCTTCGCTTCACTTTTAGATATCTTCTTCTCAAAAATTACATACCCATCCTTTGTCACGTATTGGAGAATGGGAGTCAGTAAATCCTTTCTCTTATTTTTGAATTCCGTCCTTCTCGTCCGGTGTTGTTTGTTGGATCTCCTGGCCATCTTCCTCCGTGCTTTCCTGCGCCCTTTCCAGAAGCCGTGATCACTAGAACTGCTCTTATCGCCGGATTCTGATTCTGACTCCTCGCAGGAACTCGATTCGGGGTCAGAGTCGTAATATTTCTTTTTCTTCTTCTGCGTTTTTCTCTTCTTTTCACGATGTTTACGAGGCTTTTGTGGTTGTGGCTTTTTAAATGAATGATCTTGAGAGTAAAACGGCATAACTATGACCGGTAATTTGTGCGGAGGTCCTCCTACCATTGGCATTGGCATGGGCATAGGCATGGGTCCTGGCATTCCCGGCATTCGGCCAGGCATTGGCATGGCTCCTGGCATTCCTGGAAACGGTGGAATGTGAATCGGGATCGGAGGTGGCTGCTTATCTGGAGATGGACTTTGGAAATATGATTCAGGTAACGGAGGTAAAGTGGGGTACTGTGGTAGTTCTGGGAATGCCTCGGGATCTGCATTTCTTGGCATCCTGCAATGCATGGGAAGTTTTTGTGGAAAAAACTGGAGGTTAGTGGGACATAGTGGCAGATCCGGATCGTTCGCTGCCAATGTAGTTGATAAACTAACAAGTAGTAACCAGCTATGTAATATTATCTTCATTTTTGTCTGTAATAAACACAAAACTTTATTACAATGTTACTATATCATAAACTGATTTTTATAATAGTATTTTATATTAACCACCTCATCATCTGTCTAGTCTTTTCCCAACTATGTTGGAGTCGGCTTCCAGTCGGAGCGACTGCCTGTCTCACATCCACAACCCAGTTACTGGGTAACACGATACCCCTTGGTAAGACTGGTTGTCAGACTTTCGGGCTTCTGACCCATAACGACTGTCAAAGATCCAGGAATGACAGCCGGGACCAAAGGCTTAACGTGCTTGACGAGGCATGGAAGGGTGTTATGTAAAGATGGTCATCCATCCATGGACCAACCGCGTCAATCGTAGCTTAACCTGATCGATCGACCCGTGCGGCTATTATAACTTAGCAACAAGCCCCTGTAAAAGTTAATTTTATACCCAAAATTACTTACTTCCGTCCATCGGTTGTAACCGTCGGAGCCAAATTCAGGGACTCCAATGGATCCCAAGCGGCAGAGTTGGGCCTTTTGTAAACCTGTCGTGAACAGGTGTTGGCTACAAAAACAATAGAACCGAGAACCCATTGCACGAAAAAGTGGATTTTTGCGTAATGCCGTCACAATAGCTCTTATGCATTGCCATTGATTTACAACTCTTTAACAGAAAACATGATTATTCAATTTCCAGTTTTGGTATACTTTTTCTTTTTGGAAAGAACTGGATCTCCGATATAAACATAACAGCCCGAAACAATGAATGATCTTGAATTGATAATGATATTATGTAATGACAATGGAGAGCACATTACTGATATGGTTCAGTTCAATTTCATTTATGCACAGCTGAATGCTTTCTACACCTGCATAATTACATAACACACTTACAATCAGATTAGTTTTCTTTTTGAACTACTTGCCCAATACTGTCCTTAATGTGGATTTGTAAAAATACTGATCAAAAACGGGTAGGTACATACTGGGATTACCTACATACGCATGCACCTATTTATGTAATGTTGTTTAAAAGTTTTTCAGCAAAGCATTGTGCCGTAACACTAAGCCTGTACTATTTATTGCTTAAATTTTCGATTTTTCTTGCAATCGACTACCGAATCTTAAGCTTGATACTTCTAACTATAATGTAGAAGTTTGAGAAGTTTAAGTACGTGTAACAGGAGTTAAATCATTAGTATTAAGGTGCAATGGTAAATACCCTGAATTAATATAATTTAAAGAGAGATTACAGGTTCTAATAGACCTCATTTAAAAACTTCCAGATGGCTCTTCGCACCGCGACTCAATCGTTGTTCCTACTCCTGATAGCGACCACCACGTCCCAGTTTATGCCTCCATCATCCTTCCCTTACCCATTCCAGCAGGGGCAGCCACCGATGCACATGATGGCCAACGGCCCACCTATGATGCAGATGTCCAACGGTGGCCCCATGATGCAGCCACCTCATGGCGGACCCATGATGCAGATGCCAAATGGAGGGCAAATTATGCAGATGCCTAACGGACCTCTCATGATGCCTCACATGCCCCGTCTACCTGGAATGCCTTCAGGCCCAATGCACATGCCAATGGCATTTCCAATGAACGGGGGCAGATTACCCATGGTTGTAATGCCCCATCACTCGAAGAAGGCTGACAAACCTCGGAGGAAGAGTCGCAAGCCTAAACGCAAACGAATCAATATGGAATCGTTCTCAAGTGAAGGCTCGTGTTCGGAGAGTGCTGACTATCGCCGATCCAAAAATAAAGTAAAGTCATCATCGAAGAACGGCAAAAAGCGAGCGGTTCTCACTCCAGTGGTCTCGTATGTGACGAAGGATGGGTTCGTGGTGTACCAGAAGAAGATTAAGAAGGATAAAGCGCGAGACTGGCTCGCGATGACTAAGGGTGATGATGATCACGACAGCCGAGAGTTCAGGGACAAGATCAGGATCAAGGATCGTGATCATTAACCCTCAGATCTATTTTTGTATATTTGTACATATTATATTAAGTACTTATTATAAAGGTCTTATTAAGTTAAGTTTTTACTCGTGCAAAATAATTAATAAAAAAATGTCATTAACAGTTTATTAGGTTTTTACTTCCCCAGTGTTTAAAGTCTGATTTGGTTTTGTAGCTGTTTGTATGAATAATTAGCGGCGCTAACCGTTCGCTTGCCGACTGAAGTCGAGAACGAACCCGTTTACTCATAAAAATACTAGCCAGATCTCAAATCAGAAACTTATTAACAATACACAACCAATGGTTGAGCCCTGTGGAACCCCGCATAACTGCATTTGTTTTAATTGAATGGAAAATATTTAATCTCGAAATACTTAGGACATATTACTGAACTACGAATGAACAAGACGGTATAAATAGTTGTATATGAAAACGTAAATTTCAAATAAGTATTAATGAGCATCCTTAACGAATTCTAGTAAGTAAATAATCTAGTAATTCTAGTAAGTAAATAATCTAGTAATTCTAGTAAGTAAATAATCCATGTATGTAGATAGATATATAAGGTGTATCTATTCATACACGAAATATCTGAAAGGGTCATTGTACTCATCATTATGAACAACTTTTACTATGGGCCCAAACCTGAAATCGCGAAAAAAATATCAGCTGTTCCCTACATTTATGTTCGCATATCTCGTCAAAATGTAGGGAACAGCTGATATTTTTTCGCGATTTCAGGTTTGGGCCCATAGTAAAAGTTGTTCATAATGACGAGTACAATGACCCCTTCAGATATTTCGTGTATGAATAGATACACCTTATATAGAGTGGATCTACAAAATGTTGCTCCACAAAATTAAAACGACCTAGTAGACATGGTCCGAGTAGAAGTTTTTAACTTTTATGTTTACACTGAAAATTCATAAAAACATGTATTTTTTACATTTCATACTTTTGGTTTAATTTTTTAAGATTATTTTTGCGTCTTTCACATTTCTCAGGACCTAAGTATTTAAATTATCAGTAGGTAAATTTATTTTTGCTACACTAAGTGAACCCTATCCTTAGCTTGGTCCGCCATCTTACAAACAAAAGAAAAATCATAAAACATTATAAACATTCGTTTCGATTCGACCACAAACGTTGATCTCGTAACGTTTTCTTAACACGTTTAGTTCTTTATCGTGCAGGAAGTATTTAACGCGTTTGTTTACAGTTGCATTGAAAAAAAAAAAACAGTGATATCCTACTTAAAAGAAAACCATAGACAAAACGTGGCAATCTTTTCAAAAAAGCCTCTCAATTCCGACGAGTTGGACATGTTAACTGATGGTAGTAAGTTTAAATGTATTTTTCGCGATAAAGTGAACGAGTGACCAATAGTGGGTAGTTATGTTAGTGAGATTTTGTGTTATTTTTATCGAAACTTTTATCTATGCTGTTTTCCAAAAGCATCAAATGTTGTGTTAAATAATGGATCAGAAAACTTACCTTTAGATGCCAATTTGTAGTAAAGAGGTATCTCTCTGTTATATAATGCGTAACACATTAAATGTGGGACGGGCTTTCATTTTGTCACTTCAATAACAATCATTCCGATTTACGTTGTTGACCATATTGTGTTGAGCAGATTTTTTTTTTACATAATGGATTAGTAATACCTATCCTTCAAAATTGTTCAGATTGAGATTGATAGTGTATTACTCAATTAGGGTGGTGTCGTGAGTTGTAGGTATATGTTATATAGTCGTTAAATTTCCCCAATGGGAAACATGTTCTTGCCAGTTATCATATTACTAGGCCATTATTTGTCCAGCTGCAGCAGGCCTAGCATGATGCTTTCTATTTCTACTCTACCGTACAATAAAAATCGCCTGTCTACATTTCTCGGTTCAAAACTGATAACTGTCTACACGGAAACATCATTTTTGTCTACTCTTCCGTTGACAAAACGCTTCTTTACGGTCCTCGTGTTTTTTTTTTTGGACTAGTTCCGCCAACGTGATTGGCGCCTATTTTGTATCTTCAACCTTTTCCATACCAGTTCTCGCTTACATGCCTCTCGTACTTCCATGCTATATACTTTAACGGTCCTCGTGTTAAGCCTGCAGGGCTAAGGCCTCTTCTCATACAGATAAGGTTAGGGTATGAGCATTAATCACCATACTTGCTTTGAAAGGCGGGTACGACTCTTTATTTTGCGAATTATTTAATTAATTATTTGTTTTTAGGATACACAACGTCAACGATGCGAAACAAGGTATGAAAGTAGGCAAATTCTATGTTTAAAAAGTGGTTTAACAGTAGGTAGTTTATACTCATTATTTGAATATCAATCAGTACACAATATTACAAATCGTACCTACGGTAAGCTACACGTCAGTGGTAACGAAACTAGTATCTTCGTTGGTCTGATTTAGTCACTTCGTTCTTGAGGTAGACCATTGTGCGTGGGCCATGGCGGCCGTCTGTGGTTATTCCAACTAGCCCACCTCTCTCCAGAAGTTGATTAGAACTCCTGGTTTGTTGAGAATATCTGTGTAAGATCTGGGTGCCCCGAGGGTTTCTAACCTAATCTGTGTGATGCCAGTTCTCAAAGATTACATGCACAACTGTTTCCTCAGCCTCCATGCAAGCCCTACATAAAGGACTGTCCGTTATGTCTATTGCGCGGAAGCGTTACTTTAGCAAGCAGTGTCCCGTGATGGGCCCCGTCACCAAGCGCAGGCCGTTCCTATCCAGGCTTAATCAAAGTATTACAAGACCAGCCAAGCTGGGCTTTGCAAGCTAGCCTCATTTTCTATTGAAACTCCATATTGCATTAGGTTAGTTCGAACTCAAAGTGTTTCCACTGACGTGTGGCCTACCCACAAACTGCAGCTCTATTTATTTTCTTATTTATGTACTTACACTAAAATCCATAGGGATATGTAGCATTTGAGTACAAAGGTACAGCTTATTTCTCAAAAAGTTTCTTCTAGCAGACATGTGAAAAGAAAAATGAATAAGAAATATAGACAGTAGTGTGTGGGAAAATGAAGCGAAGAATATACATATGTGACGTCTTATACTAAAACATACCATGACGCCTGTATCCTTGAAGGGTAAGGCAGAATTGTCCCTATAGAACAGCCACATTTGGCCAGTTATGTTTAAGTCCCATGCAATAATAGGCAACCCTGTGCCATCATCCGGGCACAAGTCCGGGGTCCGAGCTGCTGTCGAAACTGTACTGAGAAATCCCTGATGGAACATCAATATCAATCCTCTTTTTACATTTTTGCTTTACTTTTCTTACAGGCGCTGATGAAATTCATGTTAATCCTACCCATAATTATGACATCACTCAGGTCGTACAAGAATTGTGAAACTTGTGATATTCCTGTGTTCGTGAAAACGCAGCCGAAAGCTTACTGGCCTTGGCTGCCAGGCTACAAGAGCGACCAGGCCGGATATATCTGGCCTATGTATTTTACACGATGAAATAATACTTATGCATTATTGAAAAAGTTTTTACTAATTGTTAATATTTTTTGTAAATCTATCATCTTGGTTCTTCTTATTTACATACAAATAAATAAAATTAAAGTGTCTGTTTGCGGTGTCAAAATAACAGCTTTTTTATAAATACATATGAAAGTATGTACACATATACCTAACAAAAAACTATATTTAAATTTTGGTCTGTCTGACTGTTTTTTTCCGGCTAATCCCCGAAATGGCTGAACTGATTTTGACGGGACTTTCACTAGCAGATAACTGGTATTATATAACACGTTCCCATGGGATAAATGATAAATGATTTTATTTCTGTAAGTAGGTTTGTGCAAACACTTTTACACGTCAATCATATTTTTTTAAACTAGATGAGGTCTGCGTTTCCTATCTGACTACTATGAGAAGAAAAGCCGAAACAAACTCAGAGGTGATAGTCTCTTTTAAAGTCCAGACATAATCTCGGTCAGATCATGTGAAGACCATGTGGATTGGTGTCGGAAATAGTCTTTTGAGAAAAGGACCACACAGATTGGGTGGACCTGTCCAATCAGTGCATGCATTTATCAGTGATCATACAGCTCAACTCAGAACTTGAGGAGCTCAACGATTTGACGAACAATACCAGAGAAAGGAAATTTGGGTAGGCCGCCGCTGAAAGAGAGAGAGAGAGAGTAAAAACAAAAAGAAAACAAAAAAAATTACATGACCCACATAGTCCTCCCGGTCACAATAATTAAAACAATACTTATATTGTACTTCTCAAAGTAAATATCCATGTCAAAGTGTATATAATAACCATCAAATGTGAAAGAGTTTTTTTTTTTTGGGTGAGAAATCATCAAATGACTTCTCCCGCTCTGGTTGGAGCAGGAGGGCGTGTCAGACTTTTACTGACTAAAACCCACCCATGTTCCTTCAGCTGCCCGTATGCCAGGGGCCGCGGTATCTCTTTCGAACAACCCGCACCCCTAGCAGGCATCGGCCCTTGCGGGCCCCACCAGCTGCTGCTGACGTCCTCCTGCGACGGGTCAGTACAGTGGCCCCGCCGCCAACCACTTTTCGGCCGCAGGGGATAGGGAGAGCGGCCAACGCTATACCGACACTCCTCTTCCCCTGCGGCCCCACCGCGTCCGCCATCAAACGGTGGCGGCCCCGTCCAGGCTACGGAAGGGAAGAGCGCTACTCAGAAGTACCGGCACTCCTCCTCCGCCGCAGCCTGTAACCCTCAGCCGCGATGCCTCCCATTCGACATCGCGGCCCGCCTCAGTTGCGATGCACCTCACCGCAACCTACTTTTTGGCCGCTACGTCGTCGGCTTGGAGGCACAAGCCCTGACGAGCGGCCCCACCTTGGGGTTCCTCTTCGCTTCACCGTGGGAGGGTGATCACGGTTACTGAGCCCCCCCGCAACGACAATGCGGGAACCCCACTGGGGGGAATGTCAAAGAGTTTAAGTTTGCAAAAAAAAAACAACATTCAGTCTGTAAAAAATTGGAGCAGGTCAATCCCAAGCTTTTTGTCCTCAATATAATCTTTAACGGTATAAAAAGCTTTCAGGCACAACTTACGTTCAATGAATGATTTAAATTTATTGAGACTTAGATCTCGAACATGGCTTGGAAGTTTATTATAAAAGCGTATACATTGAGATCTGAATGACCCACCTATTTTCTTGAGCCTTGTTGATGGTACAACAAATTTGTGTTTGTTCCCAGTATTTATGCTATGGATATCACTGTATTTTTATACAATTTATTATTTTTATGGGCATAAACAAGATTTTCAAAAATATACTGTGAAGGCACCATCATTACATTAATCTCCTTAAATTTCTCTCTGAGAGTGTCTCAGACTTCATTTATAAATTGATCGAACAGCTCTTTTCTGCAAGACAAAGATAGTCTGAATGTCGGCGGCATTTCCCCACAACAGAATACCATACGACATTACACTATGAAAATAACTAAAGTAGACTAAGCGGGCTGTCTCTATGATAGTTAAATTACGAATTTTTCTAACAGCGCATGCTGCGGAGCTTAGCTTTTTCGACAATTTATCTACATGTGGGCCCCACTGAAGCTTGGCATCCAAAGTTAAGCCTGAGAATACAGTACTATCTCCAGGATTCAATTCTTCGCCCTTTATCAACACAGTAGTTTTAACCTGCCTAACGTGAGGTACCGTAAATTTAATGCATTCGGTTTTTTTTTTTCATTAAGAACTAAATTATTAACATTGAACCAGTGAAGTACTTTTGAGATTGCGCTATTTACATCGTCAGTATCATTCAGACATCCACGCGAGTGAAGCAGCGGGTACAGCTAGTAGTAAATAAGGATTGCCTGGACACACAATGGATGGCCATCTTTGTATCACGACTAAACTTACCTACATGTAGTTAAAGTAAATAAATGCGGGTGTTTTTGTCTCATAAGTAGGTATCCACTAGGTTTTGATTTGCATCACTAAAGATGTACCTAGGTCGAAGCAAACACAAATACACAATACGTAACATTACCAAGATTTATTGAGTAACATGACAATAAATACCTGTTGGCGTAGTTAGATCTAAAGTGGTTATAGATAACTACTACCTATCACAATCATTGACACGATTTTCAAACGTCGCCCCACCACCACGTACACCTATAACTATCACGTTTTGGAGCAGTTTTGGCCTAAGAGTACAGGTCGTAGGTTCGAACCCAGACAGGCGTGAAAACATCTTGAGGAAACCGGATATCCTAGAACCAAAATTTCGAAAACATGTAATAATAGCACGTGGAGTCTGCTACCAGTACCAGGCACGCTCATGTCTATTTAAAAACCATTTTTTTAATTTACGGTTTTTTCATCAGCAATGTCAAAATCTGTTTTGTAATAACGCGCCGCGTGGCTATAAAATGGGTAGGTAGAGCCTACAATTCCTACACCTCTACCTAGCTCGAGGAAAATACCGAGTAGTAGTCATAACATAACATAGCTTGCCTTAGTATTAATACCCGCTTTTCATTTTAACTGACTACGCCTCCTATTTTGTAATGAGCATTTTGTAGTAAGAAGCAATGTATGTTTCTTTGGAGGAAACTCTAGCTTATTTACACTTTCCTACTGGTGGAATGGGAGAGCAGTGACTTGCGTCACCCAGCTAAGGTCACGCTGCATTGGAAGTGTAGTGCCGACCTATCCACATTACCACTGCTGTCTCACTTCTTGACGTACGTACAAGCTGTGGCGGAACCTGTCAGAGGCTCGAGGTGACAAAACTTAATTAACGGCTGGGAGGCTTAATTAACGGCTAATTGAATCGCAGAGAATATTGAGAAGTTGGCGAATGTATTTGTTGTATCAATTTCCTCACGCCATCTATGCCTTTAGGTCTTTCGCGATGCCGTTGGAAGGAACGCGGAAAAAGTTTAAAAAAAAAACTTTTCCAAAAAAAAAGAATTCCTAAAAACCACTACAAAGTGAAAAATAACTTTAATTTTGGAAATCCGTGACTTTGGATATGTATTTTAATTGGGAACCGATCACTTTTCCGAATTTTTTTTGTTCGAATTTCATTTTACCGAAAACTATTGACCGACGTCGTTTTTGCTGTACGCGTTGTTCGACATATTTTTAGATCATCGAAGTATCATGTGTCTTAAGTATTATTTTACCGAACTATGTTTTGCCGATTTACAAAATAACTTTTTACTATTGGCCGAAGCCTCTTTTGAACTTTTTTCATTTGCCAAATAATTTATTTGCCATATTTTCACCACACCGAAACAACATTTAACAGAATATTATTTGGTCACAAATATATAGCCGGTTACTTGGTAACATTTTCAATATTAAATTAAAATAGTGTCATAAAAAGTCAATAGGCTGTGCTACAAAATTTAGTGAGAAACGGTTTGCTGCAAAACCGACTTCACGCAGTCTTGTCTGCCCTACCCCTAGAGTGTAATTTAAAAGCCGCGTAGGCGCGGAGGGGTGAGGCAGCCCGCGAGCTGAGGAGCAGGTTTGCAGGGGTTGAAGGCACGCCGCCGCAGCGAAGCTACGGTGGTGAGCATTAAAACCATCTGGGACGATAAGCTCGCGTGGGGCCGCCCAAACCCCGCAGCGCCGGAGCCGTGACAGAAACAATACTTACTGCATGTTGCATGCCTGCTTGCATGTTGCATGCTTGTTTGCACGCTGCATGCAATGAAATGAAAATATGTTAATTAAAACAGTGGTCTAATGAATGTTCGGAAACATAATACTTCGGACAAATGTTATTTCGGCTAAGTGTAAGTTTGGTAAAAAGTTTTTCGACCAAGTGAAACGTCGGAGTAACGAAAAAAATATAATTGATAATAGATCAACTGATACAGTGGCAAATGTGATTTCTATAAAGTAAAATAAAACGAAACGAAATAGTTGAAAAGTTTTCCGTGTAATGAAATTCGGTCAAATATTTTTCGAACTTATGATAACCATTTTAATTTTTTGTCACTGCCTTCCGAAATTAAAGTTATTTTTTACTTTGTACTTAGTGTTTTTTCGGAAACCGGTTGATTTTTTTTTGGTAAAAGTTTTTATTTTTCACTTTTTAGTTAAAGTACCTACCCCACTAATTCGAAATTTCATCATCCTTGGGGTCCAACAATGCATATTTATACGATATCAGCAATCGTGGTTTATATAATGTTATTTTTTGAAGACTTCCGTTGTCTGTCTTCGAAAAGCATCATCAGATCTTTAAAAAATTGAAATGGAACCACACGGGAAGCACCAGCTTTCAAATAAAAAAAGAATCATCAAAATCGATTCACCCAGTCCATAGTTATGAGGTAACAAAAAAAAAAAACAAAACAAAAACAGTCGAATTGAGAACCTCCTCCTTTTTTAGAAGTCGGAGAAAACTGGATGTTGCAGCTTGCAGCTGTGTAGATATATCTAACTGTAGGAATTTATTTGGTATCGTGAACTTTGTGTTGAATACACCGAGGCAACGATCAGTAGTATTTATGTACCTTTTATAAACATTATAGATTAAAATAAGGGATAGTTGCAAAACAAGAAATACCCAAAAGAATAAAAATCGATTGAGTATGTCACAAAAAATATTGAACAGTCTGTTGTGTGTTACCTGTGGCAGGAGCAGCTCTGCTTTTGGAATTTGTCATGAAACTTTTGACAATTTTGAAATTTGACACAGTATCAGTCAGTGTTGCTAACCCATACGATAATTATGGGGGCGTATGAAAATTTGGCCAATGGTACGATGTACGATAGTGATTGACAAATGTACAGACGCCAGCACATCAAGGTATCCCAAACTGTAAATGTTTGCCAATTGAACATGAACCTTATTCTTTTGGAATAAAGTTGAAAATCTATCAAATAGATTTGACAGATTGGGGCTTGATGTGCTGGCGTCTATACGTTAATTTAGAGCTTTGGAAAAGAAAATTGTTCCATTTGGTTCAAATGTATTTGTCAGATAAAATCAGCACAGAAAGTCAACAAAATGTCAACGTCAACTGTCAAGTATGACAAGATCAACATGTAAATGTCTCTCTCTCTCTCTCTATCACATTTTTTTCAAATGAAAATAATAACACTTGTTTCCATCCGATCGCGACTCCGCATTATATACTGTAGGTATTCTTGTGGTTTTCTCAGATAACTTTACATTTTCTTCTAGCTAACTTGCGTGAACACAGATTGTAAAAAGAAAAGATGAAAGACTTGCTTGTGACCTGTGATACCTTGTGCATAGATAAAACACTAAACACAAGTACAAGTCGTGTGTAAAGTTTGGCGGTTTGTGCTGCTAGCGCCATTAGTGGTGAGTGAAACTTGGCATATTCTCCCCTTTGACTAGTCACTATCGTTTGTTATTAATGTTTGATGAAGGTTTTTGGTTTTTTTTTGGGATTTTTTTGTTCGATAATTTTGCCTACAAT
Source organism: Polymixis lichenea (assembly GCA_949091785.1). Lineage (NCBI taxonomy): Eukaryota > Metazoa > Arthropoda > Insecta > Lepidoptera > Noctuidae > Polymixis > Polymixis lichenea. The sequence continues at coordinate 1,405,787 of OX420944.1, forward strand.
AAGATAGTTTCGACGTGGGAACTCAAAAATTTGAATTTTTCGGTTTGGCAACACTGTTATCAGTTTGTCATTCGCCGTTCGCGTGAAAAGTGTTAGGACGTGGGTGCTGTTACTGTGGACTGATTTTATTGAAATACCGGTTAATTCCTAATGAAATTAATGTATAAACATGACATTTACTGTAAAGTTCGTATCTAGGCAGTGTTGTGCAAATTCCGTGGGTGATTAAGATTGTTTCGTGTAGTGGTAAAGTGACTTTGTTTTGGTGAAGCGGGAACCGTGTTTCTGTCTGTGATTATCAAGTTTCAGTGATTTTTCCAAAATGGATAACTCTACAGACCAGGACTGGAAGAAGGTCATGGGTTTCCCGATAAACTACAGCTCTGGCAGCTCCGACGATGATTTGTAAGTGTCAATTGGATTATCGTGTCAGTGATAATGCGCCGAACTTGCTCCCACTTAAAAGCTTGCTAGATGGGAAATTAATTGACGGGATATTTTGATGAACCTCTCACTGTGATAAGTATTAATACCTACACAAAGTGAAGCAGATTCCCTGCTTTATCACCAATCACTATGAAATCCTAAGTTTCTACTTGATTAGGTCCTACACGTATATTAATTTAGCCCCCATATCTGTTATAATTGAGTGTAGAAGTGCGTGTTATATCACATTGTATGCTATAGTAATATGTCCATAATATCTATATTGCATTACCGCCACGGATGGCTTTTGTAATAGCAAACAAAACAATATCTTAGTTTTTCTTTTGTTTCTTTACCCAGTAGTCTTGCTTCAATGCCAGTATTAATTGTGTTTTGTATACAAGTTTGCATCTTTGAAAGTCATCATCATCTGCCGAGCCTATTTTGAGATTGGCGGATAGTCTAAAGTTGCATCTTTTAAAGTGTCTTATTAAAATTCTACTAATATTGTAAATGTGAAAGTTTGTGAGTATGAATGTATAGGTGTTTGTTACGCTTTCACGCAAAAACGGCTGAATGGATTTGAATGAAATTTGGCACACAGGTAGTTTGTAACCTGGATTAACTAATAGGAAACTTTTTATCTTGATAGAATGTTCCTGTGGGTTGATTTTCGACCTCCATGCAGGCGAAGCTGCTGCGCTAGCAAAAGCTAGTATGACAATATTCCTATAGTGCACCACAAGCATTGCCAAGAATTCACAAAGTTGAGTAATGTGTCTTAAACTCTTCGGGGAATACGAGTGTCATGTTATTTTGAGACTGACTGTACGCTGTAATTTTTCAAAAATACTTAATTATTGATCTGTGTTAATGCAAACAGGCAATATTGAATGTGAACGTTTTTTTTCTCACATATACCGTACACGCCAAAGCTAGAAGCCAATCTCAGCCACAGCAACAGCAACAGGGAAAAGATTATTTGTATGAAAAACTAATTGAGATTACCTGGCTAGTAGAGATAAGGAACTTGTCAGGAAGTACTGAAACAAGCTTGTAGGTAAAACTAGGAATCTACACGAATAATATAAAGAGGAAAAATCATGCAAAAATGGCCAAATAGATTTGGATAACCTGAATAAACACAAAGGATACTTTTATCCCGGTCGTAAGTTCTTGTGGGATGACTACCGACATCATCCACAGAATCTAGCCACTGATAAAACGCTACACTATTGCCCAATACTATAGGGTGTTATTTTATAGTATAGTTGATGTCCACACAAGGACGTCATGGACAGAGGCAAGTATTTTATCTTATAAGCTGACACTTTAATTTTTTACACTTTCTGACATATTCTCGTCATTATTTGACATTATACAACACTTGTAATATCGAGTATTTATTAGTGATTCTCATGGAAATCATATCACTTGGTTTAAATAGGTTGATTTTACTTATGTAGATTCTTTTACATATTGTGAATGAGAGAACGTTGTAGGCCTACAGTTTCTATTCTTTATTTTCATTCCTCTAAAGTACCTGGTACTTATTGACAGGCCTGCACTGTCCTCCCATACCTAATATCACTGTAATTTGAAAACATTATAAAATCCAATTATTTTTAAAAGAGTAACCGTGGAGTTTCTTGCCGGTTCTTCTCCATAGGAAGAGACAAATTGGAACCGTGCACCTAGCTTCTGACGTTTCATAAGTGCCCTTGTAGGTTTATGTGAAATAAAATATTTTGATTTTGATGATTTTTGATTGACTTTTGAATTGTCAAGGGGTCGGTCAATCGGAATGATGATGCTAGTCGCCATAGCTACTAGCTAAATAAATAATAATTTGAACTCACAAAAATTCTTGAAAGGTTTTTATTGACAGAGCAAGGCCCATAATAAAAGAGAGTCTTAGGACAAGAACATCAAATTTTTTGTGTTGTATACAAAAATGCCATCAGAAAAAAAATTATGATCGATGTTCAATCCTATTATTTTCCACTACTCATCCAAAAGCCCATACTTCTAATTTATTACCTGATTGCTTTTATAAAACCACTTAACATTGCATAGCAATATCATGGACATCAATGCCTGTTAAAGCATAGATTATAGTTATCAGTTTGCGCCAATCATTGTTATCACATTACGTTTTAGCCTACGCATGTGATTCACCATAATGTGGTACTAAATGGGAAAACAAATAAATGCTAGACGTGTTTGTGACTAGATTTGTATTTATTTTAGTGAAGAATTGCTTTATTTGGATTTTTATAATGCTGTGAGTTCCTAGTTTTTGGTTTTTAAAGCACTCTCATGTAGGTACATTTATTGCACAGTTTTTTAATTAATTGTATGTAGTCTATGTTAATCTACTAATAAAATACTTAAAGTATATTCAACTGTAACCATGTCTGTATATTTGCCACAGAAGAACCAATTTTAAGGAAAGTTTTAGGACAATGTTACTTAAGAGGAACGCTCCAGGGTATTCCGCGAATTTCATAATTTCTGACGTGTTTTTTGCAATTTGCAGCAGGTCAGTGTTAGACTGTAGGTAAGATGTTGAACAAAATTTGCATGAATTCGCGACCGTAACAAATATTTAATTACAGAATTATAATTATTATACACATATATAAAACCCTCCAAGTTCAATTAATTCCATTGAATGACATTTTCAGGAAATAATCATTAAATGGGATTAAATGAATGTAGAGGGTTGTACTGGTGATTTCAATTATTATAATTCTATACATACATTATACGTGTTACGATCGTAAATCATATTTTAATCAAATTTACAACCTAACACTGACCCAAAAAAACGTAAGAAAAAATTAATTTCGCAGACTACACTGGAGCTTCTGCCTTAAGTATTTAAAACACAATGTCTTTTTTATATCTGACTAATTTGTTTCATCAGCTCCAGCTGGTTTCATAGAAACAGGGCCATTTTGAATCAATTTGGATTATTAATTAATAATTATCCCAATACCGAGTGTGAAATAGACATGTTGTACTCCTGTTCTATGTTTATTTAATCGTCTAAAAAACATATTGGAAGCCTTTCATTCTATTAAAAATTATGTAGGCATAGTAAAGGTAATGGAGTAGCTAGTTTAAGTAAATAAACCACACCTAAAATAAATGATTTACACACTAAATGGCCACCTACCAGATAAAAATACCAAAAACTCTGAAAACTTAATCTTGTTGATTATTTGACACCAAACAATATTCTGATTAAATTGTTATTTTTGAAAAGTCCAAACATTGATTGAAAATTACAAATAAGATAATAAATTATGTTACTTATGGAGCAGACTCAATCTTACTTCATTACCCAAGTTGGGAGTAAAAATATTTTTTCAAATGTTGTTCAAAATAACCATGTCAAAATAATGTCTTTTGGTCATCAGTTAGCACTTACATTAATTATTTTGATTAACCCTGGGTAACATTCTAATCAGCTTGAACGCAGCAAGGTTGAGTGGTTTAAATTCTAGTGTATTACATGTTCTATAAATTATTCATACATTTCAGTAAATAAGTAGGTACCCTGAAATAGCCTTGAGTTTTTATATTTGCGTCAGTCGTTAAGTGGGTAAAAATGTGACCCAAAATACTGAGATAAAAATAATGTATTTTTCATGCTTTTCCATTTCCTGAATGGGCCTATCAGTAGTCATAATACAATACCTGTTAGAGTACTCTGTGAAACTGAAAGATCATAATGACATAGGTTTTTTATCATACCATAATTGTGTAGGTACTTGTCACAATTGTGACAAGTCAGCAGTTTTATTTGCCATCATTTGTCTTATGAAGTGACTTTTTAATAAACAAACTCACGAATTCATCCTATGGGAGTAACTGAGAGGCAGAAACTACAGAACGCCACATCCTGCCGACCTGCGATCCTTACATATCCATTTGCTTTGTTTACGTTCATACATCTGGTCATACAAGCACGTTGGTTGCGAGTACTACGCACTTGACCTTTCTGGAGAACATCACCAATAAAGTCACTATACATATAAGCCTCTAGCCTATACCTCCTAGGGCGTCCCCTCCCGGCGTTTCCACTCACATCTGCCGTGTAAATACCATCTTTTGTTACTGCATCTTTTAAACCTTGCCTATGAATACTTATCTGAATATCTTCATCGTCGCTATTTCCTGATTTGCCAGGTCTTATGAGCAGAACACTGGTTAAATGCTATGAAAATTAATCAAGTCTTGAGGTTGTAAGTTTGCAGTAATTCTGAGAGGTGTAGGTATGACCTTTTGACCGCTACACTGCCACTGGCGGGTAAACAAAAACCTAAGCATCGCTGCGTCGCCAGTATCATGTATGAATGTACCTTCATCGTGTAGTATTATATCTATAGCCAAGCAGCACTACTACATATTTCTAATCTAAGCCGCGAACCCATATTTAGTCTATTTTACACTTGGCATTCAACTCGTGGCTAAGTAATAACAGCTGCACGGGTCGATCGGTCAGGTTCAGTTGCGCTTAGTCCGTGGATGGGTGACCATCTTTACATACCAAGACCCTTCCGTACCTCGGAAAGCACGTTAAGCCGTTGGTACTTGCTGTCATTCGTAGATCATTGACGGTCGTTACGGGTCGTCAGAAGCCCGAAAGTTTGACAACCAGTCTTACCAAGGGGTATAGTATTACCAAGTAACTGGGTTATGCAGGTGAGATAGGCATTCGCTCCATGTAAAATACTGGTATTCACCTACATCTGGTTTGACTTCCAGTCAAACCGAAAATATTTGGGCAAAAGCTGGGCTGATTACGATGACTTGGCATTTAACCGGATCTAAACGCAAAAACCTCGGAATTTCAAGGTGGGAAGGTTGTTTTTCTGTAGTTCGTAGGTCCAGTTATTATCAAACCCTGAGAAGTGCTTAGACGCACTTAAAACCAGGTCGAATCGACAATTATTCAATATTACATCTTTGTTTAAATTAATTGACTAAAAAGAAGCCAAGATTTTCTTTGATTTCTAATAATGAACGTTGCGAAGCCGGGGAAGACCCACAATGTGGCCCCGATGAAGACTTCATACGAAGCGAGGGCCATTTTAATATGCAGTGACGAACAACCATTGTGTTGCACTCTTGAATGGTCAGTTGTGGCAACTGCCGGACATTCGGATTTTCCTTATAGCGTAATTATAACTTCAAATATTGATGTACCTACCTACCTATTCATGTGCTTGACAGTTGATTCGAAGCAGTCAGATGGATAGATTTTACTCAAATAACTACATTGCTGACGTATTTCTGACTACTGTTTTGGAGACCCTGACTGACAAACTTTTATTGACGGAACGCTCGATAATCTAGAGCAAGTAAAAGGAAAGTCCTATGTCTTCTCCACTTGTTGGTGATGTTACGTACAGATTTATTTTCGTCCGATGGTAAAAATAGAATTCTAATAATTGTGTAGGCATTAACTGAGAGGGGCTGTGAAGAGGTGGAGGCCTGTTTTTGATAGGCTTGCTCATCATCGCTGATAAGTCTTGAGGACAATAGCAGCAAAATCTCGTTGTAGGTACTAGGTTCTGCCCGCGACTTCATCCTTGTGAAATTTCTTTTGTACCGACCCACCACGTCTCTGAAGTCTGTTTCTTTTGAACAGCTCCTTAGGGTCGTAGCGTGATATTATAGCATCTCCTTAGGGTCGTACCTATAGCCTTACAACATAACCTTTCTCAGGAATTGGCGTACTAAATGACCATAAATCATTTTTCAAATCCGATACTTAGGGGGCGTCCATTAAATTTTACGTGAGGCATTTAGGGGGCGGGAGGGGTTCGAGTTGAACCTCACCCAATCTCATGTGGGTTGGTCTCGGCAAATATCACGTAATTTATACATTTTCCGCAAAGAAACAATGTAACATTACGAGAAAACCGGGTTAAATTATGTAAAACATGTTTTACCGCCAATGTGGCTAAATCCTACAAAATAATATTCATCGCGGTTATGCGAACGCCACAAAGTAGCACAGTAGCTCCTCAATGGATAACCGCCACCGGCCAGCCAAATGCAACGCATAAATCCAACGCAAATACCTAAGCACAGATTAACGTTCTACACTAAAACCACGTATGTGAAATATCTCATGTATCATGGGGAGGGGGGGAGGGTCGAGCCAAATCTCACGACATCTCACCAGAGCGGGGGTGGGGGTAAAAAATCGCCAAAATTGCCTCACTTAATTAATGAACGCCCCCTTAGATAGTTCCAGATATTAGCTCGTTTAGACAGACAGACGCGGGGGAGTAGGATTGGTTTTATAATATGTAGTGATAAGGATTCATTTCGGTATATGTTTCAACGCTTTTGCAACTTTTTTTCTACCTAGAACTTCTTTTTTAAACTTTCATTTTTCATCACCATAGGACAGACTCGATCATTTTAAATACACCTTCTATCGTATTTCTTATTGGCGGTCGTAGTTACTCGCCTGTTACATACTTTTCAGAACTGTAATCTGTTAAGTGGTTGAACGATGTGTCAGTTTGAACAGCTAACAGCTCTAAAGTAAACTTATTGATTGATTACATATCGTAATAACATTGATCGTGGTGGAGTTAGAAAATACTTTAAAAGTGAGCGATTTAGTTGAAGTAGGTTTCTGCGTAGGTACACCACAAATATTGACGATATTGATGTATTTCTACATTTATTCTAAATTAGCTGGCCGTACAGACGTTGTCTTATTTCCTAGAACTTGCGCGCAGCGTCACCTACCGGGTTCAATTGTAAATCTAAACCATAAAACCCACCCAAACACACATAAAATATCATCAAAATCGTTCCAGCCGTTAAGGAGTTCAGTATACACAAGTACAGAAGAATTATTTAAATAACGATGTAGAAGGATTCATTCATGCTGCTCTAGTTTTGTAAATGATCTGTGTATCACAATATCATCAATTTAATAGCGACAGGTCTAAAGCTGCTAACCCGCCTACTATCTTAATGCAGAGCATTTATCGAAAAACAAAAACTATATTTTGGATTCCCTAAACGATGGAAGCTGTTATAACAGCTTCCATCGTTTAGGTTTACATATAAATATGTATGTTTTAGTGATGTACCGACTAGTCGGGAAAGCCAACTAGTATGCTATATCTGTAGTCGGCGACTAGTCGGCTAAAACCACCGATTAGTCGGCCCATTATTTACTCGTATTAATATGCTTAAATTTTTTATAGACGGTGATTAAAATAAAATTGAAATCTTTACTGTTACAATTTTTTAAAATTATGGAATCAGTTTTACAGTTTAAGCTAAGTTTAAGAATCAGCTTTCGTTTGGTCCATTAATTAATTGGACTTAGATCCAGAAATTGGATAAAGTAAAATTAATTAACACCTACTTCTAACAAAAAAAAATATTAAGAAGGTGCATTCAAGTCCGCGCCGTTTGTTTTCGAGAAAACGTTATACCAAATGTTTTTAGTTAGGGTTTGGTAACAAATGTTCCTATGGTTCCCGATACAGCTGTAGCCGTTGTATTCGCCCGGAACTAGATTTAGTAGGCTCATTGCATTCCTTATGAAGTAAGCTTTCACCGATTATGATTGTTTTTTTTTTTCAGTTTTGAGCAAATATACAGCCAATAGTAGATTATTGCAACGTCTAATGAAATGAATGAATGCCTATTTGCAACAAATTTTGCTAAGGTTTCAGGCACTGCCGCAGGTATTGGATTTGCTCAGTACTAGATTTTTTAGGCTCATTGCATTCCTTTTGATTCAAGCTTTCTTCGATTGGGATTTTTTTCATTTCTGAGCATATTTATTGCCTATATCGTATCATATCGGCTATAAATATATGGAGTTATTTTGCTATTGTCAACGTAGTATTAATTTTTAACCCTATTTTGACCAATATTTTTGATGTTTCTCTCTATGCCCTAGTAGTGTTTTGTCAACTCTTGACAACGATTTCAGAATCATTGTTCTAACTAAACACGTTTTTGCGCTATACGAATTGGCATTTCATTTCATGCACACGCAGGTGATAGGTAAATAATGCCCCGCTTAATTTTTTTTGTAAATATGATCTATCTTTTGAATGCTCAACCATAACTCTAGCACTTTTGTCGTAGTTATAGTATAGTGGTTGAAATCTTACATGTGTTTGTCGGTCAGAAATATTGAACTTACTACCAGAGTACCAGTACACCAAACGAAAATATGTCACGTCAAAATAAGAAACTCTATAGCAAACAATTGTCAATCAGTAGGTTTGCCATTTTGAACATTTCCGATGTCACCCGAACTCAAACGAAAGCAATGATAGGCTTGGCCGACTAGTCGGCTAGTCGGCCAAAGTTATAGCCGGCCTGGCCCATCTCTAATATATTTAGATTAAGGTGAGGAAGGGTCTTTGTAACCTGAAAATAAATGTAAATTTTTAAATATTAGTATAAAAAATATAGAAACATTAAAAAATATACAAAATAGTAGCCCCCGGTATCTGGAACAGGGTCCAAGCTAGCGGCGCACGGCGCTTCAGAGAGAGGAACCTCTTAATAATGCGAGCCGTGTCAAGAATTACCGCTTTCTGAGTCAGGCCCTTGACCCAGCTGCTCAATGAGCCTCCTCAGGTGTTGGTCGAGACTCCTGGCTATCAAGCCATTGGCTATAACGACTATCGGCACAATGATCGCTGCGTCTACATCCCACATGTCGACAACCTCGCGAGCCAAGTCAAGATAGGTACTTGATTTGTTTATCTTTCTCAGCTTTGACGAGGTTCACGTCATGCGGGACAGTTATGTCACAACGATCATTGCGTGCTGCTCTAGTCGATACACCACCACTATATCGGGCTTATTGGCAACAATAGTCCTGTCAGTGATGATAGATCGATCACGGTACAGTGTGATATGTCCATTTTCGAGAAATGGGTCGGGCACATGCCTGTAGTACGGACTTCTGATTCTACAAGGCTGTATTTCAGAGCAAGGTGCTGGTAGATAATCCTGGCTACAAGGTTGTGCCTAGGCAAGTACCCTTCGTTAGCTAGACGATTGATTATGTGTCTGATTGATTCTCCCGGACGGTGGCATGCCCGACAGATGTCAACCGTGCCATTTTTCACAATAAATCTCCGGTAATTGTTCATCATCATAACTTCTTACATAATTGCACAGACAAAACCTTAGGTTTCCCCAAAGACGTCACCGGCGAAACACATTCAGGCTGCGGACGCTAGAAGGTCTACATCGGGTCCATGTAGGCCTCGGAAAAAGCATCCGTGAAGCATCTTACTCCGACATACCTCCATGCGATCATTAGTGTCAAGCAGTACAGAGCGGGGTGAGGCCCTTATCCACCGCAACCACATCTCGAGGCATCCCCACGTCGGTTTCTAGAAAATAATCCCTCGACTGCATATCTATCTCGCTATTGTGGAGAGTCTTAAGCATTTAAAAAGCTTCGACCATTTTGCTCCATAGTTTCGCGGGTTATACAGTTTCATTATCGATGATCGTGGGTGATGCATTTGATATGCAGCCAGCAGCGTACGGACCCTCCTATCCAGAGCGTCGAGATCGGTCTCAGTCCATTTGAGTATGCCAAAAGGGTACATCAAAACCGGCATGACCCAACCGTTGAAGGCGCGCACCTTGTTTCCGCCGGATAAAAGACTATTAAATACTTTCTTCAGGCGGCCAAAGAGGCGCTCCTTCAACGATTGCTCCATGTCGGTAACATTGATGCCAAACGCTTCCGATATACCCAAATACTTGTATGTTTCGGTTGAGGAGAGGGATCTTAGGTGTATCGAATCCGAGAGTTGGGTTCCCATGGATTGCACAATCTCCCCTCGCTTAAATGCATGACCGCACATTTTTCCACACCAAATTCCATCCTGATGGCGCTACTGAAGGTTTCACTTACTTTCAGTAGCTCCATCAGTTGCAAATTATTGGGGCAAAGAGTTTTAGGTCATCCATGTATAGGAGGTGAGATATAACCTGACCACCTGTCCTTAATCGATAGCCTATACCTGAATCCTCCAGCAATATGTTAAGAGGATTCAAGGCTAGGCAGAACCAGAGCGGACTCAAACTATCGCCCTGAAATATTCCTCGCTCGATCCTCATCGGCTCGCTATTCCTATGGATATTTTGACATCCTGGATAGCGAAGGACCCCCTCTACTGCCACGTACACGACATCAGGAAGGTGTGCATCAAGAAGGGGCGATTAAAAAGTTGTGGAACAAAATTAGTTGTCATGAACTAAAATTTACACCAACACCTTGACTTCAGGTGTAGCAACAGTACTGTATCTTTTTTCCTTTCTTTTGCTTATATCTCGAAAATGGTGTGTCCTATCGCAAAAATAATGAAAATTTCGACCCCTTTATGGAACCCATATACCTCTAAAACTCAATATATAGTATTGTATAGTATGTATTAATTTATCTTATTTTCCATACAAAAACTGAAAAATTCCATATAAAACACACCGAGACTGGCACCCCTACGCGCCTCCAGCTCTAAATAAAATTCACGGGGTAGGGCAAACATGTATCACGTTGCGATGCAAAAAAAAAATACCACTTGGAGTCGCGATTGTTAAATACGATTTTAGATAAGTCGAAATTATTTTTAAATTTAGAGTTTTTGTTTGTAGAATAGCTTTAAGATTCTCATAGCCTAAAGCCTAAACTAAATAAACTTACTAAACTATCACTTAGTTAGTTTAGTTCGGTGCAAGAGAATCGGCACCAATATTGTATACACGCCGAAGGTAGTCAGTCATTCATGGTTTTAGTTTTCGTGTTGGTGTCCCTGCCACCTTTATAATAATTTTCTGCAGCACAGAAACATTATTGTATACACGCCGAAGGTAGTCATCATGGTTTCAGTTTTCGAGTTGTTGTCCCTGCCACCTTGTTTATATTGTACACACGCCGAAGGTAGTCGCACGTTCGGTTTGTAAGTATGTAATATTGTTTCTGTGCACACACCGAAAGATGCTGGTCTCCCCACCGTATAAGAATTGTTACTTTTACCGATACTAATACTGGTAATTAAATAACGTTAACTGACTTTGAGTATCGGTATTATTAACGTCCCTTTTTTATCGTTAACAGAACGGTAATTGGTAACGTTATATAAAAAATACCGGTAATTCGGTCCCTGATTATAAAAGTCTTCAATGCCCTGATTTAGTCCCATGGAAACTCAGCTTGTATCCAATGACTGCCAGAAAGATAACACTCGACATTTTTATTTTATCTGGTGAGACTTCCACATAATTCGTGCAATTTAGCCAGTCATGGTGGCCATGTTTTACGCAGATCGAATTCTAACAACAAGAATTTGCGTCTTTTTATTTTTATGCGAAGGTCGTTTATAATGGGTACAAAAAACACTATTGTTGGCACACACTGGTTGCTGGTTGAAATAGCTGTAGTTACATTACTCGGTAGTAGCTATAGAACTTAATAAAACATGGGGTTTTAACTGACTTAAAAAAAAAGGAAGAGGTTCTCAATTCTGTTGTATTTTTTTTTCTGTTTGTTAGCAGTCCGTTATTTAAAAACGATTTGAAATATTCTTTTTGTTCAAGAGGGTATACTGAGAGTAGTCCCATATCAATTTGGTCAAGTTTTGATTAGTGGGTTTTGAGTTACCTTCAATGATACGTATTTTGTAGAGAAAAGTAATGCTTTGGCATCCTCTTTTAATATGAGTGATGATCATGGACAAATGAAATGATGGACATGTGATGAGCATGGCCATGAATGACCATGATGCTATTAAGGCTCGTGCAGACTAGCGCGACGCGACGGTCGCGTCGCGACACTCGTAGAACAATTTCTATGAAAACTTAATGGAAATTGTTCTACAAGTGTCGCGTCGCGCTGTCGCGTCGCGGCTGTTTGAAGAAGCCTTTAAACGATAAGGCTAAAAGTGGACGTGACGTCACGGTTTAAACGATAGGTACTTAAATAATGATAATAGCACCATCATCATTTCCGTTGTCAAGCTTGGGGCGGCCATTTAGTGCTACATTAACCTCTTAAATTATCCCTTGTAATACCCCGGTATTAAGTTTGCTAGCACTGTATACCTATCATGCGTACTGCCAGGCCACTGGGCTACTACATCATAAAACTCCAAGTTTGACCCTGTGACTGCATCGATATTGATAGAAAATCAAAATGTGCCCTAAGTATTTGAACTGCTTTACGACCTTTATGGTCGCATCATTCAAATAACGACTAGGTATGTTTCCCGGACCTGCACCAGACCTGAATACCATAGATTCGGTTTTGAGAGCGATATATTTCAGTCCATGAGCATCAGCATAATTCTCACAGACAGACAACAGTTTCCTTAAGCCTTAAAAGAGGGACTCAAAAGAACCATGACATCAGCATAACTAAAGCTATTCACACAGACATTACCTAGGCGATAGCCAACTTGGTTCTTCTCAGTTCCTCGATCAGATCATTGACATACAGGTTAAACAGGTCCGGAGAAGTCAACCCTTGGCGAACACCACAATCTAACCTGTAACTACTAGATAGCGTGTCACCCCATTTCACTTGATTGGTCTGGCCGCCGTACCAGAAGCTCAACAGATCTACAATTTGCTGAGGTACTTGTGACTTTTTTATATCCCAAAGGATTTCATAATTCAACAGGTCAAAAGCTTTGCTTAGGTCTAGGAAGCAAGCATACACTGAGGTTCTCTCTCATAATGTGTAATAGGTTATCGTACTTTTAAGGCTAATCGGGCCGGAACCCACACTGCGCATCGTCAATTCTTAAATTCTTCTGCAGTTCAGGCTGTATGAGACGCTCCAGAACCTTGCCTATTACCGTACTGAGTGTAATTGGTCGGTAGTTACTAGAAGAACTTAAATCACCTGTACTATTTTTGACGACTGGAAACACCACAGCTTTCATTAAAAGTTTCGGCAAGTAGGCGTGTTTGACACATAAGTGAAAAAACGCAGTTAAATGTGGAAATAGGTTGGCGCTTCCCCAGACGAGGTGCTCCACACTTAGACCATCGTGTCCTGGTGACTTACTACGTTTCATATTCCTACTTACACGTAATACTTGAATGGCCCCTATATCGGTCAATACAAAAAATCACTCCAAGAAAAAGAAACCCCCGACCCAAACAAAAACTTTAAAAAGTATAGTTGACCGTCCCCCGGCATGACAATGCCTTGATAAAAATATTACCTACAACTTAAAAGGCCAATAAATATGTTTTTTTTTTACTTTTTAGAGTTTTTGTTTGGGCCGGGGGTTTTTAAAATATTTAATTTAACTTTTATTTCCCCCTTTTAAACTTAATGTCTCGCTTAAATCTGCGCAGCGTTGCGTGTTTCCCACAGTGAACTTTGTTACTAATTCTATTATATATCCTCATTACTCGTCCTGGTCACCATTTATCTATAGCCTATTCATTGAGACATTTTCCATGAGCCCAAACACGATACTTTTGCTGTTGTTTGGTGAGTAGGTAACTTAGGTATCCTGGAAATTCCAGGTGATGCTCCAGCATCAGTTCAAGGTTACTTTGTTCGTCTAATATCATTGAAGTAATAGAATTCCAAATTTCGACTTGATCAGACCCGTGGAAGATGCTCAAATCCCTTCATCAACCAGAAAAGAGTTGGTAATCTTCAAACGGCTGAACCGATCTATGAAACATGTCTAAGAACACTCCCGACTAATTCCCCTTTTACCCAAAAAAAAAACAAAATCAAAATCACATCATCCCTTCGGGAGCTACGATGCCACAGACAGACACACGCAGACACGTCAAACTAACACCCCGTCGTTTTTGCGTCGGGGGTTAATGAGCTAGTTAATTAAAGAAATCCTACAACAAAAACACCATACATATTAAGAATGCTTTCATGAGAGCCTATTGCTACTTTACAGGCACTTTTGAATAAAATTGCCAAGGAGTCAGTTAGTCAGAAATACGAAACTAGTTACCCATTCCAAAGCGTAGAAGAAGAAAAGCGTTCATATGGAGAAGAACGGGCAAGAAACTACATGGATATAATAAAAAGAAAATGGCCGCCTATGGCCGCCTTTATTGTGTTAATTATTAATTTTGTCTACAACAGACGGAAATTTAACAGTCTTAAAAAATTCGTGAAACTGGCTGCTGACAGATTGAAAACCTAGTGGTAACAAACGAAATCCCGCTTGTGTATACTCTCAATGGCTGATCTGAGAAAACCCTCATCAGGCTCCTTATAGATAGAGAATAGCTATTGTTTAGTAGCAAAGCTTACTTAATACGATATTCATATTATTTGTTTATGGAATGTCTTTTTTTTATTATTGGTATGCGGTATAATTGTCCTCGTGCCTTCGTAATAAATTCTTAAAACATAATAGTGCATCCGCTATCTTCCTCTAAGTACACCTCGGCATTTGAGCTGCGCACGCGTCGCTACGTGAAATAGAAAGTTTCCCACACGTTCCGTGTTCTCGGAATAACCCGGGCAGACTAAACGGCGGGCGCACTTACTGATAAATAAGGACAATATGCAAATAATTAGCACATTTGTAAACATGCTGCATCTTTGAAGTGAAGAGAGTGGCGTCTGGTTTCAAATCAGTAATAAATTCTGAGCAGTTGAATGTAGAGGTCTATATTTTCATAAATGAAGATCATCTGTAGATTTCTTGACCATTTTCTATGTTATTACCCTGCACTGGCAGGCCTGTCAACAAGAACCAAGTACGTAAACAGACAGTGACAGTAACAGTGTTAATAGGTATCGGAGACAGTTCTCCGATACCTATTAACACTGTCATATGAAAACATTCTATAAGCCAGCCATGAAGTTTATAGCTTCTTCTCCATAGCGACCGATCAATTGGAACCATCCACCTAGCTTAGTATGACGTTTCAAAAGTGCCTAATGTAGGTTTAAGTGAGGTAATCCTCATTTTAGCCTCAGAGCCCAGCAATCACTCTCACGGTCTTTTACAATGCGAAAAATCCTAAAACCGATAATCTTCCTCACAGCCACACACATAATCCAACTACGATATAACTTTTACACGACATTCTAATTAGTAATAAACTAATAAAACGCACATAAACAGTGTTATCGTATCGTCTGGTATCGCTGCATGTGATAGCAGCATGATAACTGCTGAGCAAGGTCGAGTGTGGAAGCTGACCTTAACTGATGAGACCGGGGTTCGTGTTGAAGGGCTTATGTGACTCCATTTGAGGAGTTAAGAGCTTGAAAGGCTTATCTAGAATATCATATCCCCACGCCTCCGTGCCAGCCTCATCCGGGGTTTGCCCGCGATGGCAAAAATGTCGTTTGTTTTCTTTTTTCTGGGTGGGAAATCATCAAATAACTTCTCTCGCTCTGGGTGGAGCGGGAGGGCGTGTCAGACTTTTACTGACTAAAACCCACCCGTGTTCCCTCAGTTGCCTGTGTGCCAGGGGCGGCGGTATCTCTTTCGAACAACCCGCACCTGGCAGGCATTGGCCCTTGCGGGCCCCATCAGTTGCTGCTGACATCTCTTTGAGGCGCGCGTGGAACACAACGCGCCATCGACCCGGGCTTGGTCCTTACCGGACAGCGAGCTACCCATTACTCGCCGTTCGCAAGCCCGTGCCTACGGTGGCCCGACGCCCAAGGCGTCTCCTGCGAAGGCCACGGCTGTGAGGGCGCATGTACTGCATCTCCCTCACATGCGCCGCCTCCCTCTTTGCGGCATAACTGCTTCGCTGAAGGAGGCGACTGCTAGCCATGCACTCTCGCTCCGTACCATGGCCTGGACCAGGGTCGGACGCGAGAGATCGCCGCCGCCGATCACCTCCACGAGGACACGGTGGTGCTCCGCCCAAGCCGGGCAGACCTCCACCGTATGCTCCACCGTGTCCTCTGGGCGATCTTCGCAATGGAAACACCCGGGCGTTTCCTCCCGCCCTATCCGAAACAGGAACCTCCCGAAACAGCCATGTCCGGTGAGGACCTGTGTCAGGCGGAAGGTGAGGACGCCATGCCCCTCTCAAGCCACTCCTCAAAGAGGGGACTTACCGCCGCAATCGTGGCGTGCCCAGCACTGGGTTGCGACAATCGCACTTTCCACGTCGCCATGAGATCCTGCCGGAGCTCTGTCCGCCGTGCCGCGATTGCCCGCGGCAGCGGAGTTACGCCCCGGCGTTTGGCCTCCTCGCGCCACTCCCAGGTGTGCGCGAGGACCTTTGCCTCCAGATCCCATGGCGGCAATCCGGCAAGGAGGCCCGCCGCCTCACCGGAGATCGTGCGGTATCCCCAGATCATCCGGATAGCCATGACCCTATGGGCCGCCTTCAACCGGCGTGGCAAAAATGTCGTCGGCCCTTCTCGCCGCCGGACTACTGACATCTCGTCTACCAGTGCTTGGACGCTGTAGTATGCCGCTTACTGCCAACAGGGAAGAATGTTATCACCGATAGAGCCAGGTTTTCAATTCTACCCTTTAATGAGTCAAAACTAAATATATCTGAAAAGAAAGAAAGAAAAAAACGTTTATTTGCGGTAAACATGACGCAAAAACCAGGAACACACAAAAAATAATTAAAAAAAAAGGTTGAGCGAAACATGCGTCACATCCACACAAAACGGCTATCGCTCAGCATTTTGCTGCAACTCTATGCAAGACAGAGCCCCAGCGCTGGTTTTCAGCGACAACCGGCTTTGTCTGCCAGACCGGCTTTTATCTGTCAGAGAGGGTTGTGGCTAAGTACTGATAGCTGCACGGGTCGATCAATCAGTGTAAGCTACGCTTGCCGTGGTTGGTCCGTGGATGGGCGACCATCTTTACATACCAAGACCACTCCGTACCTCGGAAAGCACGTTAAGCCGTTGGTCCCGGTTGTCATTCGTGGATCTTTGACAGTCGTTACGGGTTGTCAGAAGCCCGAACAACTGACAACCAGTCTTAACAAGGGGTATCTCATTACCCAGTTACTGGCTTGTGGATGTCAGATAGGCAGTCGCTCCATGTAAAAAAAAAAAACCGGCTTCCGAAAAAACACTACAAAGTGAAAAATAACTTTAATTTCGGAAGTCGGTGACTTTCGGTATGTATTTTTCGTCACCGCCTTCCGAAATTAAAGTTATTTTCCACTTTGTAGTGTTTTTTTCGGAAATCGGTTTGTTTTTTTTGGCAAGTATTTATTTATCACTTTATAGTCCCCACTAATTCGAAATTTCATCATCCTTGGGGTCCAAACAATGCATATTTATGCGATAGCATCAATCGCGCTTGATTTACTGTTATTTTTTGAAGAATTCCGTTGTCTGTCTCCGAAACGCATCATCAGATCTATGTGAAAAAATAGGTCCACACGGGAAGCACCAGCTTTCAAATAAAACAAGAATCATCAAAATCGGTTCACCCAGCCGAAAGTTCGAGGGTCCGAGGTAACAAACATAGAAAAAAAAAACACAGTCGAATTCAGAACCTCCTCCTTTTTTGAAGTCGGTTAAGAGTACTGGTATTCAGCTGCATCCGGTTAGACTGGCAGATGGTGGTGATCTATCTGTCAGTGATACCTCTGCCACACTCATCCACTTGTTCCTCACAGGAACGCTTAGATCACATTGGTCTCAGCATTAACTTCTATCCTGTTTCTCTTTTGTTACAGCGACGCTAAAGATGTAGTGTTCAGGAATCCGCGCCAGTCCAGGTACCTCCTGGCTGACTCTGGGGATGGATCCGAGGCTGACCTCCTCGGGACCACGCCTCCTCGCTCCAGGATCCGGGATAAGGAGAGAGGCAGGAGGTAGGTCACTTTTTAACTTGGGCCACTTAAGTTGGCATTAGGTACCTACTAGCAAAATTTGGGTGGGCTATATCTAACCAGCGATGTTGGTGATCTGTTGATATATGCTAAATGCTAATTTTGGAGCTGTAAATAAATTGGAAAGTGATTGTTCGTTATTCTCATACCTACATTAAAATCTTCAATTTTCGGGGCCACATTCCATCAAAGCGGAAATAGGGGAGGCTCGTAAATAATCAATAGGTTTATTGAGCAGAGTGGTTTGAAGGACGTGAGTTCTAGACTATTTGTTTCGATCTCACCAAAACTGCTCGCAATACGGTGAAGAAAAACATCGTGAGGAAACCGTCATGTCCTAAAACCATTCTAAAACATGTGACATCTACCAACGCGCACTGGGCCCACGTGGTGGATTATGGCCCACCCTCTCACAGAGAGGAGGTTTGTGTACTAACAGTGGGAACATAAATGCTGCTTGTGATGTTGTGTTGTTATTGAATTGCACTGAAGCTTGGTTGTGAGGAGACATTTGAAATAAGAACAAACCTATTGGTTGCTCGAGAGTCTCCTCTCCGAAGCAAACTGGCCTTTAGGTGAATAGCCCCTTTATTTTCCTCAAGAAACAGGATTTTCTACAAACGGGTGTGAATTAGGTTAGGTCGATAGCACTCCTACAGTAGGTATTTATTATTAAACCGGAAAGTTTAATCTAGTTTTCCTTCCTTTTAATTAATTAAATATCATTATTATTTATCAATGAACAAGTCGCCGGGGATCTACGACGCGGACGGGTCTGCCCCAGTTGCCATCGAAAATATATAAGTTGCCGAAAATAAGTATTAAAACTAGGTTCTTTAATGTTTCATACAGATCAAGTTTAATCCAGAATAGTACAGAATTAAATAATTAGGATGCATCATTTCAGCCAAAAGACGTCCTCTGCTGGACATAGCCTCCCCCCCAAGCACCGCCAGTTCGACCGGTTCTGTGCTTCTCGCATCCAGTGGATTCCTTTGTATATCAAATCAATGTGCGGCCTACATCATTAGGATGGTCTGCAAAGAATTATTGTAATGTCATTGGCTCTTCCCGGACGGCCATTATCAAAATCAAAAGTCACTTATTATTTATAGCTGAATCCAAATTACACAAGCCAGTCTCCAAAAACGCACACGCTTCACGACTTTCCTGTGCTTTGGGTCAATTTTTTTAATAATTTTATGTAGTGATGTTCATTATTTTGGCACCCACAATTTTATTGCGAGTGTTTGCCAATGCCTTTTCTTTTTCTCTTAGATTAACGGGCTAGAAACCTGTTGTTTGTATTATAAATTGTACACCAAAGATAATAGTTCCGCCAACAAGAATGTTATATTATTACAATGAGTATAAGATAGCGTTATCTGCGCTGTTCTCCACTTCACTACGTATTGCAGAGACTTGGTAATAGAATTGATAAGTTCACTCAATATTTCTGCCGACTTTTTTAGGCAACTTGGGTCGCTGTTTACTCTCCATATAGAAATAGAATATCAATACCAATTAAAAATACATGGTCTTTGGTAATAGTGTGACGTCAATCCTATGAGGGGAGTTAGAAATTTCTGGATACAATCGTTTGTTTGGCCACTCTTTTCATTCCATTACCAACAAAACACTTTACAAAATCGTATAATTTAGGAAACAGATTTGGGTAGACTTTTTTAATCACTCCTTTTCTTCATTCTTTGATGACTAGATACCTATACAAGTAGTGCTTTTTTATGCTGACGGTAAACCGGGATAAACCAACGTACATGACATGTCAATGATCGCAAACCACAAGCCAAAACAAATCTCGTATCACTATCCTGCCCTGTTCCACACATGTTGTCAATTATCTACAGATTACATAATTAATTAGCATGAATGTTTGATCAACAACTTACATACCATGCACGGGTCTGCTCGTGACGTCACAAGCGGGGCGAGGGTCGGGGGGCGGGGTCAAGTGGCGCGCCTAATATTTTATATAACCTCAGTATTACTTGTGTTCTGTTTGGATAGGGTTTAAAGATTGTGTGTGAAAGAATAGTGACTGTTTGAGCTGTTAGTGGGTGATAATTTGTGGTTTTGTGGTTAACTTTGTCATCATTGAGGAGGACAGGTACTGTTATGTTACTTATTTGTGTCTCATATATCTGTTCAGGCAATTCATGATTGGGGGCCTTGTGTGTAGTGTTCTGGCACTTCTGGGAATGTAATGTTCCACCATGAGATGCCCATTTGTGGCCACAGCATTCTGCTGTGCATCTTAGGCAACACAACTCACAAGCTTATCTTCTACCTACCGTTGTCGCAAATTATCTCTTTTTGTTCAACAGAGAGGGTCCATTATAGTTCATCTTGACTTTTTGTGCAACATCTGGTTGATTAATGTTTACAAACAAAAGTCAAGGATATTGCAGTGCAGCCAACGTGGCAAAAGTCTGCATTTATTATTTCTGTTGGCGCGGAATCAGCTAAGAGGTTCAGCATACTACATTATTTTCTGTGTCCTAGATAATATTGAACTATCTAGTGTTCTGTTTCTGTTACAATACGCAGAAAATGGTGAATTCAGACAGATAAGAAGCATAATAAAAATACAATGTACAAGTGACGTGGGAGATAAGATAGTTAACAAAAATATTTGTCGAGGAAAACGATTCTGATGCTGTTTCTGTTTCTAAACAGGTGAGATTGTATGTGAAGGTTATTCACACAATAATACATGCAGATTTACTGTGGGAAGACAATTAAAATGCAAGCCATACCCAAATCTATGAAGATTACCTTGATGAGAGACAGACACGCTTCATTTGTTTTGAGAAGAGTCCAAGGATAACGAAATCTGTGTTTGTAGATATATTTGCGTAAGTTCTGGGCATTCTTTTGGCCCCATTATCATATAGCAGTGAGTTTATAGCATAGTAGCGACAGTCAATATACGATCAAGACAAGACTGCTTAAACATTGAGGAGGAGTTTTAAGCGAAGCAATTTAATTTATTTATGTAGTCCTTCTGGAATTGCGTCTTGAGGATCGGGTTTGCTTCAAGTATAGAATAATATAAACTGTTTCGAGAGACACTAGCAATAGCTAAATAGTTAATTTAAGTGCCATCTAGGGCAACACCCCTAGATGGCACTTACATTTAGGCACCTACATAGGAAGGAACTTCCCCGATAAAAAGCATTCTGCTAATTCAGGTCATAGTCTACCTACCTGTTTGCAAGTCCGTTCGGACGTTATAGTTTCCTCGAGTAACAAATATCCAAAACTACTAAGTCACAGACATCTAAAACATTATATACAGTGACGGAATACCTAGTTGGAATAGAATGATTATATAATTATAATACATTAAAGATACACTTTCTTCGAAGGATATTGAGTCAGCCTTCCCAATAAATAGTAAATTATCATTGAGTGGACACGGACCAAAGGTTGATAACATGTCATGATAAGAACTTTCAGGATATGAGTCACCTCTCACTCCGCCGACACCGGTGATCTAGAACGAATAAGTGGGCCATCGATAGGCACTGAATAATTCAATGATTCGGTATGAGCTGCGATTAAGTTCGCAAAAAATAACAAATTGAAGATAGCTGAATCGACTATCTTTAGATTCGTTTCGTTTCTTAAAAGTAGGTGCTTCGTAGGTGATCTTGAAACTTATCATTTTCCTCTAGATAACAGTGTGGTTTGCGGAGGTAATCTCAGACATACATGAAGACGTGTACGGTGGAAGCCTCATATCTCTTATTATATGAACCCAATAGAAATACATACATAAACTCACGCGTTCTTCCAATTGGGGTAGGCAGAAATTACAGAACGCCACCAGGGCCTGAATTCACTATGACCACTTAACGATTCCTTACTCGTAACCACGTCAATCACACACGAATTCTGCTAATATCGTATCGACAAATTGTCTTACAACATACAGAATACAACATACATAACATCATTATAATGATACAGAATTGGGGCCCTGCTATGATCGTTCATTGCCGAATATAATTGTCAGCTGATAAAAAAATTATTCACTCACTGACAGACAACGTAGGTACAGCATAAACCGCAGGTCCTAGAAGCAAGTTTCTTACACTTATAAACTTTTAAGGAAGGATTTTTTTTTAATTCATCCAGTCATGAGGTTTAGCGGGGACAAAAGTTTGTATGGTAGTTCGAAATTTTTGGCAATTAGAATTCTCATCGGGCTAATTGTCAGCCTAATTGGGTTGCAGTATGTTTCGCCTGGCATTAACCAGATCGAAAAAGTCCATTTCCGAACATGATCTTCCGCTATTCGTTACAAATCAGCCTTCAAAGAATTTAACCTATGATGATGATGATAATGATGGGACTCCCTTTTCCGCATGTAGACTCCCATTCGGTCCGTTGTGCGTGGGGATTCTGGCTAACAGAGCCAGCCTAGCTCCGCCCAGAAGCAGAAGCATCCTGGGTGATTCGCAGGCTTCGCGGCGCGACCTCACTGTTCCGAGGATTTCTTCACGCTGAGAAGCCACGGCCTCGCATTCCAGGATGATGTGGGCGGCAGATTCTTCGGCGTCAAGGCAGCCCCTGCAAAGTGGGCTATCTGTAGCGCCTATGCTAAAAACATGTTTGTTAAGGGGGTTATGGCCCGTAATTGTTCCTATTATTATATTCTAAGGTTATTTCTACTCAGGCTGAGAAGTTTTTTGGTTAATCGCGGGTGTACAATTGGTAAAGCCAATTTTGACTGTCTACAGTCTGTTGCCCGTGACCATCTGTTGTTATAGAGTTCGGTCGACCTTTGGCGAATCCACGCACGAAATTGTGAGAAAGGCATGGGGAGAAGCGGGTACGGGCCTAGCACTTTCATATCAGAGCCTCTCTTCGCAAGTTTATCTGCGGCATCATTGCCTAAGAATCCACTATGCCCTTTGATCCACTGGAGGGTAATACGGTTGGACGTCGATAAACTCTCCAGGGCTAGATGGCACTCAAAGATTAGTTTGTTGTTGGTTTGTTTGTTTTCTAAAGCTTTGAGCACAGATAGGCTGTCGGATAGGAATTTAATGCCATAGTTCCGGATGCCTAAGCGCTTTACTGCTGTTGCGGCTTGTGTTAAGGCAACACATTCACATTGAAAGACTGAACTGTGTGTGCCTAGCGGTAAGTGAAAGTTAAGGTTGAGGTCAAGGGAGTGTATTCCAGCACCTGAACCGTTTTGTGTTTTTGACCCGTCAGTGTAGATGCGCACTTCATTGGCTCCTGATTGATCCCTTTCTTCCTCTATTGTTTGTATGATATAGTTTTTGTTGCACATAGGTTGGTTTGGTGTTCTATCACACGGGGCAGCGATGAGCGGGTGGTACTCAATCGCCCGGTCCAGGATTTTTGCGTGTGTGCTGGTAAGGTTTTTGCCGCATATGCCCAGATGCATTAGCCTGATGGCAGCTAGCGCCGCCTCCTGCTGTATGTACAGGTCAAGGGGAGTTAATTGTAGGGGCTATCTCCAAAGCTGCTGTTGGGGTGGTTCTCATGCAGCCAGTGGTAGCCGAACAGGCCAGTCGTTGGAAGCGCTGTAGTCTGGTTATGGTTGTCGAGAGTTCAGTCCTCGCCCACCAAACCAGAGCGCCATAAGCCAACATTGGCCTGATTACCGCTCTGTATAGCCACAGAGTGATCTTTGGAGAAAGCCCCCATGTTTTCCCTAACATTTTTTTGCATTGGTAGACTGCAATTGTGCTTTTATTAAGTTTGTAGTCAAGATGCTTGTTCCAGAGCAGTTTGCTGTCAAGAATCACCCCCAAGTACCTGATTTCGTCTTTAAGTGTTAATTCTGTGTTGAAAAGTTTTGGAAGCCTATTGGGTCCCAGGGTTCTTTTGTTGGTGAACATTATTAGTTCTGTTTTCGAGGGGTTAACCGATAGTTCGTGTTTTGTGCACCAACTCTCGATTATTTTGAAGGCTCTTCTCATGAGATCGCACAAGATGCCCTCAAATTTCCCCGAGATTAGAATTGCTATGTTATCCGCGTAACCCACCGAGTACAGACTGCTAGCGTTGAGCTCTGCGATGAGCTCATTTACGACTAAGTTCCACAGTAGTGGTGACAGCACCCCACCCTGTGGGCAACCTCTACTCACGAACCTCGTGTGGTGGTGTTCACGGTAAACTGAATAGCACGGTATTTCAACATGTTCATTTAACCTAATCACCATGCTTCGTAAAGCCGATTGCTTATTTTGTTATGAGTATGTTTTGCTTGTCACCTCTTAACTTGTCTGCAGTTAGTTGTGAGGGGAGTGGTTTGAAGGGTAAACAGAGGTACGAGGAACAGGGTGGAAAGTTTCTCACCCTCCATAAAAAAGGCCCACCAGACAGGTGTGACAGGTGTCTGGTGGGCTACTTCCCGATCGAAGTCGGGATGTTGGTATACTAATCGCGTAATAAAGCGATGATCTATACTAGACCGTGGTGGGTGCAAGCCGTGCCATTGACGACGTACGGATGAGGCACCGATCCAAACGAATTTAAATGAAGCAGTTCATGCCACACCACGCAGCGTCCTTGTCCAGTGATCTCGCCCGAGTCTTGGTCCCTACAAATTCACCTAACACAGGCCGCGTCCGTGCCTCACTAGCATAAATCATCCCTATCATCTGCTTGCCTGTGCAGGCAAGGCAAGGCTTTGCGTGACGGCACTGTGATGCGTAGTGCGGCGCTGTAGATGTCGCTACAGGTATAGGTGCTGGTTTAATTTCTGGCACATGAGATATTTCAGCTCCTGTGGCATGCTAATGCACTTGGGATACGTGGTATAATACAAGTGGTAGTGGCTTTGGCCACAGCTGCCTATGGACATACCACTGGTATACGACTGCTATTGCACATGTGAACATCAGGGGTCTAAGTCTACTAATTTACCAACGTTGCAAAGATGTCTAAATTGTGAGATTTGCCATACAAAATCTTTCAAAAATCTACATGCCCTCAGGTGTGCAGGTCGCCTGAGCTACCCACCACAGTATAATTAAAACATTTCTTTACGAACATGTAAGTAATACAGGTTGATGAGTAATGCGCTGTAAACAAACAAACATGACCCCCCGAAACGTGTAGTGTATTATTGCAAGGTCATCTTTCGGATAGCGACAATGATAGTTGTTACCGGCCAGCAAATGTTTCACCATTATTATATAATTTTCAATAATGTTGCGTTATGTGGTGACATGACATTTAAACATACGTGGCGTGGGTATCGTGAAAGTAAATATTTGTTTTGATACTTATAAATTCTGAATAGTGTGATAGCCTTTTTATTTCCAGATAAGGATCATTAATGATATCGTAATTTATCGTTGCACGCTTTTTGGAGTTTATGAATTGGTTTACTGGCTGCAAAAAGTAGCTGAGTTATCATCATCCTTCTAGCCTTATCCCTATTTAGGGTCAGCACAGCATGTCTCTCATAGACCATACATCTCCTCAATAACAGCCGTCATCTTGATAGGTATTCACACCGTGAAGTGAAAGGGCTAATATGGTCAAAATCAAATCTTAAAAAAAACCAAAAGTCTTTTATTCAAACTAGGCTGAGAGTCAGCACTTTTGAACGTTAAAATAACAAAAGACAGTCCCCCAAAATGCCCGCCCTTCACCACTTCCTAGTGCTTTTGCTGGGAAGAAGTGGCGCCACAAACTCCTCAGAGTTCCCCAGTGTGTTACGAGTTATTAATTAATGATGAGCGATAAAATGGGGAAGACAAGCAAGAGTCGTAGAATGGTACCCAAGGGTCGGCAAAAGAAGACGAGGACGACCACACACAAAGTGGAAAGACGAAATAAAATTGTCAGCAGAACCAAACTGCAGAAGGTTGGTTAAGACAGGCGACAGCGGAGATCGTTGGAGGAGGCTTTGCCAATAGGCACGCCGAATTGAGGAACATTTGTACATACTTATAGTTTTAATTTTCACAGTTTGTTTATGTGAAAATGTTATATTCCGAAAAAAAAAAACGCTATTTATTTAATAAAAATACTGTTTTGTTAAAATGTATGATCAGAGACCAGAGTCCATGCTAACAATTTTAACGATCTCACCTTGATGATGCCGATAGGCACATAGCACTGATCGATACTATTAAAATATTACTGTTACCCGTAAACCTGATTTTTTCAAGTTACTTTAGTATAATTTACCTCATTGATTGGTCAATTTCTTGTGGGTTTTTTGTTGAGACTTTCTGGGTACCTACTGCTCAGGCAGTTTTTTGTTGTTTTTGATTTTTGGGGTCATACCTAAACGGTGATACGTTTAGACCTACCTATCTATTATAGGTACCTACATTAAAAGTAAATGAATAAGTAGTTTTCAAAATATAATTTAAAAACATGAGATCAGTATTATACGTACCTAAGAATTATCTGGTGGATAAAGAATTGTGATTGTGAAGTAGGTCCAATGATGAATTAATTGAAAATTCGCAAGACAGTTGGTTCGGTCATTGATTTCTATTTCTCGGATCGGCTATGATAGTGATCCTAATCCGTAATTGTATGACTGTATGACGTGTGAAAGTACTAATATTCCGATTGTGTTGCAAGTTGCTAGAACCCATAATTATTCATTGAAAGTATGTGATTAACATATCAATACGTTTCTATTGATAATTAATACACGTCTGATAGTCCATTGAATTGTAATCAATGACGCTTATCGCCCGATTTTGGGCGCTTGGGAAAATTATACGGAAAAGCAATAAATAAAGTGGTTTTCATTCAAAATTATACTTGCTTCAAGTGCTGATTAACCCTAGATCACTAAACATTAGTCTCACAGGCGACACGGCCCCGACGTATTCGCTGTTTAGGTATGTTCCCGACACTCCCCCGCCCCACCGCGCTCAGTATCCTCCTAACTCAGTGTTTTAGTGCCCCGTGCGCATGCATTGCGTCCGTACGTCTTGTACTTCCGGAGTTTTGGCGAATTGTTAGTCTCACGGACTAATGTTTAGTGATAACGTGTGTATAGTGAGTCAAGGTAAGCTTTGAACAATTTTGTTTATTTATTGACTTCTTGTAAAAATAAAGTGATTTTTTATTGATTTCTGAGATTTTTATTGCTTTTGTAATATACTAAAAAACAAGGTGTCATGCATTTAATTAGTGGATCAGGAAAAATGTGTATTTCAAAATATGTAAGCGCGTTTATTCTGTTTTAGATGGATTTGATACGAGATCAAGATAAAATTCTGCAGTTTTTAAATGACTCTGACAATGAGAATGATGACCAAGAACTCGCACGACTACCTGGTGAGCTTTCAGACTCTGAACAAGGAGATAACTTAGAGGAAGACCTCTGCATAAACACCGACGCAAGTGACGAAGAATCTTTGGTATCTTCTGATGAGGAGCTAAACATAGTCAGAGGTAACCGAAACAGAAATATGATCTTTCACTCTGATGATGACTCTCCCGAGCGGTCGCAGCCACATCAACCCGAGACTTTAGTTCAAAACCCGGTAATACATCCAGGTAAAGCCTATATTTATGGAAAAAATAAATTTAAATGGGCAGCTACGCCACGCAGCTCAGGCACTCGTACATCAGCTCGAAACGTCATTAATTTTATACCTGGACCTGTAAATGAAGCGAGAGATATTGTAGATCCGATTCCATTATTTCATTTGTTTATTACTGATGAAATGATTGATCAGGTTGTAATCCACACGAATGCTGAAATTGATTTGAAAAAGGAGAAGTACAAAGAATTATCTCATACTAATTCATCTACCTCAGCGAATGAAATGAAAGCTTTGCTCGGTCTTCTCCTGCAATCAGCTGCTATAAAAAGTAACCATTTGCCTACGAGAATGTTATTTGACACTAAACGAAGCGGTAGCGTTTTCAAGGCGTGTATGAGTGCTGAGAGATTTGATTTCCTGCTAAGATGTTGTCGTTTCGACAATAGAGCTACCAGACAAGAAAGAAGACAATCAGATAAGTTCGCGCCAATAAGAGAACTCTGGGAAAAGTTCATTGAGAATTGTAAAAAATGGTACGTACCCAGTTCCTATCTAATAGATGAACAATTAGTGGGGTTTCGAGGTCGCTGCCCATTTAGAATGTATATACCAAACAAGCCTAATAAATATGGTATCAAGATTGTAATGGTCGCTGATTCTAACTCAAAATATGTTTATAATGCTACGCCATATTTGGGTAAAGGAACAAACTGCAGCGAAAACACGCCTCTGGCTACATATTTTGTAAAACAACTTTGTGAATCTGTTTACGGGACAAACAGAAACATAACTATGGACAACTGGTTCACGTCTGTGCCACTTGCTTCAGAACTACTGAAAACTCCTTACAAACTAACAATTGTTGGCACATTGCGCAGCAATAAACGAGAGATACCACAGGAGATGAAAAACACAAAAACAAGGAATATCGGCACTTCAATGTTTGGTTTCGATGCTGAGAAAACCTTGGTGTGCTATAAACCTAAGTCCAACAAAGTGGTTTTTCTTTTATCGACAATGCACGATCAGCCGGACATTAACTCCAGCACGAAGAAACCTGAAATAATACATTTCTACAACAGTACCAAAGGAGCCGTTGATACTGTCGATCAGATTTGTTCTGGCATGAGCTGCAATCGCAAAACAAATAGATGGCCTCTATGCATATTTTATAATATGCTGAACTTATCCATGATCAATGCGTATGTCATTTATGTATCTAACATGGTACGGCAACGACAAAAACCACTGAAACGCAGAGCATTCGTGCAAAAATTGGCCGACGATCTCATTGAGCCGTGGTTGCGGGAACGGTACAACACTGTTACTTTGAGAAAGAATATCAAAGCCAGTATCAAAGATATCCTGCAAATTGAAGATGACGTGGCTAGTGCTTCTCAAGCACAGCCAAACAAACGAAAAATTTGCGCATTTTGCTCATATCAGAAGCACAGGATGACCAAAGTGGCATGCCACTCCTGCAGGAAGGCCATTTGTGGCGAACATACCATTCCTGTCTGCTCAGACTGCCAGGATTAATATTTTAAAAGAGTCTAATAGTTTTTAAGAAGTCTTACTAAATGTCCTCTCATGTTACCTACTTTTTAAATTAATAAATGTCATTTCAAGAAAAATATTGACGTTTCATTTTGTTAGTCAAAATGACTACTGTTTAGTGACTGTGTAACTCGAAAATATGTTTAGTGAGCTAGGGTTAAGTATCACCAAATCATTTTCTAGCGTGGTGATAATGGGATATATTATTTTGTCATGTGACACGTGTCACGTCAATTTATCATAGCAGTACAAAAACCCATACATTTAGGTACCATTTGATAAATAAATAATGCTAGGAAGTAATTACTTAAGTTCCGTAAAATAGATTATTCCCAAATGGTCAATTTTCTCGATTGAACATGAACCTTATGCTTTTGTAATAAAGTTGAAACTCTTATCAAAGAAATTTGATAGATTGGAGTAGCTTGATGTACTGGCCTCTGTACATACTTGTCGTGTATTTACTTAGTCACATCACACATGGTGAAAAATAATGGTGCCATCTAACACAATTTGGAAAACCACCTTTTGCTTATTTTATTCATCAATAACAGAGCGAAATGAGCAAAAAATAGTATTTATTTTCTAAACTTCAGACCTACCTACTTACTCTCTTTTTTGTCTGTCTTTGATTTGCTGTTAGTTGGTAAGCATGACTTTAGAACGGCTGAACCGATTTGGCTAGTTTTTGTTTTAATATGTTTGTAATAGGTAGATTAGGTAGGTACTCAGTCTAAGTTACGTTTAAAAAAATCGGAAAAGTTTTCCGGAAAATGTTCAAATTCGGGCAAAACTAAACGTCCTATTTGTATGGTATTTTTCTATGTACTATTGAACTTGGACTGGACAACATCTGCCAGGTTAGCTAATAACAAAATAATGAATTCAAGACATCATTTCGTTGCTATACAATATATTCTGTCCCCAATAAAGTTGTAACTAATTTATAAATATCATCATAGACTGCCAGCGCAGTCAAACAACAATGCAAGCATTGGTACACAATACAGTCCATTCACAGTTCTTCTTCTTCTTGATTTTGCATTACTGACAACATTATAGTGATCATTATCGTTGTTACAATAAGTTTGCTGTTGGGTTGCTGCTGTCAGTCAAGTAAGAAAAGACGGTAGTAGGTACCTATGATTCCTCAAGTTTTCGCAGCCGCCATTTTGGATTTTCATTATGGGTTACAAGCTGTATTACAAAGGTGTGGCCAAATTGAAGCGTGATCAGCGCTCCTGCACAAACTTCAATATCAAGTCGACTCAAGTATAAGGCACGACTTATTATTTGAAAGAGACAGAGAGACCGAGAGAGAAAATCGCAGGTTATAACGCTTTTTCGTTACGTGACGATTTCTACCAGTTTACTCCTGCCGCAAGCCGCGTTAAAATACCTACTTCGTTCCAAAAAGAAGAATACACACAAATGTCAAAAATAGGTCAAGAGCAGGCCCATTCAGTAATATAAAAAAAAAATACATACCTATATTAAGACTAGACGAGTTCGGTGTTAGAAAGAAAGACAGTACACACATTTATCAATAATCGTCTAAATCAGAACATTAAGGAGCTTAGCCGTCGTCGTTCAGTTCTGTCGTACCAATCCCTTCCCTGCTTATGGGTATCCATCCATAGGGATTAAGAATAATCTTATCCGTGAACGAACAGTTTACCCTATAGTGCTCAATCATAATCTAATGATAAACGAAATACCTGGAATTTAACATCTTTGACACAGTGATGCTTATCTACGATGCCGCTGCGATTCGCGATAGTCCAGCATAGATTTTGTTTTATTTCGACGCGTCAGCGTGACCTTTGAGTATGTTTTGGTGTTTCGTCTAGGTAGTACCTACATAGTAAGGTAGGGAACACAGACCTCATCTAGATTTTAAATATGTCGAGTAAGTATGAGTAACAATTTTATTCAATGAATTTTAATTTTATGTCGATCATTTTTAATCATTTTTAATTTAATTATCATACATTCTAATTTTATCTCTTTTCATACATCTCTTTTTATACACCTGCCACTGTTAATAATTAATTTATCAATTTACTAATTTATTAAAACTTTTAATTTTATTTTACCAATGTTGTCAGTGTCATAACTTTATGAATTTTATTATGTATTAGTTTTTCACCAATTTTTACTTTCATTATCATTTAAAATGTCACATTTTTTTAAAAAATTTGTTTGATTGAATACTGGCGCTTATTACTGAGTAAGTTAGCTTACTTCTCTAATTCATTATTATTTTATGCATGTGGTGTTTACCTATAAGTAATTGTTGCACCGTAATTTATTTTTAAGAATGTGTTATGTCAATGTATTCAGTGTGAACAATTGTTGGTACTTAAACCTAATAAAAAAAAACACTTACTAACATAATTTAGCCTATGTACATAATTAAGATAATACAAATATGCTGATTTTTATTACATTTATTAACAATACATCTATACAAACAAATTAATAAAATTGAAGTGTCTGATTGAATTGTCGAAATAACAGGTTTTCACTAAATGCTTTGCACTAAACAGTTGAAAGTGTTTACAGTACAAATAAAAAAAAAAGTCGTCTATTTTCCGACATCCACGCGGGTGAAGCCGCGGACACAGCTAGTTAGCCATATAATACATAAGTCATGAAATGTCAGTGACAAAAAATCGCTATCGGTAAGGATTATTTACTGCATAGAACTTAATATATCTTTAATCAATCTCCGGTTTTGTATAATGTCAAAGTGTTACAAGATAAACATACTGTTCATTCATAAATATTTTCTGGAACTTTCGCAGTCTGTACCTACATGATGGGAGGAAATGATTAGAACTTATTAGTATCTAGCTGACGCCCACTTATCTCAGCCGAGAGCGTGACGTAGGCAGTTTGTCTCCTTATCTATCTTCATAGGTACAACACCATTTGAGCCAGTCATTACTCGCACACGTATCGTAATTGACTCGATTCAGCGAACTCATTCAAGTGCAGGACCTGATAGACTGTGGACTTGTCCGACTTCATAATAATGGTCTACTCCGCTGTTATGTACGTTTTTTAAAATAATATTAAATCTTTGCCTGTTATTCTAATAGATAGTTTTATTTTTGTCTTATAAGTGTTTTTTTTTTACCCAATAGATTCTATAAATCAAAAATCATTTATCATAATCCCTTCTTACATAAGATAATATTTTACTACCTCATCATCATATTTTTAGATACTTATTTGAAAGTTGGTGAGCGTGTGTGTTATCTGATCGGCTGATCACATTTGGATACAATTTTGGCATACAGACAAAAACTATACTATGTATTAACGCAGAACATAACATTTTGGATTATCATTATCACAGTATAATTTCTTTCATTTGAGTTCATGAATAAGTTTCTCTAGCATGCGAGTGAAACCGCGGAATATAAGTTAACGTAACAAAATAAATAAGCTAATAAAATATAATAACCAATGAACTAATTATTGTTTCAGAAATCATCTGGATGCCACGCCTGGCTTCCAGCGTCTGCTCCGAGAGAGGAAGGACGTCGTGGATCACCCCACATTTGACCAGAATTCCGCCAGTAAGTGTTTAATTAAAATAAATAAAATCAAAATAGCCTTTATTTCCTCTGACCTTTTCTATGCATAAATACACAAGTTCTTATAAACTTAAAAACACTTTATCTTAAAGTGAATCTTGTCGACATTTTTTCCATACAAACTTCGGGAGTGTATTACTCCAGATTTCGAAAAAGTACATAAAAAATTAAACATGGTATGGTTTTGTCTCATTATTAATATTGTGTGTACGGAAACAGAATACTAAAATAATAAGCCATTAAAAAGTTATGATGAGCCAACAAACGATTCGTTTTTCTTGCTAATTTAACCTAACTTGGGCGTGTTTAATTAATGAAAGAAGTGTAAAATCTCCAAAATCAAGTCGGTACCGAATAAGCTCAAATATCCAAAAGTTCAATGAACTTCATTCGTAATTGATTTATGTAGTGGTTTTTTCATAAAACCCGATCTTCTGAAGGATTTTTCTTTATTTTTTACGCACCTATTTTACTGTAACTGATCCTGCATCTCACTCAAGAATGTTGTGCGTGTAGACTAGTGTCTAACTGCTCATTACGGGAACTACCTCTATCGGACCCAGGGGTGAGGGTTGTTCCAAGGGTGCGGGGTGTTCGAAAGAGATACCGCGGCCCCTAGCACACAGGCAACTGAGGGAACACTGGTGGGTTTTAGTCAGTAAAAGTCTGACACGCCCTCCTGCTCCACCCAGAGCGGGAGAAGTCATTTGATGATTTCCCACCCAAAAAAAAAATCCTCTGTCGGACACGATGTCAGGTGAAACAGCGTGCTTTTAGCCAGGCCCACCAGTGACTTCGAATCCGTGACTAGGTTCCCCTCACCCAATTTATATACCCCTTTGGACTTAATCATCGCCATAATTACTATATTCCCTATAACTATGTAGGGGTCGAGGGATCAACCTGACATAAAAAATCATGACTGACTACATAACAATACTATGTACTTAGTCATCTTTACTGCATAAAATTATGTAGGTACCTCGACATTAAATCACCTTGCAAGTCTTAAGGAGACCTAAAATTACTGGTTTGTGATTGATGCAATGCTAACATTGCCAACCTAGTTTTGGGACTTGGGACGATTTTGAATAGAAAATAATATCACAAACCGCCATATTTATTTTTCGGATGAAAGTTGTATGACGATTGAAAAATAAGCCCTAAGTCTGAAATAAAACCTTTTTATTCCTTGCAATTATCACCATTTTTCAACGTTTTCAGTGCCAGACCGCCTAAAGAAGCGAAGCAGCTTGAAGCTGCTCCGCTCGAGGGCTCGCGACAGCAAGCAGGACATGACCCATGACGTCAGAGCTGACTCGCTACCCTCGCCCAACCCCATGCCGGCTGTACCCACATTAGTAAGTTTATATTATGTTATTGAATAGCTAACGAGCTGACAACTCACCTCTTGGTCACTGCAGCCTATGGCAATCCATATCGAAGATTCGTTACCACCCCTAAGATAGAGTTGAAATCTCTCGTGTGCATACAATTACATCGGCGCTTTTCATACCGGGACACAGCAACGCTACTTTGCGGCATAAATACGAATGGTGGTAGTAGTTCTGAGAATGAGTTCCTTCACGAAGAGCTTTGCCACTAATCTATGCCCAATGTCAAAGAATGAGCAAGCAAATAATTGGAGAGGGCTGTGTGCCCTACGTGATTGGATCAGTAATGGAGAGATCCGTAGGAGAGCCAAGATACCCAAAAAATTGCCACAAGTACTATTAGTGACAGTGGGCAGGGCACATTGCTCGCAGAACAGATCGCTGATGGTACCGACAGGTTCTAGAGTAGGGATCGTTTATCGGAAGTAGTAGCGTTGGAAGGCCTCCCTCAAGGTGGACCGATGACCTTGCGAAGGCTGCAAGAATCCGCTGGATGCGAGAAGCACAGAACCGGTCGAAGTGGTGGTGTTCGGGAGAGGCCAATGTTCAGTAAATGGCGTCTTGTGGCTAAAATGATAATTATATTTTTTTTTCTTAATCATGTAATTAAAGAGGAGAGCTGTTAGTAGGGTCCTCCTTATTGCTAATAACAACAAACCGCAATGATTAATCCTTCTGGCATTCGAGATGACTATGACTATACAAAATTGTCTGTAAATTATCTAATTGAAATTCTTTACAATTGAGTCTTTTGTTTAAACAACATAACATAATAACATATAGGCAATCTTTTGCTTATTTTAACCCATTTTTAGCAGTGAATCATTAACTTATTTTAACGCCATCAATATCTCCAATTCCGTCCGAAACTCTTCACCTACATTAAGAAAACAGTTGCATTCGCAGGTGGAGTCATGCAGCCGGTTCATGTCCCTCACCTCCAAACCCAAGAACCGGGAGACTATCGGTCCGGACACCGTACTGCCGACTGACTGCGAGGAGAAGTGGCGATGTGACGGCGATGAAGACCTGCCTCCCAGCCGCGTCAGCTTTCATAAGACCTTCAGTTTGCTCATCAATATGGGGAATATTGAGAAGGGCTGTAAGAGGGCGGTGAGTAGACTAATTGTATGTGTTTGTCATTAACTAAATATAGTTTATTTATTATTTAACTGTAGTATCTAATTAAAGAGGATGCACTAAAGTAGTCTGCGGAATTCGAATATTCTTACGTTTTTGCAATATTTAGGTCGGCCTCAGGTTGTATGTATGTTGATTAAAATGTAATTTGCGACCTAAAAACAATAGCTTTACAGCATAATAATCATTAAAATCATCAATAAAATTTAATCCCATTGAATTACTTTTACATGACTTAGTGAATTTCGCGTGTTACCCTAGCGCTTCCTCCCTTAGTTATCTATAAATTAATACATCATACTCAGCCTATATCGTTCCCACTGCTGGGACACAGTACTCTTCTCTGTGAGAGGGAGCGGGCCGTTATCCACCACGCGGGCCCAGTGCGGGCGGGATTGATACGTGAAGCAAAAATTTTTTACCCCTTTTTACGCAAATTACGTGAACGGAGACGTATCAAATTTGGCACAGTCAAAGTTTATGTGTAGAAGCGAGTGCAGAAAGCTAATATTTTTGATTATTGTTGATTAACATTCAAATGAACTATGGTCGAATTTTACACCACCACCACCACCACCACCAGTTGTTCCCGTTGACCTAGAATCACGAAATTTGGCAAAAAGCAAGGTCTTACAGCACCAATAACGGAAAAATTCCAAAAGTTAAAAAAGGTTGAAAATTAAGGTAACGATTGGTACTTGCAAGTTTTCGCGAAAATCTAAATTTGCTCATATCTTTTATATAATGGTACGGAACCCTTCGTGCGCGAGTCCGACTCGCCCTTGGCCGGTTTTTTTAATATGTAATTTTTGTTTTTCATAACATTTTGCAACTTTCACAAAAGTCGTAATCACAGTACAATTTTAGATAAGCCGCGAGGAACAAGTGTGGCAGAACGAGCTCAAGGACTTGATCTGGTTGGAGCTGCAGGCCAAGATAGCTGGCAGGACCTTGGCGCAACAGGACGCCTATCTATGTGCACAGAGGAACATCGTGCCCAAGATTATTAGCAATGTCTTTGAGTATAGGTTGGTATTTCCTTGTCTGAATTATAAGACGGCCGTAACACTTTTAAATATTAATTCGATGTGATTTTCTTTTTACTTTTGCCTTAAGTAGGCGCCTGCTTCTCATTACTTGTCACAGCGATGCCATAGAGTATCAAAGGCACTAAAGGCATAGACAAGTAATAGATGTCACGTGGGGTGCAGACACGCAGATTACAAAAAAGAAAGACTATTTATGTACATTATTTTTTAGTTATTTTACACATATTAACTTATTTTTATTTATTATTTGATTTCTGGATCTGTCCGTGACATCACAGTGAGCCCTATCAGATTACCAGCGCTGCGACACTTTTTAAAATGTCGCAGCATCATGCTGAGATAGGAGCCTTTGGCCTCGTACAGGACGTTGTTTTTATTTTACTTTTTTCAATTTTCATTTATATTTTGTTAAGCATATGTAGTTAAGTTTGTAATAAGCTTGTGCGAGTCTAATAAAAACTTTTTCTTTTTTTGTAGTCGTTTGTGACTAGGTCGCTCTTAGGGTAGGTGAATCCCTATTAATCCACTGGAAGAAGACTGAGGACTTATGGCAAGAAGATTGAAGGAGTATCTTCTGCGTTTTCTTCACAATGTCCGCCGAGAATACGACAGACAAATCCCAAACATCAGCCCCAGATCTACGATTTTTCTGAACCGGGGCAGAAATTGATAGTGGCGCCCCTCTCTCCAGCGCGGCAGCGTTTGAGATAAATTAATTAGGTGTGGGCCTGTGTGGCGCCTTTGACGATGAGCCAACTAGGCTTCCGTATGGCGCTTTGTGGAGCAAGTTTTTTGTTTTTAATCATACTATAGGATTATGATTTTGGCGCCCCTGAAACTGCCGCCCGGGGCGGGTGCCCTGATTTGCCCCCCTTTAGCTCCGGGGCTGCCAAAAATTCACAAACAAAGGGGCTATAGCAATGTTGTTAGGTTAGACCATCAACCCTTACCCACCACATACCTCCGTAGAACGCTATAGTTAATAGGCAAAAATCCCTGTACTTACGTTGTTGTCATTATTTCGGAAGACATTTACAAAAACAATATTTTAAGAAATTTTAACCAGGCTTATAAATTAATGCTGTCTGCTAATTTCTGTAATGTTTCTGGTGTCAAATATTTGAAATTTTAATTGTGA
The DNA here is from genome assembly GCA_949091785.1 of Polymixis lichenea. NCBI lineage: Eukaryota > Metazoa > Arthropoda > Insecta > Lepidoptera > Noctuidae > Polymixis > Polymixis lichenea. The sequence goes on from OX420944.1 coordinate 1,443,482, forward strand.
ATATTTCCGCAGATTTGTGAATAGGAACCCGTGTCGAGCGAATTGCAAACGTTCCTTGGACGCGGTCACCTCGCAGGAAGATCTGACAGCACACGATGAACCCAATGAAGGTAAGAATATTTAACTGCAAAATATGTCAATAGTTAGCACTTTTGAAAAATATAGGTACATACGTATTTGTGAGGGAGACATGATGGTGTAAGGATGCCTTTGCTCTGCACTCGTACTAAAAATAGGAGAAATGTTAATGGAGGCATACTAAATTAACATTTAGATTCCCTCTTCGCCCGCGACTTCGTGCGCGTGAAATTTATAGCTCATGTTAGTCCGGGATAATGTAGTTTTCCATAGGTGAAAGAATTTTTAAAATCGGTTAAGTAGTTTTGAGTTTATTCATCACAACCAATCAAATCTATCTTCTTTATAATATTAGTGTAGATATACTAATAATAAAGGTGGAGAGTCTGTCTTTTTTTTGTTTCATCACGCAAATTTTTGGAACTTCCTGTCGAATTTGTAAAAAAACTTTGTGCATTGGATAGTCCAATTTTTAAGGAAGGTTTTAGGCTATTTAACATCACGTTTTGACTCTTAAGATCTGAGCAAAAATAATAAAAAACTGAGAAATAAGAACGCTAATCGCCGCTAAGCCCTAAGTGCTGAACACCGTGCGGGTAGGCGATGGGCTACGACGTGGTGGGTCGTGAGCCGACACGACGGATACGCGGGCACAAGCTAGTTATTGACAATGACGTCCACTCCCAGAGGAGCAGATGTACGGCTGCCTGTCGTTCGACTGCCAGCTGTGCTCCGAGGCCATCGGCGCCGCCATGCGCCAGGTGCGCGCGCTGCTGGACTCCTTCTACAACGCCGTGTCGCTGTACCCGTCCAGCAGGAACATGACCCTGGAGCACAAGCTCATAGCCACGCGCCAGTTCGAGAACAGGATTAAGGTGAGTTTGTCTCATGTGAAGGAATGACCTAAGGCAGGTAGCCTTCCGAGCGCCGTCCAACTAAAACGCAACAACGGTCTCTCTTGTTACACCGCGGGGTTATAAAGCGAGGTATCCCTTTATAACCTTTTATTGGTTGACAGCTGACGACGTGACTTGTTTATGATGCCACCTCCCTTTCCGTTAATAATAATAGTACTATGTGAATTCTGCCCCAAGTTAGGTTATAGTTTGTAGTATGTTTATAATTATTTTACAGACTGCAACAAATGACAGTCTTTAGTATTTTCATCAGTAGTTTAAAGTTAAAATCCATCCTGACATTCAGTGGTTATTCGTTCGTTCGTAAGGACAGATCGGTACAAAACATGCCTTTTCTCCCTCAGGCAATGTGCCTGTGGTACAACACAGCGCTACACATGCGCCTCAAGATGGTCGCCATGCGCAGGATGCTGCGCTCCATCAGGCTCAAGAGCCAGCGCCGCGGCGCGCGCCAAAGGACCTCGGTGGACTCCAGTGTCAGCAGGTATTTGGCTATACTATACCTAAAGATTCTTCCCTATCTTGGTATATGTCGCTGATTGGTTGTCGGATCCTCTGTTTTAAAAAATAGCTCCGTTGTTTAAAACGACTGAATGTCGTTTAGCGATTTTCCATAATAACTCAAAATCAAAGTCATTTCTTCAAATTAGGCTGACAATCAGCACTTTTTGAACGTCAAAAATTACATAAGACAGTGCCCCAAAACGCCCACCCTTCACCACTTCCTAGTGCTTTAGCTGGGAACAAGTGGCGCAACAAACTCCCCAGCAGCACAGCTGTCTGTTTAGTTAGATACGACTTGATTCTATACATAGGTAGGCAAAGTAATTAACACTACGAGACACAGAACATTAATTAAATAATAATATGTCAGCTAGGCATGCCAATATATCAACAAATAAAATGAAAACTTTACTCAAACAAAAATGATAAAAATTTAAAAATGTAAATAAAGCATAATGTCAAGAGAATTTACTAATTACGATTCCCATGTTTAATTCGTGACATACAGTGGTGGTCATACAATTAAGAACGCTTATTTAAAGGGAAGTTTTTTTAAAACTAACAAGTATAACTAATTTCATGTGTTTTTTTGTATTTCTCTAGGTATCGCTAAACTTTTCCTAGCTCCATACTAGTGGTACATTCGTTGATACACATGATTGGCTATAAAATAAATAGATAAACGTTATACATTAGATCTGAACCTAGTATTACTACTTACTGGCTGGTCATATAATTAAGAACGCTGAAAAGTTATTTTTTTATTCAAATATAAGTAGAGAACACTGTGGTACTGTAGTGGTAGGTCACTTTTCGCATAATTTTGGCGCATTTAGTGCTGTAAAATTCTTAAAGGAGATTGCTTCATATGAAAACAATGGGGAAAAATAAAAGTTGTGGTAAATCTACAAGGAAGTAATAATGAAACGTCGCGAGAAGAATTGGTCGTATTAAAAGATAGCCGACCATCTGAATTGCTCAAAAACGATGGTTCATGTATTTTGCCACATATCAATCTACTTCAAATGTTCCACGTGTACCTAAACACGAAAGAAGATCGAAATCCTCGTCGAGATGATCGAAATATCGTTCGTTTGGCAGAACAAAATCCTTTTAAAGGGTATACTTAGCTGAGAAAAGGATATTTTGGTGAAAACAACCCTTCAGCAATCTCGGCACGTACTACAAAATGGGTTGAAAGCAAACGTTCCAGAGCTGATGGACCGAGATATGTGCCCGTCGTCATCGCCCGACTTGAATCCGCTGGACTTTTGCATTTGGGGTGGTTTACAGACCAGGGCCTGTGCTAAAAAATACACTTCGGTGGAAGCGCTCAAAGTTACTCTTACGCGTGAATGGAATTGTTTGAGTGACGACGTCGTTCGAGCAGCCTGCGCTTCTTTTAGAAAGAGACTTCAGCTTGTAGTAAAGGCTAAAGGCGGTTTTATTCCTTCGGAATAAGTCATAATAAAACTTTGAAGTTTCTTTTTTCACATGGCAAAAGTGTATAAATAAATATTGAAAATTAACAGAAATATTTCATTTTCACATAGAATAGAATAGAATAGAATAGGTCTTTATTTGCTTAGAATGTAGGTACATAAAAAATAAGTTGTTAAATTATATAATAGAATCCATGTACATTCTGCCTTAATATAGCATGCAAATTTAATACAACGTAGAGGCTACTTATATTACAAAAAATCATCATTTAAGAAATCCTGCACAGAATAATAACATTTATCTACAAGGAATTCTGTAAAACGTTTTTTAAATTTGTGCAACGGTAATTTTTTAATTTGGTCAGGTATTTTATTATAGACTACAGGAGCCATACAAATCACATTTTTTTTCATTAAGCTAGTTTTAAACACGCCCGTGCATAATAGATTCTGGTATTGAGATCTCATAGCTGTACTTCGTTTTCTAGTTTCTATTAAAGTTGCAAATAGACTTCGATTAGTTATCACAAATATTGCCAATTCAAGGATATAAAGGCATGGGAAGGTTAATAATTTATGAGACTTGAATATTGGTACGCAACTGTCTGTTACTTTAAGACGAAATATAGCTCTCAGGCAGCGCTTTTGAGCTTTGAAAATGCTTTCTCGTTCACTACAGTACCCCCAAAATATTATACCAAATCTTAAGATGGATATTACTAGACCATGGTAAGCCACTAATATTGTCGGTAAATTTACTTTTTTTGATAGATTATGCAACATAAACGCGGCTGTGCTTAAACGTTTGCATATATCTTCTGCTTGCGGCTTCCAAGTTAACTGGCTGTCAATTATGATTCCTAAAAATTTTGTACTGTTTACTTTTTCTATAGTTTGACCATTGTAGTTTATATCCATATCTCCCCCTGATATGCGTTGGTAAAAGTGCATGATTTTAGTTTTTTGGAGATTAATAACTAGATTATTATTGTCAAGCCACCTTATTAAACTACTAATTGTATTGTTAATGTCATTTACATATGATTCTTTATTGATACATGAAACAATTGATGTGCTATCATCTGCGAATAACACCATAGGGTGAAGTGTATGTCGTGGCAGGTCATTTATATATAATAAAAATAGCAAAGGTCCAATGACGGTGCCCTGCGGGACACCATATTTTATTTCTCTAAAAGACGACATAGATTTTAGTTCCTTTCTAGATCCCAAACACAGGCTTGATATCTCCGTACATTGTCTACGACCTTTTAGGTACGTTTTTATTAAATTAAGGGCATTGCCACGAATACCGTATGAGTGAAGTTTGGTTAGAAGGGTATCGTGATCCACACAGTCAAAAGCCTTCGACATATCGGCATATATTGCGCATACAGGTATTTTAGAGTCTACTTTTGGCATTATTCTATGGAGAAAATCGAAAATAGCCATGTTGATGTTTTTATTTTTTCTAAAACCCTTTTGTTCGTCACATAGTATATGATGTTTGGTTAGAAAATTGTAGAAAGATCCATAGATAATTTTTTCTATGATCTTTGAGAAGATCGGAATTAGTGCAATTGGTCTATAGTTTGCCATTTCGTTTTTATCATTCTTTTTATATAGTGGTTTAACAATTACAGTTTTTAGACTTTCTGGAAATACTCCAGTGTATATGCTTACGTTAATGATGTGAGCAAGGGGCGCAGCTATACAATTAGAGACAAATTTTGTAACCCTGGTTGATATGCCATCATATCCAACGCTCTTTTTATTTTTTAAGTTTTTTATTACACGCTCCACATCTTGTGGAATAACTGGGGTCATAAATATTGAATTTGGGTTGATATTTATTTTAATTGTTTCACCTGACGTATGATTTGGTATACCCGAAATCTGGTCAATGAAGAAATTATTGAAAGATTCTGCTATTATATTAGGGTTTGATATTATTTCATCTCCTTTTTTTATCTGAGAAATGGGTTCTCTTAAAATTTTATTATTATTAATAATTTGCCACGCAGTTTTGGATTTATTTTTGGAGTTATTTATCAAGTAGTTATTCTGAACTTTCTGTGTTAGTTTAATTATTTTCTTAAATCTCTTTGAGTAATTATTAAATGTCCTTTTATTTTCACAAGTTGGTTTTAGTCTCTGTTGCCACAGTAATTGTCGCTGTCTTTTGCTACATATTCGTATCCCCCGAGAAACCCATTTTATTTTTTTCTCAGATCTTATAGTCACTAATTTGTGAGGGAAACAGAGATCATGCAAAATTAAGAACATTTCTAAAAAGTTATCATAGGCTTTGTTAGAATCTTCTGTGCTACTATATACATCAGCAAACGATAGGTTTTGGAGATGTGTTCTAAATTTAATAAGATTTTCCTCAGTTATATCCCGTCTTAATGTTCTCCACGATTTTATTTGGCTGGTTTTACTAACTTTTATCTTCAGTATTTGGGCTGTGTGGTCAGATAATCCGAAATCGATTACTTCATGTTGGCAGTTTTGCTTAAAATTATGTGCAAAGTTATCTAAACAAGTATTACTGATAAATCGAGTTGGTTGATTAATTTCTAGTTTGAGGTTGTAGCTCCTAAGAAAGCATTCAAATTCTAACGTCATTCTATTCCTGTTTAAAATATCTATATTAAAGTCTCCACATAAAATTACTTTTTTGCAAGGTTTGATACACACTTTTTTCAAAATAAGATCTAAGTTTTCATAAAACTTACTTAGGTTACACAGTTTAGGAGGTCTATAAACACATATAAATATAATTTTTTGTAAAGGTAATTCAACGGCACAACATTCTATTATTCCTGATATCGAGCATTTCATTATGTCAGGTAGTTCTTTATACTCATGCCCAACTCTTATTAGGATACAAGCACCACCACGTTTTCTATTCTGCCTAGCATACGGACAGTTCAATCGCCGCACTCGGTAGATTATGAAAATCGCATCTTTTTTAATAGACCTAACTTTTGCGAACATACAAGATATTTTCTAGGATATACAGAGAAGGTAGAGTTAGTATATCAATTTCGTTGAATTTGTTTCAACTAAACAAATTCAGATTCAGGTTGAGTCAGGAAAAGTTCCTGAATTAACACATTTATTAGAAATGACAGCTAGATACGGTTTACGATGTCTATTATACTATATAAATTTTTTAATGGAACCGAAATGTAACACGCAGAATTGCATAAACGTTTTGCGTTTATCCATGCAGCGGGTCAATTATTAGATGTTATGTAAAACAGCGTGAAATGAAACATCAGATTGTAGATTTTGGATTTTTTTTTTCTTATCGTGTCGATGGCAGTTTAAATGTGAATATAAATGAAGTCAGTCGGCCCCGAATTCGGCCACCTCAATTCTTACAAATCAAATTACTTTATCGTCTAGAGATTGACCTACGATTTTTGCTAGACTAGTTATTTTGTACTTGGTTGCTCAAGCATTAATATCGACGTCAGAATCAATTGAACCCAATATATTGACCCAAGCCCACCCTGCCCGCAGCACGCCGGTGGCAGAGCCCCCGCGGCCGTGCCTGGTGCGCTTCAACGTGTGCTCCGACCCCAGCAGCTCCAGCTGCAGCGACCAGTCGGGAGGGTCCGCCAAGGAGGACGTGCTGCCCGACCTCAAGGAGGAACACGACACTGACGATGTGGACAGCGGTGTGGACATCAGTGAGTTTTGATTATTGGGCAAGAGTGTGGTGGTTTATTTCAGGTATTTGACACAATAATATTATAGAGGTATGAGGAACAGGGTGCAAAGTTCACTCATACTCTATAAAAAAGGGAGTGTCCTCCCACCGGACGGCTGTTGTGTCTGGTGGGCAGCTGCCCGACGTTCATGTTGGGATGTTGTATACACCGTGACTTTTTAGTCGTCTTACAACGGCAGCCCACTTCATGTATCCAATGACTACTAGTCATTTATTAAAAAAAAAAAATATTTTTGAACATTTGCATAATTAAAAAAATCAAAATATCATTCACTAAGACGCATGACGTAGCTTGAAACACCCTGTTATGGAGATGGAATTAATTATGGAATGTAATTGTAGGTAGGTAGATATCTTCTACTGTTTGATACGTAAACATTATTAACAGGAAGGGTGTTTCATAATTCTAAAGAATTATTTATTTTTCTTTGTACCTATTATCTTAAATAATGGTAAATTGTTTTAATCGCGCCTATAGGTATTTTATGACGCACACATTGAGTGGACCACCTTTGTAAGACGACTAAAATGTCACGGTGTATATACCAGTCTCGCGGTAAACTCTAATTGCGCGATGCAAGATTTGTGTGACGTCAGGTCATCGAGGCGTACTACGCATGTGGCGTTGTAGATGCCGCCACAATACCAATCAGATAAATGGGGCATCAACTCAACATAATTGGGGTAAAAAAAAGCAAACAACTTATCCGAGTCTAAGTGAAAACAAGTAAGGTAGTTACAGAATGATAGTGTATCTTGATCATGAATCGAGAATAAAATAAGGTTATTTCTTCTCACGTTCAACGTTGATTAAAAGGCCCTCGCACACATTAGATAATCAATCAAATGATTGTCCATCACTAGTCTATAACCCTATCAATCAAATTATTTCAGAGCACCCAGCATCAAGCAATGGCTTATCAACACCAGAGATCGCCACCCCACACAAATACGGCGACCCGTACATGTCCAACGAGAGTGGCTACATGTCCAGCGAGGGGCCTCCGGTCGCCAATGACGCGTTTAACATCGGGGGCCTGTCCGAACTGACGCACATGAAACTGTTGGACAAGTGCGAAGTGTCATTGTACAGGTTAGTGATTATATACGTTAAATAAAGCAGCTGAAATTGGCATTATAATGCAACTGAGAGATTGATTTTAACTATTTCGGAATGCCATAAAAATTTCATTTATTTCGTCTTTGTTCTTTCGTCTCCACAATTTCGAGCCCTCGTAGTATAGATACGAAAAAATACATTTATTATTTTGTCTTTCAGGGACTACCACCAAGAAATCCTGAAGACTCAGGGCGTTCGGCGGTGTATGATGTTTATCTACAAGATGCGCCACAACCTGCTGGATAAGGTCTACCTTACGCTGGAGAAACCTGATGTAAGGAAAAATAATAAACTACCCCCTAACTGTGGGTGTCGTAGGTACGAAATATAATGCCAAAAAAATATGCCACGGATATACATAATGATTATCTATCTAAATGTTTTAAGAGTACTACTGAAACAGTTTTATTTATTTGTACAATAAACCCTTATGTTTATTTTTGTAAAATATTATACCCTGTTTTGAGCAGGCGTGGTGAGCTCCTTCTCTGTATGAGAAGAGGCCTTCGCTCTGCCGTGAGGCGGACATTGTATGGCTATTTTTCTTTATTATAGAAAAATTAATTGCCAACCAATAGAAAAGTTAATTGCCTCTAGTACAATAAATAATATGACGTTTTTCGATCCTCAGCAACAATCAGAAAGCTTAATCGAAGAAGACGGCGAGGAGATGTTCGAGGATCCCACGTATGAGCGCCCTGACTCATCCATGCAGGACGAGGATGAGCTGAAGACTTATGAGCTCAGGAGGTCGGTACCTTGTGTGTTATACTACGTCAGCACGTTCGTGTGAACGTTTTACAGCATGTGCTTGCTTTCGAACCACGATGTGTGAATTCCTTCAATGATAAACTGTATTCTATATTTTGTACCCGTTCCATTCCGCACTAGATATGGCTGCTGGTCGCCAGAGTGCCAGTCCATGCGACTGCCCTCCTACCGCGCACACTTCCTGCTGCTGTCCAGCCTGTGCATGGAGGCCGTGCACGACTACCTGTCCTTCCGCCTGGAGGCGCGGCCCGAGCATCCGTCCTGTCTCACTGTCAAACAGGTACATACATTGTACAAGGATAAAGCTATCATTATAAATTGTTCTGAATGTATCTGATGTAACAAATTATCTTAACAAATGGACCATAAAACATGGTACCTACCTGTGGTTACCAATTTATATAGTGTTACTTACAAATCAAGTGATTTGATTTGATTAAGAAAATCAAATTTTAAATCACCTTTAACATGTTTTTACTTGATATTTGAGCTTTATTTAATAACCTTAATTTTCTTCGATGATACCTGAACCATCTGAACACACGATTAAATCATGTATGTTGGATTAGGTGGTAAGATACATAGTTGAAACCCTCTAAATACAGAAGAATTTGTTAATAATTTCCCTTTAGTGCACTCACTAAATGGAATTAGTAAATTGCACCTGAACAGGATTTGTTGAAACTTTCATCAGATGTTCTGTTCCAAAACAAGCTGATGTAAGTATCATCACTTGATATATAATAGCCAACAAGCTCAATATAAAGCTCTCATGGTTTTTTTTTTGTTAATAAAAACACATAGACACTATGTCCAACAAAGGCCAGTGGCCTGTCTATATGTACATGTACCCATCTTCTGTTTTGTTTTTCGTGTTCCTCTTCGCATGGAATGAATATTTTTATAGCCTATTGATGCCTCATCCGAGCCTGAGCATATTACAGTGATGTTTTGAACAAGTCCTAGACAAATACGAGCGTTTTCAATCTTTTATTTGATTATTACCTACTGTGATATTTTTAGGCCCAATCCACGTAGGTCTACCGCGGTCTGGTCACATCTTTATTAGCTGAGAATGAGGTCACATTTTAACCTATCATGCCCTTTGACAGCTAATCCACGAGCTGCGCGAGGGCCTGGACATAGCGTCGGAGATGCGCGCGGACTTCGCTCTGCACGTGCAGGCCGCGCTGGGCGGCCGCGCGCCGGGCTCGGCCGCGCGCGACCTCATACTGCTCACCAACACATTCGATACCACTGTGGAGACGTTACTCAAGGTATGGAAGGCTTTTCGATGTATAAATCCTCAAAATGGGTTTAATATGGCCATGTGTACGTGGCTACTAAATGGTATAAAGAGTTCTAAAAAAACTACCTCGTAGAGTGTCGTCTACTTTGTACACTTCTCAAAAAACAAACTTAAAAGAGATTCAGATTATGAGATGCTTAATGACCTTCAAACGTTATCGACATTTTTTAACTCTTTAAATAAACAAGCTAAATGAAACTGTGACAGAAATGAAATTGAAAATGCAAAATGGTAATAAAAAACAGCCATAGGATACGATTAAAAAGGCTAGTGGCTCAAGTAAACCAAATTACCCCTCTTCCTGTCTTTTTAAATAAAGATAAGAACATTAGTACTGCTAATAATAATTTATTTGCGCATGTGGGCAGAAAGCTTTCGGAGCAAACTACTAATGTAACGCGGAAAATACAAATGTAATTTACGCATCATCTGATCGATCCCTCGATTTGTTTACCATGCTCCCCTTGGTGAAGAAGAAGTATTTTTCCTCATTACAGATTTATGGGAGAAGTACGGTAGAGATTTACCAGATATCCGTCAAATTTTTAATTAAAGAAAGTATAAATATTTTTTGTGAATACTCCTATTAAGCACATTTGCAAAACGGTCTTTCGTCACAGGTTTTTTCACAGAGCATTTAAAATAGCTCTCGTCGAACTAGAACAAAAGGGGAAGGGGGTGTGAGTAACTGTCGATATCTACCGCCCTATCTCCATTTTACCAACGCTCTCCAAGATCCTGGAAAGGCTTATATACATCTTACACTCGCATCATTACCAATATAGACCAAAAGATTTTATTTTGACAGTGTTCCTTGACAGAAAGTTGGAAGGGTTTGATGTGAGAGGTATTCCTTTAAAATGAATGAAGCATCGTACCTCACAGGAGTAAAACAAACAGTTTGGATTTACAATAGGATAAGCGAGAAGGCATGTGTCGAACTCGGTGTGCTTTAGGGCGGCACACTTGGTCCAACGTTGTTCTTGGTGTATGGCTGTTCCTGCTAACTCCAGCTTCTCAAGGTCAAAATTGTTGCTTTGTTGCCCTTCAAACTGCACACGCAGCACACCGCGGCCGGGTTATGCCCTTGTGACCTGTAATACGGGTTTTATATAAACCTACCTCAGCCACCAGTGTCGCACAAAGCTAGCTCCTTTTACACGCACTATGTTAGAAAACTTGCACGGTAGGATAGCAAGGAAGGTGCCATCTTCAAAAGGAGCCATGGGCAAACTCGGCTTGCATTTGCAAGAAGGAATGAATACTGGACAGTTAGACAGTAGAAAATATTATTTTTTCTGACGAGGCAAAAATAAACAGGATGTGTTCTGATTGAAAACGATATGTACGACGCCCTTCGAATAAATCTTTCGACCCTAAGTACACAAAAAAGACATTAAAGCATGATGGGGGAATTGTGAAAATTTGGGAGTGCTTTTGGACCTGTTAAGCTGATAGAAGGAAACATGGATCAATGCCAATACAAAAATATACTGGAAGAAACAATGTTACCTTATGCTGAAGACGTGCTTCCGGTTATTTGGACATTCCAGCACGACAATGATCCAAAGCATTCTGCACGCACCGTTAAAGAATTTCTCACATCGCAATCAGTTTCTGTCTTAAATTAGCTTGCCCAGATCTAAACCGAATAATAATAAGCTTGGACCCTGCTCCCGTTACCGGCGGACCGCTATTTTTTATATTTTTAAATGTTTTTTTTAAGTTACTTTTATAAAAATATTTAAAAATGTAATAAAATAAGATATGAAATGAATAAACGAAAAATAATAATAATATTTATTTATTCAAAAATTACAAGGCTTATAGAGCGTCTTTGGTGCGAAATCAAGGAAAAGATTTCAAATCGACAGTGTGGCAATTTAAGACAGCTGTACGACGTTTTCTTAGAAGAATGGAATTCTATCTCTCTTGTGAAATGTCAAAAATTGATAGAGTTGTGGCGTTGTAGATGGCGCCACATCACTTTTTGTGTTTTCAAGTTTTTGATTTTGTAGTTCGCATGCTTGTGGCGTTGTAGATGGCCGCCACATCACGTCGGGGTCACCAGTGTAGAGTTATGACGAACAGGGTGTGACGTAAAGTCTTGCGTAGCTCGCCTGTGGCGTTGAAGTTGGCGCCACATCACTTTTTGTGTTTTCAGGTCTTTGATTTTGTAGTTCGCATGTGGCATTGTAGATGGCCGCACACAGAGTCCACAGATGGCCACAATGAGTCAATGCCTCGCCGGTGTAAAGCAGTAATTAAAAGCCGTAGACATGCTACTAACTATTAATTTTAGTTGAAAATTAAAATTTGTAAAAAAAAATAGTGAGCGATTTCATTCTATATTCCCAATCCCGTTTGTTCTATTCATGTGGCTATTTCATAACACAACTAGTTACTTCTAAGAAGGAACACAACTACACATGACATGACTTAAGATAAAAAATTTGGAACATCAACTCGTTTTTAATTAAATGACCACAACTGTAGAACTAGTGTAGAGAAAATTATATACTATAGTTGTTTTTTATGGCTAGATAGAAGACACATTACCACTTTCTTCTGCTTCCCCACCACCGACACACCACAAATAATGTATATCTTGATACTCGCAAGCTTCTTCCTTGTCATCCTATAGCTATATTATTTTTGTTCCAGCAATATCTGTCCTACCTAACGACAATGTCGGTGACGGAGCACATGCCCCGCTCGCGCCTGCAGGCCGAGTGGGCCTTCACCGCACAGCTCGCCAAGCGCATCAAGTGCGCCGCCGTACTAGCGCCGCTCACATTCTCGTGAGTACTACACTTGTCTAGAGTATCTGCCGATCCAAACACTTCAAGATCGTTTGGTGCTTGAATGACATTGTAAGGCGGGCGCTGAAAAAAAGAGGTTAGGTATTGTCCACGCGCCAGAAGATCCTTGTGCAACTCAACATTTCATTTCGAACTATCTCTTTGGTTCCTGTCAACGTGCATCCTCTCACTGCTAGGCAACCTAATTGCTTTCTTTACTGCTTTTGTCAACAATTAAAGGGGAAGCACCAGGGTAAATGATTAATGAATGATGTCGCGGTAATTCAAATTTACTTTTTTTTAAATTTTATTCCTCCCTTAATATTAAACTTAGGTTGAAACTATCTAACTGTCACATAAATCTTGTCGTTATGTTTTATATGACGTGCAAATGACATTCAACTAGGGTGATCAAGGAATTACAAGGTCGACTGTACAGCTTGTCCAACCATAGCACATAGACATACAACATCATACGCACAGTGGTTATTTTGGCCACAGCTCAAAACTGAGGTCTTTGGTTACACGTCCTGAATGGAACAGAGCAAATATTTTTAAGGGTACTTATTACGAATCATTCGTTTATTTACAGAAACATCACATGCAATCAACTGAACAGGCTACTGAAGAATTACGAAGAGGAATTCAATAGTTTTAAGACCAACAAGGAGAAAAAACAGCTTGTGGATGCTGAGAGATCAGACAATTCTGACAAGTAAATATAATTTCATTGCTGTGTCCAGTTGTGCCAACACCATACCAACCTGCAAACTCTAAACAATTCAGTAAACGGCGTCAAACTTATCTAAAACTAGCTGTTACCAGCGGCTTCGCCCGCGTGGAGGTCGAAAATTATCCCACGGGAACATACTACCGGGATAAAAGTATTCTATATGGTAATCCAGGTTATAAACTATCTGTGTGCCAAATTTCATCCAAATTAGTTCAGCCATTTTTGCATGATTGAGTAACAAACAACCAAACATCTTCACTGGGTAATACGATACCGTTTAGTAAGGTAAGACTGGTTGTAAGACTTTCGGGCTTTTGACGACCCGTAATGACATCTAAAGTTCCAAATACGGTGATTATAAGTTTATGTCTAGGATAGACTAGCGACCGGCCCCTGCTTCGTACGGGTGTCATGTACTGACGTGGCGAAATGTCGAAACATCGACATTTCTTAGACTTAAACAGTCTGGAATAAATTACTTAAATGATGGTTAAAAACGCATCAACGCATGTGTATAGTACGATCTAAGCACCCACAGACAGGGAGAGCGACTTTGTGTTAAATTATAGATTCAACATTCTTTAGATTTTACTACGTTAAATCATTAACATTCCTGGAGAAAATGTAGATTGGTATGTTTACGTATTATGACTGGTACTAATGTTTCTTCTTTCAATATTTTTCCTTCTTACACTGTACTGTTCTAGTCTTCTTTAGACTCAGCGTGTTTTAGTTTGTCTTTAGACTCAGCGTTTACTGAGTAGAAAATAGCTCGAGCATGTTATTGGATGCCAATTTTGAGTGAATGGTCTTTCCGCGCTGTTTTGAACTCTGTTTTAGTTGTGATTAAATTAATTTATCATTTTATCAGTGAAAATCTGCTCGAGTATTTTTCTGCTCTGTTTGCGTTATCTCATATCATATTCTGCCAGTGTTTCTTGTTATTCAACTGTGTTTTATATTAATGTGGGGACGCGGTACAGGGTGCTCGGGAAATTCAAATTTTCATATATTTTTTGCTATTTGTGAATAGTAATTGTAGTAATTTGGGAAATTGAAATTAATAGAGTTAACTTATTACGTTATTCGCTACCATAATAACGTATTTGTGCTTTACAGAATTATAAAAGTTCAAAGTAGTAGCAGTTTGAGAGCTGTGGTGGCTCAGTCGTAACGGCCCCGATTTACGAGTTGTAGGTCGTGGGTTTAAATACAGGCAGGCGCTTTAAATTGTTTAAATAATTTTCATCATCATAGCTCTCAAAGCGGTGAAGGAAAACATCGTGAGGAAATCGGTATGTCCTAGAAGCAAAATTCGAAGACAAGTGACATGTACCAACTCGCACTGGGCCAGCGTGGTAAATTGCGGCTCACTCCCTCACGAAGAGAGGTGCCTTGTGTGAAGGTAGCCAGTGTAGAATAATTCAAATCATCAATACAGCCCTCTATTTGTATTTAATCCCATTTCATGAAATAGTCATTCATAAATATTATGGTCGCGAATCATACTTTGTTCAACATACTGCCTACATGCTTGACACTGACTTGCAAATTGCAAAAAGACGTAAGAAAATTTGAATTAGATGTTTACCTTGGCTCCTGTAACACTGTAATTCTTCAGCTCGGGCTTGAAGCACGCCATCTACGCCGTGTGCCGCTCGGCGCAGAGCATGTACGCCTGCTCGCGCGACGCCGCGCTGCAGGCGGCGCAGTGGGCGCGCGCGCTGGCGGCGCGTCTGGCGCGTGCGCCGCCGCCCGCGTACATGCACCAGCGCGGGCAGATCTTTGTGAGTATACGGTATAACTTGAAGCACGCCATCTACGCCGTGTGCCGCTCGGCGCAGAGCATGTACGCCTGCTCGCGCGACGCCGCGCTGCAGGCGGCGCAGTGGGCGCGCGCGCTGGCGGCGCGTCTGGCGCGTGCGCCGCCGCCCGCGTACATGCACCAGCGCGGGCAGATCTTTGTGAGTATACGGTATAACTTGAAGCACGCCATCTACGCCGTGTGCCGCTCGGCGCAGAGCATGTACGCCTGCTCGCGCGACGCCGCGCTGCAGGCGGCGCAGTGGGCGCGCGCGCTGGCGGCGCGCCTGGCGCGTGCGCCGCCGCCCGCGTACATGCACCAGCGCGGGCAGATCTTTGTGAGTATACGGTATAACTTGAAGCACGCCATCTACGCCGTGTGCCGCTCGGCGCAGAGCATGTACGCCTGCTCGCGCGACGCCGCGCTGCAGGCGGCGCAGTGGGCGCGCGCGCTGGCGGCGCGTCTGGCGCGTGCGCCGCCGCCCGCGTACATGCACCAGCGCGGGCAGATCTTTGTGAGTATACGGTATAACTTGAAGCACGCCATCTACGCCGTGTGCCGCTCGGCGCAGAGCATGTACGCCTGCTCGCGCGACGCCGCGCTGCAGGCGGCGCAGTGGGCGCGCGCGCTGGCGGCGCGCCTGGCGCGTGCGCCGCCGCCCGCGTACATGCACCAGCGCGGGCAGATCTTTGTGAGTATACGGTATAACTTGAAGCACGCCATCTACGCCGTGTGCCGCTCGGCGCAGAGCATGTACGCCTGCTCGCGCGACGCCGCGCTGCAGGCGGCGCAGTGGGCGCGCGCGCTGGCGGCGCGTCTGGCGCGTGCGCCGCCGCCCGCGTACATGCACCAGCGCGGGCAGATCTTTGTGAGTATACGGTATAACTTGAAGCACGCCATCTACGCCGTGTGCCGCTCGGCGCAGAGCATGTACGCCTGCTCGCGCGACGCCGCGCTGCAGGCGGCGCAGTGGGCGCGCGCGCTGGCGGCGCGCCTGGCGCGTGCGCCGCCGCCCGCGTACATGCACCAGCGCGGGCAGATCTTTGTGAGTATACGGTATAACTTGAAGCACGCCATCTACGCCGTGTGCCGCTCGGCGCAGAGCATGTACGCCTGCTCGCGCGACGCCGCGCTGCAGGCGGCGCAGTGGGCGCGCGCGCTGGCGGCGCGTCTGGCGCGTGCGCCGCCGCCCGCGTACATGCACCAGCGCGGGCAGATCTTTGTGAGTATACGGTATAACTTGAAGCACGCCATCTACGCCGTGTGCCGCTCGGCGCAGAGCATGTACGCCTGCTCGCGCGACGCCGCGCTGCAGGCGGCGCAGTGGGCGCGCGCGCTGGCGGCGCGTCTGGCGCGTGCGCCGCCGCCCGCGTACATGCACCAGCGCGGGCAGATCTTTGTGAGTATACGGTATAACTTGAAGCACGCCATCTACGCCGTGTGCCGCTCGGCGCAGAGCATGTACGCCTGCTCGCGCGACGCCGCGCTGCAGGCGGCGCAGTGGGCGCGCGCGCTGGCGGCGCGTCTGGCGCGTGCGCCGCCGCCCGCGTACATGCACCAGCGCGGGCAGATCTTTGTGAGTATACGGTATAACTTGAAGCACGCCATCTACGCCGTGTGCCGCTCGGCGCAGAGCATGTACGCCTGCTCGCGCGACGCCGCGCTGCAGGCGGCGCAGTGGGCGCGCGCGCTGGCGGCGCGTCTGGCGCGTGCGCCGCCGCCCGCGTACATGCACCAGCGCGGGCAGATCTTTGTGAGTATACGGTATAACTTGAAGCACGCCATCTACGCCGTGTGCCGCTCGGCGCAGAGCATGTACGCCTGCTCGCGCGACGCCGCGCTGCAGGCGGCGCAGTGGGCGCGCGCGCTGGCGGCGCGTCTGGCGCGTGCGCCGCCGCCCGCGTACATGCACCAGCGCGGGCAGATCTTTGTGAGTATACGGTATAACTTGAAGCACGCCATCTACGCCGTGTGCCGCTCGGCGCAGAGCATGTACGCCTGCTCGCGCGACGCCGCGCTGCAGGCGGCGCAGTGGGCGCGCGCGCTGGCGGCGCGTCTGGCGCGTGCGCCGCCGCCCGCGTACATGCACCAGCGCGGGCAGATCTTTGTGAGTATACGGTATAACTTGAAGCACGCCATCTACGCCGTGTGCCGCTCGGCGCAGAGCATGTACGCCTGCTCGCGCGACGCCGCGCTGCAGGCGGCGCAGTGGGCGCGCGCGCTGGCGGCGCGCCTGGCGCGTGCGCCGCCGCCCGCGTACATGCACCAGCGCGGGCAGATCTTTGTGAGTATACGGTATAACTTGAAGCACGCCATCTACGCCGTGTGCCGCTCGGCGCAGAGCATGTACGCCTGCTCGCGCGACGCCGCGCTGCAGGCGGCGCAGTGGGCGCGCGCGCTGGCGGCGCGTCTGGCGCGTGCGCCGCCGCCCGCGTACATGCACCAGCGCGGGCAGATCTTTGTGAGTATACTTAGTACTCAATATTTTTCCGGCCATAATATCAACTTACGGTTGAATGGTCAGTATACCTTTGCCCCTGATTACTTTGGGAGAGGAAAACAGAACAAAAAAAATCAAACGAATAAACACGCTAGCGGGAAGCGAGCTGAAGCCTTAGTGTGAGTTTCATTTAACCATCTCGATCAAACACATCGAGAGCGTTCGGTGCTCCGATTGATTCGTCGCCAATCCAAGGCCAATCAGAGCGCCAGCCATGGTCGATGCATTTGATCGAGATGGTGAAATGAAACTTACAGTAGGGCCACATGACAAAGATTAGTCTTGGTCAGCTTTGGACACAGAGAGATGGAAAAGGAGTAGAGGGGCCTTTGCCCAGCAGTGGGACGTTAATGGCTAATAAAAAAATAAATAAAAACGTTGAAATGTTATTTATGGCAGCATGACAAATGCACTTTAGGTACTGCACTTTGCAAAAATATTGAAGCACCGAGTTTTTCGTCTAAAATTGTCACTACCTTTAAATATTTGACCAATATAATATTATAATACGTCCCATGTTATAGGGAGCGAACTGGTGTGGTTCCAACCTGCTCTTTCCTATTCTCGAATTACATTCACAAGACCACAACATTATCATTCTCTTTAGACCACTGCACCGCCAACTTGCTGTAGTAGTATTGTTGCAAATAAATAGTATTCTTATCGCTGAACTGTTATTAAAACTACTGCCATGCTTACGGCACCACACATAAATGTGTGTGTTTTTTTTTTTCTAGAGCCTATAACTACTTCTTTCACAGAACTGCTTAATGGCGATCCGTGACTTCATCACCGGTCACATCGAGTTCGTCCTGGACAAGAGCCGGCTGTCTCCGTCCGAAGAGATGCACCGCGAGCTGCACGAGACCGTCGCCACGCGCGTGCGCGAGCTGCTGCTGCAGATGTTCAAGTTGGGCTTCGAGGTAAGCGAGCGGCGAATGTGTCAACTAACGCGCGCATGCATTGGATACTTCGGATTCAAATACTATGAGTAAAAGGGGGGGAGGGGGACTTATGATGCATGTAGGTACAGTCAAGTCTTGTATATCTTCGTCAGTTGTCATGCATGTGAAGAACATAGCTAAATGTCACTTTGCGGTATTTACATTACGACGTAATTTATAAGAAAGGTGTGCTCATAAAAATAATCAGTCGTTTTGTATCGGGCAGTTGATATTTTTTCGCGATTACCATGTTGGTTCCATGGAGAAAGTTTTTGGGTTTGATGGTCTGTACCACACCCTTAAATATGATCACACCATTCTGCTATATAATGCTGAGCTGGTAAAGTAGATCCTACCGTACAATAAGTAGGCAGAAATAGCCCTTAAGGTCGACGAATATACATATTTTGGCTGTGACTGTACTTCCGCATACAAATACTATTACTAAAAAGTAGGGGGGGGGGGGGGGCGTAACTTATATAGTGCATGTAGGTACACGGCGGGGGTAACACGCGTATATTGAGGCACTTGCACAGATTATTTAGACCTCCGTGTAAATAAGTGCGCGGCTCCATCAACGAATGCAATGAGTACACGTTCGCATGGACGTTAATATTTGTAGCGCGATTTTTCGTACACTAGATCTTCAACGCATTGCCTACCGCCGAGAGTTGTAAATCGAATAGTGTGTTTTTTCGACGCGCTGAGATACACTCTGATGGATCCTCAATGCTCGGTTCAACACGAATGCGCAGTGCGTGGTGGAACGTGGTCTTACGCGCCGCATGCCACTCGTGCGGGTTGCTCGCACCTTAACATACTCAAGTAACATGCACCGTGTAGAAACACCATAAATTAATGTGGCCAGTTAGACTATTATGATATCAGATGCCCTAATGAGTTTCTTTTAACCATCTCGATATAACGCATCGACCGCATTCGGCGCGTCGATTGAATCTGGATTGGTAAAGGATTGGTCCTTTCGGAGCGCCGAACGCGTTAAAAGAAACATACTAGGGCCTCTGGTGGTGTATAACCATTTGTATAATGGGCGTGTGCATCTGTGGGAATTTAGCTTTACAGCAGGAGTCCAGAAGGAAGATCTCTGGCAAGCAAGTATATATACCCCTGCAGACAGATTTTGATATTACTAAATAGATCTTATTACCTTCGAGTAAGGTGCATGCACGTTCGATGTTCACTATGCATCTGCTAACACAGCTTTTTATGCACAATATTTTTATGCACAGCAAAGGCGAACCTAAGTGTCAACTGATTGTTGCTGTTTTGATTAAATACAACTTATTATAAAAATGTGGCAACGCGTCCCAGTTTTGGTCATATCTATTATTCGCTTAGGAAAGGATAGGTAACAGAATGATTTATATAACGTAAAAGAGCGATCTAAACGCATGCAATTATATCTCAGATTTTTATCTAAAAATATGCTTTTTTTTCTACTTTTTACTTCCTCACATAATTTAAAATGCAATGTTTCTCAATCTGTATCTTATATTCTTTTGTGTGTTTAAAACTCAAGAACCACTTTTCTGACTTATGTGTATGTGTTTAAATTCATAGATAATGATGTTCCCTCTGGGTTTTTACCTTCCTATATTTTGCTTATTTATTTGTACTTCAAATCACGCCTGTGTTCCCCGAAGCGTTGGCAGAGATATATCACCCCAATTTCGCTGGTTATCTTTAACTTCAACGAAATAGGGGTCCAGCTTTAAAATAATGACTACGTCACTCACAAATACTGCAGCAGCTTCTAACAGCATGTACACGTTACGCACGATTGTCCACAGCTGCACAAAGAGCTATACAAGTTCGTGCATTGCCACCGGCCCGAAGACCCTGCCTTGCGAAGACTCCGGCCCGTGTCGCTGCAGCCGATACGGTCACCCATGGTGGAGCGACGGAGACGGCCCGAGACCATGATCGTGCATGAGTCTCTTAATCCTATGGTAGGGGAGGGGTGTAGGGTGTGTGATGCTTGGGGTTTGTTTTAGAGACGTAGACCTTGCGTTAACGCTCCTTTGGTGTTGCGTGAACGCAACATTGCCTGATGCCAGTGGTATTTAGATAAATAGTTCCAAGGGTTTCTAGTTTTAGGTTGAAAATAGATTCCTCAATATTCCTAGTGCTAACTTTGTGTTGAATCTAGTTGGAGTTTTCGTAGAAGTGAAGAGTTTGTAGTCTGTCTTTAACCCTCGTTTTATGGCTGTACAAGGATTTTATAGCATGTGATAAATATCGGAAATAACGTAGCTGCCGCCATCTTCATATACATCGACGCTTAAACTGAAACCATGAAATCAGCACATGATTCTAAACCTCCATCATATAATTTTTTTAAAGGCTATCAAAAAAAAAAAATTTTTTTTCATAGAGAAGTGCAATATCTACGTGGTCAAAATTATTTTTTATAATCGACGAAAAATTTCAACGTTAGTAGAACGCCTAGAATCATGTGTTGATTTCTTGGTAAAACGTTGTGCATCGACGTCACCGTGTACCAAAAGCACTGTTAACATCATTAGAGCGTCATAAGATCCTTGTAGCAGTGTAGTTGTGTTGTTGTTGTCTGTTTGAATTGTGGCTAATTTGATACTGCGGTGACTTTAGCTAACATTTGGTGCTATGCAACCATCTTGGTTTTAGGATTGTCTAGATCTCATTACGATTTAGTTTCAGCCGCCATTATTGTTGTGTTTTTGCCGCTGTTGTGTGCGTTTTGCAGTTATTTTAATTTTATAAACAGGTAAGACGAACTCGTACAGTTCTATTTTAGTGACTATCATAGTGGTTCGATTCCTTGTATGTTCTAACTTTATTGTACTGTGAGTGTAAATAAATGTAATTTGTGTGGCTTTTTTCTTACTTTTGCGGCTTGCTTTTTGATGCACTAATAAATTATGTTTACCAACCATTTACGGAGGCCTTTGTGTGAGTTTCATTTACCATCTCGATCAAACGCTTCGACCGTGTTTGGCGCTCTGATTGGCTCTGGATTGGTGACAGACCAATCGGAGCGCGATGGTTAAATGAAACTCACACTAGGGCCACAGTTTCTTAGCTCCTCTGGCACTACAAAACACTAATTCTTTTTAAGATAAACATATAGAACATAATTTTGTCTCTGTCTTTACGATGATTTAAATTCGTGTACCATTATATCTATGTCTTCAGTTGCCATAGCAACAATGTTAATAGCATTGTTATGTTTAGGCAGTTAGAGGTTAAGGTAGCCAGTTCGTCTATGGTTCAGGATTCCAGGTGAAGCTCGCTTCCACTTTCGGTTTGATCATCACTTATGACTAGGTGAGATGAAAGCCAAGAGCTCACCCGTTGTGGCAAAAAAACGTTTTCAGTTATTTGTAACGCAAACGGTAAACAAAAACATCCTTTGTTTTGGAAAGCATAGTTTTTGATAGATGTCAAATATTTATTCTACTGTGAAAGTGTGACGTTGTTTTAGATAAGTAAGTCCGATCATTTTACATAAATTGTCTCATTTATTATTTTGATTCCTATGTTTTATGTCGAGCCAACCCGTATTTCCTCAAACCGAGCGCTGCTCCTGTACAGATCCACAAGGAGCTGCACCGCCTGGTGTCGGAGGCGCCGCGCGCGCCGGCCGCGCCCGCGCGCCGCGCGCCCGCGCCGCCCGCGCCGCGCCGCGCGCGCTTCCTGCGCTCCGACAGCATCGTGGACGAGTACGAGAACAGCGTGTTCGACGAGCGCCTGTTCGATAACATACATAACTTTGGAGACAATCAGGTTAGGCAGTTATAACTTTGGAGTTTTAACTTACGGGTTAACGGAAACGCAAATTTAGTTTTGTTTTCAACCCATTTATTTTAGAATTGTTACTTAGAAAATCAGATTTGTAAAAAGACGTGATAAATGTGTTGCAGACATTGTATCTACGTCTCTCATCTAACTCTCTTATTGTGTCTTTGTAAAAATTGTATAAGCATTTAGATTTAGTTGTGACACACATCTTTGATTAGTTACATAATATTGAACACAAAATGGGGCACTTATTTTTCTAATATCCTATAATCACATAGATTCAAAAATTTACCAATGAACACATTTCATTGTTCGTGGCTGTACAGATAAGCGTTCAAGTATTTGTCTCAAAACTATTCAACAATTTTTCAAAATTATTCAACAATTTCTAGAAAACATTCAGTTCACTAACACCGTAAACATGCTTCACAGACTCAAAGTAGCATCGAGCTCATCCTATCAGGAGAACAGCCCCCCACCGAAGATGAAGTGGAACTCCGAACCCCAGTGGAACGTAGTGCCAGTTGCGAGGAGCGGCAGTGGGCCGCGCGGGTGGCGCGCGGCGTCATACAGTTCGCGCGCTGCTGGATGCTGTTCGTGGTGGAGCGGTGCGACCGCGGCCGCGGGCTGCGGCCCAGGTAAGCGGGCTTAAGGCGAAACGGAACTGTCCTTGCGCTATTACTGTAATTGTATTGAACTTAAATTACAACACAAAAAGGCAATAGATTAGTAACCAGGGTCGTCGGATATATTAAAGTTGTGTAAGAAACCGATAGATGTTTTTTTTTCGGAATTAAACTTAATTTGATAAGAGGCCATTTAAGTATTACCTACGTAAGCACTACAGGGGCGGGGGGGGGGGGGGTTCTTTGCTTTGCTTATTTTTTATGACATGGAGGATGGGGGTCTGGATGGTGATTACATCAGAAGTATTTCTTTTACTTTTTGGATTTTCTACAAAATTTAGTCGATTTTAGTTTACACATTTTAAGAACTGAATACCATCTCAATAAAAATTTGCTTAAATAAATATTACATGCGTAAAAGTCCTCTATACCAAGCCTATTCCTTATTTCTACACTAACTGCTGCTCATGAATCAATAAATAAACCAAAACACATTGAAAAATTTATGTACCAATGTTTACGTGAGCCCTTTGCTTACTTTTGCTGACGAGGGGGAGGGGGTTAATAATTGAAAAATATCTGCTTACGTAATACTTGAATGGCCCTCAAATAAACAGTTTGTTTCCTATTCATTAAATTAAATTTTATTCGAAAAATCCATCAGTTTCTTACGAAACTTCGACTATATCCGACGACCCTGGTTGCTTGTCTCTTTTGATGACCGTACACGTTTCAGTGACAGTGCGAAAACAGAACACATGAGAAATTGTAAAGCATTTTGTTTTTAATAAATGCTAACGACAATCTAAATGCATATATTTAATTGCCCAATTACCGGTTTGCTGATTCAGTGTTTTCCATTCAGAAGAATCAATTCGAGTAACTTTGGACATAATTAAATTATAACATTCCATTTTGTTAAAGCCTAAAAATTAATCATACAATTTTGTTACAGATGGGCAAGTCAAGGATTAGAGTTTCTAATGCTGGCCTGCGATCCACGGAATACGAAGCATTTAAGTGATGAAGAATTCGAGGTAACTGTGTATAATAAATAAACACTATGTAAGAATTATTGCAACAGTCCGTCGTTAATATTGACACATCGAGCTTTATACTGAGATTGTCATACAAGTATGAATTGTGGAAATAACGCTCTACATAGCAGTACTTTTAGCAAAAAGCATGTGCTATATTTACGAATGTGTACTGTTTCTATGGGGAAAATATTTGACTGATCCTCTAAATATTGACCGACTAATGATGCATGCTTCTTAAAATGATTGAATCTCTATAAACTTCTTGGGTTTCTAATGATGCATAATTATTTGATGTTCATAAAAAGAGGCCCATTCATTATATTAGAGGGTTTAATAATATTTTTAGGAAAGCAAAATGGGAATTATTGGCTAAGGTTGACTGGTAGAAAATGCCTCAGGCATTAAGTCCGCCTTTGTACAGTATTTTTTACTTGTGGATTAAATTTTAATAAATAAATAATTTGTGGTTCGAATAAATACATACGGTCCTAAAGTTGTCAGAAGCTGTACAACTGTGTGTAAAACGGTATTTAACAATGATATTTGTGGTCTTTAGGAACTGAAATCTTTAATGGATGGCTGCATCTCCCACGTGATTGGGTCCCGCCCCGCGCCCAACCCACCTACACACTCGCCTCGGCCGCGTCCTCGCCTACCGGTATGTACACGGTCCACAGTGGTCCAATATTACTAAAATTCCTTCTGCAGCGAATCGTACCAATTATCTCTCCGTAAAAAGGCTTCCTCAAAATATTTTTCATTTTTGGAAAACTTTGGAAACTTTGGAAAAAATTGGTTTAATATTGATTTTAAACGAGCAGGTATGAAAATAAATAAACTATTTAGATAATAACAGGGAAAAGTTAAAGCGTGTATAGAGCAGGCGGACAGTGAGGACTTTTAATTCAGAGAATAATTGGCAGGTGGAGAACCTGTACGGTTTCTTGGTCATAACCTTAAGAACAGCCCTCTGTGCTCGCTCCAACCCGAGCAGGTAGGTCTTGGCTGCACCTCTCCATGCGACTGACATAAGGCCAGGTAGACTTGTTTTAGGTTTTTCAGTGTTGCAGAAAAATCAAAAAATCAAAATCAAAATATTTTATTTCACATAAACCAGCAAGGGCACTTATGAAACGTCAGAAGCTAGGTGCAGAATCCCTTAGGGTCCGGAACACATTTATGAGCCACTTATTTCTGGCAATTATCGAGCCAATCTGTTTGTCCCACCTCAGTCCATCATCCATCAGCACTCCCAAATATTTCGCCGATTCTACCCGAGAGATAACCTGGCAGGTACATTTGTACCGGTCCTCGCAAGTATGTGGTATTATGGAATAGTCAGGCAGGGGTTTAGTGTTGGGTCTCAAAGAAAAGGGTAGGAAATGTGTTTTGTTGACGTTTAGTGTAAGAAGATTTAGTCTTAGCTAGGTCATTATTTTGGAGAGGGAATATTCGGCTTTAAATATCTTTGACCACCTGCCAATTCCGTCCCCATACAAATACTGCTGTATCATCTGCATATGTAAAGATTTAGCTGTGTAGAAGTGTCATTGTGCAGAGGTCATTTATATACACCAAAAACAACAGGGGTCCCAAAATACTCCCCTGTGGGACCCCAAAGAGGATTGTCCGCTCCTCGCTAGGACAATCGCTTATTTTGACAAATTGCTTACGCCGGGAAAGATAGTCTTTAAATATATTTAAAGCAGTGCCTCGTACACCTATTCGTTCTAACTTTGCTAAGAGGATAGGGACAGAAACTGTATCAAACGCCTTGGAGAGATCTAGATATATACATAGGCATCTATTTCTTGTGTCTAGGTTTTCCACTACTTGCTCTGTCAAATCCAACACTGCGTCCTCTCTAGAGACACGTGATCTGAATCCGTACTGGTTGTTGGCTAAGATATTAAAGCGATTCATAAAAAAATTGAGCTATTTGTACAGTATTTTCTTAAGATCTTTGATAAGGCTGACAGCACCGATATGGGTCTATAATTATTGACGCAGTCTCTGTCCCCACCCTTGTAAATTCTGGTCTAGCATGATTTTTTCATAAATTTTGTTCAATGCTGGAAGCACAGATATAGGTCTATAATTAGAGGGATCACTCTTACTACCCAATTTGACAGTTGGTACTACTTTACTATGTTTCATTTAGTCAGGAAACGTACAGGTGTCTAAACATTGATTAAATATGCCTGTTAGGACAGGCTGGACATACGAAGATTCAAAGGCTTTCTAAATAATACCTATATGAATAAACTCAAACTCAAACCATTTATTTCAAATAAACCAATTACAGGCACTTTTGAATTGTCAAGGTCGGTGAGTTAGAAAAATGAAGCTAGTTGCCCATTCCAAAGCGTAGGTACCTATGGAGAAGAACGGGCAAGAAACTCCATGGACACTCTTTTAAAATCTTGGTGTTGTTACAAAAAGTTGGTTACATCATTATGTTGAAATTTTCAATGTGAGAACGATGTAAAAAAGACGTGCACATTAAAGCGTCCGTAATTAAAACAAAATTAAAATAACAATTCAGAAATTAAAATAAGCCGTGGGAGCCAGGAGATGACCAGTCCCCAGTGACAATAAAAAAACATACAAACAAATAATGGAATGCAAGTACAAAAGTGAGTGACTAGACAGGCTAACATTTTTGAGAGCACCACGAAAAAACCACAGTAGAAGGACTGTAGCACAGCTGTAGCAGAGCTCGATATTCGATTACCTAAAATCTGTACCAACGTGAAAATGTTTAGATTAAACCTGTTCCCTCTTATTTATAAACGTTGCTTAAGTTATGGGATGTTTAAACGTCAAGAGTGTATGGTTAATCAGTCGCTTATCATTACTTAACTTAAAGCAACTTTTATTATTATATACTTTTTTACATAAAACAATTGGCAAACGTTTACGCGTTTGCCAATTGTTTTTGTAAAACAAACTTTTAAATTTAAGGTGAATCTTGTCGACATTTTTTCCATACAAATTTCGGGAGTGTATTACTACACTGTTTGACAATGTGTGTCAAAAATTGAACATGGTATGGTTTTGTCTCATTATTAATATTGTCTGTGCGGAAACAGAATACTAAAATAAAAAGCCATTAAAAAGTTAGGAGCCAACAAAGATTCGTTTTTCTAGCTAATTTAACGTAAATTTGGGCGTGTTTAAGTAATAAAAGAAGTGTAAAATCTCCAAAAGCAAGTCGGTACCGACGAAGCTCAAATATTGAAAAGTTCAATAAACTTTATTGGTCATTGATTTATGCAGAAGTTTTTTCATAAAACCCGATCTTCCGAAGGACTTTTCTTAATTTTCTATAAAAAATCCTGCATCTCACTCAATAACGTTGTGCGTGTCTAACTAGTGTCTAACTGCTCATCATTGATACTACTTCTGTCGGACACGATTCCTGGTGAGACAGCGTGCTTTTTAGCCAGGCTCATCAGTGAGTTCGAATCCGCGACTAAATTCCCCTTAATATATTATCTTTCAGCAATACCACCGTTTAACCTATCATTATCATGTTAAGTGAATGTGTGTATTCTTTTTTATTGAAATACAGTATCTTAAACTAAACAAAAAATATCTATTATATGAATACAGAGTCCATTCCCAAACAACTGCCCAAGCCGGGAGGCGCCCACGCCGCCCACTCCGCCGCCGATGGAGGCCGACCCGCTCAGCTATCCCGAAGTCGAGTCTAACAGTAAGAGTCTTTGATATATTTGTGACAGTCGGAACCCGTAATAGCACTAGTATTACTACTCCGAATTGCGTAAATAAATACAGTTAACAGAAAATTGCTTCAACGGGTTTTTGTTAATTTTCCGAGTGCGAGTGATTCGTGATTGTTTCCCTTTATTTATGTATTTTCTAATCAATGTTTGTGTGCACAGGCCACAGACGCCGCGTGCTGGCCGCGATCGAGCGCGTGGACACAGAGCGCGACGCGCGCCTGCGCGGCAACCGGAACGTGGGCCACGTGCTGGGCGCGCCCGCCACGTGCTACGAGCCCAAGCTGCGCCAGCTCACCTTCAAGTGGCAGCGCGGGCTCAAGATAGGCGCCGGCACCTTCGGGAAGGTAGGACTTAACACCTCGCAGCCCCTTGTTATAATCATAGAAAGAAAATACATGTAAACAGCACAGACTAAAAGACACTACAGGTTCCAAATCTAAATCAGTACAAAAAATAGTGTATTCCGTGTAAATACCTCAATAAGATTTAAAAAAAAAACAGAAATGTGTGCGTCATGGCTGCCACTTAAAAGGCCTAACCCGTCAATAACCCTCCCCGTGCTCGTCCTCGGGGACTTCAATGCCAAGAACTTGACTTGGGGTTCCCGGTTGACGGATGTGCGGGGCAGGATGGTGTAGGACTGGGCTCTAGAGGTGGGCCTCGTCGTCCTAAACCGGGGTTCTATCGCCACGTATGTGCGGATGCGGGGTGAGTCGGTGGTGGACATTTCGTTCGCTAGCCCCGCTCTGTCGCTGCGTGTCGTGGACTAGCGCGTCATGGAGGGGGTGGAGATGTATTCCGACCACCGCTACATCCGGTTTGACGTCTCCGCCCAGACCTCGAGCGCGCCGGTCCAATAGGCCTCGTGTGGTCTGCGTTGGGCGCTGAAGCGGCTGGCCCGGGAGCTCCTCCTGGAAGTTTCAATCGTGCAGGCCTGGGTGTCACCACC
This sequence comes from Polymixis lichenea, assembly GCA_949091785.1. NCBI lineage: Eukaryota > Metazoa > Arthropoda > Insecta > Lepidoptera > Noctuidae > Polymixis > Polymixis lichenea. The sequence continues at coordinate 1,472,312 of OX420944.1, forward strand.
GGACAGGCCTACCGACATCAACGACGAGACGAGGTGGTTCCGGGAGGCCATGTCCGAGGTATGCGACGTGGCAATTCCCCGGGTCCAGCCAGGACGCGCTTCACGCCAGGTGTACTGGTGGTCGCCGGAGCTCACAGCTCTGCGCGAGACGTGAGTTGTTGCGCGGCACCGGTACACCAGGCACCGCAGGCTCCTTATCCGCCCTCCGGATACGGAAGCCATTCAGGCGGAGCTGTACGAGAGGTACAGAGCGGCGAAGACCGCCTTTCGAGCGGAGATGCTGCGGGCCAGAGTACTGGCCCGCGAGGTGTCGCTGAAGACTCTGAACAGAAAATCAAAAGTCATTTATTCAAACTAGGCTGAGAGTCAGCACTTTTTGAACGTCAAAATTACATAATAAAGTCCCCCAAAACGCCCGCCCTTCACCACTTCCTAGTGCTTTAGCTGTGAAGAAGAAGTGGCACAACAAACTCCCCAGCAGCACAGCTGTCTGTTGTGTTGGAAGAACTTGATTCTATACAATAATAGCATATAATTAACATTCAACAATAAATGAAAATTTAATTGATAAAAAAAATGGTTTATGCAGTCAAGTTAAATAAACGATGATATGAAGTAATTCATAGGACCTGTCAGTAGTTAAGCTAATTCTGGTGAAAGAACACAAACGTTGTCTTGAGTTAATCACAGCGACCAACAATTCTTATTGTTTAAGTAGTCGTTGATAGAATAGTATGCCTTCGAGCAAAGATTTGATTTTACTTTCGCTTTAAACGCATTAAAATGTAAATCTAGCAAAGAAGAGGGAAGCTTGTTATAAAAGGTTATACCAAGCCCAGCAAATGAGTTATGAACTTTATGAAGCCGATGAAATGGAGCACGTAGTTTGTCCTTATTTCTAGTATTAATATTATGAATATCACTGTTTTTGTGTATAAGTGTATATTTTGCCTAATGTATAAGATGTTAGCGAAGATGAATTGCGATGCCACCGTGAGAATACCAATATCTTAAAAAAAAATCTATCAGAGATACTCTTGCACCTAGTTGGTAAATTGCACGAACAGCTCGTTTTTGAAGAACAAAAATATTTTTTAATACAGTTGCTCAAAAAGTGGTGTATTGCAGGGACGTATAGCGTTCGGGATGTGGGCTATTACATACTAGTGCTTTTTTTTTACCTTTCCCGAACTCGTGCGTTCTCTTTCCCAACTGTCAAAATAATGTCTATTAAAAAGAAAAACCAACCATGAAGTTTTTACTAAAGAGTTTTTGTGATTCATACAAATACGTATATTTCTAAAAGGAAGCTACTAATTTATTTCAATATCAGATTTAATGATTTAATTGAATGAGTTAGGTTAGGTTTCATTTCATTTCATCTCATTAAATTTCATTTTCATTTCATATCAATAAAAAAAATCTACTGAAGACTAAGCTGTATGGATAGTTCCCTTTGCCTACCAAAATGGGTGAAAAAAAAAACTCTGCTTATATTATACGGTTGGCGCCATTTTCCAGAAATTTTCTTTGCGAGTTTAGTTGTTTGTTGCACAAAATGAGTAATTTCGACCCTATTTTTTTTGAATTAACACCACCGGAACTCAGTATAATTGCACAAAATGCTTCGGAGAACATTTTACCGGAAAAGTCAAAAAGTCGTTACATATCTACATACGACGAATTTATTGCGTGGAGAGAAGAGAAAAAAGCAAATAGTTTTTCAGAAAATGTTATGTTGGCATACTTCTCCGAACTCTCAGCAAAATTAAAACCGTCTACGTTATGGTCGAGATTTTCGATGATAAAAAGTATGCTGAAAATAAGGAACAACGTGGATATAAGTGAATACCCAAAATTAAATGCTTTCTTAAAACGACAATCAGACGGTTTTACAAGTAAAAAGTCGAAAATATTAACATCTAATGAAGTGGAAAGGTTTTTGAACGAAGCTCCCGATGATCGTTATTTAGCCACAAAGGTAATTTATTAATAAGTACTTATATTTTTCTTTAGTATTCAGTTTACGAAATCGCAAAATACAGTCAAAACATTATTTAAAAAAATATTAATCAAATCCCTTTTTTTGTAGGTTGCTCTGATTTTTGGCGTTGTTGGAGCTTGCCGCAGAGAGGAGTTAGCCAATATTACTTTAAAAGATATTGAAGCCCATGGAAAAATGCTACTAATCAAGATTCCGAACACAAAAAATAAGATACCGAGAAGCTTTGTTGTTGAAGGAGATTTTCTTAGAATAGTGCAAAAATATATGAATCAGTGGTCCCAAAAAGGAAAAACCGACCGTTTTTTTCAAAATTACCAAAAAGGGAAGTGTACAGCTCAAGCAATCGGGATAAACAAATTTGGTAATATGCCAAAAGAAATAGCAACGTTTCTTGGTCTGCCGGATGCTGAGTATTATACTGGGCACAGCTTCAGGAGGACCTCTGCTACATTATTGGCAGATTCAGGAGCCAATTTGACGTCCTTAAAGCGACTAGGAGGTTGGAAATCAGACAAAGTTGCAGAAAGCTATATTGGTGATTCATTAAACAACAAACTAGAAACTGGGAAAAAAATCACACAATCCATTAATTTAAGGTCCAGTCCGTCTTCTTCACATGTTGAAGAGAACGTTCGTCCATCTACCTTCGTTGATAATGATAATTCATCAGATCCAATTCCATCAACTAGCAAACGCCATTGTATGACAAATATACATGAACAATCATACGAAATTAATAATAGTTTGTCTCAAACAGTAAATATGCAACCTAAAACTTCCCCAGTTACTTTAAAAAACTGTACCAATTTCAATGTACATGTGTACTATAACTTTTATAAGAAATAAATGATTAGTTAGTTGAGTTTATTGTGTTTTTATTATTTTATTAAATTGCTTCATTTTTTCGCAACTGTATTAAAAATAGTCGTTCAGTACACCTGCGGAACCGTCATTGCAACTTGTTCCGACTGTCAACCCTCGCCTTCGGCTGCGCCTCGGCTCGGGTAGACATTTGTCGGAACTCTTTGCAATGACAGCCTTTCCGCACTTGTAATGAAATATACTATTTAATGTCAGCAGCAGAATGCCGTAGGACATAATGCTATGAAAATAACTAAAATAGACTAACCGAGCTGTATCAACGTCAGTGTATTGTCTTACTTTTCTGACGGCGTATGCGGCCGGACTGAGCCTTCCCGCTAGGCTTGATATAATGTGATCCCCACTGAAGTTTGGCATCTACTGTTATGCCAAGAAAAACGGCCGCTTCTACAGTTGCAAGCACCTCATTATCTAAGACGATGTTGGGTCCCAGATTTCTTACATTCGGTAAAGCGAACTTTATACATTTAGTTTTCTTGGCATTGAGGAGATTATTCGGGGTAAATAGATATGGGCAAAATGTATCACTAAAAAGAAAAGATTGAAATGTATCTTCCGATCACTGGGATATGTATCACTCTTTTATATCTTTATATCCATATGTATCACTAGATCACGCTCGCGCGCACGACACGCAGCGCATTGAACTGACCCGATCCCGAACGGTAGTGAACGAAGGTCAAGGTTGAACTAATGACGCAAACTGATATTTTGTTTAATTTGAAATCGCAAATCTACTTTTGTTCTATCCTGATACTAAAAACGATGTCTTTATGACCGAAATTAGTTTGTTTTAATTGTGTAAAGTGTAAAGTGAATTTAGTTTACTAAAACTTTTTAAAGGAAAGTACACGTACAGTTAAAACCAGTATAGTACTTAAATATTCACTTTCCGCTTAACGACTTTATGCCGTACGCACCGGTTATAGAGTTACTAATTTACTTTTCTGTGCCGACGTATATCAGTTTATAATGGTCAAACAACTCACTCTATCCGTCTTGCGAAAGCGCGACAGAACTTTCTAAATAGTGAGGTGCGAAAGAGACGCCTGGACTTTCCGAAAATTTGTTTACGAGTATGGCTATGCGGTTGTGTTGCCGATACAGATTGAAAAAAAAAGGCCGTGAATCCGTGAGTGAGTGAGTTGTAAAGATACACTGATACACTGATACACTGATACATTCGGATGTGAATGGATATAAAGAGTGAGTGAGGAAACGGATCGATTCATATCTTTTGTATCTATCTCTCCTGAGTTACCCATCTCTAGTGATAAACCAATGCGTAACCCTTGAGAGTGCACTGTTTACGTTGTCAAAATATTGTCTATTCCTGTCTACTTTAAAGATAAGAGAGGTATCAGCAAACAGTACAACATCATAGATACCCTTTAAATATAATGGTAAATCATTAATGTACACTAAGAATAAGAATGGACCCAGTATTGAGCCTTGAGGTACACCTAACTGAACTGGTAGCCCGAAAGATTTCACACCATTAATATCTACACATTGGTGCCTATTATTTAAATAAGAATTTATTACGTTGAGAGTTTCATTTTGAACACCGTAATGACGTAGTTTACGCAATAGCGTGTCATGGTGCACGCAATCAAATGCTTTGGAAAGATCACAGAAAACTCCAATAGCATTTTGTGAGTTCTCCCATGCGTTAAATATGTGTTTCAGCAGAGCAACGCCCGCGTCTGTAGTTAAATGAAATGAATAAAATGAAGGAGACAATTAAAATTAAAATGACTTAGCAACTGCTTGAGTATTAACTTTTCAAATATTTTACTAAATGCCGATAAGATAGAAATGGGCCTAAAATTCCCAACGTTATTTTTATTACCTGATTTGTATAATGGTATGACTTTACTACTCTTCATGAGGTCGGAAAAAGTTCCTAAGTCAACACATTTAATAAAAGTAATAGCTGGATACGGGGCTACGATGTCGATTATATTACTTAAAAGTTTAATAGAGATGCCCCAGTAATCACCAGTGTTTTTAGACTTAAGTGTTTTAAAAATACTAACTACATCACGAGGTGTTACATGTTCGAAACTAAATAAGCGACTACATTTAGGCACACTACTATGCAGAAGGTTTTCCGGTTTAGACGGGGATGAATTTAAGTTGCGAGTCGTAGTTAAAGGTATGTTGGCAAAAAACTCATTAAATGCCTCAGCTACGTCAGCAGCTTCAGTAACTATTTTGTTACTGACCATAATCTCTAGTTGTTTTTCTTGTTTAATCGACTTACCCGTTTCATTATTAATAATTTTCCGAGTAGTTTTTACTTTATTGGATTTTTTTATTGTATCACTTAAAAATGTTGATTTAGCAAAAACACAGATTTTTTAAATAATTTGGAATCATTTCGGACATACTCTAGAAAAGGACTATCAAACCTGTATTTTTTCAAACCATATAACTCGTATAGTCTTGCTCTACTTTTATAAATACCAGGAGTGGCATATTGGTTGAAGCCAACGGAGGTGCCATTAATGTTAATGGTTTTGGTCTTGAAAGTAGATTGGTATTCTTTTTGCACAACATCAAAAAGGGATCCAAAGATTTTATTAGGATTCTCGTGTTCTGCTATAGATGGTGTAATTCTATAAGCTATGTTATTTTTAAATTTGTTGCAACGACTAGCAGTATATGGCCTGCATTCTACTTTATGTGGTTTTTTATGTAATGGTAAAGGAAAGCTAGCCAATAATCCACAATGGTCAGATGTCAAGTCAGTTAGTACTAATTTATTTTTGGCATCACAATCACTATTATAAAGAAAAGTCGTCGTAGAAGCCGTGATCCTAGTAGGTTCTAAAAACAAGTTAGTTAAATTAAAAGATCTAAACAGACTAAGAAGTCTAATACTTAATGGAGTAACATCTAAAATATTAATATTAAAATCTCCACATAAAATTAGAGTTTTATTACTTGATTTTAACTTATTGAGTAAATCCTCCATTCCCGATTCGAAACTAATGAAATCCCCAGAGGGTGGTCGATAAACACAAATAATAATAAGACGACAGAGACGCGTGGGGACGCCCCTTCAAAACGGTGCGGGATAAATAAAATCCGCCCCTGGGCTCCCCCGCTGACCCAGAGTCTCCGGCCTCAGCTCGTGCAGGACGTGGTGAGCGCTCTTGTCCCCTCGCGAAGGGAGCACCCCGCCCATGGTTCCGCCTCCTGCGGTGCCCGACGCGGACCACACCGACGACGACGACGATGCTCCACAGGTGACCGAGGTAGAGTTGAGAGTGCCGGTACGTAGGATGAATGCCAAGAATACCGCCCCAGGACCCGACGGCTTGTCTGGAAAAGCCTGAGTCCTGGCCTTAACTAAGAGGTCTCCTAAGCGCATGCTTGGAGGTGGGCCAGTTCCCACTTCACTGGAAGACGGGGAAACTGGTCCTCATTAAGAAGCCGGGGCGCCCCGCGGACTCTCCGTCCGCTTACCGGCCCATCGTGCTTCTTGACGAGGTGGGCAAGCTCTTTCAAAGAGGATTGCCAGACCGCCTCGTCGGGCGGCTGGTGCGGGTGGGGCCGGACTTGGCGGAGAGCCAATTTGGTTTCCGCAGGGGGCGCTCCACGGTGGACGCCATCATGCGCGTGCGAGCCCTCACGACGGGGGATGCTGTGGCCCGGGGTGGGGTCGTCTTGGCGGTGTCTCTAGACATCGCCAATGCCTTCAACACCCTGCCCTGGAGTTGCATCAGGGAGGCACTCCGGTATCACCGGATCCCGACCTACCTCTGTCGTGTGGTCGGTGCCTATTTGACGGACAGGGCCGTCATCTACCCCGGTCACCTAGGAGAATGGAACCGGCGAGAGATGTCGTACGGTGTCCCACAGGGATCGGTCCTGAGGTCGCATCTGTGGGACATCGGATACGACTGGGTGCCGACCTAAAATTGAGCGAACTCCGCTTACTGACGGAGTAATAAGATCATTAAAAGCATTAAACATAACCTTCCTTTGTGAAGTGATATTTCAATGAGACAACTGTTTTAGAACTGATTTGAGACTGAATTACTTTTGTAAATCATAATGTCATTGAAAAGTTCCCGTCAAAATATTAGATGCGCGGTTCGATCGAACTGCTAAGTTAATTTAGACGGGAGACTTAAGATCCAGGTTTTTTTTTTGGGTGGGAAATCATCAAATAACTTCTCTCGCTCTGGGTGGAGCGGGAGGGCGTGTCAGACTTTTACTGACTAAAACCCACCCGTGTTCCCTCAGTTGCCTGTGTGCCAGGGGCGGCGGTATCTCTTTCGAACAACCCGCACCCCTGGCACCCCGCACGCATCGGTCCTTGCGGGCCCCGTCAGTTGCTGCTGATATCTCTTTGAGGCGCGCGTGGAACACAACGCGCCGTCGACCCGGGCTTGGTCCTTACTGGACAGCGAGCTACCCATTACTCGCCGTCCGCAAGCCCGTGAAACATTTTTAGCTTTAGCGGCATCAGCGTAGTTTGCTACGCTGACGACACACTGGTCCTGGCGCAAGGGAGGTCTTACCAGGTGACGGCTGACTTAGCGACACACGGGGTTGCAACAATCGTGGGTAGGATCCGGCAACTGGGACTCGAGGTGGCCTTGCACAAGTCCGAGGTCATGTGGTTTCATGGTCCTCGGAATGCGCCACCGACGAGTTCCCAGATAACGGTGGGAGGCGTTCGCATCGGCGTCGATTCGACGATGAAGTACCTAGGACTCGTCCTCGAACACCGGTGGAACTTCGCGGAGCATTTCTGACGTTTGGCTCCCAGATTGGACCAGGCCAGGGCTGCCTTGAAGTGGCTCCTGCCCAATCTAGGGGTGCCAAACGCTTCCTGCCGGAGGCTCTACGCGGGGTCGGGCCATGGCCGGGGCACCGCTGTGGGCGCTTACATTGAGGCGCCAATCAGCACGGCGGTTGAAGGCGGCCCATAGGCTCATGGCCATCCGTATGGCACGGGGATACCGCACGATCTCCGGTGAGGCGGCAGGGCTCCTTGCCGGATTGCCGCCATGGGATCTGGAGGCATAGGTCCTCGCGCACACCTGGGAGTGGCGCGAGGAGGCCAAACGCTGGGGCGTAACTCCGCTGCCGCGGGGAATCGCTGCACAGCGGACTGCGTTCCGGCGGAATCTCATGGCGACGTGGAGAGTGCGATTGTCGCAACCCAGTGCTGGGCACGCCACGATTGCGGCGGTCCCCTCTTTGAGGAGTGGCTTGAGAGGCGGCATGGCGTCCTCACCTTCCGCCTGACACAAGTCCTCACCGGACATGGTTGTTTCGGGAGGTTCCTGTTTCGGATAAGGCGGGAGAAAACGCCCGGGTGTTTCCACTGCGACGATCGCCCTGAGGACACGGTGGAGGTCTGCCCGGCTTGGGCGTTGCACTCCCGTGTCCTCGTGTAGGCGATCGGCGGCGGCGATCTCTCGTGTCCGGCCCTGGTCCAGGCCATGGTACGGAGTGAGAGTGCATGGTTAGCCTTCACGTCCTTCAGCGAAGCAGTGATGCTCGCAAAGAGGGAGGCGGTACACGTGAGGGAGAGGCAGTATGCGCCCTCACGGCCGTAGCCTTCGCAGGAGACGCCCTGGGCGTCGGGAATCCCAGGCTGATTCCCGGCCACCGTAGGCGCGGGCTTGCGGATGGTGAGTAATGGGTAGCTCGCTGTTTGGTAAGGACCAAGCCCGGGTCGACGGCGCGTTGTGTTTCACGTGCGCTTCAAAGAGATGTCAGCACCAACTGATGGGACCTGCTCGGGCCGATGCCTACCAGGGGTGCGGGTTGCTCGAAAGAGATACCGTGGCCCCTGGCACACAGGCAATTGAGGGAACATGGGTGGATTTTAGTCAGTAAAAGTCTGAGACCCCGTTCAATCGAGAGCGGGACAAGTTATTTTATGATTTCCCACTCAAGAAAACCCGCGCGATTATCCAAAGGTAGTTGAACCAGGCAAACTGGCATCGGCAATTCAAAAATATATATTTGTTATATTTAATTAGAAAAGCCTAAAAAAAAGCAAACATATATTGACTGTACTGCGCTTGAAAGCCGAATCCCGACGATTTTCCGGACGTGGACGAGAAATGCTTTTACTCGATCAAACAGGCTGTTCCAAACCCTTTGGAACAGCACGATGCCATTTTAGTAGCGGTGCAACACGTAAGTTAAAAGAAAAGAAAAAAAAATTGTCAACACACAATATCAGAATAGAAAACAAAAATCATAGTTATGTGATCTGTGTATATTTTCTTCGTCACTGAAATAATTTCGTTTCTGTTCCTAGGTGTACACGGTGGTGAACACAGAGAGCGGCCAACTGCTGGCCATGAAGGAGCTGTCGGTGGGCGCGGGCGACCGGCGCGCGCTGCAGCGCGCCGCCAACGAGCTCAAGGTGCTGGAGGGCGTGCTGCACCCGCACCTGGTGCGCTACTACGGCTGCGAGCTGCACAGGGTGAGGGTAGTGTACACTGTGCACACAGAGAGCGACAGTGGGCGCGGGCGACCGGCGCGCGCTGCAGCGCGCCGCCAACGAGCTCAAGGTGCTGGAGGGCGTGCTGCACCCGCACCTGGTGCGCTACTACGGCTGCGAGCTGCACAGGGTGAGGGTAGTGTACACTGTGCACACAGAGAGCGACAGTGGGCGCGGGCGACCGGCGCGCGCTGCAGCGCGCCGCCAACGAGCTCAAGGTGCTGGAGGGCGTGCTGCACCCGCACCTGGTGCGCTACTACGGCTGCGAGCTGCACAGGGTGAGGGTAGTGTACACTGTGCACACAGAGAGCGACAGTGGGCGCGGGCGACCGGCGCGCGCTGCAGCGCGCCGCCAACGAGCTCAAGGTGCTGGAGGGCGTGCTGCACCCGCACCTGGTGCGCTACTACGGCTGCGAGCTGCACAGGGTGAGGGTAGTGTACACTGTGCACACAGAGAGCGACAGTGGGCGCGGGCGACCGGCGCGCGCTGCAGCGCGCCGCCAACGAGCTCAAGGTGCTGGAGGGCGTGCTGCACCCGCACCTGGTGCGCTACTACGGCTGCGAGCTGCACAGGGTGAGGGTAGTGTACACTGTGCACACAGAGAGCGACAGTGGGCGCGGGCGACCGGCGCGCGCTGCAGCGCGCCGCCAACGAGCTCAAGGTGCTGGAGGGCGTGCTGCACCCGCACCTGGTGCGCTACTACGGCTGCGAGCTGCACAGGGTGAGGGTAGTGTACACTGTGCACACAGAGAGCGACAGTGGGCGCGGGCGACCGGCGCGCGCTGCAGCGCGCCGCCAACGAGCTCAAGGTGCTGGAGGGCGTGCTGCACCCGCACCTGGTGCGCTACTACGGCTGCGAGCTGCACAGGGTGAGGGTAGTGTACACTGTGCACACAGAGAGCGACAGTGGGCGCGGGCGACCGGCGCGCGCTGCAGCGCGCCGCCAACGAGCTCAAGGTGCTGGAGGGCGTGCTGCACCCGCACCTGGTGCGCTACTACGGCTGCGAGCTGCACAGGGTGAGGGTAGTGTACACTGTGCACACAGAGAGCGACAGTGGGCGCGGGCGACCGGCGCGCGCTGCAGCGCGCCGCCAACGAGCTCAAGGTGCTGGAGGGCGTGCTGCACCCGCACCTGGTGCGCTACTACGGCTGCGAGCTGCACAGGGTGAGGGTAGTGTACACTGTGCACACAGAGAGCGACAGTGGGCGCGGGCGACCGGCGCGCGCTGCAGCGCGCCGCCAACGAGCTCAAGGTGCTGGAGGGCGTGCTGCACCCGCACCTGGTGCGCTACTACGGCTGCGAGCTGCACAGGGTGAGGGTAGTGTACACTGTGCACACAGAGAGCGACAGTGGGCGCGGGCGACCGGCGCGCGCTGCAGCGCGCCGCCAACGAGCTCAAGGTGCTGGAGGGCGTGCTGCACCCGCACCTGGTGCGCTACTACGGCTGCGAGCTGCACAGGGTGAGGGTAGTGTACACTGTGCACACAGAGAGCGACAGTGGGCGCGGGCGACCGGCGCGCGCTGCAGCGCGCCGCCAACGAGCTCAAGGTGCTGGAGGGCGTGCTGCACCCGCACCTGGTGCGCTACTACGGCTGCGAGCTGCACAGGGTGAGGGTAGTGTACACTGTGCACACAGAGAGCGACAGTGGGCGCGGGCGACCGGCGCGCGCTGCAGCGCGCCGCCAACGAGCTCAAGGTGCTGGAGGGCGTGCTGCACCCGCACCTGGTGCGCTACTACGGCTGCGAGCTGCACAGGGTGAGGGTAGTGTACACTGTGCACACAGAGAGCGACAGTGGGCGCGGGCGACCGGCGCGCGCTGCAGCGCGCCGCCAACGAGCTCAAGGTGCTGGAGGGCGTGCTGCACCCGCACCTGGTGCGCTACTACGGCTGCGAGCTGCACAGGGTGAGGGTAGTGTACACTGTGCACACAGAGAGCGACAGTGGGCGCGGGCGACCGGCGCGCGCTGCAGCGCGCCGCCAACGAGCTCAAGGTGCTGGAGGGCGTGCTGCACCCGCACCTGGTGCGCTACTACGGCTGCGAGCTGCACAGGGTGAGGGTAGTGTACACTGTGCACACAGAGAGCGACAGTGGGCGCGGGCGACCGGCGCGCGCTGCAGCGCGCCGCCAACGAGCTCAAGGTGCTGGAGGGCGTGCTGCACCCGCACCTGGTGCGCTACTACGGCTGCGAGCTGCACAGGGTGAGGGTAGTGTACACTGTGCACACAGAGAGCGACAGTGGGCGCGGGCGACCGGCGCGCGCTGCAGCGCGCCGCCAACGAGCTCAAGGTGCTGGAGGGCGTGCTGCACCCGCACCTGGTGCGCTACTACGGCTGCGAGCTGCACAGGGTGAGGGTAGTGTACACTGTGCACACAGAGAGCGACAGTGGGCGCGGGCGACCGGCGCGCGCTGCAGCGCGCCGCCAACGAGCTCAAGGTGCTGGAGGGCGTGCTGCACCCGCACCTGGTGCGCTACTACGGCTGCGAGCTGCACAGGGTGAGGGTAGTGTACACTGTGCACACAGAGAGCGACAGTGGGCGCGGGCGACCGGCGCGCGCTGCAGCGCGCCGCCAACGAGCTCAAGGTGCTGGAGGGCGTGCTGCACCCGCACCTGGTGCGCTACTACGGCTGCGAGCTGCACAGGGTGAGGGTAGTGTACACTGTGCACACAGAGAGCGACAGTGGGCGCGGGCGACCGGCGCGCGCTGCAGCGCGCCGCCAACGAGCTCAAGGTGCTGGAGGGCGTGCTGCACCCGCACCTGGTGCGCTACTACGGCTGCGAGCTGCACAGGGTGAGGGTAGTGTACACTGTGCACACAGAGAGCGACAGTGGGCGCGGGCGACCGGCGCGCGCTGCAGCGCGCCGCCAACGAGCTCAAGGTGCTGGAGGGCGTGCTGCACCCGCACCTGGTGCGCTACTACGGCTGCGAGCTGCACAGGGTGAGGGTAGTGTACACTGTGCACACAGAGAGCGACAGTGGGCGCGGGCGACCGGCGCGCGCTGCAGCGCGCCGCCAACGAGCTCAAGGTGCTGGAGGGCGTGCTGCACCCGCACCTGGTGCGCTACTACGGCTGCGAGCTGCACAGGGTGAGGGTAGTGTACACTGTGCACACAGAGAGCGACAGTGGGCGCGGGCGACCGGCGCGCGCTGCAGCGCGCCGCCAACGAGCTCAAGGTGCTGGAGGGCGTGCTGCACCCGCACCTGGTGCGCTACTACGGCTGCGAGCTGCACAGGGTGAGGGTAGTGTACACTGTGCACACAGAGAGCGACAGTGGGCGCGGGCGACCGGCGCGCGCTGCAGCGCGCCGCCAACGAGCTCAAGGTGCTGGAGGGCGTGCTGCACCCGCACCTGGTGCGCTACTACGGCTGCGAGCTGCACAGGGTGAGGGTAGTGTACACTGTGCACACAGAGAGCGACAGTGGGCGCGGGCGACCGGCGCGCGCTGCAGCGCGCCGCCAACGAGCTCAAGGTGCTGGAGGGCGTGCTGCACCCGCACCTGGTGCGCTACTACGGCTGCGAGCTGCACAGGGTGAGGGTAGTGTACACTGTGCACACAGAGAGCGACAGTGGGCGCGGGCGACCGGCGCGCGCTGCAGCGCGCCGCCAACGAGCTCAAGGTGCTGGAGGGCGTGCTGCACCCGCACCTGGTGCGCTACTACGGCTGCGAGCTGCACAGGGTGAGGGTAGTGTACACTGTGCACACAGAGAGCGACAGTGGGCGCGGGCGACCGGCGCGCGCTGCAGCGCGCCGCCAACGAGCTCAAGGTGCTGGAGGGCGTGCTGCACCCGCACCTGGTGCGCTACTACGGCTGCGAGCTGCACAGGGTGAGGGTAGTGTACACTGTGCACACAGAGAGCGACAGTGGGCGCGGGCGACCGGCGCGCGCTGCAGCGCGCCGCCAACGAGCTCAAGGTGCTGGAGGGCGTGCTGCACCCGCACCTGGTGCGCTACTACGGCTGCGAGCTGCACAGGGTGAGGGTAGTGTACACTGTGCACACAGAGAGCGACAGTGGGCGCGGGCGACCGGCGCGCGCTGCAGCGCGCCGCCAACGAGCTCAAGGTGCTGGAGGGCGTGCTGCACCCGCACCTGGTGCGCTACTACGGCTGCGAGCTGCACAGGGTGAGGGTAGTGTACACTGTGCACACAGAGAGCGACAGTGGGCGCGGGCGACCGGCGCGCGCTGCAGCGCGCCGCCAACGAGCTCAAGGTGCTGGAGGGCGTGCTGCACCCGCACCTGGTGCGCTACTACGGCTGCGAGCTGCACAGGGTGAGGGTAGTGTACACTGTGCACACAGAGAGCGACAGTGGGCGCGGGCGACCGGCGCGCGCTGCAGCGCGCCGCCAACGAGCTCAAGGTGCTGGAGGGCGTGCTGCACCCGCACCTGGTGCGCTACTACGGCTGCGAGCTGCACAGGGTGAGGGTAGTGTACACTGTGCACACAGAGAGCGACAGTGGGCGCGGGCGACCGGCGCGCGCTGCAGCGCGCCGCCAACGAGCTCAAGGTGCTGGAGGGCGTGCTGCACCCGCACCTGGTGCGCTACTACGGCTGCGAGCTGCACAGGGTGAGGGTAGTGTACACTGTGCACACAGAGAGCGACAGTGGGCGCGGGCGACCGGCGCGCGCTGCAGCGCGCCGCCAACGAGCTCAAGGTGCTGGAGGGCGTGCTGCACCCGCACCTGGTGCGCTACTACGGCTGCGAGCTGCACAGGGTGAGGGTAGTGTACACTGTGCACACAGAGAGCGACAGTGGGCGCGGGCGACCGGCGCGCGCTGCAGCGCGCCGCCAACGAGCTCAAGGTGCTGGAGGGCGTGCTGCACCCGCACCTGGTGCGCTACTACGGCTGCGAGCTGCACAGGGTGAGGGTAGTGTACACTGTGCACACAGAGAGCGACAGTGGGCGCGGGCGACCGGCGCGCGCTGCAGCGCGCCGCCAACGAGCTCAAGGTGCTGGAGGGCGTGCTGCACCCGCACCTGGTGCGCTACTACGGCTGCGAGCTGCACAGGGTGAGGGTAGTGTACACTGTGCACACAGAGAGCGACAGTGGGCGCGGGCGACCGGCGCGCGCTGCAGCGCGCCGCCAACGAGCTCAAGGTGCTGGAGGGCGTGCTGCACCCGCACCTGGTGCGCTACTACGGCTGCGAGCTGCACAGGGTGAGGGTAGTGTACACTGTGCACACAGAGAGCGACAGTGGGCGCGGGCGACCGGCGCGCGCTGCAGCGCGCCGCCAACGAGCTCAAGGTGCTGGAGGGCGTGCTGCACCCGCACCTGGTGCGCTACTACGGCTGCGAGCTGCACAGGGTGAGGGTAGTGTACACTGTGCACACAGAGAGCGACAGTGGGCGCGGGCGACCGGCGCGCGCTGCAGCGCGCCGCCAACGAGCTCAAGGTGCTGGAGGGCGTGCTGCACCCGCACCTGGTGCGCTACTACGGCTGCGAGCTGCACAGGGTGAGGGTAGTGTACACTGTGCACACAGAGAGCGACAGTGGGCGCGGGCGACCGGCGCGCGCTGCAGCGCGCCGCCAACGAGCTCAAGGTGCTGGAGGGCGTGCTGCACCCGCACCTGGTGCGCTACTACGGCTGCGAGCTGCACAGGGTGAGGGTAGTGTACACTGTGCACACAGAGAGCGACAGTGGGCGCGGGCGACCGGCGCGCGCTGCAGCGCGCCGCCAACGAGCTCAAGGTGCTGGAGGGCGTGCTGCACCCGCACCTGGTGCGCTACTACGGCTGCGAGCTGCACAGGGTGAGGGTAGTGTACACTGTGCACACAGAGAGCGACAGTGGGCGCGGGCGACCGGCGCGCGCTGCAGCGCGCCGCCAACGAGCTCAAGGTGCTGGAGGGCGTGCTGCACCCGCACCTGGTGCGCTACTACGGCTGCGAGCTGCACAGGGTGAGGGTAGTGTACACTGTGCACACAGAGAGCGACAGTGGGCGCGGGCGACCGGCGCGCGCTGCAGCGCGCCGCCAACGAGCTCAAGGTGCTGGAGGGCGTGCTGCACCCGCACCTGGTGCGCTACTACGGCTGCGAGCTGCACAGGGTGAGGGTAGTGTACACTGTGCACACAGAGAGCGACAGTGGGCGCGGGCGACCGGCGCGCGCTGCAGCGCGCCGCCAACGAGCTCAAGGTGCTGGAGGGCGTGCTGCACCCGCACCTGGTGCGCTACTACGGCTGCGAGCTGCACAGGGTGAGGGTAGTGTACACTGTGCACACAGAGAGCGACAGTGGGCGCGGGCGACCGGCCTGGCTCAAACTCGGTACACCTAGCTCAACTCGTCTATTAGTTCCAGTAGCAGTCATGTACACCTTCAGGTCACTCCATCAAGTCCGGAGGTAAGATCTAAACATAACTAACAAAACGAGCCTAGACTCGGTACAACTAGCTCCACTCGTCTATTAGTTCCAGTAATAGTCTTTGAAGTACACCTTCAGGTCACTCCATCAAGTCCAGAGGTAAGATGTGAACATAACTAACAAAAGGAGCCCAGACTCAGCACATCTAGCTCCATTCGTCTATTAGTTCCAGTAGCAGTCTTCGAAGTACACCTTCAGGTCACTCCATCAAATCCAAATCAAAATAATAATTATGAATTTATACTCTACTTACTTCTAGCAAAAGTAAATAAAATCTTACCTTGGTTGTCCGCAGTCCGTTTAAAATGCGTGAAGTATCAAGTTTATTATACCAATTATTTTGTATTCGTACAGCGATCTTTTTCACCACGAGCTGCTGCTTAAAAGCGACACATTGTCCACTCTTGACGGCGGCCGAGCGTAGACTTTTCGTTACAAATTTTTGTGCAATAAATCAAGACAACAACCAGTAAAATAACCCTTCATTCAATTCAATAAGATTCACGCGTAGAAGCTAAATATGAAAATAATCAATTAGGTTTTTATTTTTTTCTGAGACTATTTATTACATTTTGATAGTTTTCAACGTTTTCAGTTGAACACGTCTGGTTACATGTTTTTAAATAATAGAATTTATGTTATTAAATAGAAGCAAAAACTTCCTAAACTCACCAGTTTATCATTAATGTTGTGTGAAGAGGTAACGGAAATCTTTGTCAATTATTAGTTATATTTGGTTTAGTTTCATTTTGCGGGAAAAACACCGAAAAACTGCTTATTTTTGTCAGATTTGCAAATGCGTCCTTAATTACTTTATTCGTGTACATCGATCATCAGAACAATATTACACAGATACTTATTATTACACAAAGCTATGTACAAAAAGCAATAAATTTTTACGACCGATACTCACTGGTCAACGTACAGACGCCAGCACATCAAGCTACCCCAATCTGTCAAATATCTTTGATAGATTTTCATCTTTATTCCATAAGCCTATGGTTCATGTTCAATTGGGAAAATCTGACAGTTTGGGGTCGCTTGATGATTTGATTGATTCAACCTTACACGCAAGTCTTAAAGTTTGAATTAAAAATTGCCAATAAATAGCAATAAAGTTTTACGATCCAGGCTCTCCGCTAGGATAAGGCATGAGTGGAGTCAAATTGTCCAATATTTTTTGTTTATACTGTAATAATAAATGGCCTTTTATAATTTCGTTAAGGATAATGTATTTTAAAAAAAACGTACATATTAAGCATATTTTATTCTATTCTACGGTGTATATGTGTAATGATTATAATTTACCTGAATGTAAATCTTTTTGGATAGGGAACGTGCGCGACGAAGGGTCTGCCATCTAGTGGCGCAAATCCGAAGTTTTCTCGGAATCATTACTTGAAATTGACACTTCACGTAATAAAGTAATCTCATAAAAGAAGTGAAAAAATATAATGACTAAGTAAAAACGTATTGTTGTGTTTCTGGATGCTGGAACACTTCAAAGAAAACTCAAAATAATTCAAATGGTGTGAAATTCTAATACTTTCCCGCGGATATTATTTACTTTCCTTGGTTACGTGTTAAACGACAAAAGTCGATAAATGCAGTAAAAAAATGTGTAAGTATGAGTTTCAAAACATTTAGAAATAACTCAATAATGTTATTTGTAATAATAATACCGGAGTTTTATATGTACTATTCAATTCAAACAAATGTACCTAAGTAAACATAACCTCAAATTATTTTTGTTAGTTTTCGTTAGAGCACTATCTTGAGAATTTTTTAAGTAAATTAAAACACAGATGTGCCTACGTTTTCCAGATAGGCCTGCCTTACTTTTGCAATTTGTTCTTCTAATATTTTTATTGCAATCAAGCTGAAAAGAAGGCGACATGAACATGAAATGACTTCAGAAAATACTTTACAGTTATTTCGACATCATAAACGTTAGAAATCGTCATTTGAGCTACAATTTTGCCAGTTATTACTGCATTTACAGGATGCATAACTGTTTATTCTACACCTAAGACATGCCCGGACTCGGTAGAGTTTTTGGCCTTTGGACAAATTTTGACCACGCTGACGATCACTATTAATCGGCCGTAACCTATATTTTATCATTTTAATCATTAGAAACCATATAAATATAATGTAAACATTAATAGATTATACATTGGCGGCGGCAATACGATGACAGGTCTAAAGAGTTTCTTTTTTTGACCACACCGTGGCTCTCGTGTCGATTTGTGCTGCCATCTATAGTTCGTGCACGTTCCCTGTAGCATCACATTTATTAATTAATGAAACTAATAAATAGTAGTCATAGTCATTTATTTATTATTAATCTTCCTTTTTTTTGGGAATACATATTTTGATCTAATTATTAAACTTACAGACTTAAAACGAATCTATATATTATAAAGAGGTAAAGTTTGTGAGTTTGTGAGGTTGTGAGGTTGTAGGGAGTAAATATCTGGATCTACTGAACCGATTTTTTAAATTATTTTACCAATCGAAAGCCACGCTTTAACCCGAAAAATGAAAAGACTTTTTCGGGTTAGTCGAATTTGCAAAGTAAGTCGCAGAAAAAACGGTCGAACGAAAACGTTTCTTACGAACGCTGCCTTAACGATGAGAGATATATGATTTAGTTCTAGAGAAAAGTTGTAGAACTTGATAATGCCTACAAAAAAGTCAGCGACAGCATATGTCTTAACTTTAATATTTAAGTCACAAAAAGTAGTTTTTTATATTAAAAAAATAATTTAAATCGTTAGGTCATGTTTATTGGTCATATTGTCAACAATTATGAATTCTTATCAAAATACGTAAATTCATCGTCTCAAGTGTTTAAAACAAAAGACTTTTCCCTTTTACTGCATATAATTTGGACGAATGGTTAAAGAGATAATACGACATAGGTATGGAACCGCGACCGTGTTGGATACCGTATCTATTGAGTGATATAAAAATGTTTACCGCCCAACGAAGTGAGCACGGGTCAGCTAATAAACTATTAAACTCACAGGCAACGCCGCAAATAGCTGTTAAATTTTTACCTTTTTTGATTAATTTTGAAATAGTGTATGGAAATATGCAATATCGCTAATATGAAATATCACTTTCTAAAAAATACTCCGAACATACAACGCTTCCTTGGGTCGGATTGAAAGCTTAAAAAAAAAAACTCACATCTTTAAATTTATTCCATGCACTTAGTCAAAATTAAATCTATAAAATGTTACTATAATATTGATAGAAACAGCAAAGTACTCTCGGTGAGGACATTTTTTGCCGCTAATTGTGTATCTAGTTCTTTATTAGTGATTGAAGTTCGTGTATTATAGTTTCTCTAATGTTGTGTTCACTTGTGTTAAATCTGAGAGGATATTCTAAAACAATGTTTTCTTTTGACTCGGTTTAAGCTTGCGGTAAAACGTTAAGTTATTCGTTCTGTATAAAAAAAACTAAATTTCGATCAGAGTTAGGATCTTATTACAAAAATTGGCTCAATATGTTTTTAAACTATGAGCGTTGAAGTTTTGATGACATGATCGGTCAGCTCATGTTGAGCGGTGTCATAACCGATAACACTTGATGGTCTGCGCGGAATCACCTGATTCCGCGCAGTTTCGACAAATATTACGTGTCTCACATTGCTTACCACTGTGTTCTCCAGCGACATTTTCAGTTTAGGTCAGTACCCGTCCGCTTGTTGATTATGTTGTTTTGTGACGTGCAGGAAGAGATGCTCCTGTTCATGGAGCTGTGCGTGGAAGGCTCGCTGGAGGCGCTGGTGGCCACGTCGGGCGCGCTGGCCGAGCACACCGTGCGGCGCTACACCAAGCAGCTGCTGGCGGCCGTGCGCGAGCTGCACGCGCGCGCCATCGCGCACAGGGACATCAAGAGTGCGTACAGACCATCATATTATGTTCGAAAAAATTATCTGCTCCACAACGTAAATTACGCAATGAATGTTTTTCTATTGACAAAATAAAAGCCATTCCTACTGTAAGTGTGTTACGCAATTACCCCGCAGGACTTACAAGGACTCGATAGAAATCGACCAATCGGTTGATGTGAAATTAATGGTGAATGTACGCGAAATTCGAAATTTCTTGCATCAATCGGTCAAAATCAGTGTATTTTTACGTGATTTACATAGATCAACCTATTAAGTTGACGCTAAATACATCTGCGCAAAAATACACCTTGACAGTCTTGGTTGGTCTTGGTACTGACTGAGTAAAACGGATTAATAATCTAGCTCACATAACGAACATGTCTACTTATTCAAATTACTTCGATACGCAACTTGTTGCAGAAAAAAAAAATACGAAAGCCAAAAGTCTAAATGTAAACCATTTAGATTTTTGTCTACTTTCATTTACATTTACAAATCCAATATGGTAACTATCATAATTTATTTCAAGTGACTTTATCGTGTTTTTTTTGTGTCTTTTAATTTACTTGTCTCTGTTCCCCAGGCGGCAACATATTCCTAACAAACGAAGGCCACTGCCTGAAGCTGGGCGACTTTGGCTGCGCCGTGAAGATCCGCGCCAACACCACCGCGCCCGGAGAGCTGCAGGGATTCGTCGGCACGCAAGGTTTGTTACTGGCTTGCTATTATCCTTTACTCACAGAGAGAATAAGAAAAAGATGGAAATTCTTCGTCGTATCTATGATTCCAAATTATATGAGTTTCGACCAGAATCTAGAAATTTTTGTAACGAAACAGACGGTCAAATGGGGTGTTTGTTGCGCTACATCTTCCCAGCTTAAACACTTGGGAAGTGCGGCGTTCTTTGGGCTGCCTTTCGTAACTTTTAACTTTCAAAAAGAGCTGATTATTAGCATTATTTTAATCTTGAAAGAGCAAAGGATTATTTTCTCATTGTAAATTAAGTGAAATTTTTGATTATCCAACTGAATGGACATCACAGATGTGAAAATGTCATCATTTCAGCCGAAAAAAGTGCCACTGTTGGACATAGGCCTCAATGGGGGGGGGGGTGTTTGCCATAATCGCCACGATTGGCAGGCGGGTTGGCGATCGCAGTATGGTGGTAAAATGCATAGAGAACGCTGCTGCCCATTCTCTAGTAAATCCCTTAGTCGCCTTCTACGACACCCACAGGAAGAAATGTGATGGTGCTATTCTTTACTTCCGGCACCACACGGAACTGTGAATATGTAATAATTTAAAATTCATTTTGTCGTACTTCAGCATATATGGCTCCCGAGGTGTTCATGAAGTCGTCAGGTCACGGGCGCGCCGCAGACATCTGGTCGCTCGGCTGCGTAGTCACTGAGATGGCTTCTGGCGAGGTAAATATACATTATTTTACGAAGAAATACGTTTTGTAAATGTTTCAAACGAACGTGACTGTGTGATATTTTTGATACCTGTATCACGGGAAGGAAATGTGTTCGAGCATAGTCTAGAGTTTTATAATCTTTAAGGAATATGTGTCTACATTTTTTGCTTGAAGAATTTTTTTTTTTGTATTATCAAGAAGTATATCTATTTTCCATTTATTTAATTACTGAGGTACTGAAGTACCGGTAAGTTTAAGTAAAGTTAAATATTGTTTTTGGATTCTGAACTTGTAATGAAGCTATGCATTTCTTTTTCCCAGCGCCCCTTCTCCCAGTACGACAGCAACTACCAGATCATGTTCCTGGTGGGCTCGGGCGGCAGACCCGAGATCCCCGCGAGCCTGTCGGACGAGGGCCAGCAGTTCTGCCTGTCGTGCCTCACGCACGACGCAGACGTCAGGCCCCGCGCCGAGACGCTCACCTTGCATCACTTCCTTATGGTTAGTCAGCATCTGCAGATGAAGAAGATGTTGCCAACAACTATGTTGGGATCGGCTGCCTTTCTAACCGGATGCTGCTGGGCCTGACTGTATTCATTTACAAATGTTGCAATGGCTGCACTCTTATGAGTTTTTGACAGATTTTTTATGGCAAATCTCTTAATAACTCACAATGGAAAGATCATTGCAACGTCAGTAAATAAGTGTAGTATTGTACCATCGCGGACACTGGCGGTCGACCACTTACAACCTTATTGCTTAAGCCATAAGGGTGAAAAGGATCCACCGCTAGCGTACGCGGTTGTGCATGGAAGGACTGCCTAGCAGACCTCCACAGCAGCTGTTACTGGATAACACGTAGCCCTTTAGATTTTTAATGAAAATTACCTGGAAGATAACCAAATTGATTTTGTTTTCGTTGATTATATGAGTTCTAGTCACGTTTTGAAACACCAGTTTCACCTCCGTTGATTTTAATAGAAATTGTAACCGACAGCTGAAATAATACTTTAGTTATGGCATGCAAGGCAACCAGTGTTCATTTAATTTACGTGTTTCTATTTGCAAATAGTTTTCGCCCAAAGTTGATCTTTTTTTAGGTAGGTATTTTAATTTGTTATTTATTCATTTTCATGACAGTAAGTTATGTACTCTCTCTTATGTTAGTAGTTACAGTTCGTTCGCGTTAAGAATGCAGTGAGTCATCAGTGCAACTGCAAGATAAAGGTGTATTCACAGTGATGTTAAATTCAAACAAATTGTATTTTAAAAGATTAAGTTTAATTTTTTTTTTTTCGCTGGCGATTTCAATGTATTATTTTCCTTTTTTTACTAAGAATACTATGAACTGTTCTCTCGGACACACCGCATGCAGCTGCCGTTTTTTGTACTATGCTGTCCACAGTCACATTTTAATTACTTTTCTTTCCCCACTATGAATTATCGAACTACTTTTATTTTTACGAATTGGAGATGTATTCATTTAAAAAAAATTAAATCAGTTAACACAAATGACGGGACACAACCGTTGCGTTCGAAGCAGTGCCTTCAACTGTCATTGTGAACTTGACTTTGTAATTTGAAAAGATTTGATTGGTTAGGGGGCGGGGCTAGGCCGACGGATAATGATGACTCACTGCATTCTTAACGCGTATGTACTTTAGTAACAAGTTAGTACGTATACAATAGCCAACCCCACAGCGAACTCCATAATAGTTTATTAACACACCCAACCCATGTTCACAGGTAAAATCCGATGAGAGTGACTGCAACTGCGAGCCAGCGTTCCTCATCACAAAATGACGTGACCAATGACGTCACACGGCTATGAGAAACGTATACTACAACTAGTCTACTAGGCACACCATTGAACTTTTAGTTAGCTATTATCATGGGTAGTTGTGGGTACAATACACCTCTGCCCACCCCTTCAGGAAGTACAAGTGTGTTGTATTGTGGGTCACTTTGTACCCTAAGGCCTGCTGTACACGGCACGGAATCTTTACGTTACGGCGGCGTGTTTACCGTGTTGTAGAAAAATCGTGTGAGCTTGTGTATACGCTACGGTGACGGTGCCTGCTCTACTGCTGCCTGGTCATCGCAAGCTTCCATAGTGATCCATAGAACATTGCCGGCCGTGCCTACACACGGCGAATAAAGCGTAATTATTCACGGCAAGAATAACGTGTGTGTACAAACGGCCTAACTCCTATTAAAGAAATAACTTGACTTCTAGGCCAGTTGAAAAAGATTCATTTTAAAGACTATAAAGCGAAAGTGTTAATCTAATAATTGAACTATTTAATGCGTACTGTAAAGCATTTATTTTAATCACATTTACACAGAGATGTAAGTAAATGGAGTAATTAACTGACATAATTGCATGGTCTGTTATTGTCAGTGGCTCACTGTTCCATTTATTAACCAATCTGGTTTTAATTTAAACTATGACTACGAACTTATGTCGTGATGTGTGATAAAGAATCACAAATACTATTTATTGTATTTAATATATCCTAATGAAATAAACCTACTTTTAAGCCCGGAACTAAGTTGCTCAAAAGCTTGCATGCCATTTTGCCATCACAGCTTCTCTATAAGGGAATAGGCTCGCCCATATTACATGAGACATAAACAAAACTGGCGAAATGTGCGTGCACGATAGTACACATCTACCTACCCCATAGAGGATTACAGGCGTAATGTTGTGTTATGTAATTTGTATTCCTGGCTTAATATTGTATGTCCACTCTTTTAAAAAAGTCTTTCTGTAAAATTCTTCTTTAAATGAATTTATGTGTGACCCATTTACACTTTGAATTGTTAGAAATAGAAATAAAGAAATGTGTTTTTACCGTGTAAAATTATTGACTACCCGGAATTAAAATTCCATTGGGGAATGATAATGTAATCTTATGAGGATTGTCCGATATTAACGGATAAGCCATTTTGATTATGTATAACTAATGAATACACAGGTACATAACTACTATGTACATGAATGTAAATAAAATCAAATTAATGTGCCATTAGCGAAAATCAAGTAAAACTGCAAATTTTTTACCCCACATGTATGTATAGTCGATTTTATAGAAGTGAATTATGCTTATCAATAGCGTATTATATATATTTATAGACCAATATTTACTTTGGAATGGCACTAAACACAATTTACCTGCTCCAAATTACGGGGTAGCCCTCCGTGAAAGATTTTTTGTCTTTGTGCTGTTTTAAATTCTTGGGTTTAAAAGTGCCTGTGAATGGTGTGGTGGTGATATACATAAATATTATAACTTCGATTTTGAAGACTATCAAAACTTCACTTCTGTTGTAGCCGCTAAGATACATGTTTGATTGTTAGTATTAATCCAGATAACCACAATTTTTATAGACACAGTATGTATACTTAAATAAATAGGAATTGAGTCGTCCCGAACAAATGATAAATTATATGTAAATAAAGGTAAAAAATTATATTTTGATACTTATCGTAAATGAAATAGACAATTGTATTTTAATATTGTAAAATGTAAGATGATACTTATGTATGTGATAAGCGCACTTGAAAAGTGGTAAATGTATATCTTGGTTTTGGAGTCTGATACTTTTTGTTGCGATACAGTAGCGCAACTATTGCACTTACGGATTTTAGTTGACGGAAAACTTATAAAGCAATTAAAAGGATGGGGTGCCATGATTGGCGAGTTCTGATTTTGAATAAAATCGATTATCCTTCATTTACAATTGTTTCATTAATTTATTTACCTGTTGTATTACTTTTTTAACATCTAAAACTACACCTAGACAAAAACTGACCTATAAATTAGTTCAATGATCGCACAACACATAAAACGTACTGTGTTTGTGTGTATTGTGATATATTGGGTTGCAATAGTACGGCAGTGCTTCATTTGCCGGCAAAAAGTATCTATCAGTGGACCTTGCGTGTTTCTAAATGTAAAGTTTAAATGAAACAACACTTTGTTGCGGATAATTAATAGGAAAAATATATCAGAATATTTATTGGCCTTTTAAGTTGTATGTAATATTTTGATCAAAGCATTATCAATTCGGAGGGTCGCTAATGAAAATGCTAGGCCACCTCTGTTTGGCGTTTTCATTGACCGGCCCCCTACTCGACAATGCCGTGATCAAAATATTACCTACAACTTAAAAGGCCAATAAATATATCTTTTTTACTTTTTAGTTTTTTTTTTGGGTCGGGGGCTTTTTTTAATTTAACTTTTATTTCCTGCTTTTTAAACTTAATGTCTCGCTTAAATCTGCGCAGCGTTGCGTGTTTCCCACAGTGAAGTTTGTTACTAATCTATCCTCATTCCTCGTCTTGATCACTATTTATCCACAACCTATTCATTGAGACCTTTTCAATGAGCCCAAACACGATGCTTCTGCTGATTGTTGGTGGTTAACTTGAGTATCCTGGAAATTCCAGATGATGCTCCAGCATAGTTCAAGTTTACTTTGCTCGTCTAATATCATTGAAGTACTAAAATACCAAATTTCGAGTTGATCAGACCCGTGGAAGATGCTCAAATCCCTTCATCAACCAGAAAAGAGCTGATAATCTTCAAACGGCTAAACCGATTTTGATTAAACATATCTAAGAACACACCCGACTAGTTCACCTAAAACAAAATCAAAATCGGTTCATCCGTTCGGGAGCTACGATGCCACAGACACACACAAACACGTCAAACTTATAACACTCCGTCGTTTTTACGTCGGGGGTTAAACATACGGACAAATTAATAATATTAGTTAGAGCTATGGTCTAATGACCATGGAGGTTCGGGTCGTAAGTTTATAATAATTATTGTAACAACGTAATCCTTTAACAAGGTTAGACAATAAGTATGTTTTCTTCATTTAAAGTTTTACACTGTTTTAACTGTAAAATTGTTGTAACCATTTCGGATGATTTTGTGGCAACGCCTCAAAAAAACATGCAAGAAAAATAATAAAATAATATTGAATGGTTATAACAATGTATACTAGAAAGCACATTATTTTGTATTGTATTAATACATTATAATATCTTCTAGACATGGAATCGTGAACTGACTGTTATGTATTACGAAGTGAGAATTTTGTAGTGATTTGTTGTAGACATCAGAAATTGTATTTATTATATGAAAAGTTAATGTAATGCATGTTTTGTGTGTACATGAATAAATCAATTAATTGGTGTAAGCACCTAAGCCATTTTTTGTTTGAATTTGGACCTGTAATAAACTAGATATGCCAGTAGTTTTTACATGATAAAATTAATGTGTTTTCGGGGTTAGCAAGTAGCCCATTTCCAGTGGATCTTTGACTGTCGTTACGGGTCAGAAGCCCGAAAGTCTGACAACCAGTCTTACCAAGGGATCGTATATCGAAACTGGGTTGTGGAGGTCAGATAGGCAGTCGCTCCATGTAAAATACTGGTATTCAACTGCATCCGGTTAGACTGAAAGCCAACCCCAACCAGCACCCTAATTGCGTAACTCATGATTAATCGTAATGTTTCGTTTTGAAACAGATGACTAATCCATTGCTTTATATGTTCGTAAAATGTGTCTGCTCAACAACGTAAATAACGCAATGAATATTGTTGAACTGTCAAAATGAAACCGATTATGATTAATCGTGAGTTACGCAATTAGGGTGCTGGTTGGGAAAATACTATGTGCATGATGATGAAGTAGCCTATTTCCTTCTATAAGGATAAAGCTACCTATATGATATATTGTTTCAAAGTCGGTTCAGTGTAATCATGAAATGACCAAGAGCCTAATTTTTCCATTTAATTTTAAATCAGAGAAGTGTGGCACTCACACTTCTCTGATTTAGGTATTGCCAACGGAAAGAATTCAGGGTGTGGAGTTAGTGAAAAACATAATTCCAACGAAAAGTTGATTTATTGAGAGCAACATTCAATTGACACGGATACACTTACAAGCTACAGACATGTATGAGTTGCCACAGTGTACCAAATATCAGTAAAACAATCATTACATTAGTCGCCACGAAGAAATGTAGGTAGATGTTTTTCTTTAGATTTGGTATTTTTTCAGTTATATGGAAAAGGAGTTCGATAGTGGAAAATATTAAATGGTGTCCACCATTTAATATTTTCCACTATCGAACATTACACTATTGTAGATCATTTTTACTTTTGTATAGTTTTGGTTTTAGCAAATCAAATTACAATAATTCTTTCATCGTGCTACTGATATTTGTTACAATGTGACCTAGTACGGACAGGTACTGGTGACATCTAGGTATACATTTAACATTCATGGCTAAATACAATTCGTATACCTAATACTAAACAAGCAATTTGATATGTTTACATTACAAGTGGCAAGAGTCCATTTGGATTTTCTAATAGGTACATTTTAAAGACAATTTTTAGACTATCATTGCAATCACAAAATTACCAATTTTTTTTTTTCGTTAAAGATTTTTTTCACCTTACTCAAATATGAAAATTTAACAGTAATAATATTATCAGATTAAAATGCATGTTTTCTTATAATTAACAGCGATAATACAGACTAGGAACACGAATACATTTCTTCACAAATCAACCCCCTGTGCAGATGCTACACGCGTGTTTATTCTAATGTGATTTGTCAAATACTTAAAATGGATCCAAGTTGATGATAGTGTATCAAAAATTTCAATGTTCCAATGGATTAACGTTGACAGTCGATCTAAAATGATAGTGGATCCAAGTTAACAGTGACTCAGCAATCACTTAAAACCTTTAGTTTTCCAGCTGTGCAGGTAAACTTGCAAACAGCACTTAGTACATTTCTTATTTCTCGTACTATAAATTTGAAACATTATCTTCTTTCATCCCGTGCCCATCTGACTACACTCTGCACCTACATTCCATCAAATACATAAACCCTCCAGATTGTGCATATAGTTCTAAATACCTACGAACATTCTAAACATTCACCATTGAACATCATAATTGAATTGACGATAAATATTTTCCATTTGAATACTACACCATCAGAATTATCGAATATTAAATAGCAAACACTGTTCTTTCTTTCTTTATCTTTTAATAATTATTATGAGATCAATAATAGCTTTACTTAACATTACAATAGGGTAAATAGCTTGGCGTGTATTCTCTATAATTACTCTAAGGGTAATATTTATATTAATAATTATACAACAATAATTATCAACTATCGGTATAAGTTCTTACATGGTAAGTAGGTATAATGTATAATATCAGAAGGTTTGTATAACTCGTGATGAGATTACAGTTAATTTGTAAGTATGCCCTACAGGTGCGAAATATATATTGGTATAATACATATTTTACAGGTAGGTATAATACATAATCATAAATAGAGATACCTAAGGAAGAAATCATTATTTTGGTAAGGCCTTAGGTCTTAGGAAGGCTTTTATATATTTAAATCTGTTTATAAATTACGTAATATATACTATAACACTATCATCCATCCCACTAACATAAATAGCTAACAATGTATAATAATCAATTATGATTTAAATAACAATTATGAGTATAATAAATTTAAAATTTAAAATTTTAAAACTACAGCTACTAATAAATTATGAACTTTGTGCTCAAATATAAAATTCTAACAAAATATTATATTCGTTGATATCAGCTTTTGTCAGCAAATAAACATCTTTAATATTTAACGATATAGTTATAAAATGAAACATAACAATGCAATTTTTATTTACTGATGACATAAATATGTGCTGATTATAAGTTACTTATCTAAAACATAAGTAAATAAGTACTACCGTACTTGTCATAAGGTGTTTCACACTCATCTCTACTTGTGCTTCGCGGCGCGCTTATAAGCTATCTTTAGCTAACATTCAGTAGTAAAATTTTGAATTTAATATCATTCCTATAAGTGCCATAATGAGAAAACTGTTTTACGTCATACTCCGCTCAAGAATGTCAGGGTAAGTTTATTTTTTAATCATAAAACACGGTCTCGCATAGTTTCACGCAAACATATTTTTCCAATTTTAAAAAAAAAAAATTTTGAGACAAAAAATACACTAACCCTCAGAATATTTTACCAAATAGATTAAATACTGACAAATTGACTCTTAGCATTTCCTTATTAATACAATAATTGATACGAGTTATGATTAAAACTAGCCTTAATTTTAAACTTTGATATGTTTTGATATTCTTGGTCATGTCGAGCATGACAGTCATCATCGACGATATGTATACGATTTTCACTTAGGTACTAAAATATTATATTAGGTATAAATATTTTGAAATAAAAAAAGAAAAGAAAATACATTTGTTTAGCACGGACTAAAAATACACTATAAGACAGTACAGACAAAACTATAAAAAAGAAAACCAACAAAAAGTGTAAAGTGCGCCGCTGTCAGAAACCAGCGTCAAAGTGTGCATGAAGCACACTTTGACGCTAGTTTCTGACAGGCTGCACTAAAAAGGCGGCATAAATGGCCGACAGCTACTGTCTGACATTATCCGCTGGTTCGCTGTTTGAATCATAACAGCAAATCTTTTATTTTTATAAACAATGGCTCAAAGATCTTTATATTAAACGAATATTATTTGAAAATATCGTTTTTTTTTATAAGCTAGATGAGCAACAAATATATTTCTGAAAACTAAAATATAAATCAAAGAACATTTAGCTACACATTGAGTTATAATACAAATCTAAATATTATGTTATCACCACAGCATTGACATTTAACTCCTTAAAATAAATCACCTGTCCCCAACCTGTTACCAACGCAACAATTTATTATTTTAATTTTAATTTTAATCAATATTATTGATTTAATATTTTTTTTAATATGAATACAATATATCATTTATAAATGCCAACAAACAGTATTTAATTACGAAGTCAAATAATTCAACAAATAGATATCTACCTAATGTAAATTGTATAAGTAAGTAATATCAATTTCGCGACGATCACCAAAAATTATTTAATGCTTTAACCGATCTTCTGTTTTACCTTTTAAGTATGTTTTAAAACACCTATATTGTGCCGGCCATATCACCTGGAAAGGCTAAATTTTCAACAGTTTTTTTTTAATACATTCCGTGGTCGGGCTTCTTCATAATTTGCCAAAATTTTGAAACGGGCTGGGAACAATCGTGTATATAAATATATTTACCGAAATGTGTATAGATATATTTAGTAAACCATATATAAATAGCAACTACACATAGTGTAACTAACATTCAATATGTTCCTAATTAATTTCTTTACTGTGCATCTTCAATGATATACCTACATACTTACTTTCTATTTTTTTTCTTAAATCCTTTAAAAAATGTACGCTTTTTTGGCTATAATACTGCATTTAGTCGACTTCCGGGATTAAAAAAGCTGGTTTTTGTAAAACAAGGCTTCGAAGGTTGTGAATGTGATGATATACCAATTAACCGACAATCACAAACACTTAGGTATATGCATTTTTTTTTCTTGGCAAAGGTTATTTTATAACCTGCAGCTTTTGAAAAACACCCAGTCATATGCTAGAAAGGCGTGAATGCAAGTTCTAGTTTTCTCAATTAATTAATTGACTCACCTCTTCTCAGGGACCTGTGGGCTACGAAATGCATACGCCATCTAGTTTTAAAATGTTGTCCAAATTGGCTCGTAAAAGTGTCTTGAAGTTCTACTTACAGAAACAAACATATTATTTCAAAAGTCCTTAAACGAAATCAAAATAACAATAATTAATTTAAGGACATAATATGTTCCGATAGTTCTATATTCATAGGTTTCATAATCTAAGGGTAAAGGCAATAACAAGTCATAAGTTAATTCTCATATCTGTTTTTCTTTTTGAAACATACTACGATTGTTTATTCTAAGTATTAGAAAAGTCTTTCAAGATTTCAATTACGTAATGATAGCTACGTCATAAGTAACGCGACACTACGACGTTGCTACGCGCTACGGTTACGTACGCTGCTACGGTAACTCGTAGCACTTTAATTTTTATCTTTTTATTCGTGTTTATTATTTACTATTACTATTGTTTATTATGAGTGTTACTAAATTTAATTAGTGTCAACATTTGACGTTTACACATTAGACTTTTTTTACTAAACACCACTTCTTGTCACGTCAATGATAAACATACCTTGGTATTTTTGTGCGAAGATCATATTTTTTAGAACGGACCTTCTTTAAGTTTCCTTATCGTACCTTATATTCTGTAAACTTGGCAAATTAAAACTTGATTGGAAAAAATCACAGCACTTGTGATAGTAGATATGCGTGTGTTTTACAAGAGTACTACCTAATTAAATGTTTTTATATTAATGAATTTGTGCTTCATTTCCTTTACTTAAGAGTCCGCTGCGAGTTTGCTTCGGCCCCTCGTATGCCTACCAAAGGTCCGCGAAAAATATAATGAAATATATTTTTTTTAAGTATAAACATAATAAAATACCTACAATTTTATTTTATTTCCATTCCTTATTTTTTTTTTCATTTAGTAACTCTAAAACGTCGTTAATTTATTTAATTGTGCCTATTATTTGATACATAACATACGGCGAAAGGTACTTCGTTCCAACCGGGTGTCCCATATGACAACTCTCGACTTTTTAAAATCAGTAGTGACAAAATTATTTGAATAATCAATAGAAACAATCGCAGTATATTCCCACTCAGTCCGCCTAACGTTTAATATTTTCTACTAGTTAAACATATAATAGAGATCATCAACAAATGTATAAGTAAATATAATATAAAAGCTGTAAAGTTTCAACTATGTAAATTCATTGGCTAAGATATTTGATATGTAAGTTAAACCACATGAGAGTTAGAGATAGTTATACATAATCTAATATGTATAACGTTGGCTTTATTAGCACAAGCTTTTTTTTTTTTTTTTTTCATTTTGGCTTCACACGGTTTGTGCATTTAGCCAGTGTCAAGTAATTTTTCTTTTAGATCAAGTAAATGGCCCGATATCGGGCACGAAGTTACAAAACAGTCATAGTCGTCTTTAGTCAGTCAAGTCAAATCAAAGTTATTGTAAAGCGGTAGTAACTTTACAACAACCTAATAGGAGTTTTTGGGGGGAACACGAAAAGTCCACGTTAGTCACTTATTTTCACCTTCACTACACTTGTGCACTCACACGTAACTAAATTGAATAATTCACAATCAAAATTATACAATTTAATTCGCTATTTCACTAAATTCCATGAAAATGAAAATTCGTGCGACATGTTCCAACGCGATCCGGCCAAAAACTCTCAGCACAAGCTTTGTGCAAATAAATAATATAGTTTTTTTTTTTTTATCAGAACCGATAATTTTTATAAATATAATAGTTTTTTAAATCTAGGATAGAGTGCTTTATTTTTAGTTACTCTTATAGCTTACATTTCCATTTTAATAGACGTAAAATAAAATAACTTTAAGTATTTTATTTTCCTAATGCCATTGGGCAATTTTTTTACTAGTACTTGAACGGTATCCATGCTGTCGTTTCTTTGATTTTACCTACACTCGTCCGAATATTTTTAAATTATTTAACTCCTCTAATATCTCTCAAAAAAGCAAATGTACTTAATTATTTAGATTAAATATAGAGTTTTAATAATATTGACTAGAATAGCATAATTTCCACCACCTTGTCTAATACAGAGAATATTTTTGAAAACGACAACAATAAATAAACTATAGAATAGTGAAGAAACACCTAAAAAGGTCTAAGACTTCAGAGCGGCAACGTTTTTATAAACCTATAGCAACTATTAAAACTATCAATATAATACGATATATTTTATATTTCCCCCTTTCGCTCTAAGATACTAAAATTTTGACTACATTGATTTATAAGCAAAAATATGAATATATATAATGATATACGTATAGTTACTCGAATAAATTGTGACGCTTTAAAAATCATCATTTTTTAAGGACATACATCGTGAAACGATATAATTTTATAAAAATCTTCCAGACCCTTAATTTTAAAATTCTAACAAGTCCATTCATGATATGTTTAAGTTTGCTTACCTAGCGTGCATTTTATAAGTATATATAAATATATTGTAAATGCGTAAAAGTACTTTATAGTATAGCAACAAATCAACAAAAGTTTAGTTTTTTAAAAACAAGTGTAAATATTTACAAAAACAGATCGTATCTGCCAAAGCATTTGCGAAAATACATAAATAATTTGATTTTATGTATAAAAACGTGCATAAACACCATATATGTTTATATACCTTGCTCTGACTACAATATATTGCACTAACTAATCAGTTTACTCCCGGCGCATCTTATTTTAAAATATGAAAATGATTAAGAATAGTCCTTGCGGCAAAGGAGGGGTTTTATCATAATACTTAATGTTTAAACACCGAATCTACTCGTAATTACCTAACACGTAAAAATCATTCCACTCTACACCTACCCATGTCTTTCCTAAAACATCAAGCTTAAAACAGTGCGTTCCACCAAATAATAACAAACCTGTGCTGGTGCCAAATTAATTCTTGGAAACCCTAACCCTATCTCCTCAGTTTTACACCTTACGAGCTTGGAACATGAGTTTCATGGAATCGAGGGCTTCCTCCAAGGACTGCCTGAAGGCCTCGGTGTTGGTGACGCTGGACGAAGTAAACGAGGATATGCAAAAGATGATGCTGTCCTTCTTCGGGTTGTAGCTGCAGCCGTAGCCATCGGGGCAGACCGCCCCGTAGCCCATGAATGTGCCATCCGTTGTGGTGGTCACCTGGGAAATTAAGGTAAATGAGAAATGTATGTTTATTTTCGATTGGAAGACAAAATCAATGCCGTGGAAAATGGAAGAAATATTGTATAATAAAAGTAACAGTTAATTAGATGGGATAAGAAACATTACCCACAGTTAACACTCGTTATAATGCCAAGGATAGCTTACAATAATGATCAACTAGACAAAACAAGATGTGTTCCACTTCCAGAACAATTGTTCAACGCCACAACTACAGGTAAGAAAATTGGAGAAAAGAAAAGAGCAAGATTATCCAACTACTCACCTGACTAGTACTGAGCTTGAACTCGTTCATCTGCTTATAGGTGGCGTCACAGAAGACCGGGGGCAGTTCGCCCAGGGACTCCCGCGCTGCCTCGCGCAACCCCAGCAGGTGGTTGTCGATGCCTTTGCCCAGGATGTTGGCTTCCATGATAGATGTCTGCTTACGAGCTGCTTCTTCAAAGAGTTCTAGTTTCTTTTGCTCCTAGTGTTAAAAGAAATATCTTGTAGGCATGCTAGAGTTTATAACCACTGGTTTTTAAAGTCCATTCAACGAAATCTGGTATCTAATCATTTGTTTGGCTGTCGTCTTCTCCGCTAATCAATGATAACAGCTAACATGGGATTTGAAAGCAGATTTACTGTTCACGTTGGTGAGCCGTTATGAAACTGGGAGCAAGATGTGGACGTGGACGTGGCTTGGGTTATAGTGTTTTAAAGGACATTATAATGACTTGAAACAATCTAAATTCTCTAATACCTCAATAGCAGAGATGCATACAATTTTCCCACATAAAATTTACAACCAACCAAGTCTATGCTCACCCCATACAAATTGAAAGACACCTTCTTCTGTCCCTCGTCTCCGTCATTGAGGGGCGGTGTCTCCGCGGTGCACATGGCGGCTGCCCAGGACAGGGCTGCGGCGTGGGCAGACCTGATGTTGTCTACGCGACCGTTGCGGAACCGCCGCAGGGATGCTGACTCGTAGGTCGTGACTAGGTAGCCGTACATCCTGGGAAGGAAATAATTATATATCCATTATTGAATAAAATAACTAAAGATTATGAAAGAATATCGCGTAGTGACAATATAAAGTGTACCAAATGACTAGTGTGTAGTGTACCTTAGTCAGTGTAAACGAGACAAGTTCTAATGTAAATAAACTTGAGTTTTTTACATGAATATCTTTGCAAATTGTAGTTACACATCAAATAAAGTAGAAGACTGTAGTTTTATCGATTCAGTGCTTACATTAAAAACAAAATAATACAGTCCTTTGATGAGTGGTAAGTGAGCAAGTAGGACCTACTTGTAGTAAGCATACTGCATGGCGAGCTGGATGTAGACGTCGGGACTCGTGCGGCACGACTTCATGAACTCGCGCCCGTAGCCGCGGTACGTGTAGACCTTGTGGTCGAGATCTGAGATGGCCCTGTTGTTGAAATAAAAGACATTATTAATCAGAACACAGCAGAAATGGCAAGATAGTTACAGAATGATAAAATAAATTGGGTACCTACCTATGTAAAAATAAAACTAAGTTAGGACCACCTTTTAAAGTTCTAGTCTCTGGCACTTATAACTTTGCCGAAGTACTTATATGTTAAAGCTCAATGTGTTATACGGGCCTAGTGCAATTAAAATGATCCAAAACACACTATATTGAATGTTACTCCAGACTAATTTAAAGTTAATAAGGACTCAAATTCCTCACCGATCAAGATCCCTGGCAGCAGTTTCAATAGTCCTCTGCACGTCTGTGGTGACGTTCCACTTCATAGCCTGTGGGGCTGGCAGGAGGGCGGGTGGTGGTGCTGGCCTGTCTGCCACCTCTGCCCTGGCCAGCGCCCGCTCCGCCAGCCGGACCACTGCCACCCCCTCGGCTGCGCTGTGCTCGTAACACATGCCTACTGTGCCGTCTGACGAGATGATGAGCTGGAGGGAAGGTGGTGTATTAAATTGCGGAAATGTTTTTTAGATGTCTTGAGTTCTGTTACGTATTTATTTTATGTTAAGTTTAGTTTTTAATGGTTTCATTTGTATATTGGCGTGTGCTAGCTGACATGGCAAATATCAGAATTTTAAAGTTTTGTGTTTGATTGTTTTGTAATGTTCATTACTTAGTATATTATTGTATAGATTCAAGGTCTTCTAATTTAACAGACAGCTGTGCTGCTGGGGAGTTTGTTGCGCCATTTCTTCTTCCCAGATAGCACTAGGAAGCGGTGAAAATATGGCGCTTTGGGAGACTGTCTTTTGTAATGATGACCTACCAAAAATGCTGATTCTCAGCCTGATTTGAATAAATGAATTTCGATTTTAATTTTGTTCAGAATTTCAAAGACCGATGCTAAATAGTTACCTAACGATATTGGTGCCGATTCTCTTGTCACAAAATTCTCTAAACTAAACTAAAAATCACTAAAATTTAGTTTATTCCTGTCAAACGACGATTTCCCATTCTGGAATTGACTAAAGTGACACAACCTAACTATATTTTAGTTTGACAGCACTAAGATTGTACTGAGTTTTTAATTTAGCGAAAATGGTAATTTTGCTATTCTGATGTTGTCAACTTCATTATTCTATTCAATATAAAATTTTGATTCTCAAACTAAATCTGGCTATTTTTAATCGCGATTAAAAAGGTGTGGAATAAAATTAGTTGTCAAGAACTAAAATTCACACTGACACCTCGACTTCGGGCGCAAATACAGTACTGTATCTTTTTTTTTCTTTTCTTTTGCTTATATCTCGAAATTGGTGTGTCCTATCGTAAAAATAATGAAAATTTCGACCCCCTTTATAAAAGCTCGTACACCTCTAAAACTCAACATGTAGGTAATAATTTTTCATATTTTCGAAACAAAAAGTAAAAAAATCCATTTAAAACACGTCGAGGCTGCCCCCCCTGCGCGATTCCGGCTCTAAAAAAAATCACGGGGTAGGGCAAACGTGGAGTCGCGTTTGTCAAATTCAATTTTAGTTGTGTCAAAATTATTTTTAAATTTAGAGATCTTTTTTTGCAGAATAGCTTTAAGATTCTCATAGCCAAAAGTAAGGAATTTTAGTGATAGTTTAGTTAGTTTAGTTCGGTGTACAAGAGAATCGGCACCAATGTCATGAAAATTAAGAATTCGGAACCAAAGACCACTTCTATTACAAAAATTCTAACAATTAAGTTTGTTAGAATTTTTGTGTGTGCTGTTTTCCTATAATATTATTTAAGTCTAGTTATCATTCACCAGCTCACCTGAACAGTCTTATCGAACCACCGGTTGGCGGAGTGATAGCGCGTGCCGGCGCCGTGCATGGCGCGTAGCATGGCGTTGGTGTCGGCGTCTGTGTCGGCCTTGTCCCCACCGGCCTCGTCCAGGCACAGGATGCACAGTGCGCGGGAGATCAGCTCCAAATTCATGCGGTTCATCTCATCTGGGAGAAAAAAGGTAAATGGCTTAAGTATTTTTCTTTTTTGTTAAACCCACTTTATTTACTTAATTAAAACATTGACGTTTGGTATTTTAGCTTGGATCGAGGGATCGAGGTTGCAATTACGGAACCACTATCAGCTTGGACGCTATATTTTTTCCATGCCTTATCTCGTGTCAAAAATCAGGTAAAGAGATTAAGAAGTAATAGTAATAGAAAACCGAAACTCTTCAGATCAAACGTCGAAAATCTGACATCGAGTCGGCGACCACAAGTGATAGTGATCTAACTTATGTATACCTGTAACATTTAACCTTTCATCATGCATAGTTAACAGCTCAACAGTCTCACCCTTTATAAGCTGTTCTCTGGCCCTAGCCCACTGGTCTCGGTTCATAGACGTGAGCAGCCCGACCCTGGGGGCTGGTGGTGCCCCGGCTGCGTCAACCAGGGCATGCAGCAGTTGAGCTTGCATCTCGCCAGGAGTCAGCCTTCCACGGTCAGCTGCTTTCACTGGGATGGGGTAGAACTGTGGAGAAAAATTTGATGCTTGACTATTGTGTAAGGGACTTTATTTTATTTTATTATTTTTGGAAAACTTACAGCTAATCAGACACAATAGTTGCTAAGGCTTTAACATGGTGATAGCCAATTACAAGTTTTCACACATAGATTAACAATTAACTATGTACTAGGTAGCTGACAGCATTACATTCGCATACTGTATATTCGTATAATTTATAATAAAAGGGCTATGTTGTTTTGTCGAAGAAATGATTGCAAAGAGCCTTCTTTAATTTAGCCACATTAGTATTGAAAATATCTATGTCAATTTCCTGGCAGGTTTCATTATACATACGACTCGCCCTGATAATGTAGGAGTTTTGTCTGTAAATTGTTCCTGTTATTGGTATGTGCAACAAACGAGGTTTACGCAAAAACGAAGAACATACGCGCAGCCCAATTTTGCCCAGCAGCTCAGGGATGTTGTTGGATCCGTTTGCAATTTTGGATAAAAATGCTAAATCGGAAATTTTTCTTCTTTCATAAAGTGGAAGAACATGAAATTTTTTATTGGATTTGGATTTTTTATTGAATTTTGGATTGTAACCAATCTCCTTCTTAGCGTCTCGATGGCAAAAAATTCAAACATCTTTGGCACACACCAAAATTCAGCTGCGCGAACTCTTGCGTGAATTCACTGACGCAGTCATCAGATCGACAAATGCACAAGTGACAGGCTAAATATAAGTTATTGATTTATTCTCGCTCTGGAAGGCGTTCTAACGCTAACGCGTAATATTGACTAACGACCCATCCCGATTTCGCTCGGTGGTCATACATTATTTAAATAGGTGCTCCTATTTAAATAATGTATCCCTAGCTTAACTGTTTCGCGCGCAGTCGGAAGGACTTTTTTGACTTGATTTGTAATAGTCAATACCACCTACACGAATGTATACCTTAATCCGTGACCTAAATAAACCCCTTCAAAATCTATTTATTGATACATCCGTACAAACAGACTGACAGACAAACGCGTCAGGGGGACTTAGTTTAGTTAGTATGTGGTGATTGATAAATCCTGCCTAAACTAGATAACGAACGCACTGAGTAACCCAGGGCATAAAATATATTGAAATAAAACATCAAAAATGCGATTTATTTATGTATTCGTTATTCTGTGAATCTTACAAAAACATTCATCTAAAAATGAAGCCGGAGCTGATAATGTGTTCTAGTGTCTCGCCCACCCCAGATACCAGATCACTGTCATGACATGACAGCAACAGCACAGAGTTCTGTTCCCCACAAAACAGCTGCATTAATATGACAACTGCTTTCCTGCTTTATTTGCTTGTTCATTAGTTAATTGTGTTTTACCAGGGCCCAGTAACTCAGGTTTATGAATTTGAAAGCCTAAACTTTCTAATAGTGGAACAGCACCCCTGAATCCGGGTATCTAAAATAAAACCATTGTTACGCTGAAAGAGCTGTCGATATGGACTATCTAAGAAGATAGGCCAGAAGAGAGAGAGAGGAAGGGAGGAGGGGTGGAGGGGGGTAGAGTATAAAAATACTCTTACCTTTAGAAAAGGCACAAAAAGCTGTTCTCAAAGTTATGACTAAAAAGACTTTTCGATACCTAACCCCTAAACTTTATAGCGGCACAGCTACTAACCGTGAGACAGCTCTTTGTACAGCAAACAATAATTAGGAAAGATACAACGCTAATTTTGACCCTTCAATCTATAAACGTAAACGTCGATCGGATATAGTCTGCCCCCCAAACTGACACAGAACGACAATGGCAAAACGGCATTACAAAGATATTAGCTGGTTCCTGTACAATAAAATTAACAACATTCTAAACCTGTACCCCTTAAGAACAATGGTGTCAAAAAGAAAACTAAAATTGTGGCTCCTAAAACTAAATTATACAGCTACTGAGAACCTCCTTAATCAACATGAATAAGTATAATTACTAAAATAAAATAAAAATTTATTAAAAAAAAAAAAACGCGCCATTTACGTTAAACAGTAGCCTAATTTAATAAATGTTCATCCGTCATAATATAACACAAGCACACTCATATCAGCACACCCGCACCAGCACTCACTCAAACACATTGTACATATAAACACACCCTTGCACGTCGTGAATGTGGCACATTTATACTTTTGTATTTTAGTACCTAATTTTATATGGATATTCCTATAAAAAGGCACGTAACTCAATATTTTATTTTTACTACAGACGCTTGAAGTAATGTATCTAGTAAGATGATAGTATATATAGACCCTAGCAGCCCTGGTGTCCGTAACACAGGTTAATTCCTAACACGGAACTGGGTTATGCTCCGCTGTCCACTGTTATATTCCCATCCGTCAATTATGATGTAGTATTTAAGTTAAACTGTACTCAAAGTTTTTTTTAAATAAATTTGATTTGATTTGATTAATGAAAATATAAACTGAACAGTGGTCGACAAAAACTAATTTTATTTTCTTCTTTCAACCCTTGCGATTATTTTATCATTCTGTTACACTTGTAGTTCAATTCCATATCTACGATAAAAACAAACGTCAGATGTCAGACGTCGTATGAACCACAGAGTACATTTTTTTAGTATGAACGCTCTGTTGTTTTGTTTGCTTGTTCGTTGTGCTTATTTATTTTGGACTAGCTTTTGCCAGCAGCTTCGCCCACGCGGAACTTTCATCCCCTATTTAACTCCCTTAGAGGTTGAATTTCGAAAAAAAAATTCTTATTCCTGGTCTATATTATAAAGGGAACCTCTGTGCAAAATTTCAGATTTCTAGGTCCAAAGGTACTTCAAGTTGTTTCCCGTGTTTATGAAAATACATAATGAACTTAATGGCAAATGATCAGAAAGACTGACCTCGTCTTGTAATTGGCACGACTGCAACAGACTGGTTCCCTTAGATGCCTTAATATTCAAATGTGTATGAAGTTGCTGAACCATAAGCTGCTACTCGAAACTGTTGTGGAGACTATTAATCATTGGTTTCAAGCAGAAGATAGGATATCTTTTTAAAACTGCAGTTATCAAGTTCATTTTTTATTGTGACGTAATCAAGTTTAAGCCTGGTTTTTCGTTTGTTGTTTTTAATATGTCAAATGTATTCGTATTGTTGGTTCTAACACATGCCAATTCCATGTCTGTCTTCATTCCAATGTCTGGTTGTGACCTACAATTCGTAAGTTGGGGCCGATACCATTGCACTGGGCAACTTCTGCTCTCCATTTGCATTCTTGACTATATTGCATAAATTGTACCGCGTTTCAGGCAAATATTACTCCTAAGCGTTAGTAGAAAAAAAATATGTAACTTTTATCAAATTAGAAACAATAGAAGCAAACAATTCATTTGTAAGGGTACCGAACAATTGTATCAGCGCACCAACTGTTCCATGCGTTAGTAGTTACTCTTGCGCTTGTGGGTTTATTGTAACTAGAAAGAAGAATAATTGAAGCCGCAGTGAACGGCTGATTAAGATAAATCAAATCAAATCGTTTATTGCAATCCATAATGTACACCTACAGTTGGTAAATAAGAAAAATATAAACAATTATGGACCCTGTCGGGCACAGCAAATTTTTAAATAACTAAAAGAACTAGAGCGAGGAAGAGCGCTCTATTAATTTTCGTTTGAATTATTTTATATCCTATTAAATATTTTATATTTCTATTCATTTATTTATTATATTAATATTATATGTGCAAGTCTATCTATTAATTTATTATTTATTTTATTATATTAAAATAATGCTTATTTGTTTACTCGCTTAAAATTTGTTAATTATTATTTTTATTATTATAATAAATAGCATAATTACTAAGTATTGTAATTTATTTATTTTTGTTATTTTACTTATTAAATATCTTTTATTCATAATTATATATTATGATTTAACTTATCCGTTTGATATTCATTTACTGTGTAATAGCTTTTTTTAATTAAATATTGTTTTAATTTATTTAAAAATATACTGGTTTTGTTATGTTGTTTAATGTATTCTGGTAATTTATTATATATTTTTATTGACATTGACTATGGACTAGATGAGTGTAATTTAAGGCGGGACGGGGACAAATTTAGTCTGTTTTTATGGCGCAACAAGTAATTAGTTTGTATGTCTCCCCGTGTATTGTAGAAATCTGGATATTTGCGGACTAGTTTGCATAATTCCAAAATATAAAAACGAACTAAGGTGAGAATCTTGTGTTTCTGGAAGTAAGGCAACTATCTGTTAGTTCTATGTTGGCAATTATACGTACAAGCTTTTTTTGGAGGGTAAATATGGCGGGAGCGTCTGTGTTATTTCCCCATAAGATAATGCCATAATTAAACCAAGTGTGGGCATACGCGTAGTATGTGGCTAGTGCGGTTTGTAGGTTTGTAGTCTTTTTAATTAAGATTAAGATAACAAAATTTTAAATTGAAAATAGGCGCACAGTTTGCTTCCTAACTATTAGAAGATATATAATATAATATAATATAATTAATCTACACTCTCGAGACAATATTCATTGATCGACAGTATCAAAATGAAGCAACATTTTTCAAACCAATATTATGGCGAATTTGGCCCCCCAATTAATAATATACTTCCCTTAAGACAACCAAACTGCATCCCAAAACTTATCCAATACATAATAAAATAAGTTATTCATACTTGGGGACAGTTTCGTAACTAAGTTTCGTGCTTAAGTGATAAAGTGCACCGCGGCGGTTCTAAGTGCTAACGAAGTTACATGGCCGCCTCCTAAATAATGGAGTTATTCTTGTTACGCCAGATTTACAACGCAAGTCTTGCTGTAATTTAATTTTATAGGGCAATGTTTTAACCGTGGAGAGTTGGTGGTAGACTGAATGACATAACGAGTTTCTTTGTTGTATAAGCTCCATTCGAACCAGTCCAATCTGTAGTCGTATAATCGTCATAAAAAAAATTTTATGTCTAGTATCGTAACTAGAATAAGAACTAGATAAAGATTTTTGTTTAAAGAGATCCAGGCGTCGAACAATTTGTGCATGCATTACAGGAAAATCTATAAGAAGTGTACGGTCTTAAAGTAACATGGTAAATCTCTCAATATTGTGTGTACAAACTTAATTTGCAGTTGGAACATATGGGAAAACAATGTTTTTCAACTACAATATTAAGTTTGTTTTTGAGATTAATTCATTTCAACTACCGAACGTCGGAACCCATAATTGTGCATGGTCCGACATGAACTTGCCCGGTTTTTCTTTCTATCCAAGTTTTTGGGATCGAAATGATTGATCCTTTACTACCAACGATTTGCAGGAAAATAACACTGGTTAACACTAGTCATGCCACGCAAAGTCTGATAGCTAATATTGTTTTTGCCATCTCACTCATTAGTAAACAGCAATCGTTTTATTTCGATTGGCCTCAGTTTTCTTGTGATGTGTTGATTCGAAAAACCAGTACTATGGTGATAATCGCAAACAAACGGTCACGAATAAACAGTCGTTAAATTAATTGTTTTATTAGTTTAAATTTAGTGATTTATAAGTTATTTCTGTGATTGTGTGAATATGCCGAGAAAGTTTGTGTGAATATAACGATACTGACATATTTTGTTATATTTGTGGAGAATTAACTTTTAAAAAATAAAGACGAAATTTCACTAAAGTTGTGATGGAGTTATCGTCAGTATTTTGGTTTCCCTGTGGCTCATCAAGACAAATCTTGGGCCCCCCATATTTGTTGCATAACCGGTGTTAAGAATTTGAGTGATTGAAAGAAAGGGTCCCGTCGTATGCCGTTTGCTGTACCCATTATTGACAGGCCTGCACTGTCCTCCCATACCTAATATCACTGTAATTTGAAAACATTGTAAAAGCCAATTATTTTTAAAAGAGTAACCGTGGAGTTTCTGGCCGGCTCTTCTCCATAGGAAGCGACAAATTGGAACCGTGCACCTAGCTTCTGACGTTTCATAAGTGCCCTTGCAGGTTTATGTGAAATAAAATATTTTGATTTTGATTTCATGATTTGGACCGAACCAAAGATCACGTTTCGGACTGCTATTTTTGTCTTAATCAGATATAAGTCGAAGCGTGCGCCTGCACCTTGGATGAACAGGGGAATTCGGATGGCCCTGCGACGGAGGAACCGCGCGTTTCGGAAGTTTAAAAAGGATCGCTCGGAGGACGATTGGGCCTTCTTTAAGGCTGCTAGGAATCGGTGCAATCAGATGATACGCAACGCTAAACGCCGTCACATTCTAGATAATATCACTTCTTCTTCTGCCGATATTTGGAAGTTCCTTGGAACTTTGGGTATCGGCAAATCGCGACATTCGGACCTTCCTCACACAATTGGTTTGGACGACCTTAATCGCCATTTCGCCACTGTTCCAACTCTAAATAGTCTAACCAATAGAGGTATCAAAAACTATTAAGTCTCTCAAGGATTGTAAAAGTACAGGAAATGATAACCTCACAACAAATGTTATCA
This sequence comes from Polymixis lichenea, assembly GCA_949091785.1. Taxonomy (NCBI): domain Eukaryota; kingdom Metazoa; phylum Arthropoda; class Insecta; order Lepidoptera; family Noctuidae; genus Polymixis; species Polymixis lichenea. The sequence continues at coordinate 1,516,602 of OX420944.1, forward strand.
AAAAAGTCCATCACATCATTTGTCGCCCACTGTCTTACATCATAAACTTATGTTTTGAGAATGGAATTTTCCCAAATAAACTTAAAGTATCAATTATTAAACCATTGTATAAAAAAGGGGATAAGACCTCAATTAAAAACTATCGCCCCATAGCTTTAATACGGATATTTTCAAAAGTCATCGAAAAAGCCATCTATTACAGATTATCCAGCTTTCTCGAGTGTAAGAATGTTTTAGTGGACGAACAGAATGGCTTCAGGAAAAACAAGTCAATTAATCTTGCAGTATTCGATTTTCTGAAGAAAATAATGTCTGTCGTAGACAACGCAAAACCCATATGTGCCATTTACATGGATATGACTAAAGCCTTCGACTACGTTGACCATGCTAAACTTATTGACAAACTAGAGAGATACGGAATACGGGGTAAGGGACTTGATCTTATGACTTCATATTTAAGCAAGCGACAACAACATACAGAAATATCTAATATTAACGTTAAAACCAAATGCGAAGCTACATACCGTTCAAAATATAGAATGTTGAAGTTTGGTGTACCACAAGGGACTGTACTGGGGCCCCCATTATTTCTAGTCTATATTAATGATCTTCCAAAACATGTAAAACACCCAACAGTATTGTTCGCCGATGATAGCACAATAGTAATTAAAGCGGATGAATCTTATAATTATGAGCAAGAAATTAATGATACGTTAAGTCAAATCATTGAATGGCTAGAGGCGAACAATTTACAAATTAACTTACAAAAGACTAATATTATGCATTTTAATCAACGACAACAACGACAACATCCATTGAATATTAATTATAAAGGCATGTCAGTTACCACAACATCCAGCACAAAATTCTTAGGACTACTGATAGACAGCAAACTCACGTGGAAATTACAGGTTGAAGAAGTATGTAAAAAAATTAATACTTTCTCTTTTGCTCTTTATAAGCTAACCAAATTTGCTAATCGTTATGCCGTACTTGCTGCCTATCATAGCTATGTGGAATCTGTTCTGAGGTATGGAGTTATTTTCTGGGGAAACTCCACCGACAAAAATGATGTGTGCATTGCACAGAAAAAATGTGTACGCGCAATATGCAACTTGCGCTCAAGGAACAGTTGTAAGCCATATTTTAAATCATTAAAGCTTTTAACATTCCCGTCAATCTACATCTACGAAGTGGCGGTATTTGTTAAAATAAACCCACGGCTTTTTGAAATTAGGCCCCCCGCAAACTCACGTTTGAGAAAAAGGGAATCTAATATTCTCAGTGTTGGCCGCAGTCGAACAGCTCTTTTCCGCAAAAGTATTTATCAAATGGCTCCAGTATTTATAATGAAATTCGGCGAGAAATAAAGAATCTTAATTTAGTTATTTTTAAAAAACGACTGAAACAATTTTTAATTAGTAAATGTTATTACTCAATCACTGAATTTATGGAAGATTATTGTTGACGATGATGAATGATATTTTAAATTTTGACATAATTGTGTTTCTATTTTATGGCTTGACATTTTAATTATACCTACAGACATTTTATATTTCATTATTCTTGTGTGTAATATTTGTATGCTTGCGAGTAGAATGCAGCGCACTAACATTATCATTATAAGACCTATTATAAACTATGTACCTGCATTGTGACAAATAAAATGATTTGATTTGATTTGATTTGATTTGACCAAATGTCAAACACTCGACTACCTTGCTGGTCTGACGCGTCCCAATATTAGATTCTTTATTATCACCCCAGTCGACCCGGGAGAGATCAAAAAGATTATCCTTTCCATTAAATCCAAAGCCGTGGGTTGCGATGATATCAGCCGCCATATGATTGTAGCAGCTTTTGATCAACTCCTTCCTGCAATCTCCCACATCATAAACTTCTCCCTTTACATCATGTTTCCCTTTACATAGTGTTTTCCTTTCCCTATAGCGTCAAGCCCTTGTTCTGCCCCTGCCTAAGATACCCAATCCCTCTCTTCCAAGTCACTTTTGTTCAATCTTCATCCTTCCCTTTCTATCTAAAGTGCTCGAGGCCAGTGTGCATAAGCAATTCTCCCACTTTATTCACCGCAACTCCCTCATCAGTCCACTGCAATCCGGTTTCAGACCAGGTCACAGTACCATTTCTGCTCTCCTTAAAGTGACTGACGATATAAGGCGTGGCATGGAAGGCACTAAAGTTACAGTCTTAGTGTTAATAGACTTCTCCAATGCTTTTAATACCATCCGTCACGAAATCATTTTATCTATTCTTTCCTATCTTATGGTCTCTTCGGAGGTATTGGAATTATTTGCCTCTTATCTTTAGGGGCGTCAGCAGTCTGTTCGTGCTGGACACTCTTCATCAAGTTTGTGTGATCTTGCAGCTGGCGTCACTCAAGGCGGTATATTATCTCCTCTTTTGTTCTCCATTTTTATAAATCTCATTACCACTACTACCAGCTTCGGACTGCGTATCATCTTTATGCGGACGATCTGCAGCTTTACTGCCAGGCAAATGTTAACAACATAGCAGATGCGATTGAGGAGCTAAATCGAGATTTATTAGTAGTTAAGAACTGGTCTGATTGGTTTGGGGTGGTCGTTAACCCTGCCAAGTGTCAAGCTATCATTGTAGGGAGCCCCCACGGTACGAGAAAGATGAATGGCTTAATTGTGCCACCTGTAAAGTTGAACTCAGTCATCCCGTTTAGCTCCGATGTTAAAGATCTTGGCCTACATGTCGACACTTGTCTTGACTGGCGAAAGCAGGTCACGACTGTAAGTAAAAAAGTCACCGGAACGTTGCGGTTGCTCTATCGGTTGAAAAGCCTTCTCCCATCACACATAAAGGCTATGCTTGTAGAGTCCTTAAACTTTTCCATAATTGACTAAGGTGATGTATGTTACTATGACCTGAATGTAGATTAAACTTGACCGCCTTCTAAATAACTGCATTCGTTTCGTTTTCAATCTTCGTAAGTATGATCATGTGTCCGCGCACCGGTTGCTTTTAAAATAGCTACCCATCCGTCAGCGCAGAGAGTTGAGGGCTCTGTCAATGTTGTTTTCCATACTCGACAAACCAACTTCTTTTTCTTGCTTGAATTCCCAGGTTCAATACTTGTGCTCTGCGCGTAGTAAAAACCTTCGTTCCACCAATAATCGTCTTCTACGATGTCCCTCTCACCGCTCTGGTTTCATTAAATCTTCTTTCTTTGTCTATGCGGTGTTTCTTTGGAATGCGCTCCCTCTGAATATCAGGATGGCAACCAGTCGGTTATCGTGAGCATATTTGTAAGAAGTTGGCAGAATCATCCCAGCGCTGATTTGCTGGATTCGTTCTCTCCTTTACCTGTCGTTATTTCTCTCAAGACAAAGTTTATTTTCGTTATATATATGTATGTATCTATGTATTAGTATGTATTATTTTTCGAGTAACCTATCCCTTACGTTGCACCTGCCATGTTTTCTCTCTGCATCACCCTAAGGTTGACTGGTAGAAAATGCCTCAGGCATTAAGTCTGCCTTTGTACAATATTTGTCACTTGTGCATTAAGTTTTGATAAATAAAATAAATATAAAAGTTATCAATTAAAAAAAAAACAGTTACTGCGTACTTCGAGGCTAGTACCTTAATGCAAAAGATGCCAGGCGTACGGACATACACACAAATACTGTTTTATAGAACCTAGATGTGTCAAATGTACAGGCAAACATCCGACTGCTGACTGCAAAAAACCGGCAGACGAGAAGTCAAAATGCGTCGATTATAGAGGATATATAGTAGCCCAGGAAATGCAAGACAAAAAAAAGCAAAACTCTGAAGAAACCGTAACCAAAAAACCAGCACTGAGTTAACGAAAAAGTGCAAACTAGCTCACAATCGCAAAATCTTTACGTGGCACAAAACACTCAAAGGAAAACATACGCACATGCTACAGCAAAAACTGTAGACCTTGCAAATATTCGTGAGAATGTTAATACCGATAAAGGTATGGAAGGATAGTTGGACGAAATTATTAAATTGATGTCCTCATTTAACGCTCGTTTGAGTAGACTAGAAAATAGCGCAACTAATGCTATTTCCAGACAAAAAAATGGATCCATTAAAAATAATGGCATGGAACTCAAACGGACTACTTAAACATCAACAAGAATTGGAAGTAGTCCTGACCACAGCGAACATCGATATATGCCTTATATCTGAAACTCATTTTACCAGGCAATCATACATAAAGTTCCGAGGTTATAAAGTGTACCATGCACTGCACCCTGTCAATACTGCCCGAGGTGGGAGCACGGTTATACTCAAAGAAAATCTCCGTTATCATGAAGAACTGAAGTATGAATGACATGAAATTCAAGCTGTGGCGATTTGTATTCAATCACAACTGTATCCAGTCACCGTAGCGGCCATCTACTCGCCTCCGAGATACAATATAAAAAAAGTTAATTATGTGAGGTTCTTGCAACAACTCGGACAAAGATTCAGGTGGTGACTTCAACGCTAAAAATACGCATTGGTGGTCAAGACTAACCACCACTAAAGGAAAGGAACTTATGAGTGCCATGAAAGAGCTAAAGTGTGAAGTTATTTCGACCGGAAAACCAACCTATTGGCCAAGCGATCCACACAAAGTCCCAGATCTAATAGACTTTTTATAACTAAAAATATCTCCATGAATTATGTGAGCATCGATGAATGCTTTGACATGAATTCGAACCACTCACAATAATTTTATCAGTTTGGTATCGGATCCTATGCACGGAGAACAATCTGACACTTGTAAATACTTATACAGACTGGGTAAGTTTCAGAATAGACTTGGATAACACCGAAAAGCGGTAACAAAGAAACAGACGGCATCAGACGAGATGTCTACAAGATAAAAGACTGCTGAACACCCTCACTAAGCGTTATACGACAGAAATTTTACACTATAACGACTCCTTAACAAACTCCTTTACTTTCGCCAATTAACGAGTGACACTAAAACCAACTATTCGCTGTCAAAAGGTACTAAACACATGAAACGACCAATCGTACAAATTCCTCCTATCAATTAAGTAAATGGAAAATGGGTAGTAACAGGCGAACAAAAAGGTTTAAGGTTTGCTGAACATTTAGAGCATATATTCCAACCAAATGAAGCCCTGACTGATGAAAGGATAAATGAGGGAGTACAAATTAGCTCAGATATTAAGTTGGTTACCCCAAAAGAAGTATTTATTGAAATTAAGTGTAATTTTAATCGGAGAAAATCCCCCGGTTACGACTTAATTACAGGAGAAGTCAGACAAAATCTCCCACGTAAAGCTATAGTTAAGCTTACTGCGCTTATTAATGCTGTATTTCGGTCGAATCACGTTCCTGACATGTGGAAAGTAGCTGAAATCATCACGATAGCCAAGCCTGAAAAACCACCTCATGAAACAACCTCATTGTTACCTGCGTTCTCAAAACTCTTTGAGAAACTATTTCTAAAGAGATTGAAGCCGTTTATTGAAGCTGAAAATCGAATCCCCGATTACCAGTTTGGATTTAGAGCATACAACACTCTACGCTCGACCAAGTACACAGAATTAGTAATATTATTGAAAGAACACTAGAGGAAAAGAAGGTGTGGTCCACGGTTTTCCTTGATGTTGCATAGGCTTTCGATAAACTATCGCATGATGGCCTCATTTATAAGCTAAGAACAATGCTACCTCAACAGTTTTAAAACATCATAGAGTCCTGTCAAACAGATTGTTTCGATTAAGACAAAAAATGACTATTCGAACCTTAGGCAGATAAAAGCTGAAGTACCACAAGGTTGTGTACTAGGTCCGGTCCTGTATCTACTATACACCTGTGATATTCCTGAGCTAGAAAATAATGTCATTCCAACCTTTGCTCACGACACAGCTATCATGGCTGTTGGAAATAGTCACGAGGAAGCCGTAAAATAGGTTCAAGAGTCCGTAAATTGTGTTTATGATGGACTGCAAAATGGCAAAATGGCATATCCACATTGACTTAACGAATAAAAAGCGACAATACTTCCCAGTATTCAATAATCAACAAATACCATACGCAAATACTGCTAAGTATCTCGGCATGACCCTGGATGCAAAACTGCGCTCGAAAGAGCATGTCAAAAAGAAAATTGCGGAATTAGATATTCGATACAAAAAAAATGTATTGGCTACTTGGTAGACGATCACCGTTGTCAATATCTAATAAACTGTTATTATATTAACAACTTTTAAAGCCTGTATAGATCTACGGTATTTAGCTGTGGGGCGTCACCAGCCAAAGTAATGGTCAAATCATACCACGTTTTCAAAACAAAGTACTAAGGGATATAGTAAGCGCGCCCTGGTATATAAAAAATATCGACCTCCAGCTGGACCTCAAGATGGATGTCGTAAACATACAAAAATATGCAGAAGCTTATGAACACAGACTTCAGCATCACGTGAATGTCGAGGCCATCCAACTCCTTGACAACACTGAATTAGTGTGAAGACTAAAAAGGGTAAAACCCTTTGAGTTAGTTTAGTGCAGTGTAAGTGAACTTAGTGTAGTGCAAGTGCTGACTAATAAAGAACACGTCTTCCCCTTAACTTACAGTGAATAAGAAGGACGTAATTGGATGATTTCTTAGTTTGATAGTTACTTGGCAGTTTAAGTTATATTTAAATTACTTATTAGCTAATAGGCTAGATTGTAATGTGAATAAAGTATCATCTATTGTGATATTTCATAAAGGGGAAAAAAAAGCTAGGTCCCCTAATTTACAGTCAACTAAGAAACCAGTACTTCATAGTGACAATTTACCTTACCAGTTACAACTGCGTCCGTTACGATTGACGATTAACAGCCCTCCACTTCAAGCGAATCGCGGGCCGTTGATGACGACGATGAATCTGAGTTTGAAGAAATCTCAAACAACCCACACTTGTTAACTCAAGAAGACCTAAACGACTTGGTTCGCGACTTGAATTAGTCAATACAGCAGTCAGAACTCTTAGGATCTCGTTTGAAAGAATGGACTTTGGTACATTATGTAACCAAAATAAGCCATTTTCGAAATCGTGACGAACTCTTCAGATCATACTATTCTCAAGATGGAGACTTGGTGTACCTATTGTAATGATATAAATGGGGTGATGGAGAATTTGAAAATCGAATTTGATCCCTCTCATTGGCGCTTTTCACTGACTCTTCTAAAACTAACTTAAAGGCAGTTTTACTGCATAACGGAAATGTATTTCCTTCTGTACCCAGAGGTACAACGTAAAGTTGTAACTTGAATAAATCAAATATAGTAAATATTCTTTCAAAATCTGTGGTGATTTCAAAGTTGTTGCCCTATTACTCGAAGTTCAGCTGGGTTATACCAAATTCTGCTGTTTTTTTTGTGAATAGGATGGTTGGGATAAAAGAGACCATTATCAAAAAAAAGTATGGTCTACGCGAACATCTTTATGCCCTGGACAGAAAAGTTTGAAACATTTACCTCTTGTAGAGCCATCTGAAGTTCTTCTTCCACCATTGCACATTCAATTAGGCCTAATTAAAAAAATTGTTAGGGCGATGGATCGCAATGGCAGCGGCTTTTTGTTTATAAAAGAAAAGTTCCCTAAAATAAGTGACTCAAAGATAAAAGAGGGTATTTTCGTTGGACCTCAAATCAGGGCGTTAATAAAAGATCCAGTATTTGAAGAAAAAATTAACGATCTAGAAAAATGAGCATGGATATCTTTTAAAAACGTTGTTGCAAATTTTCTAGGTAACCATAAAAGTGAGAGGTACAAAGAGTTTGTTAGCGAGTTGTTGTTGGCTTATCAAGCATCGGGTTGCAACATGTTACTCAAGATTCATTTCTTAGACATCTAGTTTTTTTTCCTGAGAATTTGGGAGCTGTGAGCGGTGAGCACGGGGAGAGGTTCGATCAGGCCATTTCACAGGTGGAAAAGTGCTATCAGGGCAAATGGAACCCAAGGATGTTGGCCGATTATTGTTGGACGTTGAAAAGGGACCATGCCAGAAAACCCTAAATCGTAAATTTATAATAGGACATTTTTGCTTTTTTTGTTTCGGACTGTCATTATTTGTTGAAATTACATCAATCAAAAAAATTCTTGATCAATATTTTTTTTTAGTTACTTATTTTTACTAACAGTCATACATTAAAATAAAAAACATGAGTGAAGTTCGTGTGGCACGACAAGTTTAAATTTTGTTCCAGAGTGAATTTGAAACCGATGGCATGTGTATTTTAATAAAGGTTAACCCCCAAATACTCACATAGTTCCTGCAAGCGACCACGACCAGTTCTTCCGCCTCCTCAGCTCCTCGCTTGACTTGGGGTAGCTCGAGCCTGTCCTTGCCAACCTCGGGGATGCGACACACCCCCAGCAGTCGGTAGAACTGCTCCATGCAGAGCGGCTGCCCTTTCTCCCGGCTGGTGGCTCGCTCCAGAGGAAGCTCACCTCTGAAACAAGCCAGCTTTCATAGAAACCTTTAACTCTGTATATGCTTTGAAATAATATTGCCATGCAATTATATAGTGTAAGGCCTCTGAACATCTTAAGTAAAGAAGAAGTTCGTTTCTCACATGGAAATATGGAATATTTGGCGGTTCATGATGCACATCCCGTCTTATTACAGAACCATCTTATTCCGAGCATGGTAAAGTTCTTAATTAAAAAAATCCATAACCTAGACTCGATTTAACGTCCATTTTTTAATTGGAACTATAGCTTTGTCTTAACTATACTACTTAACTATATATATGTCTGGTTCGATGGTTTAATCCTGGGGCTAAAGATAAATCTTGTTTTATTGAGTTATAGAAATGGTTTTGTCGTAGGTCTGGCAGAGATAACGCTCTACAAAGCTAAACTATTTTGACATATTTTGTCTAAAACTCACTCAGTCTTATTACAAAAAAGGTTTTTCTTAGTCTCGATGCCGAACCTCAAACCTGAAATAAGGACCTAAAAAAAATTTAAATACAGTTCCTTTTACAAATAAAATCTTAAAACTATAAATAAAACACAACAATGTTATTAATGCCAAAAGGGCCTCAGCTCAGCATAATGTCAAGTGACTACACAGTATGCACCACCTGACGCTGATTTTCAGCTGCAACCCACAATTTGTAATTGTCAATGTTGTACTAAGAACTTAGAGTTTAGGCATATATGTAGTTTGAAATACAAAAACTGTCTCAAAGGTTTAGGCTCGGGTTAAAGTTAGATCGCGTTTTGTAATAAGATTTTTTATGGTCGCCTACCGACTGACTGACAATGGGTAGATGGTCTACAGAAGATCGCGAGGGAGATCCGGACGAAACGCGCACAGACCAGGGTAGCATGGCACAGAAGGGTGGAGGCCAACTCAGTAGTTGGTGGTGATTTACTTAGTCATGTTACTACTGGACCTTAGATCCTTTGGCTCAACCTACCTGTCCAGCATCTCCTTATAGTCCAGGAGGTCGTCGATGAATAGTGCTCCCAGGTCCGCCACTTCCTCCATCTTGGCGAAGTGGCGGCGAGGGAAAACCATGCCAGGGTTGGAGTTGATAGGCAGCGGCAGACGCACCTTCAGGTACATGTCGTCTAACCACCAGTCCGTCACCTAGGACAAGAGACCTGGGTCAACACCTACTAGTAGTAATATCAAATCTGGAGGGGCACGGCAGTGCCGCCGCTAAGTTGATCAAAAGAGCGGTACGGCCGTACCATCCTTTTCTCGAAACTTAGTTTTACATACAACCTGTAATTAATTCAATTAGCTTTGCTTACTTTCCATGTAGTGCTGCAGTGTATAACATTGCGTTTATACTGAATAGGTAAGATAGGGTAAACTCCCTGGAGTTTACCTGGCTAGCTTTCCTGAAAGCTTCAAAAATGGTAAAATAAAACTTGTGTTATAAAGTAAATTATATTTATTGACTACTTATCACTATCACAATAAAATAATAACGCAACACAAATTCTACTCTCTATATTAATTTATAAAACTTTATTATATTGGTCATACGCTGCAGTGGGACTCAAAAAGAATATAGTCCTTCCGTGCCGGGGCGTCCTGCCAGCTTCTGAGGTTAAATTCTCGATGTTGCTCCTTCTGTAAGATGGTGAAGGCCTGTAGTTATTTCTGAAGAAATTCGGACCTTTCCGAATACTGAACCTATCATTGAACGCCGGTCGTCTCGTCATATAGTCAGCAGTAAACATGAAGTTCATTGGATCTCCGTCTTCTTTTTTATTTACTTTCGGTTTCTTTGTTAACATTCTCATTTGTCGCATATTCTGTCCTGGATACACTTTCTGTTGTATTTTATTTGAGAGACGATGTGACATTGAGTTTGTTTGGAACATCTCATTTTTCATGAATACAGGTTTGGGCTTTAATTTATGTTTCAATATTTTTGCTGCTTTTCCTATAGTATCAAATCTCGGACTTAATATGGATTTTGGAACCAATTCTTGGGGCTTCGGGTTTGGTTTTGTAGGTTTTTGTAAAAAGCTTCTTGGTGTCACATGATGTTGTGAGAGAAAGTCTTGTGTATTCATGGTCATCACCGCCTTCCTTCTGTTGCCTATTTTCATTTGCTTCATCCCTAATTTCTGTGCCTTCGGTTCCTTTATTTTCACAGCATATGGATTGCTTTTCTCAAAAGAATCTAAAAGTATTTCTCTCTGGGAACCAATTTTCTTAAAGTTCTTCGTAACAAATTTGGAATGTTTGTTTGTGTTTATTTCTATAGCTCCATGCGTATTTCTATTCTTTCCTATTATAGATTTTGGTTTTTTATTATTTCCAAAAGTCACTAAGGGTTTTCTTTTGATTTCTTTCATAGATAGTATTTTTTTCTTTGCCACTATAGCTTCTGTTTTTTTTATTCCAGCCATATTACGTATTGATTTTTTTTTGGTTTGAATAGTCTTGTCATCCATTGAACGTGAATTCCAGTTACTATCTATTATCATTGCAGGTCCATCCCTCTTATCGTCAATCCCTATTGATGATTTGTCATTACTATCAATCACTGCGGGTACATTCATAAGTTTGTCAGGTACTGAAGGGGATTTCTTATAATTATTACCAATCATTGATAGTAAATTCCATGTATTATGAACAATTGAAGGAGATTTCTTGTTAAAAACCAATGAGTATCTATTTATGTCAATAATTGAGGGTGAATTTCTATTACTGTCAATTACTAATGGTGGATTTTGTGTTTTGAACATTATTTGGGGTAAATCCGAGTTATTGTCAATGATTGGGGATGAGTTCCCATTATTGTTGAACATTGATGCTGAGATCCATGGTTTAGTTATTGTTGAGGGAGAATTCTTGTCAGCCAATAAATATGTATTATTGTCAGTCGTGTTGTGTGAATTTTTATCAATAATTGAGGGCTGTTGTACAACAGAAGAGGAATTCCCATCTAAGTTCTGCGTTGGAGGTATATTTCTATCAATTTTAAATGTCCGAGGCGAGTCCCTATTTATTTCCATTATTACTGAATTTCTATTAGTTTCCTCAGGAATACAGCTTCTGTTATTTTTTTGAGGGATTGTACTTCTGGCAATTTCTACTGGCATGTAATCTCTTTTAATAGTCATCGGCACCGGATTTCTATTAACATCCCTTGTTATTGAATTTCTGAAAATTTCTATCGGCGTTGGATTCGTCTTAATTTCCATCGGCACTGATTTTTTCTTAATTTCGATCGGCCTTAGATTTCTGTTCATATCCATCGCTGCTGAATTTCTGTTCACATCCATTGGCACCGGATTTGAGCGCATAATCATTGGTGCTGAATTTCTATTCACATCCATCGGAACTGAATTTCTATTTATGTCCACCTGGGCTACATTTTTATTAAAAACCAACGGAGCTGAATTTCTATTTATATCCATCGGCACTGAATTTCTATTATCACGCATCGGCGTAGAAGTTTTGTTTATGTCAATGAGTGACGAATTTATTTTAATATCCATCGGTGCTAAATTTCTGTTCATATCCATTGGCACCCGATTTTTGTTCATATCTATCGGCGATGAATTTGTGTTTAAATCCATCAGCGTTGAGTTTCTGTTGATTTCCGTCGGCGTTGAATTTCTGTTCATAACTATTGGCACCGGATTTCTGTTTATATCCATTGACGCTAAATTTATAGTTTTATTCGTCGGCGCTGAATTTATATTTTTATTAAAATGCGCTGAATTTCTACTTATAACTATCGGTGCTGCGATTACCTTAACGTCAATCGGTGCCGACTTTGTGTTCAGATCCATTGGAACTGGATTTCTATTAAGATCCATCGGCACTGAATTTCTGTTCATATCCATTGGCATGAAATTTCTGCGCATATTCATGGGTGCTAAATTTTTGATCACATCCATCGGAATTGAACTTCTATTTTTGTCCACCTGGGCTGAATTTCCATATAAATCCATCGGGGCTGAATTTCTGTTTATATCACTAGGTGCTGAATATCTGTTTATATCACTAGCTGCAGAATTTCTGTTCATATCCATCAGCACTGAATTTCTGTTCATATCCATTGGCACCGGATTTTTGTTTATATCCATCGGCACTGAATTTCTATTATCACCCATCGGCGTAGAATTTCTGTTTATGTCAATAAGTGATGAATGTATATTAATATCTATCGGTGCTAAATTTCTATTCATATCCATTGGCACCCGATTTGTGTTCATATCCATCAGCGCTGAATTTTTTACTATTTCCATCGGCGCTGAATTACTGTTCATATATATTGAAACCGGATTTCTGTTTATATCCATCGGCCCTAAATTTCCATTCATATACATTGGCATCGGATTTCTATTCATGTCTATCGGTACTGGATACCTCTTAATTTCCATCGGCACTGAATTTCTGTTAATTTCCATTGGAAGTGGATTTCTATTCATTTCAATCATTGGAGCTGAATTTCTATTTATGTCTATCAGGGCTGAATTTCCATTTATATTCATCGGGACTGAATTTCCATTTATATCAATCGGGGCTGAGTTTCCATTTATATACATCGGCACTGAATTTCTATTATTACCTATCGGCATATAGTTTCTGTTTATATCACTAGGTGCTGAATTTATATTAATATCCATCGGTGCCAATTTCCTGTTCATATCTATTGGTGCGAAATATCTATTAATTTCCATCAGCGCTGAATTTCTATTAATTTCCAGCGGCGCTGAATAACTGTTCATTTCCACTTGCGCCGGATTTATATTACTACTCATCGGCGCTGAATTTCTGTTTATATCAATAGGACCTGAATTTCTACTAATATCTATCGGTAGTGAAATTATCTTAATGCCCATCGGTGCTGACCTTCTGTTTATATCCATTGGCACTGGGTTTCTGTCCATATTCATCGCCACTGAATTTCTGTTCATATTCATCGTCACTGAATTTCTGTTCATATCCATTGGCACTGGATTTTTGTTTGTATCCATCTGCACTGAATTTATGTTCTTATCTATTATTACCGGATTTCTGTTCATATTCATCGGCCCTAAATTTCCGTTCATATACATCGGCATCGGATACCTCTTAATTTCGATCGGCACTGAATTTCTGTTAATTTCCATTGGAAGTGGATTTCCATTTATTTCAATCATTGGAGGTGAGTCTCCGTTAGTTCTTATCTGAGGTGAATTTATATTAATCTCCAATATTGGATGTGAAATTCTATCAATTTCTGCAGAATGTGAAATTTTTGTCAATTCAGTGGGTTGGTTTAAATTATTTTTCCTTTCTAATGCTAGGTGTAAACCTTTGTCACCATGGACTTGGGTTTCTGCATGTATCATTTGATCGACCTCTGAATAATTAGCTGCTCGTAGAATTGACTTTAATTCTGACTGCAAACTATTGACGCCGCTGGTTAGTGCAGTACTAGAATTGTTAAATCCTGGAACTTGAGGGTGCGGTTTTTCGCCAACTTGTTTATCAAGAGCCATATTTGAAACGGTTTCGCTGTAGAGCTTAAGCAGTTCAAGTTCTTCTTTACTTATCGGCCGATATGTGTTGTACTTTATACTTTTTGGTATCGCAGTTACCGTGGTGAATGAATTAAACGGCCTGATTAGACGTGAACTAAATATTTCTATAATTTTTTTACGTTTAAAGTCGCTACTTGGTAAAATACTTTTGAAATTGCTTCCAAAACTTTCTCCTGTAGTTTCATTTTGATTAGTACTGTTCGTCTGTGATACCAGTAAAAGTTTTTCTGGTTTCAAATTTGTAGTTGTTTTGTTTACAGGATTCATTTTGGTAACTCTAACATGTGTCAATGTTGGTGTACCAATGACTGAAATATTTTTTTCACCATCATGAACGTTTAAAAACAAATTAAGTTTTGGTGACGTTTTTGGTTTGTTTTGTTTAATTGATGCTAGAGAATCGCGTTGATCATATGCATTACTTTTGCTAGTATTTGTAATATTTCTTGTTTTGGTACCACTCACATTTACTGATTTTTCAGAAAAGTAAAGCAATTGCGTTTTATTTCCATTTTTTAACTTAGTTTCCAGTATTTTGTCATATGTTTTAAACTCGCTAACATTTGTATAATGTCCATCTGTAGGAACATCTGACGATACCTTAGTGACTACACTATCAGTGACTGCAATAATGTACTGTGCGGCAATTGGGATATTCATGCTACTGTTTTTGTTATTTTTGATAACGTAATTCACAAACGTTTGATAATTTACTTTTTTAAGTATGTCTTTATTTTCTATACTTTGGTTTGCAACAATTTTCTTTTTGTAGGGATCTAAAAGGTAAATCTTTGGAATAATTTCTGTTTTTATGTTAGCCATACTTGTAGTAGGTAACTTGACAGTGGCAGTACTGATATAATTACCATCGCCAAATATTTTTTCTGGTACTAAGAGTTCTTTGTTTATATTTTGTGAACTTTGAAGATATTGTGCCTTGATTTGATCATTCAAATTTTCAATATTTATTTCTGGCAGGTTTTGAGTATTGGTAGATAAATGTTTCTGTTCAGTATTGGTTGTGGTTGTAGTTTTATTATAATTTGTAACGTTTATCATTTGTTTTTCAGGTTCTAAAGCATATCCTTCATGTTTATTTTCTGTTATCAATATATTTGTTGATATTTGAGTGAATGGTGGTGGTGTCTTAGAAGTAGCTGGAATTTCCGTAGTTGTATCTTTATATGCTTCCATATCTAGAGTACTTACATACGTATGATGATTGTCTCTTTCTTCATCTGCAGTGTTGACGTAATAATATTCAATTGGATGTTGTGTAGTGATGATCTTGTCACTAATATTCATAGAGATATTTGAGGGATATGTGGCAGTAGATTTTTTTGTAATTTCAAACTGATAGTTCACTTTATTTGTTATTTCTTTTGAAACATTTGGCTTTCTACTTTGTTTTCCATGGTAAATTTCTTTATTATGAGTGCCGGTGTATTCATCGCTATCTGCCACATGATCAAAAATTTTTACAGTTCTAGGAAAATTATATTCAGCTGGAACATTTTTGGTGATGCTCAAATTCTGAAGTTCAGTAGGCAATGTACTTAAACCATAAAACATTGGCGGAGTTGGCTTAAATTCATTATTATTATTATATTTCATATCATGTATTTTTGTTGTAACATTATGTAAGGTTTGTGTAATGTTGTCAATTGGTTTATTTAACTTAGGAAGCACTTTTGTTATTGTTAATGTGCCAGACGTTACTGGAAAAGTGACTACAGCTGCATTATCATCTGATTGAAATACAGATTTACCGAAAGTGTTTGACTTAACCGTGGTCATTGGGACAGTATGTTTTGAGTCTTCGTTGTTACTCGTGAATCTATTCTGTACAGGTTTTTCAAATTCTGTTACGAGCAAAGGTGTATCAGTATCATAGAAAGCATCAGTTGGTTGAAATGGTGCTGTCATGTTGTCATATATGGTTGCAGCTTTTTTACCTTTGGCGTTTGGCACAGCTGTCCAATTGCCTGCATCAGTCATAATAGTAAATATTTTGTAATTCTTTTTTCTTTCATTTATAACTTTTGTTATTAAATTAGCATCAACGTATAATGAAGTTATATGATTGTTTTCATGGGTTGTAACACCATTTAGTCCTTCTACGAAATGATTTACGTGCCTTAGATGTGTTCCTTTTGTAACTTCTGTGTTAGTTAACACATAACTCGAATTAAGAATATCAGCGTTTGATGTCTCATTTGTGTCGTTATTCGATTCATTTTCAGGTTTCGACAAATCTTCATCTGTTTCACTAAGTACAATGCCTGAAAAACGTTTTTCAGCTATTAAAGGGGCTTTCTCATATTTATTCAAACCGACGTTTGTCTCTGCGGATATAGTCTCAGGCTTGAGTTGTGATGACTCTAGTTCTATTTGATGGGACAGTAAGCGTCTTGCATCTTGTAAAATATATTTGCCAGTAGTATTAGATATTATTTCCACTGCCATTTGTTTGTCGATACTTTTTATAATTTTTGCTTTACTTTGTGTTGAATTATTATCAAACGAAATCATTGTTGTGTTAGGCTTTTCGCTAATTGAGCTCAAAGATGTGAAAGTTTCCACTTTCTGTTTTCGTGTAGCATTGCCAGCTTTTATCGTAGTAGAATTGTAGCTTGCGGTAAATTTATCACTATCAGTAGTCATATTAACGTTATATTTATTTTTGATAGTGTCATGTAACTTATGCACACTGGTAGCATTATTTTTACTCATAAGATTCATTAATAATTTCCTCTTCAACTTCCGCATTTGACTTTTGCTAAGATGTTTTCCTTTCAGTATTTTTTTAAGCAACTTGTCAATTTTTTTCTGTATTAACATTGAAGTTTTGTTTGTTTTATTGTACGATCTTGGTACGGATTTGACTAAATTAGTTTTAGCACGAAATAATGGTGTAAAGCCAGCCTCTACGTCTTCTTGATTTTCATACGTGTGAGAGGTGTTATTAACCGCAGACATGTTTAATCTTGAATTGTTAATATTTCCTGCTACTGGAAAAGTTATTATCGCTTGGTAAAACTGTTTCAGAACGTCTGTCGCGCTTATGTTTCCATTTTTCGTGTTATTCATATTTGCAATATGTTCTTTATAAATTGATTGAATATGATTAATTGCTAGGGATTCTTCAGTTAAAGAACCAGGCATTATGCTTTTATGTTTAATATTCGTACAGTTAGTATGAATTGATGTTAGAGACGAATTAAAAATGGTTGTACTAATTTGATGCGGTTGTATTTGATCATTAATTGTTGTATTCCTTGCAAATGGTTTTTGTGTTCTCGTACGTTGCGGAATTATTTTAGTTATTACAGGTGGATTCAGATAGTCATTATTAACGTAATTGGACCTCCGATTCATGTTCATATTTTTCACTCGGGTGTCTGTATTATCATTTAACGATGCTGTATTATTAATTTTAGTCTCATTAACAAACCTTTTTTCAGATTTTGAAAATGTTTTTATAATATTATTCCCAACAGACTGATTGAAATAAGTTGTTATTGGTAATCGTAATTCTTTTTTGCTGTACATTGTTTCCTTTTCATCAAGGACTGAAAATTTGATTCCGTCTTTATTCGCTTCTACTCCTACACGAATGTTTAGTTCAAATGCAATAGGGGTTTTTGATTTTATTCTACGTTTTAAACTTTTTGGAGGATTGGCATTTGAATGTTCGGTATATTTCTTATCTGTGTTCATGACCATTGATATTCTTTTTGGTATTTTTTTTGATAGTATTGTGCTTTCCGTCACATAAGAAGTTAAGGGTTTATTTACAAAAGTAGTGTCCATACTGTAAGGTTTATAAGAAAATAATTCTGTGCTACCTTTTACGTTTCTTCCGGTAGTTATTGATTTGGTAGTATCGTAAGGGGTTTTAATCCTGCTTTCATCGAAGTGTAATTGCATTGTCACTAACTCGCTTGTCGTTGTGTATATTGAGGATTTTGTTTCTTTTTTAAATAACTGTTCACTTTTAATAGATGGGTTGCTTACAAAATCTGTTACTTGCGATGTAAGAGTAGCACTGGGCTTACCTAAATCTTCTGTTATCGTCACTTTATTCGATCCTACCTGAGTTGTCTGAAATGTTGAATTGAGTTCTATGAAAGAGTATTGTGTCGTTCCCACGTCAGAGCTTAGAAAATTTTGTATTTGCTTTGTATTCACGTCTGTTATTGTTATTTGCTTATTCGTTGCAGTATTTTGCATTATATTCGTTGAATCGGGAGTTGGTATCGATACTTTTAAAGCTGAAAATACTGTCTCTGGGGTAACTAAAGTCAATTCTTTAAATGCTTCAACATCTGAGTTTTTTGTTAGTTCTATGAATTCAAGTCCTGATACTGTAGTGGTATCTGTTTCATTTTCGCTATACGTTACTGTTTGAGGAGACGACCAGTTATTTGCATTAAATACATTGTATTGTGTGGTCATTATCGGTGCAGCCTTAACATCTGGCATTCGTTTGTCATTCATGTTTTCATTTTCTGTATATAACCTGTTTGTTGCTTCCTTTACGTAATTTACTTCAATGTTGTCTGTACTAGATTTGTTTCCTAGTTTTCCTCGTGTTAAACTCGTACCGTGATTTCGAAAATAATTAGTGTTATCATGACGTGATTCGTTCCTAATTTTAGCTTTTGTATGTGTTAAGGATGGCATTAATTTACTCGTCATAATATCATCTGCTATTAACTTTCCGTGATATTTCTTCTTAGCTTTTGGCACAGTAATTTTCTTCATATGTTTATTCTTTAAAGGAATATGATTTATGTATTCTAATAAAGACGCTGTACCCATTATGGATGTTGGCATTGTAAAGAATTCGTCTGTCTGATTTTTATTTTGTGCTATCATTCCCATAGCAGTTGCTTCCTCATCGATTGTTATACTAAATTCGGTTGTAAAATAGTTTGATGAATGAAAAGCATTAATAAAAGTGTTACCAGGGCTGTTAGTAGTTGACCGTATCGTTTCACTTTCTGGGATTGTACTTAGTTTTTCATGTACGAATGTACTGTTGCGTTTTGCTAATAAATCATCAGCTGAAATATTTTTGCTTATTGTCATAAGTTCACGAGTAAAATTTAGAAGTGCACTTGGTGTTATTTCTGTGGAATTTAAACTATGTGATGATGGAGACTCAGCTGTTGAATTCGCACTTTGGTATGAAAGTTTCTTCGATACATTGTTTTCAACTTTTTTTAAAGAGTCGGTATTTGTAATTATATTCAAACTTAAATTCGTTTTTAATGTGGTAGTATCTTTCGGCGTTGTATAAATAGGCAGAGATACGCCTTTGTCTAACTGTTCGTTCACGACTGACTCTTCTCGCGGCAATGATTTCAAATCGTCCTTTGGTACATTTAATATATTCTTCGGCTCCATTTTTGAAATAGTTGTTATTTCAAAAGTGCTATCAAATGCTAAATTCACTTCAGCTTTTGATTCGTGGTGCGTTAATGGTAGCTCACTCTCTAGTATCTCACTGGTTTCACTCTTGCTCACTCCTTTTAAAATGGATGTGACTTCTAAATCGTTTTCGTTACTATTTGAAGGTTCAGATGTAAAGTTACTTTCATTCGTTTTAATGGTTAGACTTTCACTTAGTGTATTTGTTTTTACAGATTGTTGGATTTCTGGCATTTCAGTATAATTTTCCATCCCATATTCATTGCCGACAAAATCTATTTCAGTAGTATCACTAACAGCTTGTGTATGTACTGACTCAGGTATCAAATTTCCGAAACCTTCAGTAATTTGAATTTCTTCGCTTGTTGTAATAGTTGCCGAATGTTTATTTGAAGTTGTTGTTGAATAAGCCTCAAGTTCAGTTTCAGTAGACAGATCAGTGCTACTTATTGTTTGAAAGAATTGAGTCGGTTGATTACTTTGTTTATTAAGTATTTCACTATGTGTTAGAGGGTTCGGAGAATGTGTTGATTTTTTTAAGGGTTCAGTACTAGTGACATTGTTAGTAGGAATTACATGTTGTAATGTAATCATTGTATTTTTTGTCACTTTTTTAGTAAAGCCCGTTGTAATTTCTAGTTCTACTTTAGATGTAACGGCATCTAGGCTTTTTAAGATAATTTCATTTTCAGAAACATTTCGTAAAGAGGGATCCTTGTTCTCTTCGGTATCCACGGATGAGCCACTTGTCATATCACTTTTTTTGTTATTTTCAGTGCCAGCATTTGCATGATTACAATTAGGTTTTGCCTCAGGAACAAAATCATCGGATTTATCATAATGACTGTCGTTATAAGCGTTGCTCACATCTACAGTGGATTTACTTAATGTTGTTTCCATGGGTGGTATTTCCGTTATTCCATTTTTTGTAACGTTTGTTCTTATTTTTTGCCCAGAGTGTTCATCAGGCTTCTCAACTGATACATGAGAAGCAACCGTACTCATTGATTCTATGTTGGTTACTCTATCAGTAGTATTTATGCCTTCCGTATCATCATACATTGATTGGTTGTGCCATTTCGTAAAATTTAGTGTAGAAAGTACTGCTAACGATTTGAGTGTCGTATTTGTTATTATATAGTGATATTTTGTATTCATTGTTGTTTCTTGAAAAATTGGTGTTTCTGAAACATTTTTTGGTTCCGGCGATTCCGTAGTGAAGTTTATAGTTTCTGTTTGCTTTACTACATTATGTAATGTTGACACATCAAAGAAAAGGTTGTGTTCAATTTCTTTCACATATTTTGGAAATTTATTATATTTCTTGGTGGTAATGTCATTTAGCACTGCTTTGCTCAAACTAGCTTT
The DNA here is from genome assembly GCA_949091785.1 of Polymixis lichenea. NCBI lineage: Eukaryota > Metazoa > Arthropoda > Insecta > Lepidoptera > Noctuidae > Polymixis > Polymixis lichenea. The sequence continues at coordinate 1,537,451 of OX420944.1, forward strand.
ACCCTCCTCTGGTGATGTTTTGGTTGTTTTATTATTGGCTTCACTTTCAGCAATAATCCTTGTGATATCAGTTAACTTTACTGGAGTTAACATATCAGAAATATTTTGAACATTGTTTAATGTCTGTTCTCCATCAAACATTGGAATTAGGGTCGAAGAAATTGTGACATGATCTGAGGTTTTATATTTTGATTCTTTCTTGTTTTTATTTAAGTCTTCTACAGGTATAGTTTTTTGTGTCGTACTGTGATCAGTAACGAAGTACTTTTCAGGTATTTCATTAGATTTTGTTCCTAAATCTGTCGATAAAGTTGCATTATTTGTAAAACTTACCATACTAGGACGTAAATGATTATGTAGTGTTGTTTCTGTACTTTGCACCATAGATGCAGTCATTGCACTTCTACTGTCACTGACTTTAACTTTATGTTGTCTAACAAAATATGTTCCAAAATAATTTTCAGCGTTTTGATTTATTCTTGAACCAGGTGTTAAGGTTTTGTTAGTATTTAATGGTCGTGATGTAAATTCTGTCAATGTTTCATTAATATTAGGTGCGAGCGTCCCGGTACTATTAGTTTGATTGCCTTTAGTTGTGTTTTGCAAAATATCAACGGTATACAATTCCGTGTTTACGTCATTATTTATTAAAGAATAGTCAATCGTAAAAGTAGTGTTGATAAAATTTTCCATTTCAGTTCTTGAAGTTGATGCTTCCTTAATTTCATGGTTTTCTTGAGTAATTGGCAAGGTGACATCGTGTGTTTCATTTTTTTCTTTGTTGTTGCTGGTTCCTTGTTGCTGGAAGGTCGTCGTAGTTTCAACTTTATTTTCTAATACATATTTTTGAGTATTTGTAACTTTATTATTATCAAGCAACAGTGAACTTGTCGATTCAACTTGGGATTTTTCTTTTTGGCCTTTTACAACCAATGCGGTGCTAATGTTGATTGAATTGCACGTGGTAGTGATCTCTTGCTGTCGTCCTTCTTTTAATGCAAAATCCGTCCATGGTTTACTGGAGTCAGTCTTATCATTTTGATGAGTTTGCAAATAGCTGTTAGTGGTTTGTTTTGACACAAAATCATTGAGTAATACAATAGCCTGAGTAACTTCGCCAGGTTTGCTATATTCTTTAGATTTTAGACCTGACACGTGCATGTCAGTTTTTTTGTGATTTATACGATTAGTGTAAGTACTTGGCTTTGTTGTAAATTCTATGACAATGTTATCACTAGATGTGGGCGTCACCGTACTATAAACTCGATTGGCTATAGTTGTGTTTTGCATGTTACCAACGGTATAAAATTCCGTGTTCACGTCAATATTTGTTGAAGAAAAGTCAGTTGTGAAAGTATTGTTGATATTATTTTCCATATCAAATATTGAAATTGACGATTCTTTAACTTCATGGTGTTCATGAAAAATTGGCAAGGTGACACCTTGTGTTTCATTACTTTCTTTGTTGTTGCTGGTTTCGTTTTGCTGGAAGGTCGTCGTAGTTTCAACTTCATTTTCTAATACATATATTTCAGTGTTTGGAACTTTATTATTTTCAAGCAACAGTGAACTTGTCGATTTATCTTGAGATTTTTCTTTTTCATCTTTTACATCCAATGCGGTTCTAACGTTGATCGGATTGCAGGTGGTGGTGATAGCTTGCTGCCGTTCTTCTTTTAATAAAAAATCCGGCCACGGTTTATCAGATTCAGTTTTATCATTTTGATGAGTTTTCAAATAGCTGTTCGTAGTTTGTTTCGATACAAAATCATTGAGTAATACAATGGCCTGAGTAACTTCCCCAAGTTTGCTAGATTCTTTAGATTTTGTAACTGACACGTTCGTGTCATTTTCTTTGTGATTTATGTGATTAGCGTGAGTACTTGTCTCTGTTGTAGATTCTATGACTATGTGTTCTCCATTCTTTTCATCTTGAACTGTTGTTGCAGATATGTTATGATGCGTAGTATCATTTAATTTAATTTCATATTGCTTTACTAGGCTTTTAATATTTGTGATGGTATTTATGTAAATGTCGTCAAGAAGGTTTGGTTGCTTTGTAAAACCATTGATAAAATCTTTGTTACACTCTGGAATTACAGTACCATTTTCACAACAACGATGAATTAAATCAGTGTGGTTTTGTCCTATATTTACTTCTATATATATCTTTATAGTATCACGTTTACGAATAAATTTATATACCTTTATGAGATTCTTTCGATCACTTTCAGTTAAAAAATTGTAAAGAGATTGTAAATTACACTCTGAAAACTTTTGTGATTTTATAGATTTATCCTTTTCTTTACGATTTTGATCATGCTTAGTATCTATTATATCCACATCTATCGGCGATTTTGAATAAAGTGTGTTATTTAAATCTTTTTCATCTATGTTGTGTTTTCTTGAAGATATTTCCTGGTCATTCGGATATAAAGTCAATATGACTATAAGGCAGTGTTGTATTGTACTTTTTGTTTGTGGCGTTCCTTTCCCAAATAGATCGTACCTTCTTAATTTATATTCATGGAGATCCTTTGTTTGTATAAGTACTTTGAATAATACTTGTTCCAGTCTTGACGGTTTTGAGCGCTGCACTGCGAATGACTTGTCACTGTCGTCTCTTTTACTGAATGTTTCATTGTTCTCATCTTTTCCACAGTTAGTGTCATTCAAAAACGCAGATTCTTCGTCGACGATGAATTTATGAGTACGATTGGTCAATTCTTGTCTTAAATTAATGCATGTGTTATTATATATATTTCTGTAGAGATCATATACTTTACCCTCGTTACCGCTAGGTTCGGCGGGCTCTGAAGAATGGTTGCCAATATTAAAGTAGTCCTCCTTTACTTTCAAAGTTTCTCGCATGCAAATACAAAGACTTCGCAACAGTTTGAGCGTTACTTGGAGTAAATGTTCGTCACTGGTCGCTGCGTCCACCAGTTGTAGGATCTTCATCAACAGCGGACTGTCACTGGTTGCTAATGAGTTCTTGAGTTGTATCAATCCATAAGTTTGAAGCACTTGAGTTATGAGGCACAGAAGGATTATTATGGTTATAGTTTTCATTTTAAGTAGGTAGTTGTAAAGGCGTCATGTTGGAAGAGCTGAGCGCGGCCGAGTAGTTAGAACAATAGTCCTGACGTAACTATGTTTTGGGTTGCGAAAGTACACTTTAACTGTTCCGATAAGCGCTTTGGTGCGTGTTGAGTTTTATTTTCTGAATAGACATGTAGAGAACATGTCTTTGAAATGATGAAGATGTTTAAGGTTTTAAAAGAGGGATTTAAAGAAAAAATGAATTCTGCACCTGCAAAGTAATTGTATTGCACGTTTTGTAATTACAACACAAGGTGTCGTGGTTAATGTGGTTATGTAAGTCCTTTGTTATTTAGAACACAATGCAATGTTATTGATAAATAGGTAGCCTAGGTAAGAAACGAAAGACGTTTTCAGCATTCATTTGTCTTTTTTTGATTTCAGTTTGAAAACATGCCTCTTTTTGTGGAATGCTTTGATGTAGTGTAGAAGAGCTCAATACATATTAAATATTGCTCTGTGGAAGAATTCACGCCGATGGCCGATAAACGCAAGCCAAAATATTCATGTCTCACATTAAAAAAAAACAAATGTGACAGGAAACACTCAGCAGTATATGATTCAAGTCTCAGATATTATTATCCAATACGAATAAACAATAGACTATAACTCATTTATTTCAATTTGGTAAAAGCGCTACAAGGTGCTTTTGTCGGAACTAACGATGCCATCTTGGTTTTTAATTTGTAAAAATGTCTACCAATAGCGCTCAGCTGTCTACGTTATTATAGAACCAAAATATCCTTGTAGCAGTTTATCTTACCCAGTTGTCCATCTCCTTCTGCCTATCCGTGAGCGTCTCCTGCAGGCGCGGGCCCAGCTCCTCCATGAACCCCCGCACCAGGCCCCGCGAGTGCTCCAGCGCAGGCTGGCTCACCACCACGGAGGCGAACTCGAGGTACGACTCCATCGTCATCTCCAGCTCCGGGACTGGCAGCTTCGCTAGTTGGACATTCTGGAACGAGATTATTTATTATTAAAATAAATATCTTAGAATATATCACGGATATAAAATTATTAATCACTTGCAGCGAAACGGCTGGTCGGCCGGCATGCCCCGCATGCCGCGGGAAGCTATTAGGCACTTAGTTATACGACCTCCGTCACATACACTGTACACCCGTGCGAACTCGGGTGGTTTTTTTTTTTGGGTGGGAAATTTTATAATAACTTCTCCCGCTCTGGGTGGAGCAGGAGGGCGTGTCAGACTTTTACTGACTCAAACCCACCCGTGTTTCCTCAGTTCCCTGTGTGCCGAGGACCCGGGCTTGGTCCTTACCGGACAGCGAGCTACCCACTACTCGCCGTCCGCAAGCCCACGCCTACAGTGGCCGGGAATCACCCTGGGATTCCCGACGCCCAGGGTGTCTCCTGCGGTGACTAAGGCCATGAGGGCGCATATACTGCCTCTCCCTCACGTGCGCCGCCTCCCACTTCGCGAGCATTACTGCTTCGCAAAACGAGGTGACGGCTACCCATGCACTCTCGCTCCGTACCATGGCCTGAACCAGGGCCGGACTCTAAAGATCGCCGCCACCGATCGTCGCCACCGATGGCCTCCACGAGGACGCGGCGGTGCTCCGCCCAAGCCGGGCAGACCTCCACCGTATGCTCCACCGTGTCCTTAGGGCGATCTTTGCAGTGAAAACATCCGGGCGTTTCCTCCCGCCTTATCCGAAACTGGAACCTCCCGAAACAGCCGTGTCTGGCGAAGAAGCGCCAGGCGGAAGGTGAGGATGCCGTGGCGCCTCTCAAGCCACTCCTCAAAGAGGGGACTTACCGCCGCAATTGTGGCGTGCACAAAGTCGGGTGGGTCGCTAGTTAATAATATAATAATAATATCGGCCTATTAGTCTCCCACTGCAGGGCAAAGGCATCTTCTCATACAGAGAAGGTACGAGCATTGATAACCACTCGTGCTGAAGGCGACTTGGCGATTTCAGACATATATTAACTATATAAGTCCTGGTTTCTTCGCGATGTTTTCCCACACCGATGCCCATCGATGTAAATTCTCAGACTAGTTACTTCTCGTTTTTATTACTAACTGAGCTTAAAGAAGAAATGTACTGACTTAGGAGTGAACATTGATACCAAACTTAAACACCTTTCAACAAAGAGGTTCTGTACATTTGTGGTGGTATGTAGACTAGTGATCATACCTGGAAGTCCTCGTCGTCGGACCCATATACCTGGGTACTGAGCCACCGCTTCGGCAGTGACAGCAAAGACTCGCCCCATGCTGCAACAAAGAATGACAGATTCTATCACACCAGCTAGCCTAATTATGGGAAATAACTTTTGCATGAGAGAGGAGCTTGTGGATAAGTAATAACAGCTGTGGGGTTAGATCGATCAGGTTAAGCTACGTTTGCCGCGGTTGGTCCGTGGATGGGTGACCAACTTAACATACCAAGACCCCTCCGTGCCGCAGAAACCACGTTAAGTTCGTCTCTCATTCTTGGATCTTTGACAGTCGTTACGGGTCGTACAAAGCCGGAAAGTCTGACAACCATTCTTACCAAGTTGTATCGTATTACCCAGTCACTGGGTTGTGGAGGTCAGATAGGCAGTCGCTGCATGTAAAATGTATTGGTTGTATTCGGTTAGACTGGAAGCTGACCCCAACGCAGCTGGGTAAGGGCTAGGCAGACGATGATGAACATTTGCATGAGACGGCGAGTTTCCTATATAAGTCTTACTAAGTTTTCAACATACATTCCTATAACTAGTTATAAAATGTAAAACGGGCTTCCAAGTTTCAACGTAGGAAAAAGTGTTTGCCATCCTTCGCCCAAAATTGGATTCTTCTTATTATAACAAGGCCACGCTTATCTGGTTTCCACGAGTTTCCGAGTAAGCGATAACTGAGTGGGTAGTTAAAGACAAAAAGTGTAACCGTTATCAGCCGGATGTGTTGACTGCGCTGAGCTATTATCAAGATCGAAAGAATCTTCGTGAAAAGTAGTTCAGATATTTCTTATTTATGCGTCGCCGTCGCTTCAACAATAGAGTAACCATGGAGTTTCTTGCCAGCTCTTCTCCATAGGAAACAACCAATTGGAACCGTGCACCTAGCTTCTGACGTTCCATAAGTGCCCATGCAGGTTTATGAGAAATAAAATATATTGATTTAATTCGAATGGTTTAACAGCATCTTACGATGTTGTGTTATCCCCTCAAGCATTACTAATGCGATTGTTGACTCCTCAACATCTGTACATACTAGTCTAGGGGAAGGTAATTGGATTAAAGGGGTGCAGACTATCCTCAAAAGTTATGTGTAATATTCAAAATTACTCTCCAAGTTTATTAAAAATAATGTTGTTCATGCATTTTCATGTGAAAACTTTACACTAAAGTTAAGTGGTTTACTTTTACAGAATCTTGTAAATATGAAATGAAAGTTTTTGGGAAAAATCAGGGTAAGAGTACCAGACGTGATGTATATTTAGGTTATTCTGTAGCTTTAGGCTGAAGTTTGTTGAATCGTGACCTGACTGATCTAACGATAGACGTGCCCAGAGTGCTGATAAGAAGGTTTCGGCTTTCCTTATTGAGAAAGTGTTGTTCCAAATGTACCTTACCTACCTACTTACTGGTTTGAAATGGGAATTAAAAAATAACTAGCTGTATGACCCACTCTACAGGGTGGCAGAGACATCGAAGCGCGAACTATAACCATGGATTTGAATCCATGGTTACAGTTTGCGCGTTGATGTCCCTGCATGCCACCTTGTATATACCTCCCTGCCCCTCCTGGGAATATAGCCGGGAAGTTGTTTTATCCACCTTTCTTCTTCATTCCATGGTCCTATTGTTTAGGCCCGGGTCCCGGCACAATCTTCAAGTTATTCTATCTATCTATATCTTATAGCTACATAAATAAACACAGTAGCACTTCGCTCGTAAGTGTCCATTTTCCGTGCACGCCTCCTGCCACCCTCGCGGGGGCAGTTTGCCCATATTAAGAGTTAGTGGCAATATCCTCAGAGGGACGCAGCTGTAAGACTTAACGGTCGAAGTAGCTACGTGATCGGTGCTACAGAGGACAGGAGGGTAGTTCAGATGTACCTCTCAAGGTCTGTGAGTAACGAGTTAAGTGGTTTGTGGAGTTTCGCTGGTTTGGTTCTGTGTTGAGGCATTTTTAAACGTTTATAGGACAATAGGCTTGGCCCATATTACAAAGGATTTAAACATATTTGATGAAATGTGGGTGGCACTGCCTACCTGTTGCGACTGCGTTATTTCATTTTTAACTCACGATGGAAACAGAGGGGTTTATAAGGTGAAAGTGTGTTTCTGCGTGTCTGCTGCACCTTCTTATCTCCCAAACGGCTGAACCGGTCTTTGTATATATTTTTTTGTATTTTATTTTCACAAAGAAGTATGTAAGAATCTTAGCAGGTGGTTCTGTACTTTCTGCCTACTCCCATGGGGACAAGGCGTGGGTTCATGTATGTGTAATGTGTTTATATGTTTGTTGTTATGACGTAGGATATGTATGTATGTATGTGTCATAACCAATGGTGTTGGATATTATGTATAACTTCAATGAATGAATTATTATTTGACACGAACATAACATTATTAATTGGTTGCTGTACAATTTTATTAAAGAGCCCAAAAAACAAAGATTTATCTCCAACCACAAATTAATTAACAGCATCAATTCATCACCGGTGATTAAGTCGACCATCGCTCTGTTACCGGGGAGGTGAAGCACTCCATTTATTTGGACCGAACCTTTTAATTTGGTGGTCACTCTTAGTGACTCAACTCGTACCTTAATATATTTTAACACATAAGTTAAAGAGTGAATGCTAAACTTGATAATGTTTCAAACGTTTATAAAATCATTCATCTTCTGTACTTATTTCCTTGTTTGCCTTTGGCAATAACCAAAACGTTTTTAAATTAATTCAGGATGTATCACTATTATTAACTAGGCACTAGCCATCAATATCAGCACCACCTGAAAAAAATTATCTATTACTGAAAACCCGACTACTAAAAAATCACATAGCCTACAACGATCAAGACGCTTCCACCGATACCTCATTTGTCAAATTACATAAGATAAGTAGTTTAGAAGTTATGAGGCAACAGATGAACATACGTATATACGTACCATTCTAAATCATAAACCTCCTTTTTGCTTCGCCGTAGTCGGGTGAAAAGAATAACCCACCATCGGTCTTCTCAATAAATCAGAGTCGAATAAATCACTGAAACGAATGTTCTCTTTTTACAATTCATCTCCATTTTATCTGCCGATTAAGTTGACTAAGATTAAACAAAACCCAGTGATAAATCCCCCAGGCGATGGCCTGAGAGTCAGTGGCTTCAATAAATTATCCTGTCCGTCGCGATGTGACGTCACAGGAGACAGATCGATCGCTTCGTCAGGGCACCGGAGCGGTAAATTAGACAGACATGCCAATATAGCAGGTCCTAGAGGTAATAGGAAAACAAAGACTAAGAGACACTAGGAGGCGATGAAAGGAGAGCGATTTAATTGCGGCCATTTATTAACTGTGCCTAAAGCCACATTTACACGGAAATTTCTGGAACGTTCAAGAGCAATAATCGCATGCCATAAAGTACGTTCAATTATTGCCGTTCAAGAACTGCATGCAAGTGTTTACACGCAAAATGGCAAACAATAATTTAATGCAAGTTTTGTCATTTAATACATTGCATGCGACTTCTGTGTCCGCCAAGGGTATTACTGCATGCAAATTTTACCTCGGCTAAACACGGAGTTGCATGTCTTTATATGTACAGTTGATTCAAGTCTTACCCATATTTCGTTCAACGCCTTCTCAAAATTATTTCATCTTGTTTTGTTCGCTCTTTTTTTGAATGATAGAACATTTTCATGTCAGAGTTAAAATGCGATTTTATTGTACGTGCTGTTAACACCTAAACCAGATTTGAACGACAATTAAACTTGGCCGTGTCACACAACATTTAAGAGTAGATTAACCGTGAAGTTTTGGCTATTCTCCACGGAAAACGACAAATTGGAACCGTGCACCTAGCTTCTAATGTTTCATAAGTGCTGCGGGTCTAAAAAGGCCACATTAAGCAATTCCTCTAAAAGTGATTCATTTCTTGGATTCCCCTATGATTCTGCTATTTGACATTTTACTTTAATAAAGCAATTCATAATTTGGTAACCATTTTACGAATTTCCATACAAAACTGTCAAATAGATGAATTGCGTGCTGTCTACGCAGATAATATTATGAATTGTCAGTTTGTGACAATTTGACGATTTTAAATATGATTCATAGTATGATCATATTATGATTCTGCCAAAGTGGCCTTTTTAGACCCGCTGATGTACGCTTATGTAAAATAATTACAATTTGTGATTATGTTCTTTTGCTTAATTTGAATTAATGGTTGGTATTTCGATTTTGGGTGTTGTTTAATCAGACCTTTTAGCGATTCATTTCTCTATGACAAGGAATTCTAGTGGTTGACGCTAGCGCTATTTGTTTGCAGTAAACACTCGTTTATTTTACGCTTCCTTGAACAAGCTTTTTTTACATTTTCTAAAAGTTGTTAATGTAAGTTACAATAAGTGTTACCTACCCCTTACCTTATTAATGACTTGCCCTATGGGGCCCTATTACATAGGTCAAGCCATCAATAAGGTTCAGGTACATTTGGTAGGCGGTAAATTGGCTGCCACCGTCATTTGTGAACCGGCTCGGGTCGACCATGGGATGTAACGACTTATGGTGGGAAGGATACAAAAAAAGACATCTACTTTTTATTTATTTAATAATACAAACATCTTAGTAAAACGGTAGTGAGAAATAAAGAACAGTTTATCATATTGCTCACGTTGTGCTCACCACGTAGGGTAAAAGCCGGATAGTTGCCACACTTTTCGAAATCACTCTATATCTCTCAGAACAAAAACCAAAATACTTCATTTGAAAAACTGGCCGATACTTTGGTTTTTTAGTTAATATTTCTAGAGTATTAGCGATTTTTGTAGACCTCTATATTTTGGGACATCTATCTCACATAGGGGTTAGTTTCCTAATCCATATAAATTACGATTCGGATAGATGCCCCGCCGAGAAACAGGACATCTGTCCCGTAAAAACTTTGACCGCATTTTGCCTTCCCATGCAATCACATAGAGACATGCGACACGGTCAACTTAGTAGTAGTTGTAGTATTTCGATAGATTAACATTATATCATGCAATTCATCCGCCAAACTAGAGTAAATAAAATCGAGGTAACTATACCCCTGGGGCAACTATCCTGGTTTTACCCTAATCTACTTCTTAAATACTACAAAATAATTAAGACAGTTGACTCATCATCTGCCTAGCCTTTTCACAATTATGTTGTGGTCGGCTTCCAGTCTAATCGGATGCAGCTGAATACCTGTATGTTACATGGAGCGACTGCCTATCTGACCTCCACAACCCAGTTATTGGGTAATACGATAGCCCTAGGTAAGACTGGTTGTCAGACGGGCTTCTGACGACCCGTATCAACAGTAAAAGATCCACAAATGACAGCCAGGACCAACGACTCAACGTGCTTTCCGAGACACGGAGGGTTCTTGGTATGTAAAGATGGTCATCCATCCACGGACCAATCGCGGCAAGCGTAGCTTAGCCAAATCGATCAACCGGTGCGGCTAATATTACTTAGCCACAAGCCACTCATTAAGACACTTGAGTGAAACCAAAAAAGTAAAAACTAATGAAAAGCCTTAAGTTTTTCAACTGACTTTAAAAAGGAGGAGGTTCTCAATACGTCTGTATTTGTTTATGTATGTATGTTCCGCGATATCTCCGACAGTTGTGGATCGATTCCTAAAACCTTTTTTTTATGATACATTACAGTTCTTGTTAAACGTTTACCTAAGTAATATGTGTTTCGTAATGTTGATTACTTTGCCTACCTATGTATAGAATCAAGTCTATGTAACTAAACAGACAGCTGTGCTGCTGGGGAGTTTGTTGCGCCACTTCTTCTTCACAGCTAAAGCACTAGGAAGTGATGAAGGGCGGGCGTTTTGGGGGACTGTCTTATGTAATTTTGACATTCGAAAAGTGCTGATTCTCAGCCTAATTTGAATAAATGACTTTAGATTTTGATTTTGAATCAGAATCAGTATTAAGCGACGTATGCAGTCTGGTATACGGTCTACAATAAACACAGATATATCTGTGATAATAAACGACGTTACCATGCCTACTCACTGTATTTAATCAAGGTACCTACAGCAACAAAGCTAGAAACATAAAACTTATCAAACCAACAAATAGCTCTCCAAATGAGTACATGCAGCAACACGTACCTACCTACCCCTTCCTAAATTTTATACAGTACTACATCTGCTACATACTCCGCGCTCGGACAGCGGCTATCGATCGCCAGAAAGCAGAGGTCATATTCTGTTTATGTATTTACACAATTACGAAAATGGCAACATTCGAGAACATTTAGTGTGAGTTGGCAGTTTTAAATGGTTCTTGAAATTTTAAAGTTGATTAATTAAAACACGGTGTAAGGAATATTGACGCAGTACGTACATGATTCAAGACCTGTTGGAATTTATCGTCGGTTATAAAAAAAATACTGCTGATTTTCATTGCACTTTTGTATGAAACAGCTGTTTAATTTTTTCAATAACCGACGAAATCTTTCTATTAGGAACGTCAGTAATTGATATTACTTATAGGTAAACACAAAACGTGACGCCTGTTTTCACCGAAGGGCTAACCAGCTGGCGAAAACAGGGAAAATAAGCGTCATGTTGTTGTTGTTGTTGTTGTTGTTGTTGTGTGTTGTTTTTCTTTTCTTTTTTTTTCTTTTCTTTTGTTATGTTAATGTGGGATAGAGGTGACCCTTAGGAAAAATAAAGAGTTAGAACTCGTTCGCATAGACGTAAAAATCGCGGCGGGATTTAATCGCGCACTGGATTTCCAACTCTTAGTGTTGAACCTAGCATTGAGAATTCAACAAAGTGCATCCCAGCACGTCGAAAAAACACTGTCCGATTTACAACTCTTGGCGGTAAGCACTGCGTTGAAGATGCAGTGCGTCAAAAAAATCCGCGCGCGATGTTTTTACGCTCGTTCGAACGTGCACTAACAAAGTGGGTTACAAATGTCTTATTCAATTATCCTTTTGCGAAGGTTAACAACTTAGGTATACTTACGTAGGTCTCTCTGTTTGTTCCTTTATTTTCTAAATCAAACTTAAGCAAAGCTTGTCTTAATAATGTTGTTGATAATAATATGAACTCTGCTACAGTAAACACCCTCGTGCCGGCGGGTGTGTTTCACAAACATGCCCCTGCCCCAGGTGTTGGTTCACATGGGGCTAAGATTAATATTAATTATGTTGTGAACTGGTATGTAATATTTATTTTACAATATTGCATGTCTCTTAACTATGTCTAAAATATGTATTCATGGCTGTTAAAAACCTTCACCAATTCCTTTCTTCCATTTTCTAGGTTTGTTCCCGACCTTGGTATACATATTAATACCTAATTGTTTACCATTGTAACTGAGGTACCTACATCGTACAAAACTATATCTATGTAGAATGGTGTATCGTTTGCAACTACATGCTACTAGAATTTTAAGATTCTTTGTTTACCTACTTGTCTTAACCTGAGCGACAGCTCAAATTATTGGCATTACTAGCGTTTGAATGCGGTATCGCCCGTGTGAAGGTCGAAAATTATCCCACAGAAACGTACTGGCCGGGACAAAACATATTCTATGTGTTAATCCAGGTTATAAACTATCTGTGTGCCAAATTTCATCCAAATCCACCCCCCCCCCCCGTTATTGGGTGATTGAGTAACAAACATCTAAAAATACAAACATTCATATTTTTAATATTAGTAGGCAGTGGGTATATTTAATTTAAAAATCTGTGTCTGAAATGTAATTTATCTATGTCAACACACTAGTGATTTTCACTGGATTCCTAAGTAACTGAACACTTTACAAGAATTGTATACCCTAAAACTATAACAGATCTCCCTGTAGTAAGTATAATGAAGAGTTTTTGGCGGGATCGCGTTGGAACATGTCGCACGAATTTTCATTTTCATGGAATTTAGTGAAATAGCGAATTAAATTGTATAATTTTGATAGTGAATTATTCAATTTAGTTACGTGTGAGTGCACAAGTGTAGTGAAGGTGAAAATAAGTGACTAACGTGGACTTTTCGTGTTCCCCCCAAAAACTCCTATTAGGTTGTTGTAAAGTTACTACCGGTTTACAATAACTCTGACTTGACTGACTAAAGACGACTATGACTGTTTTGTAACTTCGTGCCCGATATCGGGCCATTTACTTGATCTAAAAGAAAAATTACTTGACACTGGCTAAATGCACTAACCGTGTGAAGCCAAAATCAAAAAAAAAAAAAAAAAAAGTATAATGAATATCCTCCCCCATTTCCCTCTCGCAGCCAGGTGTACCTTCACACGGAACTCGTCTTATAGCTCCACCGTGTGTTAGAGAAAGTTGGTAAAAATCAATAGTAGGCCGAATTCGTTCGTGTTGGGGGTCGGTATGGTACAGTCGAGTTCATTAACATTAATATATTGGCCCTTTCAGGCTTCAAAGTCAAAAACCTTCATAATATTGTGACAACTATAAGTATCATTAAATTGTGGTCAAGATTTAGATTCATTAATATGTGACTGCTTTTTCTAATAATTTTTCATATTATTGCCTAATGCACAGCATATATTATTGAACCGTTCACATGCGGACATATTTTTGATCTATAGGTTTTATAGATTTTATTGATCTATCCAACGCTCACAATATTTTGTGTCCTTGACAGTGCCAATTTATTAATGAACTTGACTGTACCTACTATAGTTTGTGTATGTTGTAAGTAAAATGGTGATTTTGTTGTTTTTAGGTAAAAATGGGTAACGTAAACGCTTTATTTGCATGAAAAGCAGGTTGGCAATTCGTTTTAGTCACAACCCAAGAGTTTTCAAACTATGATAACTTTATAAGATTATTGTGGGCAATATCTGTAAATATCATCTGCTTTACATGGAGCTTCTGATTACCCTTACCTTGAATGCTTTCTGATAAACAGTCAACGGCCGCAACTAATTTTTTTTGACTGCTTGTCGATCGCAGTGGTAAATTCCTTATATAAACTTTAAATTGTGAAACGTCGTGTGTGTCGCTTGGTGAAGGTGCAGGTACTATTCCTCATTAAAATGGAAGAATCTTCTGAGCTTGCCGGAAGGTTCTTCCTTTTCAATGTAGAATTGGTATTAACACCTTCTCTAATGCTACGGCTACATTGTCGCGTTATCGCGAAATAAACTTCGCGCTCTCTCGGTCATACGGCGAGACGTCGAACTGTGTGCGAGAGAGAGAGCTTAAAGTAGGTCATTTTCGCGTTATCGCGACAATGTGTTCCGGATAAGGTGGTAAACGCCCGAGTGTTTCCACTGCGTAGATCGCCTGGAACACACGGTGGAGCATACATTGGAGGTCTGCCCGGCTTGGGCGGGCACCGCCATGTCCTTGTGGAGGCGATCGGCAGCGGTGATCTCTCGCGTCCGGCCCTGGTCCAGGACATGGTACGGAGCGAGAATGCATGAGGGTAGCCGTCACCTCCTTCTGCGCAGCAGTAATGCTCGCAAAGAGGGAGGCGGCGCAAGTGAGGGAGAGGCAATGTATGCGCCCTCACGGCCCTAATCGCCGCAGGAGATGCCCTGGGCGTCGGAAATCCCTGGCCGATTCCCGGCCACTGCAGGTGCGGACTTGCGGATGGTGAGTAATGGGTAGTTCACCGTCTGGTAAGGACTAAGTCTGGGTCGACGGCGCGTTGTGTTCCACGTGCGCCTCTAAGAGATGTCAGCACCAACTGGTGGGGTTCGCAAGGGCCGATGCCTGCCAGGGGTACGGGTTGTTCGAAAGAGATACCGTGGCCTCTGGTACACAGGCAAGTGAAGGAACACGGGTGGGTTTTAGTCAGTAAAAGTCTGACACGCCCTCCTGCCCCACCCAGAGGGGGAGAAGTTATTTAATGACTTCCCATCCTCAAAAAAAAAACGCGACAATGTAGCCGTAGCATAAGCGACACAGTATTATTTTCCGATATCCACGCGAACAAGTCGCGGGCACAGCTAAGTACTTACAAATAAAAAATCAATAAATAGGTACCTACCAAACCCTTGCTTACAATAATATAATAATAATGGCCCTGACTGATTTATCAAAACCTCTTGATTAGAGAATGTCGTGCCACCGAAGTGTACCTACTCCAATTTAGTCAATAATTACCTACAGTACCTACTCAGTCGTGATTATGTCAACCATGGTATTGGTTAATGCCCCGTGTTTATAACGTTCTTCTATTTTGGTGACACAAGTGGGTGGTGTGACCATGCGATAGCTCAGCATATGGCTTAAGGAGCAGAGCTTGCTCAGTGATTACGACAGCGACTCACGAATTGTAGGTCGTGGGGTCGAAGCCAGACAGTTTATTTTCAGTTGATCATTTCATCACCACTGCTCGCAAAACGGTGAAGAAAATCATCACATCATCATATCATCATCACACATCGGGTACATGTGGGATCATGAGGTAACCAAAAAAATTGAAGACATGTGACATCCGCCTACCCGCACTCGGCCCGCGTGGTGTATTACGGCCCACTCCCTGTTACAGAAAGGAGGCATGTGCCCTATCTATTTTATCTTAAAAACTTGTAAAACTTCTAAAGGCTTTAGCTTTAAGCATTTTTGACCGACTTCAAAAAGAAGGAGGTTATCAATTCGAATGTTTTTTTGAAATGTATGTTCGGGCATAGATAACTCCGTCATATATAGACGGATTTGCAAAATTATTTTTTTGTTCGAAAGGGGTTTATTCCGAAATGGTCCCATAAAAATTTCATATAGTTCTAATGATGCGTTTCGGAGACAACAACGGAACTCATCAAAAAATGACAGCAAACAAAGCACGATTGCTGCTATTGCATAAGTATGCATTGTTTTGACCCCAAGAATGAAATTTCGAATTGTGTAGGGTAGGTACTGTAACTAAAAAGTGAAACATAAAAACTTAAAAAAGAAACAACTGACTTCCAAAAAACACTACAAAGTGAAAAATAACTTTAATTTCGGAAGGCGGTGACAAAAAATTTAATAAAATACATACGTAAAGTCACCGACTTCCGAAATTAAAGTTATTTTTCACTTTGTAGTATTTTTTGGAATTCGGTTGTTTTTTTAACTCTAAATTAGAATTGTCAACTAGTTAAAATAAGTATCGAACCTGTTAACGTAGTTAAATAGATGCTCCTATTTATAGAATACCTACAGTTTGCAATTCATAATAATTATATCTCTTACATATTGATTCTCACTCAAAATGTCAGTATGCTACTAAAACTCGCCGTAAAAACCCACTCCAGCGTTCACACCTACAGTAAAAAAGTTTTTAAAACGGCACCTAACTGCATTAGTCGACCGTGCAGCAACCCTGTCCACTCCGCAAGGTGAAGTGCTATAATATAATAAAAAAATCCGTCAGCAGGGGCGGGGATAGGGCGCAACTTAATTATGTATCTCATGTGATGCCTGCCTGTGTGGAAGGATTCATGGCGAAATAAAAGAAGACGGACGGCTCGATAGAAGGAGTTATTCTTGCCGAGATCGTTCCGTAGATGGGTGTCCGTCTATCGAGACCCCTTAGTGCCTCGGACGGCACGTTGAGCCATTGGGCCCCGCTGTCACTTGTAGTTCTTTGAGGGTCGTTACGGATTATCAGTAGCCCAAAAGTCTGACAACCAGTCTTACCAAGGGTACCCAATAACTGGCAAACGGGTTGTGGAGGTCAGAAAGGCGGTCGCTCCATGTAAAATACTGGAATTGAGGGGAAGCCGACCCCAACATAGTTGGGAAAAGGTTAGGCAGATGTTGATGCATGCCTCTCTGTCCCAGCCTAACGGGCACCACAGGCCGGCGGGCTGCCTGGAACGGGCAACAGGCAGCGTCAACGTTTGTATCTTCTGAAGCTAACATTTATTAATTTAGTTATTATGTATACAATATGTGTACACAACAGACAAAGGAAACAAACCTACAGGAAAAACACAACATTATTCTCCTTATACCAATTTATTTGGTGTCTTCTTCTTTCATATTATCTCTGTTAGCAGTCATCAAAGTATTTTCTAGCCATAGAATCGGTTACACAATCCATCTATCGTTTCTTTTGTCTTTCCCTTCTTTTATAGCCATCACATTCAGACACAAAAGTTCATAAGCACATGGGTAATGTCAAGCAACCCATTTCCACAAAACTCCTTCGTTGAACGGTGTGATTTAGACTTCGACATCTACGTGATATTGGTATCCACTACCCTATTAATATTACCCTAGAAATTTGGCACACAGATAGTTTAAATTATGGAATAACACATAGGCTACTTTTTCATCCCAATAGCACGTTCCCGTGGGATAATTTTCGACAACCACGCGGGCGTGGTAGCTGGCAAAAACTAGTTAAAAATATAAATAGACTGCCTACTACCGCACCTACATCAAATAGAGACGAAACTACAGTGGTTGAAGGTACCTACAATCATATAGTTTCTTAGATAATAAATCCACCACTTCAATAAATCCGGTCATATTCTAATTCTATTTTGATTGATAAAAAAAAAACTGAGATTGAGACTGAGATTTTATCAGGTTGGTGACCTATTGTTTTATTTTTTGGATAATTAACATAATAACACTAGCCTGCATTACCCGAAGGGTTAGTAGGCAGAGGTGAGGCATAAAGTGGTTGTTGATAAGTAGTTACTTACTAAGATATGCTACCAACATCTACATTTGGTTTTATAATTTTATTGATTAATAATTAAAATAGTGTCTAAGTTATCTCTGGTTGACCATTTCTAATCTACCGCATCTATTTACAGCAAAATTATAGTCGGTTTTATATTCTATTTAGAATAAAACGCAAATCCGAACAGAACAGAAAAACACTCAGTAATTTCTGTATAGTAGTAAAAAGTTTCGTATCTGCCTCACTAGATGGCGTTGTTAGTTGAGAGCCGATTCCTGAATCGCGCTATGGTTTCGTTACCGGCGAAACATGACTACCTCGAGACGAGTGTGTGCACAGTGACAAACAGACAGTTCGGACTTAGACCCGTAAAGGTTCTAATCTTATAGTATTTTTTGGGTAGATTGTTATTGTCACAAATAACAATCTTGTAATTAAATTAAAAGTAGATAATTACGTTTATAAAAGATTATTATTAATTATTATTTGAGTATAATTTAATATTACTACTTGAAATCAATTACAAGAAAGATTGATTATGGCCGATTCCTTTATTTTACCGACTTTATTTTACTAAAATTAAGATCTTTACCAATAATGAAGCAAAGAATGTAGTAGACCCCACTATTTGGAAGAAGCTCATACTCAGCCTATAACGTTCCACCACGCGGGCCCAGTGCGAGTTGATAGATGTCACATGTCTTCGAATTTTTGATTCTAAGACATGCCCATTTCCTCACGATGTTTTCCTTCACCGTTTTGAGAGCACTGGGGATGAAATTATTTAGACAAAGTAAAGCGTCAGGCTGGGTTCGAACGCACGACCTACAACTCGTAAGTCGCAACCATTACCATTGAGCCACCACTGCTCACTGGAAGATGCTATCACAGGTAAAATTTGCTCACGAAACAATTTATACGGTTAATGTCTTTGGGGGTCGAAATACATTTACCATTGACGGGTTATAGCGAAAAACATTCAAATCTGCTCTTATTTACCTTGAGGTCGCCACACTTAGTTTAGTTCTTTGTCTCGTTTTGTCATACATTCCACATGGCAGGTCGCATTGTGTGCTAAAAAAATATGCAATATGGTATTGCATATCTCGTATTGATAAAACGACTGACTCAAGTACGGTTTTTTCGTTGGTATTCTGTAATTTACATTTTTCTGGAAATAACAAACTATCTGGTGGTTGGTTATTGGTGTCAGAAATATAGCTATGTAGTTTTGCTATATTACGCTAGATGGCGACAGTGAGACAAGGGATTACAGTTAATAAATGACAATTCTCCTGATAGACACGTGTATACTCTTTGGTGCGTATGTTCCCGCTTGTACTGTGGCCCGACGCGCACAGGGGCGTTGCCATGGTAACGCAGGTGCGATCGATCGCAGGTGCGACTGACTGCACGACGCAACTTTGTGTGTGATGTTGCCGCAGCCGCGGTGCGGAGGTTGTGCTCAAAGGATTTGCGTGGAGATTATCTGAATGTGGTTTGTTTGAGCTGCTAGAAGCATTTCAGAGGCGTACATACATCGATAACTACAATTACCTGTACATAGTTTAAAATAAATTATATTTTCGTGTCTGTATATGTGACCGAAGCAGTTCTTCTAAACTATACCTACAGTCGATTTTGATGCAGTTTTCACTATAAGTTAGTGAGAGAATTTATTTCGGAAGGTTTATGTATATGATACGTTATTATAAAACTTAGATACTTAAGGTTCCTTTTCAAATAATTTCGGTGCTTGATATCCTATCCATTGTTGACATCTTAACATGGTTCTGACAAGGCACAAAAAGAATTCAAAAGTCGACTTAGAGGCTTCTTATTATGGTCTTCTTCTAATTGGCCTTTGGTATGGTATTCAGCTGCATCTGGTAAGTCTAGAAGCTGACCACAAGCTAGTTAATGATGATTAATAGTATTTATAGGTAAAACAAAACGAGCCACATTTTATTGTTACCTACAAGGTGGATATGAGCCTGTTGTGTAACAATAGGGAGGCCTCTATACTGACTATACACCTCTGGCTACTTCTTCAGAGAATCTAAGCGTAATGTTAAGCTACATCGCAAAACTGAGTGACTTATTTAAGATTCACCTTTGAAGCTAAAGTTACTCTGCGTCGACTGGCTGTCAAAGGCAAAGAGGGCCAGTCAGGGGAGGAAGAATAGAGTGCTGTCTGACCTCTACAGTCCTCTGGGAATTAACACGGAAAGTTATGGTGCCCTACTGCTGGCCATCCATCTAATATAATAATGTAGATTCCTCTCATAGCCCATGGGAAGGGAGGGAACAACGTTATTGCTAGACTAGTGGTCGGCTGATAAATTAGGGTTGCTGATGTTAGTTTGACATCCATTTGGTGTTAGGCCTTTTAAAATGGCTATGATTGATGATTTTAATACCATTTTCAAAATATATACAAGTATTTACTTCAGTGATATTGCGATTTTCTATCTGGAATTTCCCCGGATTGATTCAGTTGAAAGAACATTATTGTATAGAATCGAGTTCTTCCAACATAACAGACAGCTGTGGTGCTGGGGAGTTTGTTGCGCCACTTAGAAAGAAAGAAAGAAAGAAAGAAAAATAGATTTATTTGTCACAGAAACACGTGCATACTTCTTCTTCCCAGCTAAAGCACTAGGAAGTGGTGAAGGGCGAGCGTTTTGGGGGACTGTCTTATGTAATTTTGACGTTCAAAAAGTGCTGACTCTCGGCCTAGTTTGAATAAATGACTTTTGATTTTGATTAAAATTATTACGTTTATTCGAATGCAACTTTATTTGCTATTCTGCATTACATAAGGTCGACTTTTGTATGTGTCACCGTATGATTGTGAACACTGTTAGTTTATTATCAATCTCGTGAGATTATAAACTGTCGATAAATTTATACCGCACCGTTTTGCTCACCGACCGAATAGGTTAGGTTAGGTTAGAATTGCGACCAACCGCGCGCGAGCCGAGCGAGCGAAGCGAGCGGTGCCGGGGTAACGGCCGGCGAGCGCTACTTCAAAGTTAGTGGCAGGTACTTGACTATTTAGTAATAGCGCAAGGCACTATCCGTCTTGATACCAGTTCACAATATGACGGTTTCACTTCGATAGATTATAATCTACCGAAAAATAATGCGTTAAATTGTAAGCAGTATGTTACGGTTCACAATCTTTCTACAGTTCACAATCTCGCGAGATAGATTATAATCTAACGGTATTTACAATTTTACGGTGACATATACAATATTTACAGTACACAGGCTGGTAATTTGCGACTACTTTTTAAATACCAAAAACCGTGTATCGGATGGGATTTTCCATCGACATCAATGACGAACTTTCGCACCCAATTTAATCCCTTTAAGTGACTTTTCAAAAACCCTTCCTCACAAGAAAGTGAGTTCTTTATGTACAGAACTTTTGTGCAAAATTTCATGCTCCTAGACCCAGTGGCTTACGAGGTTTAGGGTGTGCGTTGTCAGTCAGTGAATAAATTAATTTAAGGTTTTTATTAAGTAGAATATTGATGATATACTGAGTGATCAAGTCTTTTGCAACAAACTTCGTTTGTCTTTAGTTTAAAAAGTAATAAAGCAAATAATTAAAATAATATTGCCAATGTAGTGGATAGTTTTGAATTTGAAACAAAATCTTAAGTGTCTTTCTAACTCATTGACATTCGGTAAAGGAAAGCAAGCGTGATGCTCAATGCTCATGCCTTCCCTGTGAAAACAGGCTTTTGATCTACAGTGGGATAATAGGCTTTTATTATTAATAGCAAGATGAATATTCATGCCTATAAATCTAACTCTTTTGTTGACTGTACAACAACCGCAGGAACTAGCACTAACGATGTTCGGTAACGAGCTCTATGTAGAGCAACTCTATGTAGAGCAGCTCTATGTAGAGCAACTCTATGTAGAGCAGCTCTACGGAGAGTTCTCGTAGAGTATGTGTTAATATTTGTAATCGCGCACCTTTTGTGCGGGTTTAGGACGTGTGTTATTTTGCGGCTCTATGTAGTACGTGCAGAGTTTTTATAATTCTGTAGTGTTTATGCGATTATGTAGGTTATTTGTTTTTAACAAGTACCTACTGCAATATAATTTTCTTGCTACTGAAAGTATCTACATAGACTGCTGAAATAGTTTGTGTGTAATACAACGGTATTAAAATCTGAAAATATTAGAAACACTATTTCTTGACAAATGCTGCATCTTGTACCGTGTTTTTCTGTCTGGTACGTGCTGGATAAGTGGTCGACGTTCAAGCTTCTCTTGTTGCGCATCGATTCAAACGTATGAAAATAGCCACTGATTACAGTAAAAATAATAAATCCGACACAGTACATTTTGCAAAACAAAAAGTGGATAATGTACATTCCTTTCATCCTGGGTACAGGTAAAACCCTAAAATTTTAGCCACAACTAATTACCTCCATGTTCCTGCTCCTGCCGGCTACAGACACACAATCCGCCCAAAGGCCCGCCGAGTTTTTCTCTAATTGTTATAATGAGTCTGTTGAACACAGAACTACTAAGTCGGAGACTACAAGGGTTTTATTAACATTTCATTAGTAACATAAAAGAGGGTTTACATTTTAGTAATGACATTACAGGCTTAGATTGTGGAAATAAAGATACAATATGTTTCAATTTAAGGTTCCTGCAGAAAAGCGCGAAGCGACTGTAGTAGAAAAAGTTATGTGAAAAGTTTGTGGAAATTGTTCTACCAGAATAGCGTCGCACCGTCGCGTTGCGGCTGTCTGTGGGAGTCTTAAGTTTTGTTGATATCAGACCCTTCAGATTACATCCTAGGCGTGGGCCGCACAAACGGGATGTGATACCCGGGCGGGACGAGGACGCGGCGATCTATAAAGTTACTATTTCAACTAAATGTACGCGATCTGAAACAAAACAAACAGAGAGAACAAGCTGCAGGCGCATCGGTTTTCCATCCGCATACTAATGCCGTCTGCGTCCGTCCTCGACTCACGTCCCTTCTGTGTAGCCCGCGGCTTCAGCGATAGTGTGTTTTATATGAATATTTCGTACTCGTGCGATCAATCAAGTCGCGTCTATACGTCACAATTCATATATTCATATTAACGCTCGCGTCGCTCGGAGTAGTCAGATATAAAACACCAACCTAATCTTTTTTGACGTAAAAAGTATTTGTTAAAACCAATTTGCCGAAATAAATATGAGAAGTAATGTAATATGACTTGTTATAAAATACAATAAATAAAACATCGGCGAAGGTATTGTTAACCAACTTTATATACAGACATAGAGGTCGGAAACGATTTTATTATAATGTTTATTCGAGACAGAAAACATTTGAGCCCATAGTTTAGAATTCAATAATGTACAGCCAGGGATATTAATTGTTAAGTAAATTGGCATACTACGTCAATTTGCCATGTGCCACCCTTTTCATGTAACTTTAAGATACATTTCCCTGACTTTACATGCTTGGAGCTTATCATAATATCTCATATCTCAGATATTATATAAGCCTATCGCGTTTAACCTAGCGAGCGTAAAACTAGCTGAAATGTTTTAATAATGAGCTAGTTTTACGCTCGAACAAGTTAAGACTAAGTAATTTCTCGCTAGGAACCCACTCAGGTATACTACAAGAAACTTTTCAATTAAACTTACTTTGTAACATTTTACTACCTTAAGTTAGTAACTAAATCTCTCGCGTTCGGCTCTGGTCCAGGCCATGGTACGGAGCGAGAGGGCATGGGTAGCCGTAGCTTCCTTCAGCGAAGCTGTAATGCTCGCAAAGAGGGTGACGGCGCACGTGAGGGAGAGCCAGTACATGCGCCCTCACGGCCGTAGCCTTCACAGGAGACGCCCTGGGCGTCGGGAATCAGCCTGGGCTGATTCCCGGCCACCGTAGGCGCGGACTTGCGGAGGGCAAGTAATCGGTAGCTCGCTGTCCGGTAAGGACCAACCCCGGGTCGACGGCGCGTTGTGTTCCACGCGCGCCTCAAAGAGATGTCAGCACCAACTGGTGTGGCCCGCAAGGGCCGATGCCTGCCAGGGGTACGGGTTGATCGAAAGAGATACCGCGGCCTCTGGCACACAGGTAACTGAGGGAACACGGGTGGGTTGTAGTCAGTAAATTTTACACGCCCTCCTGCTCCACCCAGAGCGGGAGAAGTTATTTGATGATTTCCCACCAAAAAAAAAAAAGTTAGTAACTACAGTTACTAAAACGTTACAAAGCACATCATTAGATAAACCTAGCAAACTAAAAACAGTTAGGAACCTTTTATTTTTTTTTACATTCAAAACATCACGCCTGTAATTTTCCAAAGAGTTACGCAGAAGCATGTAGTGTCCACATTTCGCTAAAGTTTTGTTAAAGTTCATGTTCTAAGGGTCGAGCCTAAATGATTAACCGGGCACTAATTCATATTCCGGGCAAATACCTACTGAGAAATCCCTGGTTTCGAAAAAACTTAAGTATCCTATAAACCTAGGGTCACACTAAGCAATTGCGTTTGCAATCACTGGACTAACGACGCAAAGTTACTATAAATTAAATAAATTTCTCATTCAATGTTACAAATTAAATAGTTCCGCAACCTAGCAATATACAGAGGAACGCTTAGCAACCTTTTAGAAATCTAAACTTTGCTGTAACATTTTATAAAAACACACTTTACATAGAACACGCTACATGTGGATTCTGAAGGTCGCGCTGAAAGGTCAGAGTTTACTGAAGTGGAATGTATTTATGTATTTTTACTTTAGTGTTACTGTAAAGTTTGATGTATGAAAAAGCCCACTATAGTGCTAATATCGTACGACACAAACCGACTCTGTCAGTCCCTTTTGTACCTATTGTATCAAAAAAGAGGCTTGTGGCTAAGTAGTAACAGGCGCAGAAGTCGATCGACCAGGTTAAGCTATGGTTGCCGCGGTTGGTCCGTAGATGGGTGACCATCTTTACATACCAAGAGCCCTCCGTGCCTCGGAAGGCACGTTAAGCAGGCTGTGTAGCGATGCGCGCTCGGACGCGTTTGCGCTACACAGCACGAATATTTTAATAATATTTTATTCGCGTTTTGCGCAGCACTAACCACTGCCCGATTTTGTACGCAATGGCAACGAAGCAGCTCATTGCTAACGAGCTTTTGCCATTGACTACATGGACAAGGTCAGCATCTTGCAGATCTGCAATTCCTCCTTCAAAGAGGAAAATGTGTGCAGTGCCAAGTTGCTGCTCTTTCAATTACTCGACCAAGTCGGACAAATGCCATCTCGCCGGAGAGATGCTGGCCAGAAGAATCTGTAGGACTTCATCGACCTGCTGGAGAAGACCGATCCTGATGACATGCCAGATTTTGTGGCGAAGGAGCTGCACACGCTGCCTCCTGTCACTACGACCACGTCGACGTTACCAGGCTGCTGACGGACATCACGTCTATGAAGGTGAGCCTGGCTGAGATGAAGTCCAAGTTGGAGTATCGGATGTCGCCATCGGTGAATTGCGAGCCGAAGTAGCGTTGTTGCGCAACGCTACTCCGACAAGTGGGTCACCGGAAGGCTCCAATATGAACACACGTTGCGGGGCACAAAATGCTTCTGTCTGCCGTTTTCAGTCGGCGAGTGAATCTACGTCACCAGCTGTCAAGAGTACCTGCCGGAGAAACGACACGCGTAATAGGTACATCGGCCCCCAAGCGTGCCTATTCTGCAACTATCACCAAGACGAAACCTGCTGTGTCGCAAGCTAAAAAAACCAAACGGGGGAAAGCAGAGTCACTCAACAACGAGCGCGACGAAACTGTTGTGATGGACCACAAACAGCAGGTTCCACAGAAGAACACATGTGATGAGGGTGACTTCAACAAGGTAGAGAGAAAGAAGAGGAAGCCTTGTTATACCAGTGTGGGACGGCGCTGGCAAGTACTAACATGCTGCTACGTCCTGCAATATTAATGACGCTGCTATACGTGTCCCGTTTGCACCACTCTACGAAGACTAAGGACATCATAGAGTACATACGGGTGAAGACCAACTGGACCTTGAGGGTGGAGAAGTTGGAGCCGCGTCATAACACCAACTTCAAGTCGTTCGTGGTGCACGTTCCGACTCACCATTTGTTGACCTTCTAGGAAGAGTTTTGGCCGAAAGGTGTGCTGTATCGATGTTTCCGCGGCCAGCTACGCGACACCTCGCCGCGTAACATGACGCCGTCACTTCGTGTGCAGTAGTTTTTAAATTTGTTTAAAAATATGTATTAGTTTATAGTTATTGTTTTCTATACTTATAATATATGTATTGTGTTTTATGGGCCTTAGTTGCCTAAAATAAAAGACAAATAGCAATAATAATTACTTCTTAGCGTTCTTTCTGACCCATACAACCCTCACAAACTCACAAACTTTACCTCTTTATAATATTAGTAGGTATAGATAACTCCAGGTTTCCTCACGATGTTTCTCCTGCACCGATGTCAGTATATTGTCCAAAATAAACTCAGAAAGTACTTTGTACGCACGGCTACACATCAAGCCATTTCCAGTTTACGCTGATCTCGCACTGTACGGAAATCCTATGCAACGCGTGATCAGCTTATACTGGAAATTATAGCTTGATGTGAAGCCGTGTGTGCCTGTATTTGTACAGTAATTTTATTCTCGTTCCATCGTCTTCACTTATTTTAACTATGGAGCTTCATGTCCATTCTTCTTCTCCATTCGAAACCACCTTTTAAATTTTCTTGTAAATTTTGACATTCAAAAGTGTCATTTAAAATTGTTCTTGTGTTCTTGAAAATAAATCATTTAACTTTGACCTGCCTAACTAAAGTCGCAATTTTTCCTCCGTTTAAGTAGTTGTACTTCGACCTTCGACTACTACTTTTCTTTTCACCAACTGTTACTAGTTCAACTCATATAGGTCGCACCAAAACGAGGGAATAATCCTTTCAGAACATATATTTTATGTATGTTAAATAGGCATTTATGTTATAAAACCTGCCCTTCGGTGTTTAATGTTTTCGTGTTCGTCAAAGTGGTACGTCACGCAATCGGCTACAACGCTACGAATATTATATAATGACGTAGCGCTACGGTGCTACGAAGTGCTACGAAAGAATACCTTCCTAATGACTTGAAGAAACACGCTAATGGGTGATTTTTTGTTTGAGTTTTGGGAAAATTTAAGTGGATTTATTTCTTACATTAATAACATGATGCGACGAATTTAGGATTTTGTGAAATGGATTTATAGTCTGCAGTGTTTGTGGATGCTGAAAATTTGCTAAAGATTGTAGTAAGTAAAGTACGGTAAGGTCAAATACGACTATTTTTTATTTTTTTATTTCACACTGTTTATACTTGGTAGCTTCTGTCCGCGACTTCATCCGTGTGAACTTTCTTGTTCCCCCATCCCACCGCGTGTATATACATCGCCCGGCCGCGCTTTTACTTCGATTTCGCTAATCGTTCTTTCTGACTTCATTATATTTGCGCGGCTCCTAAGGGTCACAGCGTAATGTAAAATAGCCCTATAACCTTCCTCAAAAATTAGGCTATGAATTAATTAATCCTACTGTATTTCAGGTCCAGCTTTATTAATAGTATATGGATGGATGGATAGATATACTGTGAATTCGACAGAATCTCGAATGCGTTAATAAATCTTCTCAGAATATATTATCGCATTAAACATGAGCTACTAATCATCGTTAACAAGTTGTAAGCCCGTCTTGGAGCAAGTTGAGTCGCAAACAACATTCTTACCCAATCTCGTGTGTAATGTACATATGGGACATGACATGTTTCGGTAGGTAATCCACGTCCTTATATTTACTTCAGAGCAACTCAAGGGAAATAGAGATAACCTTGGATACCATGGATTCAGTACATGGTTATCCCATACATTTTGATTACGTAAGTATTGCACTTTTCTATGAAACGGCACAATTTTTATTTGATAACCGACGAATAATTTCTACGCTAGGGGTCTAAAATCATGTGCTGAATTAATGGTGACAGTTTGTGCGTCAATGTCCCTGCTTCCCTAGATTGTTCTGTCCACGAATCAGTCCAGAATCACTAAATAATTCTATTAACGAAGTTATATATTCCATCCATAAACGAACTTGTCACAAAAATCACATATTTATTTTCTCCTATTTTATTTTTTAAATAAAACCGAAAATTTATTTCCATTTTACTTCCTACCAACGTTCCAATAAACAAAAGCTCTGTAGGTATAATTTAAACAGTCCTAAATATCACGTAACAATACCCAGTCTGTTAACTGAACCGCATACGTTTTCACGACGAAGCCCACACGATACACAATGTATATGAACTTGAGATTATAATAGCCCACTGGCTACACGGTGCCAGGGGGTCCTTGTTAAATTTTCACAGGGGTTTTCACTCCCTGCCTCCCCTAGCCTCAATTACCAACGTTTTTTGTCCAAATAAAATAACGAGAGAATGATTTATTGATTGAACTCTGAATCGGAAAAGTGTTGGCACGTTTTAAGGGGTACATAATTAAAATTATAACAATAATGACCAAGTCCTGGTTAGAAAGAAACAGTGATGATGATAATTTATTTTGTGAATATAATTTCACCAATTTAACTGAAAGCGATATGAATGTTTAAGAGCTATTTAAGAGAGTCACCTCTTGAATGCGGTTTAAATGTGCTGAATGCGTTCAATATCGTTGGTGAAATCAGCTCTTAAAAGTACACATCTTTTTCGATATTGGTGCCAATTTCCTTGTTCACCACATAAATTAAAATAAAGCTTATTGTTATCTGTTACTGAGAGACCGCGAAAAACAAGACAAGTGTCCCTTTAGAACTGTCACACTAAAATACATCTCGATTGTCTTGTTTTCGGCGTGGTTTTTAGTTCGTCTCAGTTGCGTCGAAAAAAATCTAACTTCTACTAAATTTGACAGCTCCTATTTATTTCCATCTCTTGCTATTATTGTCTTGCTTCATAAGAAGGAAAAAGATAGCAAAAAAAAATATTTGGTGCACATCAGAATCATCACCATTATCTTATTTTAAAATTAGTCAACTTCCTCACTTTCCTAATTAAAAAATCCTTGCTTCTGACCATCACATTTAAAAAAAACTCGTTCAATAGGCACACCACGCACTGCGAAAAAAAAACCCCTTTTAATCCTCTCACAACAAGCCCATTCTATTTGAACGGTCCTCCCTCCAGCTTCCCTTGCTCTCGAGCTAACAAGCAGATCACTTCAGAGTCATCGATCCTCCTCCATGTTGTTTATTCAACTTTTTCCTAATTACTATTGTTTTTTTATTCCCGCCTGTATTTTCTGGGAAGTTGAATAACAAAACATGAAAACACGGTTGCATTTGTACGATCCGCTGTAACAGGATTATTGTTTTTTTTTGTGATATGAGATCTAATTGGTGAACCTGGCTATTTCGAGTAGGTACTTATGCCAAATTAAATCGATCGAATGTGTGTTCGTGTAACAGAGTTTAGACACGACCTAATAGACATTCCGCTTCGGCATCCCAGCATCAGTCACCATAACCCACCAATCACCATCCAATCCACATGTTCTTCACATGATCTGACCAAAATTATCTCTGGAATTTAAAAGAGACTGTGAGATCTGAGTTTGTTCCTCCCTTTCTTCTCAGAGTCATCTAATAGCAAACGCCGACCGCATCTAGTTTTTAAAATATGATTGACGTGTAAAAGTGTTTGTACGAACCTAGTTAAAGATATAAAATCATTTATCATTTATCACAATAAAATCTCTGACCTTAAAAATAATCTTTCAGATTATAAATATTTTAATAAGTAAGCCCGAAGCAGCTTTAAACTATAGCTCAAAAACCTACTACATCCAACTGCATATTTAGATTATGAAGTCGCTTAGCATTTTAATTACTTAACACGCTACACGATTATCTTTAATTCATTATTTCAGAATACCATCTCTTTTAGTAATGTGTACAAAGATAACATTAAAGCGTGTTTGTATTCTCCGCACTCATCCCGTCCGCAATTATACGGAACACGTAGCCCCCGACTAATTTGACTAATTACTCCCGATAACAACTTCACCGCACCCTGTATCACCCCTGTTTGAACCTACAATCCGATTTCAACCTTATATCTGGCACACAAAGCTGAAAAATCGTATAAAAGAAAATATTATCTCTGTGTCAGTACTGCTGCTTCCAAAATCAACTTTAATTTCAGTGGATTAAAATTGGAAATCTAACGGAGTACATTTGGCAAACTTTTCGTTGAAAAGGAATGATTTCTGCTGCTGAAAATTAAAATGTGTGAGCAGGGATTAAAGTTGATTTTTGTCTGGAGTTAATCCAAAATCGATGGGTCGACTAATTGCTTGATTTGAATTTGGAATAACATTTGCAGTAACTATGGATGCCCGAAGGATGTTTTCGAAGTGATTACTTAAAGTTAGAAGTTTCGTTAAGTAAGCAATTACATAGATAAATCGTCTAAAGTTAGTCATGTAGGTTAAAAGGGATCCGTGATTTGTTCACACTTGTTCAAAGCGCAAGTTTTCTTCTGATAAGTATGAGATTAGCAGGCGCGGTCGCAGCCAAACACTTTGGGGGGGGGGGGGGAGTCACAGACAAAGACTACATATTGATAAGAAAATGTATTCTGTTTTCGAAAAATTACTATTTTAAGAAGGTTTACGTTTACGGTTTTGGGGGGCTCATGACCCCTAAGACCCCCTCAGACCGGGCCTGACATTATTATTATACATACATCAGTTATTTTTAGAAGTTACATCAAAAGGATTCAGTGAGAATTAGTGCTATGAAGTCTACGCCGTAGCGGTCGTAGCCGAGGCCTACGATTTTTCCGATCTTGATTTGCATGCCTTCCGTAAAACTCGCTATTTTCCATTTGTTTGACCAAAATTCATGGTTGTTCAAAATAAAAACAATTTTCTTTTTTTGTTGTAACAACTTTATTCGATCACTGATTTTGATTTTGACCACTTTACATACAACTAGAATAGAATATGTACGGTTATAAGTTATTTTGTAATAATTTGATAATTTCGTTACCACTCACTAGTAAGATACATGATACAATGAAATATACACTGAAAAATACGATACAAATTCGAAATATGTATTTTCAAAATACGCAGCTCAAAATTATAATATGATGGATATTTCTAAAAATTCAATGCTTTTAAATTGAACTGCTGCGTCGTTTAAAAGACTTTGTCTTTTAACCTTTTAAAAGGCATGCATATTTTTCAGTATATGTTTATTTCTAAACGAGCAACCAGATATATTACATAGCTATTCAAAAAGCCATAACATACACAATTTTAAACAACCAAAACTGATCACGAATTATAAAATAACAATTAGTTTTAAAACTACGTATTTTACATTTTAAAGTGTCCAACTATGTTTCTAATATCTAATGCTATGTTCCTAGAATGTATGCATGAGTATGTATAGTGATAGATACGACTACAGATTAATTGTAATAATTTAAGATGATATCTTTTAATATAGCTTTTAATTCTTAGAAGTTAGCATTTGATACTACGATAACAATTACATAGATACGTAACTATATATTCAAATATATAGTTGGATATTATTTTTACAAAAAAGAAACAAGTTTTTATTAATAATACATAAGATATAAAACAATACAATACATATCAAATTAAATATCATAATGTTATTTATACTCTAGACTAGATGATATTTTAATACTCGATAATTTGAGTGAAGTTAATATTAATGTTATCTCACCTATTTTAAAATATGCTAAAATTGCCAACAGTTACTTATGCTATATACCTACGATAAGACTCACAGTTAATATCAAATAAAAGAAAATATTTAATAAAAATAAAAATAAAACATTTTATATTTATGTTTACATAAAACATTATATTATAAAGGTTTTAAATTTTTTGATTCTTTTACTTTTACCTAAATTTTATTCATAAATCATTACATTAAAAAAAAACTGTATTGAAAGCAATCTATACAGAATGAAAAACGAATAAAACTATGTACATAAAAGAAAATGTGAGGTATTCAAGTGTAATTTCATTATCATGACTTAAACTTAATCTAAAAAGCGTCTATAGTACTTAGATTATAACTAAGATTACCTTAAATTAATTACACATAATCTACCTAGCTGTTTGATCAGCTGATTAATTAATAGGATATACCTACGCATAATATATGGATTACTTAATTATCTATTTGATTATGCTAAATCGAAACGCCTTTCCAAAATAAGTAGATATAACTGGTGAATGCTGTTTGTTTTAATTAAAGTATTCAGCTCTATCTGCGCCCCGCCATTTCATACGCAGAAATTTCGATCCTGTAAAAATATTAGGAGAAAAAGTATTGCTTGGCCTAATCCAGGTTATGGTCTACCCATGTGCCAAATTTCATTTAAATCCGTGCAGTGGTTTTAGCGTGAAAGCATCACAAACAAACAAAAAATTAAATCTTTTCTCTTTTAGTTTATATGACGTATTTTGATTAAATCATGACGATTAATTATACGTAAAATAGTTTATGTATTTATTTGAATATGTATAAGGGTTTATAGTGTGATTTTTGTATTCTTTTATTTAAATATAAATTATAATGATTAAAAAAATAATTGTTCGTTATGGCACATAACAATAAAAAAGTGGCGTACCTTTGCTCATTATTCTAGAGAATTACCTTAACATAAGTCTAATGACACTGATACTGACTGAAATATATAATTATATTTGATAGGGGCTATTCTATATGTTACTGTACTTATCACTCGTACTTGTGTGGGTGTCAAACTGCTATATGTACAGTTTTATATTTAATTAGCATATACCTAGTAACACTGACTAATCTATGATGCTTATGTTTTTATAAAATAATAATACCATAAAATCGACTTAAATTTGGTTTCTTACGAAATGTAATAACCAAAAAAAATTTAAAAAACACTATTCTACATTTTAAAAGAATTATAGGGATGCATATTTATTCATACATTTAGGTAGAAAATAAAAGTTTTGTTTATATTTCAGTTTAACTACTTAAGAATTTGGACAATAAGATGGAATAGGGTTTTCGGAAATATGTTTAGAACTAGACGGTTTAGCGAAACGAGCTCCTAATAGTACTTTATAGATAGTTGTAGATCTAACGGACGGGTACTGACCTAAACTTAAAATGTAGCTGCAGACATTATTATCAATATACCTTTTTTACCCGACTGCCTCTGCAGGAGGATAATCTTATGCTTTATTGCAGCTTTTATTAAAATTAGTAAGCTTATTTTACTAGACTACACATTTTAACTGTGTTCTGGGGTTTTCTGCGGTCCAAATTTTTTTTGCCTTCTTGTTCGAACCCGATTTTAGTAAGTGACATGTGGGAAGGTCCTGTTCACGTGGGATTTTCTTGAGACAGGTATAATATACATCAGCATTTGTGAGCAGTGGTGGTCCAGTGGTAACAACCGCGACTTACGAGTTTGTGGGTCGTAGGTTCGCACCCAGACAGGCGCTTTGCATTGTGTAAATTATTTCGCCACCACTTTTCTCTAAACGGTGAACAAAAACTTCGTAAGGAAACCGGCATGTGCTAGAACCAAAAATTCGAAGACATCTACCAATCCGCACTGGTCCCGCGTGGTGGATTATGGCCCACCCCCTCTCACAGAGAGGAGGCCTGTGTCCCAGCAGTGGTATAGAGGTATGAGGAACAGGGCGTAAAGTTCACTCATACTCTATAGAAAAGGGAGGATCCTCCGACCAGACGAGTGTTGTGTCTGGTGGGTAACTGCCTGACGATTGATGTCGGGATGTTGTATATATGCAGATCGCGCGGTAAACTCTGCTTACGCGATGTAGTTTATGTAGTTGCGGTGTGACGTCAAGTCTTGAGTAGTTCGCATATGGCATTGTAGATGGCGCCACTTCACTTTTTGTGTTTTTCCACATTTGTTGATTTGAAGTTTCGTATGTGAGGCATTGTAGATGTCCGCCACAGTGGGAACGATATAGGCTGATTATGTATGTTATGTATCGTTCTAGGGTCTAGATTAATATGACAATTAATTCCCTTTATCCCACGTGTAACCAGCTGATTTGGTTTAATATGAATTCGTAATGTTTGCAGCCACATTTCACATGAAACATCGAGATAAGAATAGGATTTGATACACGACATCTATTCTACAATAATAATATTCTCAAGCCGAAGCCAAGAAAATGGATATGCTAACAATTGTGCGTTTTCTTAGCAAAGATGGAAAATGTCCTGTGAGGAATATCAATAAGATTGTTTTATATTTTAATTATGTATTTTTTTACATTGTTTTGAACGTCTTTAATTTACTTTTTATTTTAACCTTTTAGGAAATTAATGTTCTAAATGGTTCCTACTTAGAATTTGCATTTTCATCATAATTTAGTTGTTTTTTTGCATGTTGTTGTTTGTTTTTTTTTTGCGAGTACGTTTACCTATTTTTTTTTTCAGATTTCAGTTTTACGTTTGAGTCCATTGAAGTCTTTTTTCCACTTTGAATGTAGATTTCCATTTGCATTTGGTATTTAAGTAGTTAATTTAATGATATTCCTCATTGGCGGATAAAGATCTAAAAGATATAGCACAAGTTATAACTTGGGACTTAGATTACTAAACTAGTTGAATAGAAGGAATATAGACTACAGACACTCTAATAAAAAGAGACTAGATTGAAAAGCGAAGAAGATATTAAACAAAATAAAATTATCAAGATTTGTAAAAAGTCATTGAGAAGATGAGACTTTCAAAATATTAAATGAAATAGAAGGACGTAGTTAAATGGAGCGCCCGCTTGGCTTTTACAATAAAAGCAGCCGAAATAATAAAAACCAAAGTTCGTGTAGTATTCTAAAGCTACGCAGTTCTGGTGCAATTTTATAATTCCATAAAAACAATTTACAAATAATATTTAGTATTTAGATATAGAAATAGATACAAGTATTTCAAAAATATACTACAAATGTAAATAAAGCTGAAGATAAACTTATGACAATTTTATAAATTAAGATGTATATTTTAAAGTCAACAGATATACGAGTACGTCTGATATACTATATAGATATATATTGATAAAATATGCAAATATATAATTTTATAAATGCAATAATTATTTTACAATACTCTAAAATACGTGCACTTGTAAATGGCTAAAGATTTATTAATTGTACACAATTTAAAAAATGATCAATCTTATTATCAAAAAATATACGTATAAGTATAAAATTTTAAGATTGTAAATCCTATCTCTAATGATATGTCTGCGATACTGGCGGTTATTGCTGATATAGTATAACAGTAATAGTACACAATTATTAATAATTGCACTCACGATACGTTCCACAATACATAACTTAACACATTGCTTGCTATTCATAATTCACTCGTGGGTTCTGATCGCAGGTACCTAGTTTGAATAATTTGTGATATTATTAAAACATGTAAACTGATATTGAAACATATTTTCAACGGGCATCTGAAATATTAATTCGATTTGAATTTAGTGGGTAATTATCTGATATTTGAATTGATTTTATTTGAGATGAAGAATACATTTTACACTTTTTTTTGTTCTATTTACATTTTGTTATAGATACACCTCCGAGGTACTTTTGTAACTTAATAGGTAAACGACAATAATGATCAGAACTCACTGAGCAAGTTACGTACTTAAATATACAATAAATATTACTTCCTTGTGCTCACAATCTACTAATTAATTGAATTTCGGGAGAATTTGACACGAAAATTGACTCTAAACTTACAAATACATGCTCGAGAGAGGTTCTTTGATCTCCACTCTGTTACAAACTGGATATTAGCATAAATACATACATTCAAATTAATTTAACAGACCTAGTACACATGAAAATTATTTATGAATAAATTATTTTAACGTGTACTTTCCAACCCACGTTTCGATCTAAAAAATAGTTCCTCTCTCTATAACTAACAGTCGAAAGTATAAACATGTTTTTGTGCGAAATAATTAAGTTTTGTGCTCCTGAGAACCACTACCATCACTATTGTACTTTGCAGGCTAAGTACTAGGTACAAATAATTATTCAATGAAAGTACCATTTTTGAATAATTCGAAATTTGAAAATAATTTGGGCATTTTTTTTCTTGGGAGCAGCAACTGATTAATATTAGCAATTTTTACGACAGTAATATTTTTAACGAATAGATATTATTCACAATAATCACTTTTTTACTTTATACACTCTCAATTGACATATCGGGCGCGTCACGTTTTCTTGTACAATTATTTTAGTTATCTTTTAATTTTGACTCTTGTTGCTCAGTCGTCTGCGAAATGTTACTCGTGTCGTACGGTCGGGAGGAGCCAAAGAGAGTTTAAGATTTTTTTTTTTTTAATTATTTTTATGGCTTTTACAAATTTTGTTGTATCGTAACGATTGTATCCGAATTCACAATTCAATGTTTATAGTCTGCCATAAAGTGTAAGACACTGTCAAAGCGGGTAACGATCAGTTTAATAATATTTCATACAAATGACTGGGCATTCTGACTTCATTCTCCTATCAAAAATTTCAAATTCTAAAATCTTGCCTTCATAATTAATTACCGATTTTCCGATTTTAGTTACAATTTTTTTTAAAGACATTTGAATTTACGTTCAATTTTGATTCTCAGTACAAAATTCTTTCAAAAATTTGTGATAATTACGCCAATCTTTTTTCTTCTGTTCTATACAATTACCCCCGTTCCCTCCCCCCGATCTATCGACAGCGCCTTGCTGTGTGCTGATGGTACATACCTACCTCAGTAAAGTCAACGACAGAAACACATACTACCTACTCCTGTACACTTAGAGAAAATATACCTCATAAATTATAATTATATTATATAATGTTAATGTATAAGTTAAGCTTACTTACATCTAAGTGAATCAAAAGATTCTGATATGTTTCGTTACCTTGGTTGCAACTTATCACGTTGACTAACATCTAGTTACACCTAATTGATATAATAATTGATATAAATTGAATTAATTGATATAGAAGCGAGATACGATGATACTACGCTAGTATTGCTGATTTAGCATACGATAATGATATTGTACTTTCTAAAAATACACATTAGTAACATCGCATTGTGTGATTAAATTGAATTAGTAGAGCTTCCTCCTTCTTTAATAATCTACGATATGTTTATGATTATGTACAGTCATCGTAACATTTTATATAAAAGTTATATATTATGTTATTTATATAAGTTTTATATTCTATCCATTTGAGTATTTTGTTAAAAGATTGCCATAACAATGATAGTACAGCCATATCTTAACAATGTACTAAAATGTCGCAGTAAGTGCCGAAAGTCACAAATAAACATTTTAGGCCCTTACATTAGAAGTGCGTGATATCGACTCGTGCGGAACTTTTCAAATGTCTACCTTAAAACTACTCTATCAACTACTTAGAAATACAATTTGCGGGAAAAACTTGAAGTTAAAATTTGTATGTTTGCCATTAAATATGGTTCAGTTTTCCCGAGCTTACTACATTAATACTTATGGTACGGAAACACGCCAAAAGCTGAGAGAACTTGATTAAGTACGAATTTCGTAGCTAATTTTGAACCTTAGATCTTTGAAATAAGTTTACATAGTCACCAACATTTTAGTACGCAGAGTACATTTTGTAACCCTCCGTCTTTGCTATGTCTCCATACATTGATTATTACACAGATATAATTATATAGTTTATATAATTCTCACATCGGATATAATTCTATATACTATTAGAAGGCATAACAGTTGTATTTATATCAGAACAATATCAACAAGAAAACAACGGGTGAGAGCAATAGCGCTTTTAGCTGACAACCATTTTATTCTCACGTCAAAATTGTTAGAGCTTTCATTGCGAGAACAAAACGCCGCTCTACAGAGTAGATTATGCGGTCTCTTTCTCTCATTTCTATACTCTTGATATAAAATTTTATATATTAGTTGTCATCGTCGCGAAACTTAGTGTGTGTTCATGATACTTTATTTTAGAATTACTACAGCTTTAATTTTAATTCCTAGGTACCAATTACTAATAGTCGTTGTTCATTTACTTTACACCAAAAGAAGCTTTTGTATAATTTGTTGTCAATATACAATTTGACTACACATTTCAAGCTCAATTAAAGCTTTAATGTTTTATTCTTCTCGTCCATATCAAATGGTGTAAATTGTTATTTGCTATTTATCACACTTGACACCCTCTTTTTTCTCTTTGTGTATATAAAAGCGTCATTGCTGGTTCACCCGATAAATAGTCTACATACAAGCACAGCTAGTTAATAGACATCTATCAGACATTAAATAACTCGCCGATACATGACGGCTCAGTGATCGAAGTTCTAGTGCCCACTGTTACCTTACATTTGCTTGCGAAGTTTGACTTTTTACAAGCTTTAGATTAACTTGTATCGTTCATATTTTGCTTTTTTTTAACTTATAACATCACTTTGAAGGTGTACAACGTAAGCAAATATATTTAACAGTCGACGTCTACCCAAATAGGACATTTATAATTACACAACAAGTAAATTCAAAAATATCGACAACAACACTGATTTTGGAGTGAATTAGAAGCCTTGCCTGAAGGGGTTCTTAATGGTGGGCTGAGGCGTGGGGGCCTGCGGTGCGGGGGCCGGGGTCGGCGCGGGGGCCGCACCCGCCCTGAAGGGGTTGCTGGCCGTCGGCTGCGGCTGCACAGGTAACTGTCGCGGCTGATTGTACTGGTCCTGGTACTCCTGCTGATAACCCTGCTGCGGTTGCTGTTGCTGCTGATCGTACCCTTGGCTGTAGTTCTGATACCCTCCCTGGTACGACTGGTCATAGCTGTACGTACCAGGATTCGTATCTACATTCGACTCTTCAGTCCCTGCCACCTGACCAGACACGTTGGAGTACTCAAGATGGTTCTTAAACTCCCCATTCACAGGCCTTTGGTCTTGCAAGCTGTAGGTTTGGTACTCCTTTTCTGGTGGGTCAGCCATCAGGATGTTAGCTTCGTTCTCAAACGGCTTGAAGTCGTAGATGTGCCGGAGGTACATGAGCACAGGGGCGTATAATAGATTGCTGAACGCAATGAACAGATTCAAGGCAGTGAACCCTATAGCTTCGACCACTTCTCCAGCGATGATCGGGCCGACGGCGTACGCGAATGAGTATGATATGTCAGCAATCGCGTAGATGCTCCCGTACACAGATGAGTATCGCACGTCCACTAAGTACCCCAGAGTTGGTAGCAAGGCTGTGTCGATGAGCGCGATTCCAAAGCAGATGCCGCAGATTGGGATCATCAGCATCTTGTACGAACTTGCAAAAGGTATGATGAAACAGCACAGACCTTCCAGGGCAAGACCGCTTGCCGCCATCAGCCACTGATGCTGTGGAAACTTCCTTGCCATCTTCACAGTTATTATCACTCCAAGAACGTGGGGGAAGAAGGCTGGCAACCAAATCATTCCGATCTTCCAGTTATCTTTGGTCAGATTGTCCTCCATCCACAGTGAAATGGTGGGTTCTAGAAACGCTAACGCTACGTTGGACATCATTAAAGCACCTGCGCAGACAGCGATGTAGGGATCCATCAGAAGCTTCCAGATGGGGGTACTGGGTGGTTTAGGCTCTCTGGCTTCCTTCAGCTGCGTCTTCAAAGGTTTCATTACAAGCAGCAGCATGAAACCGTCTAATAACGAAATTAAGGCTAGTATCAAGAACGGGACTTCCTTTCCTGCGAACTGGTATAAAGCGCCGCCGAAAGGTGGAGCCACCAAGCAACCAAAGCTGATGAAAGCCAGGGCGATACCGAGTGCTTTGGATCTCTCATTTTCTTCAGTAAACCTATCAGCTATCATCGCCAGTCCTGCTGTATCAGCGAAGGCGGAGCCCACGCCCTGCAGACTCCTCGCGAAGAATAGCATGCTATAGCTCCGACCACAGGCGAATATCGATGTAGAGAGGAACATAATGATAAGTCCGATCATCATGGGCACATCGTACCCGATGCGGTCGATTAAGGCACCAGAGAATGGGTTGATCAGAAGTTGCACGATAGCCTTCGAGGCGAACAGCACGCCTGTAGCCGACTCCTGGCCCTCGTGCGATGCTGGGATGATTTTAGTCGGTGTGATGGTCTTATTACCTACCATGTAGGGTGTCATGGTGACCACATGGTCGTAGCCCGCTTCGCCCCACGCGCCGATGTACCGCAAGTAGTCCGGGATGATGGGCACGATCACCATGTACAACATGTTGTCGAGCAACAACGCTATGGCCACGATGACCAGGATGATCTTTCTCTGCGACGTCGGCTCCTTGATCTTCTCCCACAGTATCTCCCGCACTTCCCGCACCTCGAGGTTCACCATCGGGATGGCTGCGTTGTCGATCTTCTGCCATATCGTCTGTGGTCCCTCCGCCATCTTGGATTATTTGTATAACTTTTATTTCGAGAATCTATCTGTTGTGAGGTCCTGTTCTCATCTTCAGGGGAGGGCTAGGACTGCCCTCGTGGTGTTATTTGCCTGTTGCTCACACATTTACGCGTCGTCCTTCGGCGGGACCTCGATTGGGAGTTCGGAACCTGACAACAAACAGAAATGATCATTGTATTATCATTTCATGAGAAAGGGGGATGCTGCAATGTTTCAAAAGGATTGTGAGTCGATCTTTGTTTCTGTTAGTTGTCGTTCCTCTGTCCCGAGTGGTCTTATTAACGAGAGCTTCGATTTCCAAAGACGATTCAGAGTCCTTTTGAACACAAACACAAATTACTAATTCTTCACACAAATAAAACAAAGAGCAAAGGTTAATTAGTGTTTATAAAACCGTTCAACCAAAATGTTTTCATTATTCACTGTTGATTTTGTACATGTTTTCGTTCGTTACTGTACCAATTAAAATGAAATGAATTGCATCTCATTAACTACCACATACCCACCATTGTTTTTTTTAAACCGGTTAAATTAAACGCAATTTGCAGAAGTTCAACCCATCGCTGAACCTGACCTCACTAGAGTCAATTATAAGCCTGAAGTCGTATTTCTACCAGTATTAATTTTAAGGCTATTCATTTAAAATTCAAAACAGCACGTTATTCCAAGGTCCGAATGATTGACGTCTCCTGCCCTCCTTGCAAAAGACAGTAATTGTAACAACTTGTTTAACCAAAATCCAATTATCGTAGTCCCCTGTTGCCAATGTCATTATAGCGAAGGGAGCTTACGTCGCATTTTCGTTTTTTCTCACAAAATGGCGCGCTCAATCAGAAATGTTTTCCTATTACCTTCGACAGCCGATTGGTTATATTTTGTAAGAATTTTCCGTAATATGTGATCTTTATTTATGAAATTTTGTCGATAAGTGTGCAATGTTTATTCATGTAATTTTAGCCTAGTTTTTTTAAAGTATACTTCGTTTAAAATTTGGGTGAATGGTAGATTAAATATGGCGAACGTGCCAACCTAATGCATAACAAAACACGTATGCTAGTATATTTACAAGTAGAAGGACATCCGGAAAATGTTGCCATATTCCGTACAGTTCCAGATACCTGAAGGAAATAACAATACCAACGTCTGAAGAAAGTGAACACTACATCAACGTCAATCTATAGGAGAGAAAAAGCCCTCTGTCGAGATTACCATTACTAGTCACGAAGAAAACAAAATCCAATCCTCCGATATTTGTAGGAAGTAATCAACTGAAACCGTTCAAGACTGTGCTTCCCTCCATTGTATACAGCCTCGTTAGAAACGCAAAGGGCGGAAAATCCCTCGCAAAACTTCGCACGAGAAGAGAATTTCAATGAGAAAAGGTAAAAATGCGGAAGGAACGGAAAAAGAGTGATTAGGTGGCACAGGTTTTGTCGCTGCTAAGTCAATTCGCGTAGAAAAAGAATAAGTCTTTTGATACTTGTTTCGATGTTGATAAGCTGGTAAATCCGTTTTAGAAATCGATTAGAGATATATGAAGAGTGTACAGGTGTATTCAAACGGGATTTACCAAAACCCGACTTATAAAGAGATTTAAGTTTAATTTGAACTTCTTCGCACGGTTTTTACTGAACAAAAATCGATTTTTTTTTGATAAACGACGAAAACTTTCTACCGTGTAATCGGTCTAGAATTCATGCTTACAGTTTGTGCGTCATGTCATATTCCTGCCACCCTATATGTAAGTTTAATAATAATTTATGTGACACACCCACCGGAACATATTCTCAAAATTATAGTGAAAACCGCAATAAGATGTATTACGGTTATCACCATAATTTTGAGAATATATTCCGGTGCAGTTAAGAAGAACAACGTAGCCACACAGACTCACGAACAGCGACTTTAATTTATAGACTATAATGATATATGAAGACTATATGAATATGATAACGAAATCACGGAGAGCCCGTAGGTTCAAAATGTCTCTGAACTCGAAAATACTTCCAGATTCAGTGAACGAAGTGCTCTCCATCCCACCATGAACAAAATCAAAATCAAAATCAAAAGTCATTTATTCAAATTAGGCTGAGAATCAGCACTTTTCGAACGTCAAAGTACATGAGACAGTCCCCCAAAACGCCCACCCTTCACCACTTCCTAGTGCTTTAGCTGGGAAGAAGAAGTGGTGGAACAAACTCCCCAGCAGCACAGCTGTCTGTTTAGTCGGATAGACTTGATTCTATACATAGGTAGGCAAAGTAATCAACATTATGGGACACAGAACTAAAAAAATTGTCATTTATGTCAGCTAGCCGTGCCAATATACCAACAAATAAAATGAAAAATTTACTCAAGCAAATAAAAAGTTAACAAAGCATATACCAAAATAAAAGTCTCCTGTTATAAATGGCGTGATAGCTTACATAGTGATAGCATGATGTGTGTTGATATGTGTATGTTGTGATAGTGTGATGACGTGATAGCGAACAAATAGTAAACATCCCTCGCGAAAAACCACATAGAAGTAATTACACCAACGCAATCATCATCGTCATCTGCACTTTCCCAACTGTATTCGGATAGTCTTTCAGTCTAACCGGATTCAAATGTACCCCATATGGGACGACTGCCTATCTGACCTCCATAACCTATTCCCCACACCCTCCCAATAATTAAGTATTAAAGAATAATAAATAAAGCAAAGCTTCAAATAGGCACAATAGTATAAAGAAACTTCAGGCCAAGGCTGTGTGGATGCGGGTCATGGCGACGATATGGTAAGAAGCACGGGGATTTGTGTTTCATGGGGTATAAGTTATGAAGGGAGGGAGGCGGAGGTGGGTTATGAAACGTGTGAATTTGAACCAAAACAGCCAAAGGGTCTACGGAAGGTAGACTCGATTCAATATTTTAACATTATCAGTCTGACGCAGTAATGTGCTGGTTTTTATTGGGCGCTACTGAGATTGGATATCGGCCAAATATCGGAAATGCGTCTTATGAAGAAGCGTTTTCTGAAATTTCGTATTTCTGTCGTGCCTTGGACATGTTTGCCGAAGCTATCGTCGACTGCTTCCATGCGTTCTGGCACACAGGCAACTGAGGGAACACGGGTGGGTTTTAGTCAGTAAAAGTCTGACACGCCTTCCTGCTCCACACAGAGCGGGAGAAGCCATTTGATGATTTCCCACCCAGGAAAAAAAATGCGATGCGTAAACGCAGGGCGCCCGGCAGTCCCACAGCACGCTGATAATGATAGTGGACACGCACGACTGTCCATACATACGACACTGCAGTGACTTTCACGTCACCTACAGTCGTCGGTCACTATGGCAGTGTTGATAATGCGGTCGATTTTGTTTTGTTTTGTATTGTGATGTTAATGTACGATTGTCTGTTGGGTGTGTAATGTATTAAATAGTGTGTATAAGTCATGTTACTCGAGTGATCCAATTAATAATAATAATAAGTAAATCTACTTATAAATAATTTTCGTGGGGAACAGCTGATAATGGCTTTGCCCATCACAATTATTTTCAAGACTGAAATACAAATCTCAAAAACACTTCTCAGAAACCTCTGTGGTACTAGCAACATGTCATAACTTGCACCACAACTTGTAAGCATTTCAGTGTAAGTAATCAAGCAAACTATTAAAGGCAGGAAGTGTCGCGTGTCGCCGCTACCTACCTCGGACTGTGCAGTACGTGGTTGGTTTACTTAATATAGCTTGAAGCAAAGAATCAAGTATTTTCACCTAAGTTTTTTATCCGCATACTGCATTTATTATATAGTTTTATTTCATTTGATCATAAAGCTTACGTCCAGTCATCCTCAAAAAGATGTAGGTGGGCATCGACAAAAATCATTTGACTGTCAACAATTGGTTTTCAATAATACTTTTATTTTAAACTAGCTTTTTCCCGCGGCTTCGCCCGTATTTTTTTACATTTAAACCTTCCTCATGAATCACTCTATCGTTTGGTAAAAACCGCATGAAAATCCGTTCAGTAGTTTTTGAGTTTATCGCGAACAGACAGACACGCGGCGGGGGACTTTGTTTTATAATATGTAGTGATGTAGAGATAGTGAAGAGTCACCATAGAAATGCTTGCGTGTTCTTCTCCATACGAAACGACCAATTAAAACCGTGCACCTAT
Source organism: Polymixis lichenea (assembly GCA_949091785.1). Taxonomy (NCBI): domain Eukaryota; kingdom Metazoa; phylum Arthropoda; class Insecta; order Lepidoptera; family Noctuidae; genus Polymixis; species Polymixis lichenea. The sequence goes on from OX420944.1 coordinate 1,582,121, forward strand.
CTTCTGACGTTTGATAAATGCCCAAGTAGGTTTATGTGAAGTTAAATATTTTGATTTTGACTGAATCAATGTGTAGGTGCAATGAAGTGTGATATTTTGTTGTGAGTATTGAAACAAAATCGTGAAACAAAGATTATAGACAGTTAAATAAATTCTTGTCAATGTCTCTATACATATTTTTTAAGCTGACTACATATAAAACAACATTCACTTCTGTGACTCACTACCTGGTAAAGAAGTATTGTTAATTAAATGTCAGAGAGTCTCGAGTTGAAAAAAAAATGGAGTGAATACAGCTTAATCTAAAAGAGATAAAACTTAATACTTCCTCTTCATTCCTGTTTCCACTGCAATCTATAAATAAACCTCTATGTTTACGTAATCAATTAGCTCACAAGAGGCTCCTGTGAGCCCCACTCGTCGCAAGCACTCTTCAGAACGGGCAAATGAACATAAACAGACTTATGTAAATAGTACCATGCTCACATACGTGTGGGGAGGTAGGAGGTAAGGGGAAAATATTGGCTTTAGATACGTGATACAGATATACGTGTAGGTGTCTTCTGGAACCCTGGCCTAATTTAATTGGGACATAAGAAGTTGTGTACTCGAGGCTTTTTTAATAAACAGCTATTTTTGTATTAGAGAAAACATGGTGGGTGCGGAAAACATAAGATAGGATTTATTAAGTAACAGTGATGGTCTCAGTTTCTCATAACTTACACAACATCAAGATTTTCGTGCTATCTGTGTATCTAACTTAAATATGCAAGGTGCAGGCGACTGTACCACAATAAACAAAACTGCATATATCTACAGACATTTTCAGCTTACATACAAAAATTTAATAAAAATAAACAATAGTTAAGTCACTATTCAAAGATTGGCAAAACCCATAGTTGGCCGATCACTACCATTTAGTGTTTTTGAAAAAATTACTATTTTCAATTTCGATGTTAGGATTTATTTGGTATTTTCTTAATTAGTATGGTATCTTATTACTCCTATGCATTCATAGTGACAGTGTTTTTATTTATCGTCATATTATCGTGTCCTAAGTGTTGTAGTGTACGCATAAGCCTTCTACAATCATCATAATTTGCCTAGCATTATCTCAAAGCCTTCCGATATAAATTCTCTAAATGATAGTGAAAACTGCATCGAAATCTGTTGTGAAGTTTACAAAAACAACGCAGTCACACAGACCGACACGACAATCGACTTTTTTTTGTAATATGTAGGTATTTAATAAAAAAATAAAATAAAATAAAAGTAAAATACGTTTATGTCAGACTATTAAATTGTCCATATTTTGTTATAACGTTATCTTTAAAACTATAACTAAATATAATTGTAGAAGATAATAAATAATAAGCGTGTGCCTTTCCCCCCCGTCGTCCCTCGTAGCACTCACGCTACGGCGTAGGACAGTGCTACGATCAATCAAAATATAAAACCGTCGTCCTAGTGTTTTATATCTCAACCTCTGTAATGAAAGTTAATTAATGGTAATGATAAATGGTCTTCCTTGATCCTGAACTTTATGCTCGTATAATTTTTGTACCTTATTTGAGTTCTCAGTAGCATTTTCGACAAACTGTTAATGTTCCATAAACCTAAAACGTATTAGTCAGGCAACCCCGATAAAATAATTGTGCCTTAGCAAAAAAAATACATTTGTACTCATAAAAATCCTTAAATAAAAATAATCACGTAACTCCTACATAAGAGTTACAGAGTAACTTGTAAAACTCCACCACCTCCAAGTTACTTAAGCGCAGGTTAAGTTATCGATCGGTGCCGTGCCTGGCCGCAATTACACCAGCCACACGCGAGCCCGAACTTGACGCTTGTACTTAAATGTGAAGTATTTTGTTATTGTTCTGGGTATTTTGTTAAGTATTGGCTGTTAAACTCGTATGGTCGTGGGTAATTGGGAACTTGTAGGTATGACTTTGGATTTGGGTACGTACAGCTTATCTACATGGTGGAAGGGATATCGTAAGCTATTTACATGATTTCAGAACAAGATTTGAGACTCCAGTGTAGACGTCTTCAGTAGGTTATTAAAAAAAAATGCTGTATCCTACAAAAGTGCTATATACACGATCAAATTGTATGGAACAGACACAGATGTACTACATTATTCGAACCGATATTTTTTTTATTAACGACGTTTTTTAGTTGGGTCTACGCTGGGGGTGTAGAAACATTTGTGATAACAGTTTGTAATGTGCTTTAAATCGTGTAATTAATTTTAAGCAAATATGGCAGAAATATATTTCGTATACTATGTCGCCCGACGACTTAGGTAAGATACAATATAATAAATATCAAGAAAATAATAATTTTGTTTCTGTCTGTTATAACATTAAGTTACCTACTGTTGATGTTGCTTTTATAAATACTCGTAACTACATAATTATATATTAACTTCGAGGATAAATATAAAAATGTAAGTTAATTAATATATAGAAATGATTAATACATAATAATCAAACTAGATCAGGACCGCGTTTCACTCCCCCTGGTATTATCATTTGCGGACGATCTTATACTCATTGCAGATGATCTAGAAGGACTAGAGCGCATCTTATACCACACAAAACCTTTACTAAATACCGCAGGCCTCCAAATAAACGAAACAAAAACAAACATTTTAATTAGGGACCCCATAACATCACAGCAAACAATCAACGTGACCCTCAACGGAATAAGTATACCAACAATGGACGAAATAAAATAGCTAGGCACATACACAAGCAGAAAAAGCACAATTAGAAAACGATGCCAACAGGCCACGAGAAACGCAAATCATTACTACCATTCATACTAAAGGCAAAGATGGACTGGAAGTTAACTAGACTTATGTATCGAAGAGTTATCGTACCTTGTATGATATATGACTTAAAAGTATCGACCCAAGGTGAACAGATTAAGACTCAGAAGATATGAACGAGTTATCATGAGAGACTTGATTAACTACATCAGGAATAAACTAATAATTAAGAAAATGCACCAAATCTTAGACGAAAAAACCGTAACAAAACGCATCAAGAATCACAGGATGTGCTACTTAGCACACGTCTTCAGACGGGATAAACCACACCTATTGCAGGTAGCAATGCAGTACAAGGCCAAATCTAAGAACCTCGGACGACCTATTTACCCAAGGAATGACAATCTAAAACAAGCAATGAAATACTTCGACATGGGAATCAAGTTTTGAAAGGACATGGCTGGAGACAAAAATAAGATCAAGAAAGCGGCTAGCGATATCTACAAAAAACCAGAAACTGTTAGCTGCGAGAACTCAGAATATTACTACGAAAACAACAAAACAGAACACAGCGAAGCAATGACATAGAAAAGAGCTAAGAAAACAATTGAACGTACCCAAGAAGCCCGACCTGAATCAACATGCCGGCGACGTCGTGAAAAGATGCCCTCCTATAAATAAATACCACCCGACTCTCCACTAGTCCAATGCTTACTCAAGGATGCATATCCGGTGGGCTCGCAATCCTTTCCTATCCTATGGGCACGTCTACCTGACCATTACCGCGCCCCCCGGTCAACTTCTTGATATGCAATGGCCTCTGTAACACCATGAAGCATGAGGCTCCAGGGGCTAGTGCAAATCTTGGGGTTCATTCGATTTATCGAGTCTGGTCAAGCCACGCTGGGATCGGTGCATTTCATATTCATATTCATTCATATAGAAATGATTAATACATAATAAAGCATAACCTATAAACGCGTGAAAATATAAACTTCCGGCTTGAGGTTTTCCGCCAACAACAGATTTCTAGATTTAAAAAAACTGCTGAATCACTATCAAGATCGCTCACGAAAGAAACTCCTAAGCTGACATAATTCACGATAACAATACGAAACTAATAAACGAACCCCATACCAACCCATTAGCTATGGTTATAGCCCCATAACCATGATTTAATTAACCGTTACGTCGCGGATATGGGGGCTGTAAGTTCTTATTGTTGAAAATAGGACAGAATGGAGGGCAGACAGGTTGCTGCGTCACCCACTTTCTATTTGAATGGAATAGAGTAAGGAAAATGTCTTCCGGGTTTGTGTCAAAAGAAATAATTTAAATTCTTATTCTTAATTTATTTTTTATTGTGATGTTTAACAAACTTCGTTTCTAGCTTGTATGTGTATGTGCATGTTAAGTGTTTATTTCTTAATATTTAGTAACACTTTTTTATATTATGTCGCTAAAAACTTAAAGTCGGGTAGTTAATATTAAATTAAATCACCAAACTTTACTTGTCACAATTATGTTTCCACAGAACTCTTATAACAAATAAATGACTTGGCATTTTTTTCCATAATAACTGATGTCATAATGACCTGCAGGCCTAAAATTCTCTCCAAAAGCTATGTCTTATCCAAAACCCCATTCGTTATCATACTCAGCGTCAAATAGAACACTGTCACAATAAAACTGAAAATAAAAACACAGCACGTTCAAGCTAGATATAATAATAACGTTCTAGCTTCAAGGTTGTATGAATCACTTCCACACGGCATAAACTTCAGCGCATTGCAGAACTACTTGTATATTATATAACGTACCTATATTTACGATACAGCGTCTACCTCTATTCAGTATTATGGCCGCCACGCGAGTAACGAGCGAAGGGCTATTAATCATAATATCCTGCGCGCTTACAGCCGTAGAGGTAAGGTATTAATGATTTATGTAAAATTGTGGTGCTATTTCTAGATTCTAATCTAGCGTGTGGTGGGGATAGGCATCAAACCGATCAAAATAATATGGCCAATCTCTACACCGCAGTATGAGCTATTTTTATGTTACAGAATAGCTCATGCATGCTGACGAGAAGAAGATGTGTATTGAACTGCCGAAATATCGTTAGTATGAACCCCATCCTATAAAATGGCAATGTTGTAAGTTTTGTGACGAATTAGCGACTTCAGCTTAAAAGGAATATCACGAATAGATTACCTACCTAAGATCTACGCTACATTACTACGCAGCCTACACGACAAATAAACTAGTCATCGAACCCCAAACAAAAGAAAACCATTCCACAGTACATACACACGAAGAAGTCACACGAAAGAGGCACTCAGTCTTCTCCAATACAAAGAATAATACAATTTATTTCACACAGCGTTTTTAAAATATTATCTCTGTTTAGTCTGACAAAAAACAGTGCCGTGACAGAAATACGTAATGGCTGGGGCTCTGCGCACCCCCTAACTGGATTATATTGAAGGTAAACAGTCGCATTAAAATGAAATGAAATTGCAATTTCTATAGGAGACGGACTCCCTGCGGAGTGTACACGTACAGGCGCACGACATTGTTGCATGTGGAATAATTGTTTTTTTTTTTTGTGTTGAATATACCGTGTTGTATGTTAATGGTTCATTTATTTCACACCCGTCTAATTTAATAAGCAATGTAATTTGATTGTATAAACACGCTATGTGGTCTTTTGTTACGAAGAAAAGTACTTTTTATTTGGATTTCTACTGGTAATTGATGGTACTAACGCTAACCGATTCAAATCCGTATATTCGAAATAATGGGCGGTCCTTATCCTTTTTTAGAATCTAAGACAACTGACACAAAACTTAGATTTTAGGGTATTTCGTGTAAACATATTGAAACATAGGGAGCGAACACAACGAGCAAAATCTCGGAAATGGCGTAGTAAGATGATCCTATAACTTGTGAAAATTTAACACGTTCCTAAAAACTACGCCAGTATCAAACCATAAACGATCACTTTTGCAGTAATAGAGCGACAATTTACAATATTTTTAGAAAAGCAATTCTGTCGCTTTCTCTAGTTTCGTGTTGTCAGAAACGCCCCAAGCATTTTGCTTTAAAAAAATAAGGGTATTACAGTTCTTACAAAAAACGGTCAAGAAAAGTTGTCAACTTCGGTAGAAAAAGTTCATCTTGAAACGTTTCTCTAAAATCCTGCGAAAAAGCAGTTTTTTTTGCTGACATAAAAGCCTCTGGGGATTCTTTCCGTCCTTTTATATTATACAAAGGCTTGGGCTAAGAGTCTGCAACTAGTTTATACGAGATAAAATACTCTAATATAACGCAATGGCAGCATATATAACTGCGGATTGGATGCAAATGTTGAAAATAATAGTATTCCAAGTTCTTTAAGAACCCTCACCACATCCCTACGTTTTACAATATTTTAAGTTTAGTTGCAAAACTCGTTGGTTAAAACAAATTGGTAGGTACTTTACTCTGATCTTGAACGACTTGTAGTTCATTTTTCAAATAACTTTTATTTGACGTTAAAACATTTAATTTCATGTTCAAAACAAGTTCTAAATAAGTGGTTGCAGAAAAGTTATCCCCATGGGCGATATCATTGTGGATTAGTTAATAATATTACAACTTTATAGCTCGGCCAAAAAACCTTTCTCCTTTTTCATCCTGGATATTTGTGAAAAACAATTCAGAAACTTTCCTATCTGCTTTTGAGTTGGCCGAATTGCCTCAGGCAATTCAGACTTTGTACCCGAATCGCCTTTGTTTCACAGAGCCATAAAATAATATTAGGATCAGTTCCGGGAAACATAAGGTATAGCTATGCTTATAAAGTTGCTGAGTAGAGTTTTGTTTAAGTTATCTCTATTAATTTCGTTACATTATGTGCAAATAATTCATGGAATTTATAGCAGCCACCAATCCGCACTATTGACCAATCCGCACTGGACCGGCGCCCTATGGATTATCGTAGAATAAGTGCTGATCATAAATATTTTATTTAAATGTTGCAAATTGCATACGTTTTTGTCTCATTTTTTTCTTAAGGAGTCTTACGTATTGAAGAATTGCATATTATATAATAGTATGCAATTCGTTTTTTATCCATTAAATACACAAAACAATGAGAAAATTGGGTTAGAACTTGACAGTATGGAAATTCAACGAATTGTAATCCGCAAATTACATACGAGTATTTTCAGAGTTAGATATTGGGCACTGGTTAAAAAAGCAGCATGTAGGGTATATATTTAGAAAGAATATTTTATGTAGATTAAGGAATAGTTATTTAAATTATAATATGGGTTAAAATATGACAGTTAGTTATATTTTTTTACGTAAAACGCTAAACAAAACGAGGTTGTTTCATCTTCAACGAGACTTCTAGTAGTTAGCTAAACTTGCCGAAGTTCTAAACTCGATCTTATTTTGTACGCAAGGTATCTACGTAACATATCCATTAAAAAAAAAAACTTGCGAATTTTTGCGGTTTACGATGATATGAAGCATCACGTGACAAAAGGCCTAAATGCTTTATCATGAGAGCTGAATATACAACTATTTCATACGTGAATTGATACTTTTCTATATTGAAAACTGTAAAAATGTATCGGGCCGTATCGTATTTTTACATGAAAATGATTAAATTTCAAAAGATATACAAGTAGTTTCAAGAATAATCGGTTGGCTCAAGTTTTACGCAAGTAGAATCAATTTCTTAAAGAAAATAGCAGTTGGCTTCATACTGAATATTCTGTAGTTCTGCCTGCTTCAGCAATAGATGATCGTCTTTCTGCACGTTTTCAACTTTTAATGAGAAGCGAGGAAGACCTTGTATTCCTTACGAAGACTCTTCTGAATCGAGTAAAAGGTATACATTACTCAACGTATATGGAGTCCAATACATTTATGAAGCATATTTGTAAGGATTACGATAAATGAGGGAAGGAATTGAGGCAAACTTTATGGAAGTTATTCGATCTGTAGACAAATAAACATAGGAAAATAATTTTGGACTCGATCGGTTCGGAAAACATTGGAATGATAACCGACGAAAAAGCTTTAAGTGTACACATTGACTTGGATCTTACCAAAGCACAGTATTTGTACCTGAGAAATCTAACAAATGAAAGAAACAGTTTTTTTTCTGCCACCGTAATATTACAAAATACCGAATTGTAATGAAATTTGCTAACCACCTATTACATCGATGGAAATACATGTATACATACATTACCATATCAGATCTATACATTACAAGTATTCGCAAACCATATGAAAAGAATGTCAAGGAACTGGAAGAAGATAATCTTCATGTCTTGAAAGTGAATCAGCTAATCACGGTGTTCAGGTGTGATACTTACCATAATGTATTTATTTATATATCATTTATATGTAATGTTTTTTTTTTTTTGGGTGGGATATTAACTTCTCCCGGTCTGGGCGGAGCGGGAGGGCGTGTCAGACTTTTACTGACTAAAACCCACCCGTGTTCCCTCATTTGCTTGTGTGCCAGGGGCGGCGGTATCTCTTTCGAACAACCCGCACCCCTGGCAGGCATCTGCCCTTGCAGGCCCCATCTGGTGCTGCTGACATCTCTTTGAGGCGCGCGTGGAACACAACGCGCTGTCGACCCGGGCTTGGTCCTTACCGGACAGCGAGCTACCCATTACTCGCCGTCCGCAAGCCCGTGCCTACGGTGGCCGGGAATCAGCCTGGGATTCCCGACGCCCAGGGCGTCTCCTGCGAACGCCACGGCTGTGAGGGCGCATGTACTGCCTCTCCCTCACGTGCACCGCCTCCCTCTTTGCGAGCATAACTGCTTCGCTGAAGGAGGCGACTGCTAGCCTTGGCCTCCTCGCGCCACTCCCAAGTGTGCGCGAGGACCTTTGCCTCTAGATGCCATGGCGGCAATCTGGCAAGGAGGCCCAGCGCCTCACCGGAGATCGTGCGGTATCCCCGGATCATCCGGGTGGCCATGACCCTATGGGCCGTCTTCATCCGGCGTGCTGGTTGGCGCCTCAATGTAGGCGCCAACACCGGCGCCCCTTATAGGGCCATGGCCCGCACGACCCCCACGTAGAGCCTCCGGCAGGAGGCGTTTGGCCCCCCTAGGTTGGGCAGGAGCCGCTTTAAGGCAGCCCCGGCCCGCTCCAGTCTGGGAGCCAAATGTCGGAAATGTTTCGCGAAGTTCCACCGGCTGTCGAGGACGAGTCCTAGGTACTTCATCGTCGACTCGACGCTGATGTGAACCCCTCCCACCGTTATCTGGGAATCCGTCAGTGGCGCATTCTGAGGACCATGAAACCACATGGCCTCGGACTTGTTTTATACGTAATGTTAAGAGTAATAATATCAAGTATTATAATTGAACTAAGCAATTAAGGTTATTTCGATTTTTAAATGACCATAATTTAGTTTTAAATTAGGTATACCTACATATTAAATATTTATTATTATATTTAAAGTGTATTTTATTGTATTTGTATTCCTGTTTAAATGTTGGGGTTTAAAAGAGACAACAACCACATTCAATCTGAAATAAAAAAAATACGTAAGGTTTTAATACACCGTCGCAAATTGAAACGCAAGTAAAACGGCGACCAAACCTTGGTGTTTATTAAATGTATACTTAATTAAATACTTATGGTATTTACTATATTACTGCAAAATTTCAACTCATTAATCAGCATTTTTATTTTTAATCAGCAAACGACCCATATTTTCCATAGTGTGGCGGCGCGGTGGCGAGGTGGATTACAGCTAACTTCTTCTCTCAGATAGGAGGCCTGTGTCCTCGCAGTGGGGACGTTTTAGGCTGATTATACATATCCGTATAAGTATAAGTACTTATATGAAATAATTAGGATTGTTACCTAAACAAATTGATTCTCAACTACTTTCAAAACTCTTTATAAAATAATCATAAAACTATCAAACATCAATATGTCGTTAAGGTGTGCAGGCGGCTCCTCAAAGGGCAGGTGAGTTAGGGCGAGTTAATTTCGCAGGGGAGGCGCCCTCTCCCAAGGGAGGGGGGAGGCAGGGGAAGAGTGACCTGTCCCGGTCTAGTCGAGGGGAGAGCCTTTGAATTTTTTATACGCTTTTTTGGTGAGCACTTTGCGAATATTTTCCAGTCGTGCTATATTTTTGTTGGTATGAAATAAATATAAGGTTTTGGTTGTGAATTCGGTATGTATTTAGAAGCTTGTACTGAATTATTACTAAGTATGGTGCTTTTATTTTAGGGCTGTCCAGTTTCCGCTTTTGATGTATTTTTTAGCAACATGAACGAGATCACACGGATTTAATAACCAACTGAACTTGTTACGTTCAAACTGAAATTCTGAACTCATATTTTGACGATAGAATAATTTACTCAACCAGCTGTTAGACTTAATTTGGTTATCAATTCGTGTCTTTGTTTCGGCTGTGCAGAATAATAATTATGTCTTCATAAAAGAAAACATACATTTATATTATTTCTAGGATACAAAGTGACGTGGAATCACAAAGGTGGTGTCTGTCGGGGGCAGTGCGATGCACCGCTGTGACGTCATAGAGGGCGAGACCTACCCTGCTGCGCACTTTGATCGGTGCCCAGGGGATGTTCGGTATGTATAGCAGTGCTATAATAGCATATAAATTATAGACGAGCAAGACAATGTCGCACGAAATAAATGGTGAGGAAATTAAGAAAACGTATTGAATTTTGATAGAAAAGACAGACTTTATAATTTTCTAATTCTTTTCAAATTAATAAGTCACAATACTGAAATCATCGTTCGGTTCCTTTCAATCATTTGAAGATGACAGAGAACAGAATTAATGATGATTTAAATATGCATATTCAGCCTATAAAGTTCCCGCTGCTGGGACACAGGCTTCTTCTCGGTGAGAGGGAGTGGGCCACAACGCGAGTCTAGTGCGGGTTTAGTATATGTCACAATGAATTTTTGATTCTAGTACATGCCAGTCTGCTCACGATGTTTTCCTTCACCGTTTTCAGAGAAGTGCTAATGAAATAATTTTACACATGATAAGGGCCTGTCTGGGGTCGAACCTACGACCTTATAACTCGTAAATCGCGGCCACTGCTCTCCCACATTTAAATATGATTAGAGCTAAATGCATTTAGCGATTTGTGATGCAAACGGCCCGAAGACCATTACGCATGGCAATGTTTATATTTTAATTTCATTGTAAATAGTTAGGTACTTAAGTTTATGATGCTCGTTATAGGTGGTTATAAGTAGAGACCACAAAAGTTAATCAGCACACTGATTAGTTATTGAGGTATCTACGGACGTGCTACATTTTAAAAATATAACTTTAGTTTTTAGTCCCGTATTACAGACTCGCTCTAGACTGTTTACTTTACTATTTCAAAGCTATTTGATTGGTTGAAACTAGTTTTAACCAATGCTTGAGTCTTGAGTTAAGTTCTACTGGCCTTAGTTATTTTTTGTGGAAGCGGCCGTAGCTATTGTAGGAGAAACACTAGCAGTTCATTGATGAACATAAGGTAACAGGTTTTAGAGATGGGCTTAGATAATAACAGCAGCACAGGTCGGTCGATAAAGTTAAACTACGCTCGCCGCGGTTGGTCCGTGGATGGGTGACCATATTTACATACCAAGATCCCTCCGTTCCTCGGAAAACACGTTAAGCTGTTGGTCCTGGCTGTTATTCATATATCTTTAACAGTCGTCGGGGGACGGGTCGTCAGAAGCCCAAAAGTCTGGTCAATCAGTCTTACCAAGGGTTATCTTGTTACCCAGTGGAGATCAGATATGCAGTCGCTCCATGTTAAATACTGGTATTCAGCTGCATTCGGTTAGACTGGAAGCCGACCCCAACATAGTACGGAAAAGGTTAGGCAGATGATGATATGTATATACGTCCAATGACGCATTCGTAAGTTTTTCTCTTTGTAATCTGTATCAAACATATCCATAATTATTTATTCCTTTGTCACAGTATCCTACGGATACAATTCGGTAGCTGTCGTGAGCAGCGGGACGCGCTGCTGAGAGGTAACAAAAGCCGAGCCAGTCCCGCTGGGCCTTTGATCGAAAGCAGGCGAAATTACCTTTGTATTTGTGTAGGACTAGGCAAATATAATTTAAGTCAATTGTACAGGGAAATTATAGCTACCTACGTTTGCTTGAGAAGTTTGGAGTGAAGAGCGAGGTTTTCTCATGAATAATTATATATTTGGTCTTTTTTTTCTCATCTGGTTTTGTTGTAATTCGGATATGTTTTTCTATAGAATTTTAGGTTTTATTTTTCTGACAATGGCTTGGATCTCGAGTTGACGATACAATCGTATAACTTTCTCTGAACCGTGATTAGTAATTCGAAAGTTTTTGCATTTTGTGTGGTTTACAAAAACCTTAAAAATTGTTATAGTTATGGTGTAGACAGTCAATGAGAACTTCGATAAATTTATTAACTTTTTTCTTTTTTAAATTTTGTGTTTTGTTGTATTTATTTTTAATTAATTAGAAATTAGAATCAGAACATTTGTGCGCCGTTGATGGCAAGACATAGCGTTAATTTTTACTAATATTGACATCTGTAATTTTTGTTTACCTCTGTTCTACAAAAAAAACAACATGAATTAGTTTCACATAAATAGTTTATTTCCAGCGGAGATACTTAGTTGTCTATCTCTTATACGGAAAAGAAGTTGAAGAAAATGTTTTATATAAAAGTTGTATTTTGTTTCAAACCAACCACTCAGTCGCCAGTCCACCCCATGACACCCTAATCAAAATGACAACTTACCATAACACACGAACCCCACGCCACCATGAAATCAATTAAAAAATCCGACACAACCCGTCTCCCCTGCAGCAAAAGGTCGAGGGTCCTCGAGCCGTGCCGTATCGCAGCCGGCCCGTGCACTTCAGCCAGGGAACGAGTCTGTCAGCTATTGTTCTATATGTTGTAAGTTTTTGTCATAGGCTTGTAATAGATATTTGTAAAGATTACATTGTCTTTATTTTGAGTAATAAAGAAAGGTAGATGGTAGGGATTGAGCATAACCAGAGCTTTTATTCTAGGTACTTATAAAACGTCAAATCCTAATTAATTATCATTACATTCTCAACTTCGGACTCGACAATTCGGAGTTTTAACGGTTCTGACTTATTAAAAATAAATTATTTGTAAATACGCACCAAGAAACGAAAAAATTCTGTCATCTTCGTAGACGAAGTAAATTAACTGGAAACGCGAGACGAGGCGATGTCAAACTTCTTAACTCGATCCAATACAAAAGAATCCATTATTTTCGTAATAATAACAACGACTTTCAGCGTCACCTGACATGTAAAAAAAATAAAACTATCCTTTATTTGCCGTTCAGATAATCCAAACACGACCTTATTTCCACAGAGTAAGAGTTTAATAAAATTGTAGCTACAACATTAAACAACTTGGTATTTTTCTTAGCGTTTCATTTTGCGAGGAGAACGGGGCAAACTGGATTATATCGCGGGTCTCAAGGGAGGCGGGGAAGTGGGGCACAGTGGGAAAAGTTTACGTAAGTCAGCTGTAATCTTGTTTGGGTTGAAGGGTTCTAGACCTTATTTATTTAAGCTGGAGGCCGCGTATTCGTGATGTTATCCGAAAGTTGTGGCCCCTGGCAATAGTTTATGGCACTCCGTTGGCTGGTGGTAGATGTTGATCGAAGTGATTTATTTCCTGTTATATTTGTTGAGTATTGAACCAGATAGACTGCGCGGTTACTTCTAAAATCTAGAACAGTATTAAATATTTAGTCAAACTAAAATTTAATAAGTACGCCTTACTAATCCATCTAACTTTAAATTGTTATTACGTGCTGATATTATCGGTATTGTGTATACTTTTCCTTGATAAATTCAGGAGAAACTACATGAAATGACTCACAATTTAACATTACCTTAAACATTTTGGAGAGGAATAACTAGACATCTTGGTAAAAAAACTTACCAATTAATCTGAAACTCGCTAATAAAGTATATTTTATTTTCGTCACACTTAAAGTCACGAAACACGATTACCTAACTCAAAGCACTTGATCACTTGAGCCCCGAGGGCTTCCACTGTGCCCGGCTCTCCCCGCTTTGTGCTCAAAGAGCCCCGGTTTCCTCACACAGAATACCTAATAACTACGTATGTAAGAATGACTACAAAATATTGCGTTTTTCGGTACAGGTTTTACGCGTATTTCCTTCACAGGAAGCGGTTTGCTGGGAATATTACCAACACCAACGTTGGTAATTAGTATTAAAATTAAAACCACATACAGCTTGGAAACATATCTATAACATAGTCGTTTTCTACGCATTCTGTACACCAAACAAAATAAGTAACACTGAGCAAAAAATATTGCGGGGAAGCTACTTTTATTTTGGTATCAAAAATCCCTGTTTTAGGACGGTAGTACGTAATTTAACACACACAAAGCATTGTGATTATGTTTGCATGCAACGGTATCGGAGTTGTGGGGAGTATTTGAAGTTAAGATATAAGATTTAAGGGGAACCCAGTCGCGGGCTCGAACTCACTGATGGGCCTGGCTAAAAAGCACGCTGTCTCACCAGGCATCGTGTCCGACAGAGGTAGTATCAGTAATGAGCAGTTAGAAGCTATTGTACACGCACAACATTATTGAGTGAGATGCAAGATAATTTACAGTACAACAGGCGCGTAAAAGATTAAGAACAGTCCTTCGGAAGATCGGGTTTTATGAAAAAATCACTGCATAAATCAATGACCAATAATGTTTATTGAACTTTTCGATATTTGAGCTTTGTCGGTACTGACTTGGTTTTTCAGATTTCACACTTCTTTTGTTACTTAAACACGCTCAAAGTTAAGTTAAATTAGCAAGAAAAACTAATGTTTGTTGGCTCCTAACTTTTTGATGGCTTTTTATTTTAGTATTCTGTTTCCGTACAGACAATATTAATACTGAGACAAAACCATACCATGTTTAATTTTTGATGTACATTGTCGAACAGTGGAGTAATACATTCCCGAAGTTTGTATGGCAAAAATGTGAACTAGGTTCACCTTAAATATTGTTTACGTGAAAAAAATTAAGGACTTAAGAGTTTCAGAATCTCCGTAACCAGGCGGTTCCTAGGTAAGGTTCCATACAAAAAAAATATCTGATCGTCGGGAACTACAAGTGACTTTCGACTTCGTAAACGTATTTTTACAACCGTTACATAATGTGTTTCCGTGGAGATCATGCGGTTAATACAATGAGGGTTATAATGACAATTGCTTACTGTGTGGCGAGTTCAGTTCAATTTCTGAACTTGGGTATATTAAATGTGAATCAAATCATTTGATTTACTTGAGACAGGCACTGTGCACAAATACAGTCGAGAACGCAATGGTTCAATTACCATTGCGTTCTCGACTGTATTTTCATAGCCGTAAAATAAAAACCTACTTATTTTATTATTGATTCGTGTCGAGAATCATTAGCATAGTTACCTCCTTGAATTTGACGAGGATGCAAAACGACACGTTGTATAAATAATTTGACTTTTATTGTTTGATTCATTGAGTTTAAAGATCCTTTGTCCAGCAGAAGAGTTTTGCAAGCTATTCGGTTATAGGCCCACCCTCTATTACATGGGATTTAAAAAATAACTTGCGAAATGTGGGTATAATAGATACACGTCTGCGTATCCCTTTGAAGAAAAAAGCGTTATCAAATTATTAATCATTAATATTAAATTGTTAATTGTTGTTGTCAAATTAAACAATAAACTGAAGATTAATACCTAACCTACCAAGGAACATAGGTATCTCGCATAACAAAGTTGCACGACACACATAATTCGTGAATCAACAAAGGAAATTGTCACTCTCGAACCCAATTCTAACTTAGGTACTTGATCGCTAAACCCTCTTCACCCTTGGTGGCCACTTCACCCCTCTCGCCACACCGAGGCGGCTGGGCACAGTGAGCACTCCCCGACCTCCTTAAACAGAACACGTAGTTCCCTACTGCACATGTACGGTGGGGAAAGGAAGTCGATTTATAAGAATTTTCAAAAATACCGCAGTTCTTAAGTTCCCCTGATTCAGAAGCTTACGCCGTTCGATTTGTATATAAGAAATGTAGTTAAGTCATTCTTGTGGTTGCATAGACAAATAAATAAACATTTAGGCACAGCTGAGTTTTATAGGATGCTTGCCAGACTTTATTTATTTATTTATTTATTTATAGTTAATTAAAACGGTAACACCAATTACATTAATTAACGTAGAAACAATATTATAACGATTTTGATTTTGATTTTTGATTACGATTAAATTAAAAACTAACATGGAACAGTGGACTTCCTTGCATACTTTCCCTCGCAGAACACTAGACATATACGCATAATTTTACTCCATTCATCCGCAAACACATCACACTCAGGGTGGGCAATCAGAAGGGCATTTAGCATCTTTAAGGTACGACAGACTGGGGATTCGGCTCTGGCTACAGACTTAAACTTACCTGTTACTTTACTACCTTTAAAACGATTCGGTTACTATTCAAAAGTTCTAATTTCCCTTAAGCTTGTATCAAGATTATTTTGTATTTTATTATGGTTCTCACCTTTGCAAGTCTGTTCACACGATATTTCAAGTGTTAAGCTAAGAAAAAAAACTCGTAAAGTCAGCAATAACGTTGCTGACTTTACGAGTAATTTTTCTTCCCATTCCGTCTTTGAAGTGCGTTGGAAAATGTAGCCAAGTCGTTTTCGTTTTCAATAGTTGTGGAGGGTAGAAACGTATTTTCTGATAGTTTATGACGACAGCTCTCGATACTTCGGGAACATTTACCGTTCTGTTCGAAAGACTTCGTTTAATATTTATTCAGTTCCCTGTGGTACACATAGCTTACAAGCGAATGTTTATGGGTACAATCTAGTGATATATTTTAGTAGTTCGTTACTTTTAAAAAGACTATTGGGAAGAAGTTAAATGGTCTAGTTTCTTTAAAAGTTTTTTTTCTGTGGCTGAATCCTAAAGTTGTACTATAGTAGTATTTTGCTTTGCTTTAGCATGAATAAGGTGCAATCAATTGAAATCTGCTGACACAGAGATTGGTTGACCACAGCACCAAAAATAGTCCAAATTAAACGTAAATAGACTTGATAGTTAGCAGTAGGTTTTAATGGATTAATCATCCCGAAACCAAAGTTTTAATGAGCCATAAATTAAGTTCATAGACTACTATTAAAAATCTGGTAGAAAACTATCCCACCACAACATTCCCAGACACATATCTTAGTGTAGTCATTAAATTTGCACGGCTGTGTAATAAGACACCGCAGTAATTGCTCGACACTGTACTCGTGCAAAATACTGAGGGAAACCCGGGCAAATGAAGCCATTGCTCTTAGGGAAAAACTGGGCACAGATATCACTACTGTTAAATCAGACGAAACAAGACTCTGTGACGTTGAAATAAAGGTGTTAGTGAAATGGGAAAAACTAGGCAAAGTTACTGGTACTAATAAATTAGAAGAAATTAGACTCTGTTCAGTTGTGATAAAGGCGGGTGTTACTGTAAATAGATAAATTGGATGCTGTAAGTTGGCGTAGAGTTTCGAGTGATGTGTAGTTTGGTGTAAATAATGATTGTTGTGGTGTAAGTTGATACCGAAGGAAATTATTTTCTTGTGTGAAACAAAATGTATGGATATTGGGTTTAGTTACGTGGAAAACTTAAAGAGGGGTGATGCAAATTCCAATTAAACTTAGAAGCTATTTATTTTGAAAATCGTTGTAGTACCCTTTTGACCATTATATGCTGCTATAAATAAGACTTCTAACTGGGTTTTAACGAAACGCTATTTTCTATGTTAAATGTTGATAAATTGCACTATATCGTGACAAAGCTTTCAACCTTTCCTTGGCTGTACTATAGTTTAGAAGGTAGTAGGTTAGTAGGTTAGGGTCGGTTGGTAGGCAATTGTTGAGCTTTAATTACCCGTACCCTTTGATGACCTTCAGCATTTCTACTGTAAAATAACATTTCAGAAAAACTAAAACATGAGGTAGTTATCATATCCAAAACACGAACAAAAAAAAATGGAGCAAAGTAAGCTATACAGAAATATTTGCACGTCCAGCTAAAATATTTCATGGTCTACTGCAGAAACTAAAAACAGACATGTTTTATGTCCAGAAAAACGTGAATTGGACTCGTACTCATAAATTCTGTAGTGTTGCCCATCGCAGACCCTGCCCGGCCACTCCTCGGGCATAACGAGGACCCGCGGGCAATAAAGCTACCCAACCGTGCCGATATCACCCGATCGCGCTCGGCTATTTTTCGTAAAACGGCCGCCATTTTAGTTCGCATTTTGAATTGAAATGTCAAGTGTGCCTCGTGATTGGATCCGTTAGATTTTATTAGGATTTCGTCATGAGGGGCTCTCAGATTATTTGTAAGGAGTACCTACCTATTAGCTAGCCATTCTAGGGCTTTTGTTGTCTTCAAGTGCTTGTTTCATTATTTCGGCCCCTTTTAATAATACAAAATAATTGTCTTGACTTAAAAGATAACAAGGTGGTGAGTGCTTATTGCATGCACTTAGGTTTAATTATTTCACAACTACCTACAAATCTGAAGCGTAAGCTATTTACAATATGATAATAATTAGCCTCGTTTTTTCTTTTTGAAATTCTATAGCCAAAACATGATTGAAACATGTAACCTTTGCGGCACCAAATATCCTCCAATGAGAACAGAAAGAATAAATTGGAAACGAGAAAATATCCAATAACATACTTCACCGCTATTACCGCCTAACACGTTGGAAAACTGCCATTCTCGCCAATTTCCTTTCGCTGTTTCTAACCATTTAAAAGTAGTGTTACCCGTATAATGTCCCCTTCTTACAAGGCAGTATTAGCAGCGTGGTTATCGGCAGCGATCGCCACAAATCATCGCGCCACCGACACATTACTGACGGCTAATTTAACAAGGGAGGGTAGGGAAGATGTAGGGCTCGCTAGACATGTGCGACTTATTGCGAAGGATTTGATATAAAGCGAGGCTTGACAATTTTCAGATGGTCGCGGCTGTAGTATTCTGATTAGACATTAAACGAAAAGTGATCTACGCTGCGATAAATAACCTTATGCGTGGCAAGTGTAATCGGAACTTCAAGTTAAATTATGTAACATAATTTTACACACAGTATTTTTTGCACCGGTGCGCGGTGACAAAAATTTCAAAAAGAGGTATTGTTACTTAACTAACATTATTTATTTTAATAAAGAAATATGTTGATTCGTAGAAACAGACAAAAATTATTATAAATTTTAACACAACAGTCTACGAGAAAATAGTCGCAAGACAAAATCGCACATTATCTAAGCCCCCTTTGTTATGACAACCCGTGTTGTAAAGGGAGGCCGCCATCTTGCAAATATTATTGTATCATAAATTCATAATGGCTCAACGTTCAGCAGAACGGTTATGTCTCACGGTGTATTTCTTTTGATATATTGTAGTTATTGCTGTGGCAATATGCTGGTGTGAAGCTGAGTTATGACGTGAGGAGAAGACCGTTATAATAATGATTTGATTTAGTTACAAAATTTCACTGTTTCTGTTGAAAATAGAGTTAATAGATTAAAGAGATAAGTTCTTCTGTTAGCTTCTGATGCAAAATAAATAGGATAAAAATTAATTAAGTCATAATCACAATAGAAATTACTTTAGTCGCACACCTATTTGAAAATCACTATTTTTATATCACGAAGTTACTCGTGCTTTACTCTTGGTAACTAAGTGTACAAACATGCTGTAAATGTGTGCATAAAGACGAGTAGATCAGTATATTACACACATATGCATACACACACACGCACAATTCCGACTTCGCCATTGTCTCGGAAGGTACGGAGAGCTCCTGAGCTCCTGCGCTTACACACACATTCTCAGCGTGATTTGTGCACTTGGTAAACAGAAGTAAAGCACGCGTCGCTTCATGGGATAACAACACTTTACCTACGAGTAAGTAATTTGTAATCCTGTGAATGTGGTTTCCTACTAAAATAAACCCTGTCTGAATGAACTGGCTGTATTATTAGTTTATGAGCAATTTAAAAGCCAGAAAAACGCCAGTTTTCCCAAAAACAGCAACCCCTTTCGTCCCATTATTCCCCGTTCCATTCTGTCGACTAAAACAAAACGTCTTTCATACAAACACCTCTACATCCCGGGTCCCAGTGTGAAGCAGTGAACAATGCCATCACAAACAAACTTAATCCCGGGTTTAATGATTGCGGTTCCCCTCCACGTATAAATATTGTCCGCCTCTCCCCAGCTTACATTTATTGCCGTTGTAGCCGCAACAATGTGCGGATACCCGGATACTGCGGAAACGGCGGATATTCGGATATTGTTAGGGGAAGAAGGAGCAATAAGGGTCGTGTTAAATTGCAAGTGAGATTTTTTTTGGTTTCCGATTATGTGATAATTTTGTGCGGTTTATTAATTGTTTGGATAATTTGCTGTTGAGCTTAATGTTTATGATACCGGAGTGACTGGAGTTTTGTGTAAGTATTTACGAAACACTTTAATAAACTGTTTAAAATACAATTAAATTATGAATCTCCACCTTAAGTTTAACGTTTTTGTTTGTGAAATCTTTGGGGGCTTAAAAATACATAGGAAAAATCAGATTACCTACATGCGTGAAAATTTGTGCACTATTCCCTACGTAAATTGTGTTGCTTTTCTCATATCGATAGGATCAGTGAAATAAATCCTTTTTATAAACTTGCTAGCCGTTTTGATACCTATCTTAATTCGGAAATTAATTCTTTTCATCATGAAACACCACTCTCCCGATTCCATCAACGCAGAAAATCACGATAAATGAATCCCGTGTCGTTCATTGAGACACTTTCACTCGCGAAGGGAGGTTGGGGCACAGCGAACCACCTCGGAGACGAATTGTTACGAGGGAGATAAATACAATACGTGATTACCTCAAACGAGAACCGAATATTGAACGAATTGAAGAAAAAGTTTATTTATATGCACGTAGGTTTTAAAAGGCAAGTCTCGTATAACTGAAGTCAGTTAAGGCTATTGTAGAAGAAACATTTCGTTATCACTATATGAAATTATGAATTGCTGAAATATTACGCAATTGGTAATGATTGATAAACTGTGTACCAATTTTTTTTATGTATGAATAAATGTACAAAATGTAACATAATGTAAACAAGCAATTATGTGTAAAACCGACCAAGTATAAGAATGTGCAATCACTCTACCGTATCAAAATTACCCATTGCACAGTAATAATTCAGTCCTAACAGTTTTCGTTCACTAGTTTCTCAATTTTGTTGTTATTTTGTCTTTCTAAGTAATCTATACATATAATAATAATATATACGTGCATAGAAATCATATAAAATAAATCAATTACAGTTAAAAAAAATCAGAAAAAATCTATTAGTACTACTACTTTGTAAGTTCTCCCGATAATTATTGATGCATAAACTTGGACCTTATAATTAGTACGAAAATCTAGAACAAACAGATATAGCACTTCTGCAATTCTGCATCTTATGTAAAAATATCTCGTCAAGTAACTCAGATAGGACACCTAATTTTATCCTAAGAGTTTCCCTAAAAAGCAAGTCAAACCGAAGGCAACAGCTAGTAATAACTTTATTATTATACAACTAGCTTTAGTCAGCGACTTTACGTGGAGCTCGAAAATAATCTCACAGAAACGATCTACCGAGATAAAAAGTATCTTATGTGTTAATTTCATAAAAATCCATTAAGCCATTTTGGCATGATTGAGTAACAAACATCCAACTATACAAAATTTAACATTTAAAATATTAGTAGGACAGTAGAACTGTAAAACATACTTCCACATCAACACACTTCTTATTGTACATTATACTTCCACATCAACAGACTTCATATTTCACATCAACATCCTTCATATTCTTCAATACACTTCCACATCAACGTACTTCATATTCTTTACTATACTTCTACATCAACATACTTCATATTCTACATTATACTTCCACATCAACATCCTTCATATTCTACATTATACTTCCACATCAACATCCTTCATATTCTACATTATACTTCCACATCAACATCCTTCATATTCTACATTATAGTTTCACATCAGCATACTTCATATTCTTTCCAATACTTCCACATCAACATACTTCATATTCTACATTATACTTCCACATCAACATACTTCATATTCTACATTATACTTCCACATCAACATCCTTCATATTCTACATGATACTTCCACATCAACATACTTCATATTCTACATTATACTTCCACATCAACATACTTCATATTCTACATTATACTTCCACATCAACATCCTTCATATTCTACATTATAGTTTCACATCAACATACTTCATATTCTTTTCACTATACTTCCACATAACATACTTCATATTCTACATTATACTTCCACATCAACATCCTTCATATTCTACATTATACTTCCACATCGACATCCTTCATATTCTTCAATATACTTCCACATCAACATACTTCATATTCTACATGATACTTCCACATCAACATACTTCATATTCTACATTATACTTCCACATCAACATCCTTCATATTCTACATTATACTTCCACATCAACATACTTCATATTCTACATGATACTTCCACATCAACATACTTCATATTCTACATTATACTTCCACATCAACATACTTCATATTCTACATGATACTTCCACATCAACATACTTCATATTCTACATTATACTTCCACATCAACATACTTCATATTCTACATTATACTTCCACATCAACATACTTCATATTCTACATTATACTTCCACATCAACATACTTCATATTCTTCAATATACTTCCACATCAACATCCTTCATATTCTACATTATACTTCCACATCAACATACTTCATATTCTACATGATACTTCCACATCAACATACTTCATATTCTACATTATACTTCCACATCAACATACTTCATATTCTACATGATACTTCCACATCAACATACTTCATATTCTACATTATACTTCCACATCAACATACTTCATATTCTACATTATACTTCCACATCAACATACTTCATATTCTACATTATACTTCCACATCAACATACTTCATATTCTTCAATATACTTCCACATCAACATACTTCATATTCTACATGATACTTCCACATCAACATACTTCATATTCTACATTATACTTCCACATCAACATCCTTCATATTCTACATTATACTTCCACATCAACATACTTCATATTCTACATGATACTTCCACATCAACATACTTCATATTCTACATTATACTTCCACATCAACATACTTCATATTCTACATGATACTTCCACATCAACATACTTCATATTCTACATTATACTTCCACATCAACATACTTCATATTCTACATGATACTTCCACATCAACATACTTCATATTCTACATTATACTTCCACATCAACATACTTCATATTCTACATTATACTTCCACATCAACATACTTCATATTCTACATTATATTTCCACATCAACATCCTTCATATTGTACATTATACTTTGAGATCAACATACTTTACATTCTACAATATACTTCCACATCGGACCCCATCAAATTGTATCATAGCATGCTCCACTTACGTCACAAGTCGGCTATCGTTCGGATCCATTTGTCACAGACTGTCAAAGCACGAGGGGCGGCGCGTGGCGTACTGGAGTAATGGATGGATGGACATGCTGATATTTTATTGTGTTTGAGATGCGAGTGGTGATATGGAAAATATGAAGTGTCAGTGGGAAGTACGATATTTTCTTTAATGGATAGACTACGTCGTGTCTGTCGAGTAATGTTCTATCGATTTTATTCGATATAATTATGATATTTATTATTGCAAAGTAGGATAGAAGAGTCAGTCAAGTAGGTATGATGGTCACACAAGTGGTACTTCTATTCTATTTACGATACTACGATAATCGTTCAAATAATTATGTTTCAGGGGAGTGGATATCGGTTTATCCTTGTATTTGTCTTTTTTTGCATATTTTACAATCGTAGCGTAAGTCAAAACCATTCATTGAATATTTTTGCTACGCTAAAAATGTAATTGCTACGAAGTGTGAGAACGTTTCGAATGCCGATAATATTATGTAGTTGTATGTATGTATGTTCCAGCGGTACGCAAATACTACCGGATAGGTCATTTTCAGATTTTCTCAGCTATAAATTATTATGCTATTTTGTTATGAGGGATGAGCAATACTGCATTATGTTCGTCGCCGTATCTTCTGTAGTTTATCGCAAATTATAAAAAGACCAGCCGAAACGCAGGAGAGGTCAGAATATTGCAGATAGGTACAGATTTAAACTTTCAAATAATCATCATCACGGTATACCTATGTGGTGCTAAGCAGTCAATCATCACTACAAATAATAAAACATAGTCGCTTTCTCAGTCCCTATATCCCTATGAATGCTTAAATTTTTTAAACTACGCAACGGATTTTGATGCGGGTTTTTTTAATAGATAGAGTGATTCAAAAGGAAGGTTTATATGTATAATACACCGACCTCCACGCGGGCGAAGCCGCTGGCAAAAGCTAGTAACATATATAAGAACGGCTATTTTAGACAATTTTCATCAAAGCAAAATGCTTAGCGGTTCAAAGACTTCCTCGCAAATCTGGAGTTGTAAGTTCGATTCCCAACTATTCATATTTTTGTTCGGTCTAACCGAATGCAGCTGAGTACCAGTCCTTTACATGGAACGAGTTTATATGATCTCCACATCCCAGCGACTGGATAATACAATACCCCTTGGTAAGACTAGTTGTCAGACTTTCGAGCTTCTGACGACCCGTGACGACTGTCAAAGATCCACGAATGACAGCGGGCTAAAATAAGTTACCTAAACCTAAAATATTAAAGTTGATGATAACAAAGTGATATTGCAAATGGAAACTGACAGTCCGTCGACAAGATGAGGAGCCTCGGATATTTTCGGATTTCCATTACTGCTAGGATTATGCTTATTCAATATTCATAAAAATACAAACCAAAATATAACCTAAAACAATTCTTTGTACTACAGCAAATTCCCTTGACAACGCTACAAATAAAATATTCTGCAAGAATAGCCGTGAAATCGATATTTCCTATTACCCTGCGGCTGGTGAGCTGGCGGGCTGGCGTGTACTCGATGGATATAAATAATAAAATAGTGCTGCCACGAATCGATTCGATTCTACCTTTTCTTTGTAAAGCTTTATGTATTCGATTCTCGGGAGTTGTATTTCTAAGCTATCGTTGCGATCCAATGGCCAATAATAGGTACCTATTATTCTTGGAGAGGCATTATACAAGCGTATTTCGTAGTAATAAATTCAAGTTTTTATTTAGAACCATTGCGAAAGCACCCAGCTCTGCCTGCTTAGTAAGATTTTATTTAGGTAGTTCAGCTCTTTTAGATTTAAAATTTCTTGCAAATGTTTATCAAAGAAAGTTGTCGTATCGTTGCATAATCCTATCCTCGCTTACTGATAGTTTTCTTCAGCGCTTTTGTTGCTTTTATTTTCTTACCCCATGAAAAGAGAAAAACCTGTACATTTTTTCCAATTTTCACCCTACCCATCAATGATGGGAGGTAGTATCTTCCCAAAATACAATCATGCCATGTCTGTCGGCGATATTAGCATAGTACATGAGTTTCGACTTCTGCCGGCGGCAGCGATATCAAATATTCATAAACAGGGAGTGGGCCTGCCAGCCCCACTCTCCCCTCGGTAGAGGTAGTGTATTGTTAACTTTGTATTTAATGAAAGTATGTCGGGTATGGCACGGTTGCAATTAAGTAAGGGTTAATTTTTTATATTTAATTGGTATAC
Organism: Polymixis lichenea; assembly: GCA_949091785.1. Classification (NCBI taxonomy): domain Eukaryota; kingdom Metazoa; phylum Arthropoda; class Insecta; order Lepidoptera; family Noctuidae; genus Polymixis; species Polymixis lichenea. Next base: position 1,607,853 of record OX420944.1, read on the forward strand.
CGAATGCTTCTGTTGAAAGATTGTTTTTATTGTAAAAAAAATCTTATACAGTGTTGACATACGTAAATCGTAACGTAACGTAGGAAATATATGCAAAAATCCAATCATTGTAACTGTGTTCTGCATTTGGTCTGTTCGTTATTAATAAACACATAAATTAATAAATTTATTGAAGCACCTCTCTAGTCTCCACTCTAGAATTCGTATCCTGAACCCCAAGATACAGACAAACTGTCTAGTTTAGGGTTCACTGGCAAATAATATATGTTACCAGCTGTAGGTAACATTTAAGCTACTAATAATGTCGTCTCAACTTGATGTTAACATAATTATGTATGCTCACTGTATTACCTGGACAATGAATATTTTCTATTTTCTATTTAAATTTTTGTCATCACCCCGTAGGTTTGCGAGAACATCGAAACCAATGATAAAATGACTTTAACTGTTTAACTGTTTGTTTCTGATGCATATAATAAGTGTAGTTATTAAATTTTTAATCCGTAATTGGCTGTAAGATTAGTTTATTTATCCTAAGTGAAATTGTTAGTCAAAGAACTGTGGCTTTTGTGAATAAATAAATAAGCAAACTGTACCAAAAGCCGGTTAAAGCCAGCGAACTGAGGGATTATATATACCTAATTCCAGATTAAGCGTAATGATTGATATAATATAGCGACGCCGGCAAAAAACAATCCTGTCTGCCGACGGTGGGTGTTAAGTTAACAGCCTAGTGAAATTGCATTCACCTGTCTATATCTCACGCTACCCTAGTATAATTATAATAAGACTAGATTTTTTTTGTACCTCCATACATGTTAGCTCACCCCTTGCCGTAAAAAACCTCGCAATACACATCTCCATACAAAGAGGTCTTTGAGAGAGGCGGTTAATATTCAAAAAGAAAATCCAATTCCGTTTCCTTACGGTAAAATCACCCTAAAAATTAAATGTCAACTTACATTGCCAGCTCGCTTTGAGGGCACGGAAGCGGATCCCGAACGTAAGCCGCAATGGAACGCGACATGACCTAAATCTTCGTTTGTTTTTCTAAAGTAAAAGTGTCATGGTAGCAGTCGATCTCGTTTTCGCATTTCGATTTGCGGAATCGGCTTTTAATACAGAAATATGGTTTGTAAAGGGAGTTATGGCGGAATTGTATATTTTTGGTTGCCAATTCCAATTGCTTGGGTTTGTTATTTTAGATCAAAATGGATCGTTTTCTATCTGCGCATTGATGTCACCAATCTGATGAGTAACAGTGGTTGTAATAACCACTATTACTACGGAAAGAATCGAAATATGTGTTCTCATTATTGAAAAATGCTTTTCTTTTTTTTTTAAGAGTGGAAAATCATCAAATAACCTCTCCTGCTCTACGTGGAGCAGGAAGGCGTGTCAAACTTTTACTGACTAAAACCCGTCCGTGTTCCCTCAGTTGCCTGTGTGCCAGGGGCGACGGTACCTCTTTCGAACAACCCGCACCCCTGGCAGGCATCGGCCCTTGCGGGCCCCATCAATTGATGCTGACATCTCTTTAAGGCACGCGTGAAACAACGCGCCGTTGACCCAGGCTTGGTCCTTACCGGACAGCGAGCTACCCATTACTCTCCGTCGGCAAGCCCGCGCCTACGGTGGCCGGGATTCAGCCTAGGATTCCCGACGCCTAGGGCATCTCCTGCGACTGCTAGGGCCGTGAGGGCGCACATACTGCCTCTCCCTCACGTGCGCCGCCTCCCTCTTTGCGAGCATTACTGCTTCGCAAAAGGAGGCGACGGCTACCCATGCACTCTCGCTCCGTACCAGGGCCGGCCGCGAGAGATCACCGCCGCCGATCGCCGTGCGGATTACTTAGACACGAGCCCACTGACAAAAAGGAAATATAGAAAAACAATAGTACTTTTTAAATCCCGTCTCTTTACCTCCCCATTACCCATAATTAAGAATATTTTTCCTATAAAATTTAAGCGATGTTTATGAGCCCGGTCTATTAGAAAAACGGTTATTACCCATAGCCTATTAACTAGGCACCCCAATGGCGTCATTATTGGAATTAGTAGAAAAATTATAGGTCCGTGTTAGGTTGCACGCCTAATGAGAAGGGGACTGGCAGAGGGGTGGGAAGGGGCCTGTTCGAATTTGGGAATGAAATTAAAGTTGGGAAAAATGCTTTACCTACTGCTTTGTGATAAAACGATTAGGTATTACAATTTAGTTGTAAAATGACTACAAAAAAAGTCTATGAAAATGCCCACTTCTATCACAAAACGACGTCACCGCAAAGTGTGTCGACTTTTTTTACACGATATTTAAATCTCCTTCGTATTATCACCGTGTTTTTAGTTTAAGTAATATGTTTATTCGTTAGTCTTATTAAAAACTAGCTTTTGCCAGCTGTCCTCCCATACCTAATATCACTGTAATTTGAAAACATTGTGAAAGCCAATTATTTTTAAAAGAGTAACCGTGGAGTTTCTTGCCGGCTCTTCTCCATAGGAAGCGACAAATTGGAACCGTGCACCTAGCTTCTGACGTTTCATAAGTGCCCTTGCAGGTTTATGTGAAATAAAATATTTTGATTTGATTTAATTTGCTTCGGCCGCCTTGAGGTCGAAAATAATTCCACAGGAACGTACTACCGAGATATAAGTATCATATGTGTTAATGCAGGTTATAAACCAAGTTTCATTCAAATCTGGCCAGCCGTTTTTGCGTGATCAAGTAACAAACATACAAACTTTAATATTTATAATATTAGTGGAAAGTAGGATAGAATTTATGCAGTTTTCGTTTTGATTTGATACAAACGCAAGAAATTTTAATTCACAACGAGTTAACATGAAAACTCTCATTTCATTCATCTCACAACTAAAAATATCTGCAACAAAACCTAACCTTACCTATAATCAGAGCTTTGATAATTCCCCAGCCTGCTTACCCTCCCTAGCCGGGAACCTACGTCACCACGGTACAGTAATTGACGCAATTAGAGCCCGAGGGGTAAGTCGGCAGAATTGGACAACGAGGGTCGGTTTTGTGGCGAAAGGTACAAATATTAGGTAGGCTTGATTTTGCAGACAAATAGGTTCCAGCTTTAGATATTGTTTGAGGTTACTTGTGGAAGGGGTTCGGGCGGAAGATTTTAATTGGGTTCTGTAGTTTCCATTGTTATTTATAATTTGTGGTATTTTTGCTTTTGATATAATGCGGGAAGGAACTATGAAAAACGGTGCCGAGTACTCGGTGTATAAAAAGAGAAAACTGACTGTGAATATGAGGACCCTACAGGCTAGATTGAATACATGACTTTGTAACTGTCTGGCGGCTTTGAGTATTATGTATATGGCGTACGCAAATGACCTGCAGATCTGTTAGCGTCTTGTACCGAGTCATTGAACTCTTTAAAATAAGGCTGAGACACACGATGACTAATGCATCCGTTGGAACAGGTCAGCTCAAAACTGCAAAGACTCCTTTCCTCAAAGGGCCCTTCCAAACATGACTCTGCATTGTTATACTCTCATAAAATCCTAATAATGTCATATTTGGACTTTAAAAGAGACCATGACCTGAGTTTGTTTCAGCATTTCATCTCAGAAATCAGTCAGCTAGGAAATGCCGTCGCCATCTAGTTTTAAAATATTGATCAACAAAATATTGAGGTGTAAAAATGTCTTAAAATATTTACTTACGTAAAATAAATATTTCTCTTCATTTGATTTAATATAAGATTGATTGTTTTGTAGTAGAGGTACTTAAACTTCTAAAGATATTATGTAGGGTCTTTCTGTCTATACATATTAATAATCTCGTGTAATTAACCGTGAGTACCACAGTTAATGAAAGTGTTCTTTTTATTCGTTCCTTTAATTTCACATGCAGACTTTTCGGTGCGAGCAATACATTTGGAAAACAATCAGATTAAAGTGTTTTAACACACAAACAAACCGCCCAATCGTTCGTGTTATCCAAATAATTTTAATTAACACATTTTACCTACAAAATCAAATACTTTACAAACCTCGAAACCCCGCGACCCTTACCGACCTAAAGTAATAAGCCCCTAACATTTAATTTCGTTCAGTTCAAAGACTAAGTCGTTGTGCGTTAATTATTTAGACTCCTTCGCAATCAATCGGACGTGATTGGACGGACTAATTTAATTTGGCTTACGATTATATTTGATTGGACTTTGATGAATGTCGATATAATTATGTCTGTAAGAATTTTTGGTTGGCAGCAGTTAAGAGATAAGACGCATCATATTAATTCTTCGTCGTATAACATACAATTTCATACCGAATTCTTCATAACCATCTCTTGTCATTGCTCTAATAGACGGGTAGTATTCATAGCTTAACATACATTGCAAGCTTTAGAAAGATTTTTGGGTAAAATAGTTTATGTTCAAGAGAACATAAGGACCTAAACTGGGTATCAAACATTGCATGAACACAAGTAACGAACGTTTTTTAAATGGAGAATCAAACAACCGATTACTCCAATGACCACTCATGATCATGTTTTTTTTATTGAATACAGAATTTCTCTTTTCCAACAGAACCGGCTGCTCCTTTATTTATATTACGTCACGTCCTCCCCCAATTTACTTTAGAACGTTGTTTCACAAATATTTGCTTATCGTTAGCTTCACCATACATTTACCGTCCACATAATCTCTACACCGTCGTAATAAGGTTTATATTTGAACGTTGTGTGAGTATGAGATTGTTGGTGGTTGGCACTATGTTTGTTCACAGAGGGTTCTCGCGATTCTGTGTCGTGTCTTAATATCATCGTAAATAATAATACCTTTGTCTTTTGGGGGCTTGTCCTTTTGTTTGCTGAGTGCTTGTAAGGAATTATTATTGGGGTTCCGTATCAGATTGTTGAAAGGGAAAACGGAACGATTTGGTACGCGTTTAGTGTTGAAAGTGGTATTATAAGCTGTTGTTACGGTCCTTTGAATCGCGAGGTTTAACGTAATAAGCTTTATAGATATTTGTGAAACATTTAACGAAAATAGTGGGAACATAATGCCGGGAATTGTAGCAAGATGCATTTTCTCCGTATATAAAGGCCAACAATTATTGCACGCGCGTTCTAAACCAATTCTGGTGCCCTGAAAAACTCCACACTCCTCACATTCGCTCACTCATATAGTAGAACATAGCGTACCTGTATCTCTCAGCTGTAGCGAGCCGACCTTGTTGGACAGGTAGCCCCGGATGGAGCTGGCGACCCGCGCGGGCGACGCGGCGGCTGCGCCCCCTCGCAGCGCGCCCCCTAGCCGCCCTAACAACGCACTGCTTTCCGCCTCCACGGTCGACACTTCAAACACCCCCCGCCGAACTATCCTACCCCCAAAAGACCCAAAAGGCAAAGTCTTCAAAAGACACTTAATTTTGTAAACTAGCCTGATATCGCGTAAGTATATAGTTTATAATTAGAGTGTAAACGTTAGGTTTATAAGTAATCAGTGCAGTATTTGATATGTATTGGTTGTGGGCCCGTGCACCATGGTGCGTCCTCGTGTGCTTCTGTAACAAGAGAAATACGATAGGTTAATAAGTTGCTAAATCTATCATCATCATCCTAAGACTTCTCTAAAGTAAAACACTTTAGAGAAGTACTACTAAGTAAATTTCCAGGACACAGTTGAATTTACTTTCCATGGCACGTCTGCCGTCCATCCTCTTTGCTTCTTTTGCGCAAATATTTGTGGAAAAAGAATAATTACTTCTTCCAAAGGTATCTCAACTCAGCTTCTTAACAAAACGTGACTATGCTATGATGCCTAATAACAAAAGCGGCCCGACCATTTACCAATAGTGTTAAACCACCGTTTATTCACTTGGCTGAGTGCCAGCGTATCGCCAATCTTCAACACTACCTAACCCCCAATGAATGTGGAACACAGCATTGGCCCCGATACACTATGTAGGGCTTTGTGGCCTTGCTTTTTATATTTATGGCAGTAGGTATATACTAAACGTAGTAAATGTCCAAGCCCAGCCAATAAATGCATCCTCAGATTTGCTAAGATGAGCTACTGTCAATTGAAGGGTAAACTTGGAAGGCCTAGTTGCTAGAGTAGTGGTTTCTGAGCTAATGTGGTGATGATTGATAAAGGTCTGCTAAAGCGGAGTATCTTTTCTGTGAACCATTTGAGTTGCGATATTTTACAATGGTATAATAGTACATTATGATAAAAGTGCTGTAATTTGAAAATTACAGCCGATGCGATATTGCTAGCCCGAGCCGTAGGCGCGGGCTACAAGAAAGCAGAGGCTGTAATTTTCAAAGCGCACGTATGTCATACGACGATTTATAACATATTTGCGAGGAAATAAATAAAAGTCGGACTTTCTTAAACGAGTAAATCTTTAATCACTTGTTAAAGCAGTTAGAAAAATTTGAAAAAAATTGTAAAATTTATTATTACTTGTTCACAAATTAGCGATGCGCGCGCATCAGCGCTTTTTTTTTAAGGCAAAGGCACAAAAACAGCCAGTATAACTAGTAAAGTAAATTAATATTTTTTTGTTTTTGTTACAGATAACTGGTTGTAATTTATTGTCAAAACTAATTAAATTAAAGAATTAAATGTTTATTTTTTTTTATTTTATCTCTCAAAGTTAATTTTATTCATAAAATGTTGACCACTTTTCTGAAATAAAAACTCTTTGCTAAGATTTAAAAAAGTACCGTTCGTTTTAGACGGAGCATTTTGATAAACCGTGCGTTTTACCTTATTAAAAAGAAACTCGTGCGTTTTACATTACAATAACGCACAAGTACGTAGTGACATACATTACGATATTGAAATTGGTGAAATAAGAGACCCTTTACGAGCAAATGTGTTATAAAAGCTTTTGGGTAACAATTCTTTAAATAACATAAAATTCATAAGTTTTTAATAAAGCATAAACTTCATCAGCAACAAATCACATTTCTCTCATCTAAAGTCGAGAGCATCCAGACCGGATGTATACCACCGGAAGCCACCACTCGAGCCACTTCCGGCCGCCATCTTGCGACCGGAAACAGACGTAGTTTACGACTTCCGCTCCCTTTGTGCGACCAAAATGTAACTTTTGTGAATTACTTATATATTTGCTTTTGTTAGAGAATTACATTAATTTTAGTTTGAAGTTCGCGAGAAAGCTTTCACGGAGTATGGTTGAAAAGCCGGTGGGTACGTTAAAGCCTAATGACTTTATAATTACTGCCCCTGAATGAGGTATATTAGTCATTATAATCTCATTTGGACACGATTTTACCCGTTCTTTTAATGAGCCTATTATTAAATTACTTCAATCATCCACTATTCTATTGTTTTTAGAAGTTATTTATTAAAATATTTTTCAGGCTAACAGAGAATACTAATCTAGTCATTTATTATAAAGTAGGCAGGCAGCTCTTGGAGACCAGTGGCGGCCTAGGAGTAATGGTCGCGTCCTACGAGTTGTTGCAGGCACTTTGTGTTAATTACTTCATCACTGTTCTCAAAACGGCGAAAGAAAACATCGGCAAACGAAAATTCGATGGCATGTGGCATTCGCCATTCCAAACTGGGCCCACGTGGTGGATTATGGCCTGCTTCCTCCCACAGAGAGGAGGCCTATGTCTCAGCAGTAGGTACATTATAGGCTGATTGTACTGAGGCTTCTTGGTTCAACTTAGAAGGCCATAAGCCCATAAAAGATTCCTTCAAAGACCTTAAACTTTTCAATAAAAGGTTCTAACATTTATAGTATGGTCACATTATTTACCTATCAACTTAAAGACGCTACAAACATAAATTGTTGTTATTTTTATCATTATAAAACATGACATGAAACTGTCAAATAATGTTTTAATATGGTGCATAAATATTCGACCACGCTGTAGGTATTATTATGCTAAATCTTATTCAATTAAATATAATGTCATTTTCCCTTGCATTGAGAAGCGCCTACATCTCGTAGCCGCCGGCTACGGCTACGGGGCGCTACGCTTTCGTAGCGGAGACCGTGCTACGCGCCTATGAGTAATTTAAAAAATTATTTTTGCGTAGAATAATGACAAAATATAAATTGAGGTCACAGTTTTTCATAAAGATTATTGATGGGCACTTTGATTTTTGCTACGTTGATGGAAGGTTGGTTATGTATTTGTAAAAGGATGCATTCACATACAATTTATTAACACCTCTGACCCTAGAAATATAGTTATATTTTCAAACCCATTTAAATAATTCCTCTTTAAAAAAAACATTTCAATCGTATTATATCAACAGCCCCAAAAAAGCAAAATAAATAAAAGTTTGATAGCTAAAGTTAATATTATTTTAAAATTAATTTATTTCAGATTTTACCAATAACTATTGCTCAAAAGTATATGCATTTATAACATTGTATTTTGCCATTATTTTTCATATTTAAGTGGCATAAATAACAGATTTTTTTGTTGGGCCCAAAAGCACTTTTCCGTTTATATATACATATGTAATAGATAGAAACCCACACGCTCACTCTTACATACTTCACACAACCTCACACGTCACATGGATACCATTTTTTTTTTTTCTGGGTGGGAAATCATCAAATAACTTCTCCCGCTCTGGGTGGAGCGGGAGGGCGTGTCAGACTTTTACTGACTAAAACCCACCCGTGTTCCCTCAGTTGCCTGTGTGCCAGGGGCGGCGGTATCTCTTTCGAACAACCCGCACCCCTGGCAGGCATCGGCCCTTGCGGGCCCCATCTGTTGCTGCTGACATCTCTTTGAGGCGCGCGTGGAACACAACGCGCCGTCGACCCGGGCTTGGTCCTTACCGGACAGCGAGCTACCCATTACTCGCCGTCCGCAAGCCCGTGCCTACGGTGGCCGGGAATCAGCCTGGGATTCCCGACGCCCAGGGCGTCTCCTGCGAAGGCCACGGCTGTGAGGGCGCATGTATTGCATCTCCCTCACGTGCGCCGCCTCCCTCTTTGCGAGCATAACTGCTTCGCTGAAGGAGGCGACTGCCAGCCATGCCCTCTCGCTCCGTACCATGGCCTGGACCAGGGTCGGACGCGAGAGATCGCCACCGCCGATCACCTCCACGAGGACACGGCGTTGCTCCGCCCAAGCTGGGCAGACCTCCACCGTATGCTCCACCGTGTCCTCTGGGCGATCTTCGCAATGGAAACACCCGGGCGTTTCCTCCCGCCCTATCCGAAACAGGAACCTCCCGAAACAGCCATGTCCGGTGAGGACCTGTGTCAGGCGGAAGGTGAGGACGCCATGCCGCCTCTCAAACCACTCCTCAAAGAGGGGACTTACCGCCGCAATCGTGGCGTGCCCAACATGGATACCATTACGTAAGAATTATGTAACCCCCACATTGCTAAACCATCTACTTTACCACCATATTGCACCAAAATAATCACAATAGCACACTATACCAATTTATCACTGGATTAACTTTTATTGAGATACAAAAAATCTTTTATGAAATAAAAATGTTTATAAAAATAAAATCGAATCATTTAAAATTACACACACACACGACAAAAATCTCTACAAAAAACAAAATCCGCGGGAATAAATCGCCAATTTCAAAAACCGAACGGAAATCAATATGGCGGTCTAAAAAAATAAAAATATATTGACCTTTATTTGTGTTGGCGGGTACTTGCACACCTGGGAACACCTCGCCCGAACTGGCGAGCCTCGACAGTGAGCCTTTTCAGGCTTTTGGGCCATGCGCGAAACGCTGCCCTGCTATTGGCCGGGGGTGAAACGTGACGTCACATCGACCTAGCCAATGGCAGCCTTCTGAAAATTTCACGTAGGTATAGACCGGTCGATGACTAAAAATAGGTTGTGCCGGTCGATGGGGCGAAACCGCCGTTATCAAACATTCATCTGATAAGGAGAGGCATTTCTTCATGTACGATTCGAAGTTTATGTAAATATAAGCGATTATTTTTTGTTTCGGGTTCGAATGATAAACTAAAGGGCAGCATGATTTGTTTACGTTAAAAAAAGCCTTTTTTGTATCTTATATTTCTATTCATGCCAGAGCTTGAAACATATTCTAATATATAAAATTCTCGTGTCACAGTTTTCGTTGCCATACTCCTCCGAAACGGCTTGACCGATTTTGATGAAATTTTTTGTGCTTATCCGGTATCTATGAGAATCGGCCAACATCTATTTTTCATCCCCCTAAATGTTAGGGGTAGTCCACCCCTAAATAATTTATAAGGCAAAACAACGTTTGCTGGGTCAGCTAGTATTACTCTGAAATTATTGTATCATTTTTAGTTCACCCTAGAATATAGATAATACATAAGTCATATTCGTGAACGGGCGCCGTCAGTAAGGACTGGTCATCTCTTAGCTGCTGCGGCTTACTTTAATTATTTTCTTTTGATTTTTTTTTTCTATTTCTTGTACTCTGGACGCTGTTAGCGTGTACGTCTTTTTTACATAGTTCCCACATCCACTTATAAATTCAACATTAATGATGTAACTAATATTTTTGTAGCAATGCAATTTAAAAGAGTGTCTTATAAATGTAGTTTCTTCCCTGTTCTTCTCCATAGGTACCTACCGCTTTGGAATGGGCAATTAGCTTCATATTTCTGACTGACCGACTCCTTGAGAATTCAAAAGCACCTGTAAATGGTTTAATTAAAATAAATGGTTTCAGTTTGAGTGTTGAAAATGAAGAATTACATGACTTTTAATTATTTTGATAAGAATTCCTGTTTAACATAACTTAAAGAAATATTTTCAAGAATTTGTCATGAATTAATGATTTTAATTCATTATTCTCGGAGTTGGTTTAGGTATTTCTTCTCAGAATAGTTGGATAGCACAACCAACCTCATGTAGTTTTAAAACCTAATTTGTTCTAGATGTCAATTTTTTTTTTAAACTAGTTTACAAAAATAAATATCATTTATTCAAGCGGCCGACGTGTGTGACTTTCCCATTGCTTGTATTGTCTCTTTAATTTATATACTATAATATGTAACTAGCTGACCCGACAGAAGTTGTCCTGTCTTAGCTATGAATATAAATTTTCTTAAATTTTCTAATGTTACGCGCTACTTTCAATTTTTTTTCTTTCATAAGAACCTTCTCCTGACAATAACAAACACAACAAAAAAAGAATTAGCAAGATTGGTCCAGTCGTTCACGTGTGATGCCGTGACCAAGGGAAATAGGGATTCATTTTTATATACAACGTGTAACGGAACCGCCATGGGATCTGGAGGCAAACGTCCTCGCGCTCACTTGGGAGTGGCGCGAGGAGGCCAAACGCCGGCCTGCCGGGGGTGCGGGTTGTTCGAAAGAGATACCGCCGCCCCTGGCACACAGGCAACTGAGGGAACACGGGTGGGTTTTAGTCAGTAAAAGTCTGACACGCCCTCCCGCTCCACCCAGAGCGGGAGAAGTTATTTGATGATTTCCCACCCAAAAAAAAAAAAAAAAAACGTGTAACGGAAAGGGTATATACATACCAAGGGCACGACTTGTTTGAATGATATCAAACGATATTGCTCGGAAGTTAAGAGAATATTTAATACATTGATACCAGAACTAATTGAAACAAACACATCACTCGGAAAAGATTTATCATATAATTGGCAAGTAACGTGGAAAGTTATTGATCTACGTAGTGCGGTGACACGTTTGTTATGATTTGAATTTAAGGTGAACCTGTCCACATTTTTCCCATACAAACTTCGGGAGTGTATTACTCCACTGTTGGACAACGTACATTAAAAATTAAACATGGTATGGTTTTGTCTCATTATTAATATTGTCTGTACGGAATCAGAATACTAAAATAACAAGCCATTAAAAAGTTAGGAGCCAACAAAGATTCGTTTTTCTTGCTAATTTAACCTAACTTTGAGCGTGTTTAAGTAATAAAAGAAGTGTAAAATTTGAAAAACCAAGTCGGTACCGACAAAGCTCAAATATCGAAAAGTTCAATAAACTTTATTGGTCATTGATTTATGTAGTGGTTTTTTCATAAAACCCGATCTTTCGAAGGACTGTTCTTAATTTATTACGCGCCTGTTGTACTATAAATGATCCTGCATCTCACACAATAATGTTGTGCGTGTATACTAGCGTCTAACTGCTCATCACTGATATTATCTCCGTCGGACATGATGCCTGGTGAGACAGCGTGCTTTTTAGCCAGGTCCATCAGTGAGTTCGAGCCCGCGACTAGGTTCCCCTTAAGAAACATATGAAACCGAAAATTTGGTATTAATTCTTAGAGTATTTTATTTTGAGCTGAAACTATGTACAGTGATTCTATACTAGCTGTTATCTTTAGTGCTTAAGGATAGCAATAGGGTTTTTGTTACACCCTGTATATAGGTTGATCAATACACAGTCACAATAAAATGTTTTAACTAACACACATAAAAAAAAACATTTATTTCAGGCCTTCATCCATATAAAATTAAAAAGGAATTTACAGTTGCCATGCTTGCACTATAAATGTTACAGATAGACATACAAAATAATTACGGAAATTGAAATTGAATTTAGAATTATAAGTCAAATACAAAATGTTTAAAAATGTCAAAAAATAAATAAAATATAAAATTTCACACTATGTCCAAAGAAAATTTAATACCGAAGTCAAAGATATATATATGTGCAGGCGCTGGCATGCAGCTGCAGCCACCTTCGCAAAAAAGGAGAATCCCACCGCTCGGACAACACGCTCAGGATCCCGTTTGAGCTGCCCCTACAGCGACGCAGGAGCGATGCACTCCTTTTCCGGATTATTCCGTAGAAGTCATCGGTAGTAGCATCAGCGAACATCGCCGATGCGCTACAAAATCGGGGCCGCCCCACCAGAATTCTAAACGCGTTGTTGTATTGAACACGAAGCGCGTTGTACGCCCGCAGAGTGAAGTTGGTCCACAAGCTGCACGCGTAAAAAGGCTGGCAGTATGCCTTGAGCAAGGTTATTTTTACCTGTGAAGAACAACGTTCTGCGTTAGAAATTGGTTTGAAAATAATACTTAGAATATTGTTAATTGTTTTAGCAGGTTTGGTTCACATGTAAAGTTGGTCGAACTTAAAAAAAGTTTATCTACAACGTACCTGTATAATAGCAAGAAAACGTAACTATGTTACCATAATTAGCCTATAATGTTCTCACTGCTGGGACACAAGCCTCTGTGCTCTCACCAAGAGGAAGCCTGGGAGTGGGCCAAAACCCACCACGCGGGCCCAGTGCACGTTGGTAGATGGCACGTCTTCGAATTGTTGGTTCGAGTACATGCCTGTGTCTTCACGATGCATGTTTTCCTCCACTGTTTTAGAACATTGGTGATAAAATTAAATACACAAAAGAAAGTGCCTGACAATAATGTACTTTAAGTAATACAACCAAAGTTAGTCGATAAAGACAAAAATAGACTTATTTAGAACATCCCATTTAAAGGGCTCTATTGATATAAACTCGTTAGACGATATTTTCCGAAATAATTCTGTTAAACCTCTGAGATGTTTTTTTTTCTCTTGAGATAAAGATCGTGAGTTTATAAGCAGGACCTACGTCATCCGGGTATCTTGCTATGAATAATGTAAATAACTTTAAGTAGGCGCTTAAAACTTTTATATTGGGTCTATATTTTTAGTGTGTATATTTTTACAAAGTTTCGAGCGGCTATAAAGTGTTGTTATTTAATACTTTGGAACAAAATTGATCATGCTTCAAGATAATTTTATTTTATCAAGTAACAGCCCTTTTTAACCGACTTTCAAAAGGAGGAGGTTCTCGATTCGTCGGAACCTTTTTTTTTAATGTAGGTCTGTTACCCGATTACCCGAAGATGGCTGGACCGATTTGGATTATTATTTTTTTATTTGAAAGGGTATACTTCCCAGGTGGTCCCATGATCATCAAGTCAGGATCTGATGATGGGATCCTGGAGAAATAGAGAGACCTCTTCAAATTTTATAGGCACACTGGAGCGATTTGGATAGTTTTTGGGAGAGTACTTTCTAGGAGTGGTCCTATTTCAATTTGGTGAAGATCTGATGAAGAACTTCGGAGATAGGCAACGGAACTCCTCAATAAATGATAGCAAATGGACTGGAATTGCAGAAATCTCATGTCTGTCTATTGTTTACACCACTTCGTAACATAACATCACGCCGGGACGCTTTGAAGGGGTAAGCACATGTGAACCACTAAAAAGTGAAAAATAAAAACTTAAAAAAAAACAACCGACTTCCAAAAAAAAACTAAAAAGTGAAAAATAACTTTAATTTCGCAAGGCGGTGACAAAAAATTAAAATGCATACCCAAAGTCACCGCCTTCCGAAATTAAAGTTATTTTTCACTTTTTAGTTTTTTTTTTTGGAAGTCGGATGTTTAACAATATTTGGTGTGATCATGAGGCTTCAAATAACATCAAAAAAATGGACAAGAACATTAATCAGACAATAATTATTCACATTAACAGATAATAAATAACTTATGTTCGTGAAATTCAGTTTCTACGCAACGGATTGGTTCAGTATTTTGATAGGTTTGGTATTTTGAATAAGACTTACCTTTGATGAAAATTAAACGTCCCGAAGCCAATAGAAACTTGCTGTTAGATATAAATATTGTACTCTAGCATTTAATACATTGTACTTTTGTGCTTGTCAAATTTCTGTCTATGTATAAAAGCTCCTGTAAACAGGCGCGACACGACTCTCGACTTTTTATAAAAACTTCATGGAAATTGTTCCACAAGAGTCGCGTCGCGCCTTGCTGAAGAAGCCTTAAGGAACTTAATTACGGACTATAAGGTCAACACCCCCCCCCCCCCCTATATGTAAATGATGCTTAAAGTGTTGAGTAGTTTAAACCACTCATATACACAAGGTTCAATAAATAACACACAACAAAAGAAATACATTCAATCTTTACGATAATCCGAAACTTTCCGATTTATGCAGATGTACCGACCACGTCAGCACTAAATCCTACTCATAGAGGCAGCAATATCGGATATACGGATACCGTTCGGACATTCCTCGAATTTATACACCAATTGTATTTTCGATTGACCTACTACCTTCAGTCGAAATCGTTGCAGCATAAAAATCTTATTTTTTGTTTGATTTCTCAGAACAAAAATAAAATATCTAAATAGTTTTATCCTATCGGGATATTTTATTTCAATCCCGGCCGTCGAACAATGAAATTAAGTTTTCTATTTCTAAACCCATTTTTTCCCATTTCTTCCAATGGGTGTCGTAGAAGGCGACTAAGGTACTTACTAGAGAATGGGCAACAGCGTTCTCTATGCACTTGACCACCATACTGCGATCGCCAACCCGCCTGCCAAGCGTGGCGATTATGGCAAATCCCCCCTTTTGGAGGAGGCTTATGTCCAGCAGTGCACGTCTTTCGGCTGATATGATGATGTTTTTTAAACAAAACTGTAAATGTTTGTTGTATAATTAATTTGACTTTTTACATATTGTTGGAACCTGGCGTAGGTGCCGCTTTATCCAACTGTGACTATTTTTAGCCCATCTAAAAAGTAGCCAAGCTTAGCTTGTAATGTCATTTTAATCTCAATTAGCTGGTTGACTCAATTCATTATCATTCTCCTAATCCCAACAATTTGAAGTCGCCAAAGCATGTCTTCTTCCATATTTCTGTATTATTCATCATCACAGTAGTCTCCCCCTTCCTAGCTATATCATCTTTCACACAGCCCAGCCATCTTTTCTTGGGCCGTTCCCTACTCTTATAATCATCCACATCTCAAAACTTTCGTCACATTTACCTCATTACCGGTTCATTCAATTCTGTTATTAAAACCCACATTAAATCTTTTAAACTATGATTGGAGTATATGATGAACTATCCTCAAAGGCGGTGCAGCATTTCGTGTGGGACTATAAATATGGCGGTCGATTTACCCACGCATGCGCAGAGCGAGCCGCCGAACTCATTCATCATGCGTTATACTATGTAAGAATGTACGTGCATACTATGTGATGATAAATCACTAGAATGTTTTAATTTTTCGTAACACTTTGTGGGCTTATTTAAATCCATAAGAAATTGTCTGGTGAATTATTTATCTAAATTTTATAAGAAGTATAACATTTTTGGAATTTCATCATTAATCATCAAAAGAGAATTCGTTAATTTTACATTTGCTTTTGATCTTAACTTGGTTCTTAAACAAACTTCAACTCCCTTTTAGAAATATTTTCTTTATTCCCGGGATCCTTCCAGGCTCTAAGGAACATTTCTTATGAATGTAATTTTTCGATTCATGTTTCTAGCGTTAGTGGGTGAGTTGGTAAGACTAGGAACTGTTTTAAAAAGGGGTTATAACAAAAGAAATGAGCATGTAGTATACAAGACAAAAAGCCCTTTTTGGGGACCAACTGGTCATATTTCGTCATTTTCCTGCTTAATTTGCAGGAGCACTCCAAAAACTTCCCTATTCTAGCCTACACCACAGATTGTATTGGTCATCTCTTCCATAAAGATTTATATCAACCAGAACATTTTTACAGAGTTCCTAAACCTGCACTATCCTGTGTCAGTCCACATTTTCCTGCTTAATTGACAGCAGCACTCCAAAACTTCCCTGTTCAGCTCCGCCATGGTTCTTTATTTACAGAACAAAATGGGAGTGGTTTAAAGCGAGCGCTTTTTCCACTAAATGAGGACTATTGTCGGTCGCAGACGATCTTTACATATTCATGGCACTACAGCCGCAGACTGGCTCGACGGTAATAGCCTAAAATAAAAACATACATACAGGCTAAATTGGTATTCGAGTTTTTATTTTGCCAAGCGTCTATTTGCCAATCGTGTTTGTACCTCAAGTATAGCACTTTTTAAGTGCATCCACTGTAGCCACAAGTAAAATTTATTTTAGTTGAACTAGAAGGATTTACGGGAATACCATTTAAGTATGTACTATCCTCGTTACAAATACGTAGATGCAAAAACAAGAAAGAAAGAGGTATTCTTACTCCCGAATAGATAGGTAGATATAGAATAGAGTTGAGCTACACGATGACTGATGCATGCATGCCGCCTTTTGGGACAGGTCAGCACAAAGCTGCAATGGCTCTTCTTTAAAAGGCCTTTCCAACATTGCCCTGCTTTGTTAAACTCACATAACATTTCTTATTAGGGATTAGCCAGCTAGGAAATGCCAGCGCCATCTACTTTTACAGTATTCATTAAAAAAATATTGACGCGTAATAGTGTCTTAAAAGATCTACGTAGGTACAACAAATAAACATTCCATTTCATTTCAAAGCGTTGCGGAATTCTGCAATAAGTTCCTCTACCTAAAACATGCTCTACGTGCAATCGTGCATGCGTTGTATTGCATCCGTCTCCCAGAGGATTGTTGAACATACTCACATATAGTGGATTGCATTTCGTCCAAACTAGATGTCAGTATATACTTCACTGGCATGCTTGGAAGTAGCGCAACATGTAACATGACTGACTCAAAGCATTTATTTTAAACTAGTTTTTGCCAGCGGCTTCGCCCGCATAGAGGTCGAATATTATATCCCGAAAACGTACTACCGGGTTAAAAAGTAAGAGTAACAATCATCCATCTATCCCCACAAACTTTCACATTTATTGTATTAAGTAGGATAAGTAGGAGCATTAGTAGGACTAAAACAATTACAGACACTTTTGAGTGATCAAGGCGCCTGTCACTGAGAAAGATGAAGCTAATTGCCCATTCCAAAACGTAGAAGGTTTCTATGGACAAGAACGGATCAGAAAATCCATCCATGTATAGGTAATATTATCATACGCGACTATACGTATAGTTTGCGGTTACAACATACGAACACCTCGCTGGTCCCCGCGTGCGCCGTGTAAAGTTATTAACGGATTGTTCCCGAGGGACGAGTATTGATTGAACGTTATTAATATCCAAATACAAACCGCCAGCTATTGGTGAATTGACTGAACATTAGTTAGTGCTTATCTGTGCATAAAAAAAGCTTCGATATGTGACCCTAGTATGAAAAATATCATGAGCACTAGCACTCTAATTGCGTAACTTACTTTCAATTATAATCCGAGGACGTTGAAATAAATTCGTAATCTATTGCTTCATAAGTTTCATAAATTCGACTGCTCGATAAAGTAAATAACGCAATGAACATGGCTGAATTGTGAAAATGAATGCGTTGCAATTGCTTGTCGTTTTATGAGTGTTACCCACTTACCCTGCTGGACCATGGTCTTGATAACAACTTGCCAATTGGTCATTCTTTTTGCGACGGCATGAACTTTTCTTCTTCGGCCAAGTGTCAAGCAACTATATTCTTAAGTAAACTGAGACTGTCTTGTTTTATGAACTGCTTAAATTAGGTTCCAATAAATATCGTGTTCAAAAAATCATATGTACTCAACGAGCAAGGGAAATGAGTATTTACTTTATAAAGTGAGGAGCGAAAACATCAGACAGAAAACGAAAATTAACGATGTTCTCATACACGCACAAACACTAAAACGGAAATGGGCTGGTCACAGCTCACGCTACACGAAGAAAAAATGGAAATGTTGGTAGACCAGTAAGACGACGGACTGATGATATAACAACCACGACGGGAAACAATTGGATTAACTTAGGCAAGGGCTGAGAGATGGAAAAAGCTGGAGGAGGCCTTAACTCAAGAAGGGGTCCTTATTTAAATAAATAAAGACTAACAACAATACATAAAAGTAACATACATTTAAGTAAGTATACAATTAACAAAATTTAAAATGTAGAAATTAGGTTATCACATTAATTGAAACCATGTACTCTACATTACGTAATTTAGACACAATTAAAATAATTTATAACAATTAACATTCTATTTTTCGTTCTAGTACATTACACTTAACATTAAACTTAATTTTGTGATTATTTGGCAACAATACAATAAAGTTTGTGTTAAATAGTTGATACCATCACCCTGCGCGTGTCTAGTGGGTTTATCAAAGGTGGTTTATTTCATGCCACTATTTATGCTATTTTTAGTAATTTTATTATTTCAACTGACTGATAACAACTTGTAATAACCGCTGTACTATATATTAATCATCATTATCATCATTTCAGCCGAAAGACGTCCAATGCTGGACAATGGCCTCCCTCAAAATTGAGACGGGTTGGCGATCGCAGTATGGTGGTAAAATGTACAGAGAACGCTGCTGCCCATTCTCTAGTCCCTTAGTCGCCTTCTACGACACCCACAGTAAGTAATGGGATGGTGCTATTGTTTACGTCCGGCACCACACGAAACAATATATATTTTAAAGTGACAACCTAATCGCCACTCTGTATAAATATACCGTGTCTGCTGCAGCCCAACATTAAACTTCCTTGTCTACGTTGCATCATTACTGTACACGTGCCAGTTAGTATCTGACCTTCGCAACCCTATTATAACTCATTCCAGTGTCTGAGGTTAACTTGCTGCTCCAACCCCATGGCACAATACCTCACCTCTATTTCAAGACACCCCCGGGCTGATAGGCCTTACGGGCACGAATATCTGATATTATAATAACACCTTTGGGAACTAAAACATGTAGTAGGAAAGAGATAGAGCTGTTTTATATGTGTCTTTCTCTCTCCCCCATAATATATTTACCCCTGTGCTTTGATGGGGCAAGCGAAACGAATTGATATCTGTAGAATGGTACACTGTGGAGCCATTGTCGAATTGTGCTGGTGCCATAAAGAGTACCATTTGTTCACTTTCCCATGAAAGTTTTACTAATCAAAGGGAGTTAATTTACTGTTCATGTGTTTGTGCATTTTACCCTGTGGTACTGTAGAAGGTTCGTTTGGTATCGATGGCGTGACCATAGATTTTAATAATGATAAAAAAGAACCCAATCAACATTACCATGGAGTAAATAACAATTATAACGGATAGCAAAATCAATAATTCCCTATACCCTGCAAAGCCAGTTGTTTTCTAATAAGTAATATGCCTTTAGGTAGTCTCCAAACTCGAGTTCATCACCATTTTGAGCCCTCTTCTCTTAGAACTGGGCCATTTAATAGCATTCTCCCCACGCAGGCTGGCAACGGCGCATTTATGGCTGTTTTCGAGATTATTTCATTAAGTCCAAATAAAAGTAATTTTTTTTTTTCAGCCATGCACTAGATCGTTGGTATTTTCAAGTTTGTATGCTATTTTTAACATTTATTTTGGTATTTACTTATAAAAATCGACATACCGTCAATTATTTTCTATTTGCATTACTTAGTACGATTAAATGTTTTTATTAAAGGGTAAATGTTAAAAATAATTATAAATACCAACGATCTAGTGGTTGGCTGAAAAAAAAAATTGTACTTTTGTTTGTATTTAATGAAATAATCACGAAAAACTACTATAAATGCATTGTTGCCAGCCCGCGTGGAATGAATGCTCTTAACACAAAACCTTACGAGGCTACAATTCTACAAAATGGTTAAATTATAGAAAAAATCGTAATACAGAAAATTACAAACACAATTAACAAGTCACTACAATTAACATATTTGTTTTTCCGTTACAATTATGTGGCTTATGTGCTGTGCGATTTACAAAGTAAAGTCTAACTTGTAAATTGCAATTGTAAAGTTTTAAAGGCCCAGTAATACCACATTAAATTCATTGTATATATGCAGTATAAGTACAACTAAGCATACATCTATGCAGTAACTGTGACAGAGATAACTTAGTAAAGATAACAAGGTACGCAGATCAAAGGATCATGCATGTGCAAATGATCTGATGAATTTAGATGAAGAGATCACGCGCTGAGGGGAATCTAACGCAATACAACGTTACGTTAGCAACATTCTATTAAATGGAGAACAGAGTCATGCCAGACTGCTAGTGGAAATAATTAATTGTGTGAATTTCAGAAATATTTAAGTATAAATTAGCTTTTTTAGGCTTCGTACACGGTCGGAAGCTTATCCCATGGGAACTTGCAACCAAGATAAAAAAGAGTCGTATATCCTAAACCAGAAGACCAATTCTCGTAATTAAAAACGTTAAAAATCTGGTCACAATCTCAACTCAACGACGATCGATGAAAAAACTTGTCAAAAATGTAGGAAAACGAAAGGAATTTTTGACAGATCACACTGTGTACGTTCTTAAAATTACGGGAATTGGTCCTCTGGCTATGATCTACTGGTGTGCCGAATTTCATCGAATCTGTTCAGCCGTTAAGGCGTGAAACGTTAACAGATAGACCGGCAGAGTTACTTTCGCATTTTCATATTTTTATTATGGATGAATGGAAATATGATTTAACCTTCACCTTTTGTGAATATCATCAACGTCAAAACTATACAAGTATACATAGGTATCGGAGTGGGTGAAAAATGGCACGTCACCTTTTTAGCATTTTTCTCTTGTAGAGTAAAAAAATACTAGATGCTAACAAAAACCTTTATTCCTAAATCCCTTTGAAGCGTCCGTCGCATTACAAGATTACGACATTAATGTCTGGTGTACTTTGTACAGACATTTGTTTCATGTTTTATCTAAGCGAGTGCGAATTTGTAACCAGCCGTGTGGCATGAAAAATTGTTGTTTCTTTATGTACGAAAAACACAGAAGCAAAGATTTTGTACTGAGATATAATTTTTGTTAATAATATGAAAATTTGGCTGAGTACTTTATTCCATTTTTCTCTATAGCATGCTACTACATGGCCGTTTTATTGTTGGCGCAGATACAATGATATGCCATTGTTTTTTTTTACCATAATAATTTTCTCGCTTTTGATGACAGACACTTCGGGCTATTTATATTATGGTCTATTACTAAATAAAATCTTTTCGTATGACGTAATAAATTTCTTAAATAGCACAAGAAAAACATTTGTTCTTTTTTAAATAGCATTGCTAGCCCAGGATAAAGCAACATGATATGAATTCATAAACATATTTTTTTAAATAAAACAATTACCCTATGAAGAACAACCGCGAACAGCTGAAAATATTTCCTATTACTATTGTCATTACCCTGGTAACAGATTTCTGACAGAAAAAGTAATATGAAGCGTCTATCCAGGATAAAGAATTAATAAAGAAAGCTGCCCTGAAGCGTCCGTACAAAGCGTAATCCATTCCTTTTAATTAAGTCTTACAACTTGTGCGAAAATAAACGTAGAATTTTTCTTTTATTATCAGCTCTTTTAAGATTGTCAGTATCAAACAATGAAGGAGAAAATAATTTCCTTTGAACATTTAAAACATGAACAACCTCATTACGGCCAGAAACAGCAACTTTTGATGAGAATAATGTACTAAAATTCTACTTGTAATCCTTTTTTTAGACCAAAGGCTTTGGATTTTCCTTGACGCTAATTCATTCAATTTTCAAGTAAATTCTCTGCACGGCAAGGTTGACTGTTCAAAGAACACGTGTTAACTTAAGCCCCTTTGCAATAACCTATAGCAACGTCTTAAAGCTTTTCGTTGCTAATTGAATCTAAGCTTTTTGCTGATGTATCAAGGGTGGATATCCTTTACATTCATTTTCACAGAAGATAAAGAATGTATTCTCCGGGGCAGTTTCCAGGTCTTAGCTGTAGTTTTTGCGGCGGATAGAATTTTGTATGAAGCTCGTATTGAAGGGTTTTTTTCACTTTGACGGCTTAATGTTCTGGAAACACTTGAGTTATATTTCTCTCAGTGAAAAATCGAGTGAAAACTCTTGGAAGATTTCCAAGATATTTAGTTAGGGGCGGTAGTCTTGTTAACACTTAGCTGAGTAACGTATAAAGGTATAGAAGATTTTTTTCCCTTGTCCTAGGGTAATCAAGAGGATGGACCCTAATCTTATAAACAATCTAGTAATGATAGACAAATAATTAATTTAATTGTAACCTAAACTATTAAATTGTCTTTACTAAGAACGTGTCCAATAGCACTTTTCTTATTGTGTTTATTAAGGCGAATACAATTCGTTCTTGTGTTTGTTTGCACTATCTGAGGGCACGGCAGTGCCCCCGCCAAGTCGAGCAAAAAAGCGGCACGGCCGTACCATCCTTTTCTCGAAGCAGTTCAAGCCATTTTCGACCCCCCTTTAACTTCGTTGTGGATAAAACTAGAAGCCAGAATTATAACTAGTCAACGTTTCTTAATTTTGTCACTCACTCCAGTGAGTGAGTGACAAACAAACAAGCCGATCATCAAAGCTCTAAGGCACTTGTAGCAGACATAGAAGCTTCAAATTTAGAATACAATTAGGGTTTAGTATATAAATTAAGGAAAATCTTAAATATTTTTCAATTTAGGTCCAGTTTTCTAGATAAACGAACTGCATAAATAACTTTGTAATCCCATATAAATATATAGGATTACAAAGTTACATTTACAGTGAATGAATCAGTGTACCTGTATATGTATAATATATAATATAATGGAATAATAGCTGTAGATAGGTACTAGAAGGTACCGGAAAGGAAAAAAAGTAGGACTATCAACAAAAAGAAATGAGATGCCATCAAAAACATAACTTGTAAAAAAACAAGTCTCGCAACTCAGTTCTACCGTAAAAAGTTGTGAGATCCATGTAGTACCAAGTCGGTTAATTCATTCAGTCCCTACTTAAGGGACCTTCTGTCTTAAGTTATTACGTAATTATATATATGTTTTTTCAAAATAAAGAAGTATTTTATTCTATTCTAATTAGCTAACCTAACAACATCTTACAGTGACCATAGCAATATTAAAAATCTTTTATGTTTTAAATAATTTATAGATTGACTTGGCAATCGCACTAAACAATCAAATTAAATATAATATGTATTACTTGTGAGATACATTATGTTTTCATGCCCAGTTGATAGATCCTTGGTTACGAAAAAATCTATTATGTCCAGGATTTTATTTAGCCAGTAGGTAGGCTTTCCAGTTGATATGACATCACGTTTCAGCTCTTTTGTCGCTTTCAGTAGTTTTTTCCTTTAGTAGTTGTTAATCTGGAGCCCCAAGACATATTTTTTGCATTGAAGTCACTTCCTAAGATAAATCTACTTCCAAGGCGAGTTAAAAAGCTCATAAAGTGGTCTTTTTTTATCGTATACCGTAGTCGACTGTAGATGGCAGATACTGTAACAGGATATTTTTTGTTTAGTAGACAAATCGCTACTGCCTCTTTCTCATCGTATTTAAACTTTCCATAGTGCTGAAGGTTTTCTTTTATAATAATGGCACTACCGCCTCTTGCAGAATTGTCTGGGTTAAGTGCATGCATTTTACCCTTTAAACTTAATGTGAGTTTGCTTTGTGAAGTGAGTTTCTGATATCAGGCAAACATCAATTTTTTCTATGTCTAGTAAGTACTCGTACTACTTGTAACTCATTCTGATGTTTTTGTAACCCATTTGAGTTGCACGCCAAAAGTTTCAGTGTAGTATTCATTTTTTTGGCTCAGAAATAGCGGCTGTGTTGCTATTTTGAATTTTATTCAATCTCTGCGCAACTTTAAGATTTCATTTAAGAGCATTCATTCCAGGCGGGCTGGCAACAACGCATTCATAATAGTTTTCCGTGATTATTTCATTAAATACAAACAAAAGTACAATTTTTTTTCAGTCAAGCACTAGATCGTTGGTATTTATAATTATTTTAAATATTTACTCTTTCATAAAAACATTTAATCGTACTTAGTAATGCAAACAGAAAATAATTGACGGTATGTTGATTTTTATAACCAAATACCAAAATAACTCTAACAAACTTGAAAATAGCAACGAGCTAGTACATGGCTGAAAAAAATGTTTACTTTTGTTTGTATTTAATGAAATAATCACGAAAAACCGCCATAAATGCGCCGTTGCCAGCCCGCGTGAGGAGAATGCTCTTAACTTTTTGTCACTGTCCATATCAGTCAAAGGTACCTTCGCAATGCCACTTGTAGCTACTTGGGCATAAGAGACATTTTTAACTGTAGTTTTAATTGTGCTTAGACTTCGTTTGTACTGGCTGGTGCTTTCAACTCTTCCACTAGGTGTATTTTGTTGAGGGGTTGTATTTTTTGTTTCGAATCTGCTGAATTTCTTTAGCTACGATACATCCCCTTACGAGGGGCTTGTGGCTAAGTAACAATTGTACCACGGGTCGATCGATCAGGTTAAGCTACGCTTGCCGCGGTTGGTCCGTGTATCGGTGACCATCTTTACATACCAAAAACCCTCCGTGCCTCGGAAAGCAAGTTAAACCGTTGGTCCCGGCTGTCATTTTTGGATCTTTGACAGTCGTTACGGGCCGTCAGAAGCCCGAAAGTCTGACAACCAGTCTTACCAAGGGGTTATCGTGTTACCCAGTTACTGGGTTGTGGAGGTCAGATAGACAGTTGCTCCATGTAAAATACTGGTATTCAGCTGCATTCGGTTAGACTGGAAGCCGACCTCAACATAGTTGCAAAAAGGCTAGGCAAATGATGATGAT
The DNA here is from genome assembly GCA_949091785.1 of Polymixis lichenea. NCBI lineage: Eukaryota > Metazoa > Arthropoda > Insecta > Lepidoptera > Noctuidae > Polymixis > Polymixis lichenea. The sequence goes on from OX420944.1 coordinate 1,633,331, forward strand.
GACATCCCCTGTAGTTAGCCGGACGTGGAACTCCACTGTGGACACACTTTGGCTTTTCTTCTTTTGATTTTCTGCAATCCTTAGTGAGATGTTTGCCTGTGCACTTTACGCACCTCGGTTCTATGGAGCAATACTTTTGGGTGTGGCCGTACGCCTGGCATCTTTTACACTGAGGTACCAGTTTTGTAAACTTTAGCGGTTGTGTTTCCACATTAAATCCCAACACATTGTTTTGATGCTATATATTTTGCTAGTATCTTCATCATTTGAAAATGTTAGCATGAACATATTGAGTGGCTCTTTGGTTTTCCAACTCAATTTGTTGACTACTTCTAGAGTCTTATAGCCTTTGTCACGCAAGTCTTTAACAATTCTATCCGCAATGCATGTGAAATGCATTTTTACTACCACTACTCTAATTGGTCTCTCTTGCTTGTTCTCATAGGAGTGCCAGAGGCAATTGTTGTGTGAGAGGGCCTGTGTTATTGCCCTGTACGAATCTTCATTTTTGGCATTTACTTTAACTGTATCGCGGTTCATCAGTTTGATGCTGAACGCGTCAGCTGTTTGGCTCTCAGATGGAAAATTATAGAATTTCTTACCAGAAATTCTATAATTTGATGACTACCGTCCTGGATACCATCTACTACAACAAGTGGTGGCAAAGGAGTTTGAATGGTTTTTTCTTTACCTTTATTGTCTTCACTTACCTACATGTTCATTCAGAATGAATTGGGCGGGAGAGGTGTTCAATTTTCTTTTATTCCTGCTTTTTTGCCGTATCCATCCTGTTTCTCGAGCTAGTTCTTCTTCGTCCATGGTATATTCAGCACCCGGAGGAGAAGTCTCAGTGGCGGTTGTAGTAGCTGATTTAGGTGGGTTTTTCGCTTGAAGTTTCAGCTGTTGCTGAAGATTTTCTATTTGACATTTTTATTCTTTTAGGATTTTTTTGCAGCTCTTCACGCTGATTTTGTTCTTCACAAAGGTACTTGTACAACAGATGTTCAGTTTCTGTTTTTAAGTCTACCTTAATAGTGTTCAGTGTTGTCTTTTTCGAATCCATTGTAGTAGTTAAGCGAATATTAACTTCCCATTAACAATAATATTCGCTGAAAGCCGTCAGCATTACGGGATAACTAGTGTTATCGTACTAAACATATCGTAGGTAATTCGGTTTAATTTTACAGAAGTTTCTTTAGGGTAACATTGACCAATTTATGTTCTTGCCATATTACTTATTTTTTGTACCTAAGTTTAAATACTAAATAGAATAGAATAGAATAGAATAACTTTTATTTCGGACACAAATATCCATAAAGTGTTAGTAACATACAAGAAAAATAACTTATTGCCTAGTGTTAGTAAAAATCAACCTCCGCACAAACTGCTGTACAATCGGAGAGCCGAAGCTCTCGGCTACAGTTTTCAGGATGTTGTTTCGACTACCCCTCACTCTCCCCAGTAGCGACGCAGTTTTTTTGCGAATAATTGCATAGAAGCCGTCGGTGCGGGCTTGCGCAAACATCTCCGACGCACTACAGTAACGAGGCAGCCTCAACAACATCCTGAAAGCATTGTTATATTGGACGCGCAGGGCATCCAGCGACCTCTTAGTATAATTGACCCATAGATTGCCCGTGTACAAACTTTGGCAAAAGGCCTTAAAAAGCGACTGACTGCTATTTATTGTGTTAAGAATATACTGTGACATTAATTAACTTATCAATTATGTTTTTGTAAAGGCATCGTTACAATGTTTTGTTTAAAAGTATTTGATTTGTACTATTGGTTGAGTTCATTTTATCTGTCGCAATATTCATGTTGGTTAAGTGGTGAGGGTAGACAGCTGTCATTTGAAATGTTGTAAAGGATCATGTAACTATATTTTTGATCTCTTTTCTGTCAGCGACACGCTGGATGGGTAACAATATAAAAGCTTGTAAATCATTGATTTTAATTTATTGTCAACATCGTGCAACCGTCTGGACGGCATTATTTTTATGCGTAAGCACTTTTACACTGTGGTACGTGCGCGGTGGCATGTAACACAACTGTTCTCAGCAAAAATTAAACGCGAATGTGAAGAATGATGTACGTGTAAAGTTTATACCTATTTCGCTTTTATAGAGGAAAAAATATTACCAGAGCGTAAACTATAACCATGACTTCAACTTTATGATTCTAGTCGGTAGCGTCAAAATTTTTCGTTAGTTATCAAAACAAAAATCAGGTATTTCATAGAAATGCGCAATACTTACGCGGTAAAAATGTTTGAAACACCAATTTTCTACTAGGTCTAGAATCATAATTATGCTGAATTCTTGGTTAGAGTTTGCGCACTGGTTAAAATGTTATTCTGTACGTTTACGTCTACTATATCAACAATCTGTACCATGAAACCACGTCAACCAAACATTTGCCTTGCGCGCTTGACGTGCTAGACCGCCGGCGGGCTACACCTCAGCCGCACTGTATCCTACTAGATATGCACATAGGTTAAGTTACGTAGTGACGTAACTTAACTTAACTTAGAGAATTAAGGTGTGGTGTAGTGGCACCACACCTTAATTCTCTAACGCCACTATGCATATCTATTTTAGTAAACTTTCTCCTAAATGTAACATCACAGGGATCGTATCAATAGGGTAAAAGCCGGATAGTTGCCACACTTTTCGAAATCACTCTATATCTCTCAGAACAAAAACCAAAATACTTCACTTGAAAAACTGGCCGATACTTTTGTTTTTTAGCTACAAATTTATGAAAAGTAAAAACATTATCTTTAATATTTCCAGAGTATTAGCGATTTTTGCGGACCTCAATATTTTGGGACATCTATCCTACATAGGGGATAGTTGCCTAATCCATATAAATTACGTTTCGGATAGATGCCCCGCCGAGAAACATCTATCCCGCAAAAACTTTGATCGCATTTTGCCCTCCCATGCAATCACATAAAGACATGCGACACGGTCAACTTAGTGGTAGTTGTAGTCTTTCAATAGATTAACAAAATAGGATGCGATTCAGCCGCGAAACTAGAGTAATTATAATCGCGGCAACTATACCCCTGGAGCAACTATCCTGGTTTTACCCCATGCCTGTTTCGCAAATCTTAACCGTGCAGTGATGATACTATAAAATAATGGCAGTCGGAAAAATCGCAATGATTTTGGGAATAAAATTACATTGCAATCCGTATCCCCCACATACCAAAATGTCAAGTAGCGTCAATCTCGGCTCTCGTTCAACTAGCAAGCATGGGATGACGCGGGATTATCGCGAGTCCCGGCCACGGGAGCCCGGGATTTATAGCGCTGATGTTTCAAAACACAAAATGTTGACCTCAATGTTTGGTGAGCCAAACCGGATCACGTGTAAACTGGTAAGCTAGGAAAGTATGTAAAAATGTTTGTTTAGTACTTTTCAACTTGATTTGATTTAGGCAACCAATTTATTTGTCCAACGAAAATAAAATATTGGTAGCTTTGAAATATAAAATACTCACGTTAAGTTGCCCCATTCGTCATGCTGAAACGTCATGTTGGATTATTGCCAGTTTTCATTTTACTTAGTTTTATTTTATTTTCCTAAACGTTTTTTTAGGGAAACATTTTCATTGCCTATTTTGGAGTAAAATACTTTAAGGAATACGAATTGAATTTTAGTCGATTTGTCGAGTAAGTCGCAAGATCAAAACCCGTTGCACTAGTGACAGGTACTCAGTTACTTACTCCTATTATAAAAATAATTTAGTTAGAGGTTCTGTAGCGTCCCCGTGGTTGCTCAACTTGAACACATATAGTTGTTTGACAGATTTTAAAGAGGGTGACAATGAATGAATTGCTAGCAAATACCGTCTCTACGCAGATGATCAAATTGTCCTTGCATCGTGAGCAGAACAGTTGCCAGACACTCAAAATCAAAATCAAAAGTCTTTTATTCAAACTAGGCTGAGAGTCAGCACTTTATGAACGTCAAAATTACATGACAGTCCCCTAAAACGCTCACCCATCACACTCACCATGAGTGTGATGGGTGAAGCATATATGATGTAATTTGACTGTAGCCGAGATGAGGCTGTGACTAAACATTGAACGTTTTTAATTATGAGAATTGGCTTTCTGATGTATTAACGTAAACGAAGCAAAAGGAGCAGGATTGTAGCAGGTGACGTTCTATAGTTTCTGCCTACCTCCATAGGAAAACGGCGTGAGCTTATGTATGTAGTTGAAGGGATAAACAGGAATCCTAGTAGTATGTATTGCCTCTATATTGCCAGTCATTTATAAAAAGATTTTTATTTATTATTAGTTGGCTATTACTGAATTCATTAATGAATTAAAATTATTTAACCATCCCCTTTTCCATGTCAATCTATTGTTTCTGTTAAATTCCATTGTACATATGTGTGTATGAGAGCGTTCAGCATTCATTTTCCAAAGTCTACCTATTGTAGCTAAGTGTAGCCATCCTACCCGCTTATAGAAGCGGCAATCAAGTTGTTTATCGAGCCGCCTGAGTACCAGGAATCTGACGTGAAATTCCTACCTCATGATCAAATGAACAATTTTTACGTACTTATGGGTACTGTTCCATTTCCGTGAAAAGAACCAACCAACCATGTTATTTAACTGAATTATTAAGTCATTTTGGATTCCTTTGTCAGCAACGTTTACATTGCATTTCAACTATTGTATGTGTGTGTGATTACAAGATAGCAATCGTGTCGTAGTGCGGGGATTACACGGGATTATCGTGACGGGACGCCGGTATCCCGTGATTTAGGGGCAAAGCGTAACTGCACCCTATCGTGGCGAGTTTCTAATTCAGAACTTTGATATTTTGGTAAGTGCTGTGTGCGAAATTAATTTACGAAATATAGTTACTAAAAGTATGGGGTATTCAATTTACAAAAACACAAAGTTATTGACGTATTTATTTAACACCAAAACTCGTCCTCGAAAATCATTTAAATATTCAATCATTATTACTGTGACCAGAGTAATTTGGGCCCACTGAAAGGAATGCTTTAAAATATTTATGTGGGTAGCTTTATGTTAGCACTAACTTACCATTTGAACTGGCAGCATAACATCCCATATTTCCCCACCCACATCACCTTTACAAGCTCAAGGCGCCATAAATTACCTTCAACTCGGCTTCCAAAGAAAATTTTCCCAATATCTGACAAAGTTTCCTTCCCATTGATGATTCACCTCAGGCGTGTACACGTCTCATTACCCAGAGGGATTGGCAGGCTGCTCACGCGCCATCTAACCTATATCTTATAATAATATCCTTTAGTTTGTAGCGGTTCCCGATGTCTGTCTGTATAGACTGGAAACTGGAAGTAGAACATTCTAGAATTGGAAGGATTATAGAACTCATGTTGTTGTTGTCTCTGTCTACCGGATTGGTCGGCAATTGATGTCGTCATAGTATATTTTTGGGTTGCTGCCAATATTATGGACAATCCCTTTTAGGGGAGGCATAATGTTGGACAGTGGAATGCGATAGGATGAGTAAGATGCCAAACCGTGAAGCTGCAAGTTTTTATTGATTTATTCGTAGGTACCAAATAAAGATTTCAAAGCTTTTCTTGCGCTTTACTTAGTTATAGCTTTAATTAAATGTTTTCTAAAGACAGTCAACTGGCTTACATACTCAGCCCATAACGTTCCCATTGCTGGAACACAGGCCTCCTCTCCGGGAGAGGGAGTGGGCCGTAATCCACCACGAGGCCCCAGTGCGTGTTCGATTACAGATTTTTTTGGTTCTAGGACATGCTGATTTCCTCACGATGCTTTCCATCATCGTCAACTGGATTGACATATTAAAAATACAAAAGATTTGTTTGGACTAATAGGTAAGTATAGCGTGAAATATATCTATAATACAATTTAAGTAATATGATCGCAGGAATCCGCTGTGGTTATGCTTGGTGGAAGCCTATGTCTAGCAGTGGACGTCTTTCGGCAGATGATAAAGATGATGATGAATATGTACAGTTATCTCTAATTATGTATTGCTCTAAAAATGCTTTAAACAGTCTAGTTTTTTCAACCTTCATGCCTAGTTAGTCGTTAGTTGCAAAGTCACACATCTAAATGATAAAATGTTTCGATTATTCTGTGAATGACTTTGTAAAACTTTGAGGCTCAGCCTTCGTAGTTCAATAGGTAAAGTCGAATGCCGGTCACTGGTTGCAGACAATGTCAAAAGATTATTCAGAAAGTTATACTTACAAGTGTTACTAAGTCGTTTCTTTTACTTCTAAGTTTGTCCCTTTTGTACCCATGGTTTCTCTAATTCTTAATTGGGTAAAATAAGAACTTATTTGGTTGAATAAATCTAGTAACGACCTGTGAAGATATGTCGGTAAGTGACTACGTGGGAGAGAGCAATTTGGTAATTGGGCAAAAAGGCGGGTTCTTGACAAAAAAGGGACATGTTATCCCAGACTGAAAGATGAGAGAATCTGGGATTCAATTATACTTGGAAAATCTCGTAGAGAGTCATGACATTTCGTGCCGACAAACGTTTGTGTAGCAATCGGCAAGCTTACCTTAAGATAAAGCTAAGCATTCGAATTATTCCTCTAAGATTTTATGTTGGAAGGCTAAGCAGCAATGCTGTTCCAGTTTGAAATAATTTAGTGCTAATTACAGTCACATGGGACTTCCTTTCTTAGGACAGCAGAGTATTCTAGCCCCTCTCGTGACGCAGGTGCTTATATAGGCCGTGATACGGTCAGCAACAATAATAGATTCACACATCAGTTTTTTTTTTTTTTTTCAATCTCTTTTATTGAGCAAAATGTTCATACAAATTCTGATCTGATTTAAAATAGGTTTAAAGAATCTTTATAATTTTAAAGAATCTGTTAAATGTGAAGAGCATTAACTTTTAGCTATTTAAAAAAAATTGGAAAGCAATGTATCGGATAATTTTGGAACTTCCAGGATATGTACAAGTAATAGTGTTAATCAATTTGGTTGCTGATTGTACCAAGGTACACTGTCCTCGAGTACCTAGCCATCAATTCTATACTGTTGCAAAAAATATGTAACAATTATTGGCTATAGAGGATATAAAAGGGAGAAGAATCCAGTGAAACCCACAGGCCTTCATTAGTGGTAGAAACATTTACACCTAAATATGTGTACAGATATCCATAACTAAGTTGAGACATGTATCGCTCGATTACGTTAGTTCTCTATATATTGAATACGGCTCGTGAATATCTTAGTACTGAATATCTCTGGAATACGATAGTGCTTGTATTAAGAGCTTAGCGTGAGCTTTAAGGGATAGGTTATAGAATTTCAACAGATAAAATTTTAAAATACACATCTGCCTAACCTTTCGGGAAAAACGGGCGTTATTTTATGTTATAAAAATGTAGGTTTTCTAGTAAATTGCTGCAATAGTGAAAAATGGAGTCATCGGCTGCTTAGCCTTTTCCTAATTATTTTGAGGTCAGCTTCCCGTCAAACCAAATGCCGCTGATCATTAGTATTTTGCATGGAACGACTGCTTATCTGACCTTCAAAAACTACTTTCTTGGTAACACGATACAGGGGGTATCGTGTTACCAAGAAAGTAGTTTTTTCTGATGATGGAGTCATCAAATAACTTCTCCCGCTCTGGGCGGAGCGGGACGGCGTGTCAGACTTTTACTGACTAAAACCAACCTGTGTTCCCTCACTTGCCTGTGTGCCAGGGGCCGCGGTATCTCTTTCGAACAAACCACACCCCTGGCAGGCATCGGCCCTTACGGACTCGACCAGGTGCTGACATCTCTTTGAGGCGCGCGTGGAACGCGCCGCGCCGTTCGCCGACCGCAAGCCCGCGCCTACGGTAGCCGGGAATCAGCCTGGGATTCCCGATGCCCAGGGCGTCTCCTGCGGTGACTAGGGCTATGAGAGCGCATAGATTGCTTAACACAATACTCCTTGGTATCACCGGAATAGTGAAAAATAGTGTAACTAAAAATTATATTCGCATATCAGTTACACATTAACGTCAACGGCGCGAATCGAGTGCAACAGTGCGAATATATCGCCGAATAGTACACAGAACAAGCTGCAGCTAGCTATCTTAGCTGCATCTAAGGTTTTTAACTACCCTGGAAGATACAATACACAGTTCCAACATAGTCATAGTCGTATGCATAAAGGGCAAACCATTCATTGCGACTGACAAGTCAAAATAAACTTTGTAAAAGTCCATTAGTCCATACAAAAAAGTGTAATTTATTTAAAACATCGCATCTGGCACTGGGTTTTAATTTGAAAACTCGTCCTCTGGGTTTTTATTGAAAACGTTACTGATAGGTACCCCCTCTCCTCTCCCTAGACCTGACCCGCACCCCCTTCTGTAGTCGACATCATTAAACCCGCTCTATTATGAGAGCTAGGTTGCTTCCGTCATTAGTGCTGGGAATAAGATTGAGTAGTGATGTACGTGGAATATTAAGTAAACGTTCCGTAGGTTATTTTTTTATTGTTTATTTTTCTTCAAATAAAGCGCATGACTTATCTTTCTTGTTGATTTCTGTACAAAACACCTTCGTAGAACTTTGTTTTACTGTGTGCTTACACATTAGGAACAGTGACAAAGCTTTACTCCGAAACACGAAGCTAAAGCGTGCCTAACATAATTATTACTTACTCGCGTATGCAGTTAGTTCATATGGAATTTATGAACAAACGAGATAACATAAATTAGTTGTAAGCATATAAGAATTGGTGGTCCGTGGGTCTCTTGGTGTACGTGTGGTGCCGGACGTAAAGAATAGCACCATCCCATTTCTTCCCGTAGGTGTCGTAAATGGCGACACAAGGACTTACTAGAGAATGCGCAGCAGCGTTCTCTATGCATTTATTAACACCTTAATGGAATCAACAACCCGCCTGCCATGTGTGGCGAGTATGGCAAACCCCCCGTATTTTTGGCGAGGCCTATGTCCCGTAGTGGACGTTTTTTCGGTTGAAATGATGACGATGACGATGACATAAGAATTAAAGTTATGTCAAACTTCAAGAAAAAGTCGAATCCGACTCGGCTACCTACGCGATCCCTACGCGATCGAATCAGAAATGAAGAGGTCGGTAGGAGAACTCAAGGTAACCAACATAGCCCGAAGAATTGCCAAACTTAAGTGTCATTGACATTGCTGGCAGAACAGATGGCCGATGGGGCCGAAAGGCGCTGGACTGGCGACCGCGTAAATAAGTTTGATTATTAGCAATCAGCCTTTCCTAGTTTTAACGACCATTCGTAAAAATACCCATAAAACATTTTAGACTTAATTAGAAACAGTAACTGAAAAATCTTAAATTGCCCTTAAAACAACATTAAAAATGCCATTAAAAAGTATCGAATGCAATATTAACGACCCTCGGAGGACACGGAACCCTAAAAAACAGTGGTACACTCTGGTACAGTGATAGATACGTCCGCTTCCGCGCAATGATTCCGTAATGAAAAGCAATAACTTACTGAAATGCATCCCGCATTCATTGGATTCTACTTGGAGCTTTGAATGGCGTTGTGAAGGACGGCTCATAAAATACAGAGTTTTATTATCAGTGCCAGGTATTGTAGCTATTGTGGAAGTATCTTTATGTAAGACTCGTTATCAAGATAATAGAAGTTTCCTTTGTTTTATACCTACTTACATCATCTGGTTAAAGCTTTCTTGAAGGTTTACCTCGGTCACCAAAAGAGATAATAATCAGAGTCGTCTTGAAGTTTAGTAAGAAACCGATGGACGTTTTCGAATAAAATTGAATTAGGTTAACGTAATACGAAAATTTCATTCAATAACATTCATCGGTTTTTTATTAAACTTCAACTATATCCCACGACTTTGGTGTATTTATCTCTTTTGGTGACTTACTTAGCCCTCCTAAGCTGCTAAGTAGATTACTAAGTGTCGTCGGTAAAGACTATCGTTGTATCTTTAATGTTATCACACTTATTCTTCTGACGCTGTGTGAAAACTAAAAATACACTTCAATTTTGTTTGGTTCTCTCTAACTCATCTACATCTATTTAAATAAATATAATTGTAGTGTCTATTTGTAATGTCAAAGTAATAACAGTCTTTTGTTGAATGGATATGAAAGTTTATACGGTAACAAAAACAATTTTAGTCTGTACCAATTTTAACGGAAGTTTCACTGGCCGATAGTCGATGCTATACGGAGTATATACATATAGACGTTTTGTCCCGATAACACGTTTCCGTGGGAAAATTCTGACATCCACGCGGGATTCACAGCTAGATTTGTAGTCTTCATTTCAGCCGAAAGACGTCCACTGCTGGACATAAGCCTCCCCCAATTTGGGGGGTTTTGCCACAATCGCCAAGTTTGGCAGGCGGGTTGGCGATCGCAGTACGGTTTTAAAATGTATAGAGAACGAAGCTGCCCAGTCTCTAGTAAGTCCCTTAGTCGCCTCCGTCCTACGACACCCACGGGAAGAGATGGGATGGTGCTATTCTTTACGTCCGGCACCACACGGAATGGTTTAGATTTGTAGTAAACCATATTATATGCTGCCTTGATTTAATCCTGTTAACAAGTACATAGTCTGTGGCATCATGCGCTGATGCAACACAATTAACGAGGTGCGCTTTACTACCCTGAACGGAGGTAATTAGGGGTTGCAGCCAATGGACAGCCAGGAAAATTAATTAATACCAACAACCACAGATACAAATTAATGTTTATATTTTGTGGGTTGTTGAGAGTTTATTGTCAGCTCTTTTATAATAGTGGGAGATGTACGCCCCTGACGCGCTGTTAGCGGACAAAGGGATGGGAAGAAATATTAAAAATGAAAGCATGGCATATGGACATTTATAACCATGCTTGTTACTTGTCACGTATTGATAGTTTTGCACCGGCAATACGAGTCCGATTATTCTCAGAAGATATTCCTTCAATATACTTACCTATAGGCCGAAACGTTCTGGAGTGACCGGTAGACGTAGCGTTGGAAGGCCTCCCGCAAGGTGGACCAATGACCTGGTGAAGGCCGCAGGAATCGCTGGATGCGAGAAGCACAGAACCCGTCGAAGTGGCGGAGCTTGAGGAAGGCTTACGGATGTCCAGCAGTGGACGTCTTTCGGCTGTAATGATTATGATGATGCTTCCTGCCTTCATTAGCTGAAGTAGAAGTCTTGCAGTAAAAAAAAACATATTTGAACATAATTATGGTAAGTTACCTACTAACTACTAGTAATACGTACAGAATTAAGGATATATTCATAAACGTTGATTCTTTTTTGAATTCTAGTTGAAAAACATTATCCAGTCCTCAACTTCCAGATCATCACGGCATCATCGTCATCAGCCTATGTGGTAGTTCTGTCAACGACAACTGATGCACACCTGCACCACAGTTATTTTCAATTGTTTTACAATTTGGTGGCTTGTGACATTCATTCAGATTTGTTACAGTTGTATTGAAAATCATGTCCCTTGGTATTTTTATTTCTTTTTTTATAGAATATTTTTTATTTTGTATAGGTGAGAACGTTGTTGACCTTGTAGACTGAGGTATTTCGATTTCTTGACCATTTTCTATTTTGTTAAGTACCTGGTCCTAGTTGACATGGCGACACTGTCCTTCCTTCTTCCATACCTATTAACAATGTTTTATAGAGTAGCCGTGCTTCTAGATAGGGTAGGTGATGTAGGTTTATGCGAAATAAAAATATTTTTAAATTGAATTTTTAATTTTGATTCAAAGTTAAAAATTAAAAATATTTATTTACTAACGAAGGGGCTCGTTCCACCTAGCGTGAGTAGCGTGAGGGCGTGCTGCACCATGTTTGTCGATACCAAACCATAACAACAATACAAAGTTTAAATAAAACCTGTACACGGATTAGTATCAACACAATTAACACGCTACCTGCTTGAATGAGCTCGCCTGCCAACCTGTGACAAAAATAACTGAATTACATCATAGAACACACGCACATGTCGTAAACATGTGCTTTTTATTGTGTTTAGATTATATTTGCATGTGTATTCTTCATTTAATAGGTACAATATAATGCAGCCTTTTATAAAGAGTGGAAGGCATTGCACTTTGTGGCCTCATTCCATTATTTAAATAAACTGCATGAAGTTTTAATAAGATCATTCTACGCAACGCACTGCAAGTACGCTACGCAAGTTACGCTACGCTACGTAAGTTTATTTTTATAAGATCTCATGATCTTATAAAAATAAACTTACGTAGTGTTTCAATGGTCTATTTTTTCAAAGTTTTTTATATGAGACGAGATAAAGTTCTCGATCCTGAAAGGTTTTTCAATTTAGTTTATCATCAGATCTCATGTATTGATGAATTGGTTGGTGTGATTTTATTTGGTAATAAACGTTAATGTGGAAAAATATTAAAACTCGATTTACAAATTAATTTCAAACAGATCGTCATAAACCAGTGGTAATACTAAAGGATTTTAAATAAAAAAAGATTATTCTAGGTGATAATATTTATATGCTCTTGAAACAGAATCAGCATGGGTTGTTGTGATCGATGGACACTAACGAGGACTATGTAAATAAACTTTTTTTATGGTTTTCGGCTTTGTGGTTATTGTTACTTCCTTTAAATTCAACTTCATACATTACAACAGTAATGTACGTACCTATGTAGGTTTGCCCTATTCCTATTCTTTAGTCTCCCGATTCTCTCTTATCTACTTTACAAATCACATTCGACTTTTTCCGGAGAGCCTTCACCCCCAAAATCCAGCTTACAAAAAACTTAAATCCAGGCCATTTCTTCACCCAAACTCGCTAACCTTGTAACATCATTTATCATTCGTTTTACATACCAGCCAGTTTCAGCGCGTCCCTCGTTCAGTATCGACCAGCCACGAGCCACGCCCACCGACCGCTCACGAGCCCCCCTGCTGCCCCCTGCTCCCCGCGGCTCCCACTACCCGCCCGGGGGACCCACCCCCGCGCCAGTTCCAATCGGATGATGAACGGTAGTTGTGGTCGAGATTGATAATGCCATGGGCAATCAATTGGGCTTATCAGTGAATCATGATTGGTTCGGGATAGTGGAATAGATTGGGCATCTATTTCCGTTATTCCTGTTTATTTGAAAAGCAATGACCGTTCTCTTGTTTTGGGTGCCAAACTACTAACATTAAAATATAACCTTTACCAAATCTATTTCCGAATGACTAAAACCAATGTACAAAAAAAAACACAAAGCTTAAAAAAGGACATCAAGGCACAATCTATTACCATGGATTCAGAACCAACGTTATTCTGAACTTCCCTAGATATTAAAATAAGTATATAATTTTGGTACAGTGTAAGATCTAGCAACTGTTGTGTAAGTCCTACGATAGATGGCGCAACTTGTCACCTGTCGAGATAATAAATGGACAACGTTCTCACACGGTATTCATACGAATGGCCCAATGTTAGATCATTCCCTTTTCTACTTGTGTTTCCAGGACAGAATAAGTATTCCAGAAAACGACAAACGATTATGCCGATCTCTTAACAGCTATACGACCATATTTACTTCCCACAGCTTTCTGGTATGAAAATCCACTGGTTATCAAAATTAAACGCAGTCAAGGTGTTCCGAGGGAGCAGTGGTGGCCCAGTGGTAAAGGGCGCGGCTTACGAGTTGTAGGTCGTAGGTTCGAACCCAGATAGGCGCTTTACTTCGGCAATTGTTTCATGACCACTGCTCTGAAAACGGTCAAGGAAAAAAGAAACAACCGACTTTCAAAAAAACACTATAAAGTGAAAAATTACTTTAATTTCAGAAGTCGGTGACTTTGGATATGTTTTTATTTATTTTTTTGTCTCCACCTTCCGAAATTAAAGTTATTTTTCACTTTGTAGTCTTTTTTTGGAAGTAGGTTGTTTTTTTTTTGATAAATGTTTTTTGTTTTTCACTTTTTAGTTATAGTACCCCACACGATTCGAAATTGCATCATTCTTGGGGTCAAAACAAATGTATATTTATGCGATAGCAATAATCGCGGTTTGTTTGCTGTTATTTTTTGAAGCGTTCCGTTGCCTGCCTCCGAAACGCATCATCAAATCAATATGATTTTTTTATGGGACCATTTCCGAATAAACCCCTTTCGAACAAAAAATTACAATTTTGCAAATCCGTCTATATATGACGGAGTTATGCCCGAACATACATAAAAAAAAACATGTCGAATTGATAACCTCCTTCTTTTTGAATTCGGTTAAAAATGGCGGTATGTCTTAGACACAAAAATTCGAAGACGTAAGCTAAGCTACCACTAACCAATTGCGAAAGTTTACACTCACTCGACAATTTGTTAGCTTCTTTGTACGTAGTTCCTTAACATAATCAGCCTAAATTGTTCCCACTGCTGGGACACAAGCCTCCTCGTAATCCACCACGCGAGCCCAGCAGTCCTGTGTACGTTATACTCTGCACGCCTGGCCCATGAGGGCTACACCGAAGAAAGTAACGTAACATTTTCACCGATACGACACAGTTATTGTAGATGGTTTTGTGTGTTTGCAGTTAGTACTTAGTCGTGTAGACGTAGTAACTTTTTTTGGGCATTTAGTTGCTCATTTGTTTATTATGCCTGTTATTTAATACATACAGTGAAAAGGACTTCGTTCCCACCGAGTGTCCCACAACATCTCTCGTTTTTTATTCTTGTATTGATTTTATTTTCAGAAACAGGCTCTCGGCATTCAAAATGGAGAGGTTAACAGAAATATCTACAATGTGATCTACTTGTTCTACTTCTAAGATGTAAACTAAGATGTTCTTTAAAAATATATATTTAATTGCAGTTGCCTTCTAAATTCAGCAGATAATAATCTTGATCCTTGCGTAATTTAACTTTCTCTCGAGAGCAATATGAAGTATAAATGTTAAGTGTTAATTAAATTGCTCATTTGATTCTACGTTATTTAATTAAGTTAAGACTACATCATTTTTTTTTTACATTTGATGTTGTGTTAAATTAATTGTGATTAACATTTAAATTGTTACAAAATTGTTTCTACGTAATTCGCATTTTGAAGTGTCAAGATGTTTAAAAAAATTAATTATGCTGTAGAGATTAAATATACCTTTATGTCTTTTTTGATAGTCTTAACACTGTAACCCACATTGGTTTTACCTATTAGTTCATCAAAATGATTACATGTTGGCAATTTGAAAATAGTATGTAGGTATAAGGCAATACCATAGGAATCTTATTCTATACATACCTCCATAATCCCTCTCACGCCTATCTCCGTGGGGATAGGCAGTAACTACAGAACACTTTGATCTTGATCATGATCTTTACGTATTCCAATTAGGTTCGTTACGTTCATTCATCTGGTTATTTTTTTTGTCTATAGCAATATTATATTATGTATCGTCCTGAAACATTAAGATTGGTCATAACTTCCACAAAAGTCTGAATTGCAAAGGTAATGTAGTTATCTCTAACTTTCTACTTACTAATTGTTTACTGGTTAGTTTCTGCATATGTTTGAAAAAGGTGTTACATACATCTTCAATGAATGCTGTCGTCATCGTGTTAACATATAAAAATTAATTGAGTGCCTATTTAAAGTTATTCGCAACTAAAATCAACTCACAATATAAAGGTAACATCTGGTTATTTATTTTAATTAGAAGAGACTTTTATATTTTTCATATAATTAAATACTTTATAAGAAAACATCTCACAAAATGATACTGGCACTCTAGTTTCCAAGTACCCAAATAATTATTTTTATAGAATAGAAAATGTTTATTTGCATAAAATTTAGGTTGCAGTAAGTTGTTACAAAATAATGTTTTGTTCTAGTACATTCTACCATTCGGTGTGAATATTTTTTTTGCTTTTATTTAATACAACATCGAATTGGTTACTCTACTTTGACATTCTCAAAAATCTATACCACCTACATAGTTACATGCACCTACATGCCTATATAATTTAATTTGACCACAGGGTCAAATTAAATTAGTTAGCGAAACTAAAAGGTAAGACATAAGTAGAAGTGGAGTGGAGTGGAAGTGGTGAAGTGAGTATAACACTTTTATTGTAATTTGGATTTATATGTATGTACACCATATGTACACGGTACCGGTCGGTATACCTGCATAGTAAATTTTGATATTAGGACCTCATTGGTATAATTTGATTTCTAAAAAACAAACAAGTTTTTACACTAACACATACTTTTACTGAGTAAAAATAGATTTGCAACTGTAACTTGCTCTGAGACAGCGTAGATGGAATTATCAATTTTTTTTATGTTTTTTATTTATTAGCACATACAAAAAACTGTTACAATAATGAGATATGACCCTGGATCCCGCACTAGGATACCCTATGTCGCAGGATCCAGTCTCAGATCTCACTACAATTACCCAAAATATGACAACCAATCTTAAAGCCGTAACAATTAAAACATGGTAAGCAACCAGTATGGTATTGATATTACCTATAGAGAAACAGGCAAGAAATCTTAAGGTCACTTTTCCCGGCAAAAAAAAGTTGTCAGACATACTCAAAATCACTAATGACCTCATGAATTGTGAAGTATGTCCTCCATCTTGAATCAGTATTGCAATAAATAAGTTGCTCCTTATAGGTCGCGACTCAGGCTGTGATCGAAAAAGCCATTGAGACCCATACCGGTCGATCGTTACTGGATCGATAATTTGCCATCACATTACTTAAATAATTACAAGAGTTGATTTATTGGGTACTAGTTAATAGTCGTGACTTTACTTGATCGTTAACGTTGTAGGAAGCTTTCTTGGGCCTATATTTTTATTTATTTTGGTCCAAAACTAAACTCACATTACATCATTTTGTAACTTAAATAAACTTTTCTAGTGCTTGTTATTTTCATTAATAGGTAATATCTTTTATGTTTAATTAAATTTAAATTCAATGAAAGATGCGTGATCTTTTTGAGAACTTTTCTCTAAAAGCTCCACAAATAAAATTGATGAAATTCAAGATTACTACAGTTTTTGTAGTTACTGATTTCTGACAATAATTTCTCAAAAGCTCTTTCTTGAGCGCACAAACATACGGTCTCTTTGTTTTAAACAAGCATACATTATATTATTATTCAATATTTATCGAAGTTGATTGTTCCAGGGCCACATTGTGATGTCTACTTACACCAGATTGCGATCAGTCGTGAACTTTAAACGGGATTACCGTTAATTTTTAGTACGCTGTCTGTTTGACATCCGTCTTTTGTTAATTATTTGCACTCGATAGTGTAGAGCCAAGTTCTTTGCAAATCATTACCATGTACATTTTTTAGTTTAAAAACACTTACTTTTTCATTAGGTATATTTTCAAAACATACTACATAGTTTTCAGCATGTTTTGTATAATTTAACTACTGTAAGCTTCTATAAAATATAATTATGGAAGCTCTTTAAAGTGATAAGAGAAAAATGTATATCCGAACATTTTCGAAAAAAATCTGCAAGAATTTGTATTTAAAATAATGATTGTTACTCAGTGTTCATTATCATTTTTATTACGTAAGCAACAATTAGTTTTATTACCTCGTGTTTTAATCTGCCTATTTGCATACTAAGACGTCTGCTTCTGTTCCAATGATCTAATGTTGCAATGTCTTCATCGGATTAGGTCATCATATAAAGCTACTGACTACTTTTTAATCAATTTTAAGACACAATAAATAACTATACTCTATCACAACGTCATTCACCATTAGCTACAAAATTGCACAGTACCGAACAAACTTAACTCCAGCTTGCAATTAAACAAAACTGTCCCCGAACTTGGCGGTCCCACATCGTGCAAAACGATAATAACGGGATGCTTCAATAGTTTACTTCGAAAAACGTTGAACATTAATTCAGTACGAGCACCAACCTACTTGTTAACTTATTAAATGTAATAAACGCTTTTTCTTCGCTATAAACATAAGAACTTATGAGCTTGGCGACCTCATGTGGCAGTCATGTGTTTGTTGTGTTAATATTAAAACGTATGGCTTCTCATAAAGAGTGGGTTGATATGTGAATAGTACGTCCATATTTGTGTGTAATTCAGAAATTCGGAATGCAATCCATATGCATGTAAATGAACCTTCCCATTTTGTTCGTCATTTTTACTGAATGACCCTCACATTAATGAACATGATCAGGTCAAAAGCAATTAAGAGAATTGTAACTATTGTCTCCAATTTCTTGCAATACTTGTAACGAGGGAATCAGTTCCATTGCCATTCATCGCGGACAAGACCACGCATACAGATCTGTGTATTGTATCTGTTTGCGTCTTTTAGCTGCTGATCTTGTTAACTGAACAGAGGCACAAATACAAATTCTTCCTTTGTGCTTTATTTTGGTTGATATGTGTCATGTGTGCTAGCGTCCATCTTTTTTTTACTGACAGACAACACATAGCCTAAACTGTGGGCTCTAGAAGCAAGAAATATTGCACAAGAGATCCTTATATATCGAAAGTTAGAACTAATGACGGATTTTTTTAAATTAATTTATTTATTTATTTATTCACAAAATCCACAGCTCTTTAACAGTTTCACTTGGGATAAACAAACTAATCTTAAAGCCAATTACGGATTTGCAATTTAATAACTACACTTATTATTATATGCATCAGAAACAAAGAGGATGTCATGCTAGCACCCTCTAAGCATATCTAAGTGTGCAGTGTGGGTGGGTGTGTAGAAGTGTGTGTGTGTGGAGTTGTACTGGTGTATGGTAACGGATTACTTTGTTCAGTTCTATTGAGAATTATTAGTCAATTCGTCGCATACAGAAGTCACTAAAAGTTTCCTGAATACTCCTTTTTTGGTGTTAAATATATCAAGATGAGAGAATTTTTTAGTAACTCAATACTTAGTGGTTAAATAGGGGATGAAAGTTTGTTGGGCGTGCGTCATTTTTGCCAATCTAAAACCAATGCCAACCAAAGGGAATTGGATTCCTGTCCTTTACGTTGGCGGAGTACTTATGTTCCCAGTAACAGCAGAAATGAGAACCAAGGTTAATTAGTTTTAAGAACAAAAAAAGTGTTAATACGCAAGCATTACTAACACTTTCGTAACACAATGGAATCCTGGCAGAACGCCCACTGCCCGAGCAAAGGTCAGGCTTCATTAAAAATTACAGTTTTATCAGGAAGCTCTTTTAATAGAGCCTGCAAACCGTGCTAAAAGCAGACCATTCCGATGCTCTACTCGGCTCGGAGCCAAGTGCTCTGAATAGATTATGAAGACCTCACTGTTATCAAGCTCTCATAATGCATAGTTATTTAAATACTGGTTATTCTTGGTGGTTATTTTCGTCTTGGTTCCGGTGCGTGTCCGGCCTTTCTTCCCGTAGTAATCATTTTTAGACGAGAAAGCAATGCGATGTCCTTTTGTCTGCTTTTAGCAACATTCTGCGATCACCGATTCATCTGACAGGCGTGGTAATTATATTATTTAAACCCACTGTATGTTAGTTAGGTTTTTTTTTCTGGGTGGGAAATCATCAAATGACTTCTCCCGCTCTGTGTCAGACTTTCACTGACTAAAACCCACCCGTGTTCCCTCAGTTGCCTGTGTGCCACGGGCCGCGGTATCTCTTTCGAACAACCCGCACCCCTGGCAGGTATCGGCCCTTGCGGGCCCCATCAACTGGTGCTGACATCTCTTTGAGGCGCGCGTGGAACACAACGCACCGTCGACCCGGGCTTGGTCCTTACCGACAGCGAGCTACCCATTACTCGCCGTCCGCAAGCCCGCGCCTACGGTGGCCGGGAATCAGCCTGGAATTCCCGACGCCCAGGGCGTCTCCTACGAAGGCTACGGCCGTCAGGGCGCATGTACTGCCTCTCCCTCACGTGCGCCGCCTCCCTCTTTGCGAGCATCATTGCTTCGCTGAAGGAAGCGATTGCTAGCCATGCACTCTCGCTCCGTACCATGGCCTGGACCAGGGCCGGACGCGAGAGATCGCCGCCGCCGATCGCCTCCATGAGGACACGGCGGTACTCCGCCCAAGCCGGGCAGACCTCCACCGTGTCCTCATGTTGTTTGAGGTTGTATGAGAAATTTCTCAGTAGCAACCCAAAGTCTGGATTTATTCTTGTTTATGGCTTGTCCATATTACATTGGACCTTAACTCATCACCTGCCTAGCCTTTCACAACTATGTTGGGTTCACGTTCCAGTCTAACCAGAAGCAGCTGAGTATCAGTATTTTATAAGGAACGACTGTCTATCTGACCTCCATGATCCGATCTGGGTATTACGATACCCCTTGGTAAGACTGGTTGTCAGACTTTTAGGCTTCTGACGACCCGTAATGACTGTCAAAGATGACCAACAGCTTACGAGTTTTCCGAAGCACGGACCTACATTGGACCTCAACTCATCCAGCGAAATCTGCCTACATTTCAGGGAATAGTACATAGCGTGACTTCTAATAATCTTAGTGCATTTTATTTATAAGTGGTTCAAAACAGGTTTACATTTCCAACCGAGAACTTGACCTCTCCGGGACTGACGCATTATATACTGGTGACAACTAACTGCATCGTTAAACTAAGCAGGTTTTTATAATTTGAATATAAGTTCAATCACCTCTAGATGTGATTTAAAGCAGTAGTAGACGTGTTGTACTGTAGGAAAACAAATTACTTTTAGGAACAGAATGAAGAACAAAAGAATCAAAAGAAAAGTAAGTCGTGGAGATGTCTTTGATTTGAAGACTGTATCTTAACGCGTTTGGAATTGTGGAATTGAGGTGGATCCGCGCGAAAAAGGGGGAAAACCTTATTTCAAATTCAGTCTCCCAGTGACATAGATAAATGACACAGATACAAAAAGACACATGCAGGTTCAGGAAAAGCTCTCAAAACTCATACAGAAGCAGGTATCGTCCAGATAAACCATAAATCTCAACGTAACTAGTACAAATGAATATTTACATCCACAGTTTTCTTAAATTCTAGTTCACCAGACAAATATTAGCTTCACACATGGCGAGTAACTCCCGAACCCAGATAAAAGTACATAATGTCAAACACACAACTTACCTAACTTGTGCGGTCGGGTCACATTACGTCATTCACCAATATTTGTACGCAAGAAAGTGTTTGTGATTATGTGTGATTACGATTTAGCGTTTTTAGTTTTATTTTTGGATTCATACAATCATAATTATGTTTAGGTCGATACGATACGAGGTGACCGCCGAGGTTTCGACTAATAGAGGAGTATAAAAGAAAAAGATATGTTGCACCGATGCCAAAAAGAAATTGTGACAAAGGCAGGGGAGCGACGATGATGATGTATACGTAAAAATGCCGATACGTTAACTATTACGTATACACTGTAATAACCAATTGTAAAATGAAGGCTCGTACTTGAAATGTTAACTTTTTTCCCTCAAATTTAATCATTTTCTTTTCGTATATGTCACATGTCTCTGGACTTTTTGTTCTAAGACATTTCCCGGTTGCGATCCCATTGCCGGTTTCCTCACGATGTGCTCCTTCATCGTTTTTTGAGAGGGTGATGAAAATATTTACAAAAAGTAAAATGCTTGCCTGGGTTCGAACCCATGACCACAACTTGTGAGTCGGGCCGTGCTACTACTGTGCCAACGCTGCTCGCTGGCTGCTGGAATGAAACAGGAGAAGGAGAAAATACTCTAATAAGGATGTTATCACTCCGAATGTGTATTAAATTGTAACTTTCCAGGTTTGCAACACGCGACCTGGTGCTTAAGACATTTAATACCTAGTTCAAAAGACGAGGAAGCGGTGAAGCACGGCCGTTTTTGAAAGTAAGTGAGTCTTATGTAAGTACCTACCTACCTATGTAGCATTTTTGCAAAACCCAATTTTTTATAAATGCTTTTTGACTTACAGCTACGGAAATAAATTCAATGGGTTACTTTAAAAAGGTCACGGGTGAGTTAACAAGAGGTTCTCACGTAAATCCAATCAACATTAATTGTTTAGTCATCAAAATCGATTGCATTTCATAACTCACCACAATGACAGGCTCTCAAACCATTACTGTTCTAACATTTTGCCAAAATCGGAAACTAAAAAGTACAGTCAGCTTCCTAAATCGATGAATTTTTTGAGAACAAATACGTGTTTATTTTTTATTTGCAATATTGTTAGCTACACGAAGTGTGTAGCGAGTTAAGTGTACTAAAAAGTGTATTCTATCTATCCATCTCTTTCATTCTTGGAGCATTATTTATGCGTTTTATGATCCGTCAAAGATCTTTGTATTTCTAATTTGTACAAGTAGGTACAGGTTTAGAAATTCCTAGTACCTATCTATATAATGGTGCACTTTATTCTTAACTTGTTGTTGACTCTGCTTTATCTTAACACAATTTTTTTTTGTGAAAACTTTACACATGAAAAAGGCAAGTTTTCATGCAAAAGTATACCTCACCTTCCGCCTGACACAGGTTCTCATCGGACACGGTTGTTTCGGGAGGTTCCTATTTCGGATAAGGCGGGAGGAAACGCCCGGGTGTTTCCACTGCGAAGATCGCCCTGAGGATACGGCGGAGTATATGGTGGAGGTCTTGCCCGGCTTGGGCGGAACACCGCCGTGTCTCTCTCGCGTCCGGCCCTGGTCCAGGCCATGGTACGGAGCGAGAGTGCATGGCTAGCAGTCACCTCCTTCAGCGAAGCAGTGATGCTCGCAAAGAGGGAAGCGGCGCTCGTGAGGGAGAGGAAGTACTTGTGTCCTCACGGCCGTAGCCGTCGCAAGAGACGCCCTGGGCGTCGGGAATCCCAGGCTGATTCCCGGCCACCGTAGGCGCGGGCTTGCAGACCGGCGAGTAATGGGTAGCTCGCTGTCCGGTAAGGACCAAGCCCGGGTCGACGGCACGTTATGTTCCACGCGCACCTCAAAGAGATGTCAGCACCAACTGATGGGGCCCGCAAGGGCCGATGCCTGCCAGAGGTGCGGGTTGTTCGAAAGAGATACCGCAGCCCCTACCACACAGGCAACAGAGGGAACACGGATAGGGTTTTAGTCAGTAAAAGTCTGACACGCCCTCCCGCTCCACCCGGAGCGGGAGAACTTATTTGATGGTTACCCACCCAAAAATTAAAAACCTAACCTATTCGGTCGGTAAGCAGTATGGTGCAGTTCACAATTTATCAACTTTATAGATTATAATCTAACGGTATTTACAATTTTATGGTGACATGTATACCTAACACAGTTTTGTTTACACAATCGTCAGATGTTGACTGTACACTCCAGTAGTCCTTACATCATTCTTGTAATTCTTCTCATTTGTCTTGATGGAATGTTCTGACATATAATCTTCAGCTATTAACATACTATCTTCATTAGTTTCCGTAATTAACAATGAAAGAAATAGAGTGCGTCTGATTCCTATCGGCGCTATTACTGGTTACAAATAGGCATTGTTTCGAGAGGGCGCTATGTTTAGTTGAGTTGATAGAGTTGAGAAATTATTTACCTGAAAGGCGTAAATATGGTAATCTCATATAGAGGAGATATATTATTTCCAGCAGGGGGTGAAAAAGAGGCAGAAAAAGAAGATCAATTCATTATGACACCGTAGTCAAATGGAGATTAGACAACCAGTCGTACGAAAGGGGAATCGTATTATCCAGTAACTGGGTTGCGGAGATCAGACAGACAGTCGCTTCATGTAAAATACTGGTATTCAGCTGCATCAGGTTAGGCTGGAAGCCAACCCTAAAATAGTTAGGAAAAAGCTAGGCGGAAGATAAGCCACATGGAGATTGGATGTAGACTCGTTGGTCTAGTGGTATTTCTACCACTGGACCAAGGAGTCAGCATGCAATCCTGTCAAAGCAAAAGGGGGGCTATAGTGCACTATATACCTCTGCCTTCTGCCCAGCCCTTTGGGGGATGTTATAATGAAAAATTTTACAAAACATATCGGAATTCCACCGATGTTGATCGCATTGTCGGGATGCCTGCGCACACCTCCACTGCATACCTAGCAACATTGTAACGTAAAGCTATACTTCAATACACGTCGCAATCTATAGTAATAGTTATTTACTGGTTAGTTTGTCCCAGTTTCAGTAGGTTCAGCTACAAATTGCCTTGGATAAGCGCCAACTAGCTGCAGATTCTGACGCAGACTGAAACATGATCAATATACGTATTATTTTGTATTAGTCGCTATTCCGGGATCAATTACCATAAAACTGAAGAAAATTCATGTGTACAGCATTTCCTAAGAGCGAGAACTACGAATTATTGGTTGATTGTTCTCATTATTTTAAACATTAGGAATATTTGGTATGTTTGTTTCCTACAGATCTAAAACTTATATTTGCAAGGCAACAAACATGGATATTAGACAGAGGACACATTGGGAAGAGCTTCAAAGAGCACAGAAACGGTCATGAGAATGACAAAAATACTCAAATAAAAGTTAAATAAAAGTAGGTACTTAATATAGAAAGAATGCACGCCGTTCCTTTAGAACTTGAGTCATCCGTATCCACCCATCTCCGTATACCATTCCTTGCTAGTGGACCAGGTCATCGGTCTACTAAAAGTCAATAACTTATCAAAGCTATAAATTCCAAAATATTGATAAATTGAAATGAAGCAATTTGTCCGTCCAACATTCTGACACGAGCCTCCAATTAATTACGTTGTTATCTTCGAATCTATAGGCGCCACGTGTCATGGCGGCCGCGCAATGAATGGCGACTAATGCCTAACTCGCGCAGACGCACGAAGCAGCGATGGTGAGTTACAACACCAGCCAATGGGGACATGGTGTTCAAACAAATGATTATGACATAAAAGTAACTTATGTTTACGGAATTTCTAATTGGATAATTAATTGAAGATATTAGTGGTAGGTACTTAATTGCCATCGCAATCGGCTGTTGAGTGCGAAGTCTCAGGTTTGATTCCTGGACAGATTAAAGGTTAAAAGTTTACCCAACTATTGACTGCGGGTCAATTTAAACAGTACTTAGATACTGATTAGCAAATACTAGTATTTCATCATTACATCTTCACAATATCTAATTGCATGTTCTTATTGGTCACACTACTTAATACAAAACGCGTCGAAGGGCCTAAACATTGGCGCAACTGTAATTTGTAAGCAAACCATAGATATGTCCATTATGCGGACTGAATACAACATCAAATGGATTTGATTGTAATGTGCGATCGTTGGTAGGTAGGTGTGTATGTAGGGCTATACGAAAAAAAGCAGAACTTATAAAAGATGGGTGGATTGTCCGAAAAATTATGTTACGTCCACAGCAATAATAGGAGTGAATTCTGTGATAATGGGTAATATAGAAGACGTAAGATAGCAGACGTAGGTCCTCATGTGCCTACACAAATAAATGAGATAAACTTGACTCGGTGGAACGCAGCGCAAAAAGGCCTATAGGCGGCGAAACGTTGGTGGCTAGGTTTCAGTCTCATCAGCGTTATGTTCCATCTGATTCCACCATCGCTATTCTACTACCGGTCTGCCCATACTGCAGGATACCATCTGCACTTGGTTGATATCCCAACCAGTCGTACTCAGCGCCTTTCCTCCACATGTATTATACACAGGGTGTTTCTCGCATTTCGTGCATTTTCAAAGAAATTGCGAGAAATTCTTTTTCGTATTTTTTATGAAAAACTACAACTAAAATAAACATCCTGATTTAAGATATACTACATTACACGCAAATCTGCCGGAGATACGGACCTAAAAGATATTTTTGGACTTTCTTTAGATTTACTCCCTTATTAACTACAATACCAAGGTATTTAATATTTTAAAACTATTTGAACTCGATTATGATTATGTTGGCATCAAAAATACTCAAAAAAAAAACTTACAAAACTTAAAATCTCGTGTTGATAAAATTTCCAAAAAAAAAGTTGCGCAGCTTCATCTTGTTCAACGTTCGTTGGTCGAAGTCGGGGGAGCAACTTGAGCACCAAGCGCGGGGTGAACTACAAGAACTTCGCTCGTTCGTATATCTTTCCCTATTTCAATCTGCATGAATGGTAATGATTTTTTTTTAACAAAAATGTTTTGTCTCCGTGAACGTAAATGACATTACATTTAAATAGTTTTATGGGTTTATGTGTACTTTAAACATTTCATTACAATAATATATAGTGAAGCATCAGATTATTTTGTTAGATCCGGTCAATCAAAAAAATCATGTGTAATGGTAATGATATGACTTTGACCCACTTCAAACGGTCAGATTTAATTTAAACTTTGTAGACTTATCGACGATCGATGACAATTCAATACCTAGTTTAAAAATAATCTGAAAAATCACGCTTTTGTAGTTATCAGAACTAAAAAATAGAAAATAAATAATAGTTAAAGAAAAAACTAACAACATGCTTTAAAAACCAAACTAAAAAAGCAGAACATAATTTCAAAAATACGTGGTGTGCTTCATATTAACTGATTATAAAAATACCTCAAACAGCACCCCAAGCTTTTTTGAAATTATTTTTTGCTTTTTTAGTTTGGTTTTTAAAGCGTGTTTTTTAACTATTATTTATTTTCAATTTTTTAGTTCTGCTAACTACAAATTATTTTTTAATACTTAAATAGCCAGTTACAAAAACAAAATGTGATGGCAGATATATCTTTTTAACTCACCTCAATAAAAAGGATATTTAGTCGCTTAAGAACGTGTAGATTTGTGTATTTTCAGGTGAACATGTGATTTGAAAGAAATGGGAAATCTCTGTCAGCGTCTGTGTTCCCTTCCTCATTTACCCCGTCTGCCTTCAAATAAAGAGTTAGTTAAAGCATCTTCTGGGCACGCTCGTTCCATCACAGACCTCATCCATCGGATTTCATCAGCCGCAAGCCCATTCAGCAATTAAAAAAATAAAATGATGTTCGTCAGCTGGTTGTATTCAACTTTTTACTTCTTTTATAAAGGAACCCACAACATATGTGAAATCCAAGTTTGGATTAATCCAAGGAATTTGGACTTTATTGATAAACTAGCTTTTGCCAGCGGCTTCGCCCGCGTGGAGGTCGGTGTATTATACATATAAACCTTCTTCTTGAATCACTATCTATTAAACAAACCCGCATCAAAATCTGTTGCGTAGTTTTAAAGATTTAAGCATACATAGGGATATAGGGACAGAGAAAGCGACTTTGTTTTATACTATGTAGTGATAGTGAAGAAAAAACCTACGGCATAGTGCCCAATGAAACCTTTTAAAAAGTAAAAAAATCCTACCATTCGTACCATTTGGCATAAATTTATCGGAAATATTATGAGATCATAATATTTAAGGTCTTTAAACCCACGACTTAAACTTACTTCAAAGTTTTACCGAATCTCCTAATTAACGGTAGGACCTAGAATGCCGCTTACCTTGCTATAATGAAGCCAAGTAAGTGCCCCTTATACCCCGGATGAGAAGTAATCACATAACGAATATAACCATTATTAAAACTAGTTTTTTTTAATCAGCACTTCTTTTACCTTCGAAAATAATAAGCTCGTTTTAATGATATCAATTAGGTTTTATTGTTTTTAATTAATAACTAATTGCATAGTCATGTTTTTATTAATTTTTCATCTAAGGTAATTTCCGCTTTACCTTCCTACATAAAAAAATACCAATACTTTCACAATTAATTAAAGGGTTTTGAAGAAAGGTGTGTGGCCACAAATTAAACTAGAAAGGAGACTGAGAAAATGGTTAACAGTTGTTTTCAGTGGTTAGCAGCATTCGAAATGTATAATGAATGCTCTGCGGCATAGAATAGGCTTAACCCACCGCTAGCCATCAAAATCAAATATTTTATTTCATATAAACTTGCATGGGCAATGGGCACTTATGAAACGACAGAAGCTAGGTGTACAATTCCAATTTGTCGCTTCCTAAGGAGAAGAGCCGACAAGAAACCCCACGGTTACTCTTTTAAAAATAATTGGCTTTTATAATGTTTTCAAATTCAGTGATAATAGGTATGGGAGGACAGTGCAGGCCTGTCTATAAGTACAAGGATTGAAAATAAAAGAATAGAAAATCGTCTACACAATCGTCATCACATTTGACCTTATACAGAAGATTCAGTAGCGAAAAAATTGTGCCTTATCGTATCTAGGTAGGTAGTGTCTCGGATGACACTTCTTTGGCAGTCTTAGCAACGGCAAAACCCTTAACCAAAACCTGATTGTTTACGCCTTCATAGCCCCATATTGTGACAACACCCACGGATTCTTCACAAACCCATCTTCCTTCATATGTCAGCAATTTGTCCAAACAAAGCGATGACGTAACGACCATGATGACGTCACAACATAGAGACCACGTAACTTATAAATAGACACCTCGGTGACAGCTGACCCTTTATCATTTCATAATATATGATGCGGTGTCACATATTATTACATGACAGGTGAGAGAAAATAATGTATGGATAACTTGTGTTTTGTGTGAAATGAGTTGACCCTTGTGACCATGTATCAATGTTATGACATATCTGTGATGGTTACACCCATTTTACCTACTAAAACAAACTTTTCCGGAATGGTATCCGAGACAGGGAAAGACGAAAAGAGAAAGATCAGTACGTAGATGGGAGAATGATCTGAGATCGACAACATGTATTGTGTGACATGGAGAGGATATACAGGCTTGGCTAAATTATGCGGTGAGAAGAATAGTTGCCAGTTGTACCTAGTTGTAGAATGGTTCTATAATAAATATTGTGGACATCTAGTTTTAAAATATTGACGTGTAAAAGTATCGCAAAAGATCTACTTGAACATTTCATTTAATTTCATATTCTTCTTCCTGCTTTGGCACGAGGGTACTTGGGGACATAGCATGCCCCGAGCATGCTGTCTTTCTCGAACCCATCGTAAATTGTAGTGATCTAAACGACAGACTTGCATGATTAGCAGTAGATGTCCACACTTACATGTCAGAGACTATATCTACTTATGGTAATTAATTCACACTTTCCATCCTTCTTATGATTAAAATTAATCAATCATAAAATTTAATTGGCCCACAGAACTACTTTAAATATTATAAAATCGCTGAATATTTCATTAACCAATACAAAGTTAATAACTTTAGCTAATCCTATTGCTAAACTACTTTCCCTAAAATACCTACACGTGATTTTGTTGACATAATGTTGGTAATTCCACTATAATGTTTCTGTCAAGGTCCTGAGCAAGGTATTGGGCAAGAGTAGGTTTTTATTTCATCTGGAAAAAATGTCCTTGTAGCATAAAGAAACATTTATAAAAATGCCAACTGGGCAGGAAGAGGGTCCAAATTGCCGGTGTTCAGGGCTCCTCACTATGCATGTCGTGTCCATTTCTGCATCAGGCCGAGAGCGTCGGGAGATTAAGACTTTCGGTCATCAGGCTATTGGCGGATACGACAATCGGTACAATGACAGCCGAGCCCACATTCCACATGTTAACAACCTGCGGGCTTAGCATGCCGTTTTCTATTTGTACGAAGAATAGACAGTGCTTTTTCAATACAAAGTGACATTTCGTTTCTCCATTTTTGACATCGCACCGTAGATATCCTTCTACAATCTGTGATTTTGTTTTTCGTTTCTAACGATCTTTGTCGAAGTCCTTTTATATGTAGACTATTTCAGAAGAATATTTCTTCCCAAACTGTCAAAATCACATTGACAACAGACTTTCTACTCGACGGCCACAAAGTATATACAATTATCTTCAAAATCATGATGTGTTAAGAACGCATAACTGCGATAATTAATAGAAAAACATAGTTATATTTTCCTATTGTACATAATTTAGTTGATAGCCATGAATATTCTTCCGTCGACAAATCGGTGCTCGTGCTAAGCCTGCTGGTGTGAAAAGTCGAGATATTTCATTTGTTAGCTTTCACGGGGTTCTCGTCATGTGGAATGATAACATCGTCAAACACAGCGTGGCTCGCCAATCGATCTATCACCACTATATCAGGCTTATTGGCTACAATAGTCCTGTCAGTGATGATAGACCGATCCCAGTACAACGTAACATGGTCATTTTCGAGAACTGGATCGGGCACATACTTGTAATACGGTACCTCAGAATCCAAAAGTTTATGTTTCAAAGCAAGTTGCTGGAGAATAATCCTGGGTACTTGGTTATGCCTTTCAAAATCAAAATCAAAAGTCATTTATTCAAATTAGGCTGAGAATCAGCTTTTCGAACGTCAAAGTACATGAGACAATCCCCCAAAACGCCCACCCTTCACCACTTCCTAGTGCTTTAGCTGGGAAGAAGAAGTGGCGGAACAAACTCCCCAGCAGCACAGCTGTCTGTTTAGTCGGATAGACTTGATTCTATACATACATAGGCAAAGTAATCAACATTACGAGACACGGAACTTAAACATTTGTCATTTATGTCAGCTAGCCATGCCAATATACCAACAATAAAATGAAAAATTAACTCAAGCACAAAAAATAAAATAGTAAACAAAGCATATACCAAAATAAAAGTCTCCTGGTACAAGTAGTCGCCGTTAGCGAAACGAGAACAACCAGAGATAATCTAGTTTCATGGACTCACCTGGACGGTGGCATCCCGACACATGTCAACCGGGCCGCCCTTAATTTATAGTTAAAGCCCATCATCGAAAACACCAATAAGTCCCTTTAAGGTCACTTTCTCAGTCCTCTATAGACCCCATAACTATTACCATAGATGTTCGCATGTCATATGTGGCATGTAAACGCTGCTTACGTCACCATTGCGCCATGACACCCGCTAGTGTGCGTTTGCATAGAATTACCCTACTGAACAGCGCATTGGGGCTAATGCTGTTTTTATATGCAAAACTTAGTTGTTTTGGTATGCGCAAATTGTTTTATCGATGTTTTTGGATAGTTCCGTTGTAGAGAATTGTTATTATGATGGAAGTGGCTACATATTGAATATGATGTTGTAATCAAATTCTTTAAAAACTATTTTTCTCAAGAGCTTGTTTAGAAATCTCTAAGTATTCTCCCTCCATTACACATTATTAAAGAGGTATTTCAGATCTAAGTATAACGTAACTATGAAAGAACTAATAAGCAGTAATTAATATGTCCATCAATATAATCATGATCTCATAATATAATCCTTAATCACATAGTTTTAATTCTTCAAAAAAAGAAAAAGGAAGGTAACGTAACACTTATTTTAAAACACTTTCCGTGTCTTAGGTAACAAAAAATCTTAAAACATAGCCTCCAGCTAGAACTGCCAAAAATAGTAAAGTAACACATAATGCGCAGGCGTTCCAAAACTATCAATCAATCAGGTAGAACGGGGTACGCCCTGAGAGGTCACGTGGGGTCAAACCAAACAAATGTTAAACAATGACCGGTTGCCTTCACATTGATTTCTCTATTTAGAAAGACGGCTCATAGATAAATGCGTGTATTCGTACCTGCCTAATGCGGTATTCTTATTGTATAATGACCCACAGTGCTCAAGACCGACTTACCAAGTAGTTAGCAGATATTTTTATATTTATGATATTATGGATATTTATACTCCATTTATTGAAAAAAGAAGCTCGTAGAAGCAGGAGTGCAAAACATTTTATTTCAAAGTTTAGTTATAACGTTTTTAGAGAGGTTTAAGACAGTACTAAATACACAAAATAAACAAAATGAAAGTCGTTTTATTTTAAATAATGGTTTATTTATAATAACGTCTTCATCACACATTGCAAGATTGGTTTAAGCTTCTTTTGCCTTTATATCAACTAAAGTATAGTTTCAATATATTGTTGGTATATTGCCGTGTGCTAGGTGCTAGTTGCCAGATGGCAAATAATTTAATTTAATGTTTTGTGTTTCCTGAGGTTAATTATTTACTACAATGTAGAATCAAACTCATCAACTAAACAGACAGTTGTGCTGCTGGGGAGTTTGTTGCGCCACTTCTTCTTCCCAGCTAAAGCACTAGGAAGTGGTGAAGGGCGGGCTTTTTGGGGGGACTTTCTTATGTTATTTTGACGTTCAAAAAGTGCCTCTCAGCCTAGTTTGGCTAAATGACTTTTTATTTTGAAAGAACTGAAACTACGAGACCATCATATAGCAATAAAAAAGAAGAAATAGCATCGCTAGATTGTACTTGAAAATTATCGTTGATGTTCCTGGTTGTGACCCGACTACAAACGTTTCAATAGCAAATTTTTCGTAAGAATGTTAACAAATTCTTGTCCTTAACTGTAATGTAATGGATAGGTCATGATGAGGCCATGACCGTGTCATCAATAACGCACGAAGCTGACCCAGACCTTGGTGACACGAGAACAAGGCTGTTACAGATGCGCAGACTACGAATCTACATAACAGTTTTGAGGCGATAAGATACGGGCATACCGGTTCCTTGAGCGCATTTTCTTATGGAAATTGTAACTATAGCAGTAAGAGAAAAATAAGAATAAAGAAAGAAACAATAAGTACGACTAACAGAGTTTAACACAACGGGACAAAATCATGAGTGATGAAATTGACTGGCATACTACCCAGCGCTTGCAAGGCAACTGCACCTAAATGCGATCTATTTCGTAAACTCCGGGAAATTAAGTGCTAAGCAAGTTGGTATGATACATCGATTAGCCGTATTATAGCCATACCAGTGAGAAATAATGACAGTTGTGTAATAAATACACAATTTAACTTCGGAAAATAGTTGATAGTCAATTTAACAATTAATTTCCTTGACCTTGCTTATTGGGTGTGTAAACTAACGAAATAACTGGGCACGCCACGATTGTGGCGGTAAGTCCCCTCTGAGAGGAGTGGCTTGAGAGGCGGCATGGCGTCCTCACCTTCCGCCTGACACAGGTCCTCACCGGACATGGCTGTTTCGGGAGGTTCCTGTTTCGGATAGGGCGGGAGGAAACCCCCGGGTGTTTCCATTGCGAAGATCGCCCTGAGGACACGGTGGAGCATACGATGGAGGTCTGCCCGGCTTGGGCGGAGCACCGCCGTGTCCTCGTGGAGGTGATCGGCGGCGGCGATCTCTCGCGTCCGACCCTGGTCCAGGTCATGGTATGGAGCGAGAGTGCATGTAGTGCGAGTGAGAGTGCAGAGAGTGAAGCAGTTATGCTCGCAAAGAGGGAGGCGGCGCACGTGAGGGTGATGCAGTACATGCGCCCTCACAGCCGTGGCCTTCGCAGGAGACGCCCTGGGCATCGGGAATCCCAGGCTGATTCCCGGCCACCGTAGGCGCGGGCTTGCGGACGGCGAGTAATGGGTAGCTCGCTGTCCAGTAAGGACCAAGCCCGGGTCGACGGCGCGTTGTGTTCCACGCGCGCCTCAAAGAGATGTCAGCAGCAACAGAAGGGGCAAGGGCCGATGCCTGCCAGGGGTGCGGGTTGTTCGAAAGAGATACGCGGCCCCTGGCATACAGGCAACTGAGGGAACACGGGTGGGTTTTAGTCAGTAAAAGTCTGACACGACCTCCCGCTCCACCCAGAACGGGAGAAGTTATTTGATGATTTCCGACGCAGAAAAAAAAAAAAAAAAACAAAAACTAACGAAATAAGTGCTAACCATTTTGCGGTTAATTTTGAAATAGTCTTCCTTCCAATGGCATCTTTGGTAATGGCCACGTAAAAATGTGACCTACTACTATTGCGAAATCGTATCGGTCTCGTGTCGTTGATTATAACTAACTGAAGCGAGCTATAATGAGTGGGTGTGTAAGTGAGGCATGTGCTTATATTATTAAACAAATAGTCATAATAACTCGAAGGAGGTCGTTCTCAATAACAGTTATTATTTCTAAGCTTAAGTAAGTGCGTGAGAATTATTATTGGGGTTCCACGAAGAAAAAAATAATGAAAAATATATACCATTTCCTTCCCCAGATCTTTTGCTTCATTTTCAATATCTTAAAAAAATCTTTGGTAGATATTTTAGACATCATAAGACTCACTCCACATTATATCCTGTTAGTTACGAACTTACGAGTACCATGTCACACTCTTTGTAATTTTTCAGTAAAAATATGCGTATTAGACACAAGACACCAGCATTCGAACTCGGATATCAAAAGTGTTCTGAACGTGGTTCTGAACAACTTTCTTGTTTTAGGGACTCCTCACAATTGGCAGGGTCTTATTGCGAAATTCTCTCGACCTATTTGCCTAATTTAGGAGTCAAATCCTTTATGACTGTGGCTAGTACTTGGCCCCATTATGCGGAACCATAAACCCTCATTGTACCATAACCGCTCTCCATATAATGACATCACACGTTGCGCTGTGCGCATCACGCGAGCGTTCGAATTGACCTTTATCGCGTGGACCCCCGACCCTATTTGTGAAATTTCGTAATAATGCCTGCAGTTATTGCTGACATTAAAAGAGGCTTAGATTTTTGGAGTTATAATTAGGGATTTCGTTAAATCTGGTTCATTAATATAACTGATATTTGTGATTACCAACTTGCCCCGGAAAGCAAATCTTTGGTCCCTATGGCTATCATTCGTGGATCTTTGACATTCGTTACGGGTCTTCAGAAGCCTGATAATCTGACAACCAGTCTTACCAAGCGATATTACCCAGTAACTGGGCTGTGGAGGTCAGATAAGCAAACGCTCTTTGTTTTCTTTATACCATATACAACCGACTTCCAGAAAAACACAACAAAGTGAAAAATAACTTTAATTTCGGAAGTTGGTGACTTAAGTTATGTATTTTAATTTTTTGTCACCGCCTTCCGAAACTAAAGTTATTTTTCACTTTGTAGTGTTTTTCTGGAAGTCGGTTGTTTGTTTTTTTTTAAGTTTTTATTTTTCACTTTTTAGTTATAGTACCTATCCCACAAAATTCGAAATTCCATCATTCTTGGGGTCAAAACAATGCAGATTTATGCGATAGCAGCAATCGCGGTTTGTTTGCTGTTATTTTTTGAAGAGTTCCGTTGCCTGTCTCCGAAACGCATTATCAAATCTATATGAAATTTAAATGGGACCATTTCGAAATTAACCCCTTTCAAACAAAAAAAGAATTTTGCAAATCCGTCTATATATGACGGAAATAACAACCTTCTTTTCTTCCTTCATCAGCTCAGCGTCATGAGATGGTGATGACCATTCGCAAATGTCTCAATAGCTTTAGAAAATATATGAAAACATTGTTAATACCTATAACATTTGAGGGTTGCCTTCGATTTCTCTGGGATTCCATCATCAGATCCTGACTTGGAGCCAATGGGACCACCTCAGGAGTATACTCTTTCAAGTAAAAAATGAATTTTGAGAATCGGTCTACAAATTGGAGAGAAATCGGTGAACATACATAAAAAGAAAATACATACAGTCAAACATAGAACCTCCCCCTTTTTTTAAGTCGGTTAAAAATACTGGTATTTAGCTACATCCAGTTTGACTGGAAGCGACCCCAATATAGTTAGGAAAGAGCTAGGCAGATGATGATTTCGAACATGAACATGCAATTGCTTACTGACGAACGTGGGCGTTGCTATCAAGTAAGACAGATGAACGCGCTGGTCAGACGGGCCTGTGTATGACATTGCAGAAAGTAGATTTCTACCTACAATTTGTAATAGACATTCCAGAGGACGCCGATGCCCATGTTCCCGATCCCTCTTTGACATCACTCTGTGATAGGGAGGGGGAATATTCTAAACCAAGGTAGTGAAATTAATTAAATTTATGATTTTAATGATTTCTGTGTTGTTTTTGAATTTTATAACGTAAATGGAGATTTCTCTGATATAAATGAATGGAATTGAATTGAAATGCACCTCATTGTTGAAACTCACTGGTACTCCATGCGTGGAAATAGTGATAGCAATGTGATGAAGTCGTGACGTGTTGCTCGTCTCACAAGATTTATGAGCTGTGAACGTTACGTGTTACTAATTAATGTAGGTTTTTATTTCTGTTTTTGAGTTACTGTTTATTCCGACAGATGTTTCTCCTTAGGGTTAAGGTGAAACCCCTGCTTAATACAACTACTGTAGGTACCTTGTAAATTCAAGTTCAATGTATACCTGCTTCCCCCCCAGTGGGGTTCCCGCATTGTCGTTGCGGGGGGGCTCAGTAACCGTGGTCACCCTCCCACGGTGAAGCGAAGAGGAACCCCAAGGTGGGGCCGCTCGTCAGGGCTTGTGCCTCCAAGCCGACGACGTAGCGGCCAAAAAGTAGTTTGCGGTGAGGTGCATCGCAGCTGAGGCGGGCCGCGATGTCGAATGGGAGGCATCACGGCTGAGAGTTACAGGCTGCGGCGGAGGAGGAGTGCCGGTACTTCTGAGTAGCGCTCTTCCCTTCCGTGGCCTGGACGGGGCCGCCACCGTTTGATGGCGGACGCGGTGGGGCCGCAGGGGAAGAAGAGTGTCGGTATAGCGTTGGCCGCTCTCCCTATCCCCTGCGGCCGAAAAGTGGTAGGCGGCGGGGCCACTGCTGACCCGTCGCAGGGGGACGTCAGCAGCAGCTGGTGGGGCTCGCAAAGGCCGATGCCTGCCAGGGGTGCGGGTTGTTCGAAAGAGATACCGCGGCCCCTGGCACACGGGCAGCTGAGAGAACATGGGTGGGTTTTAGTCAGTAAAAGTCTGACACGCCCTCCTGCTCCACCCAGAGCGGGAGAAGTCATTTGATGATTTCCCACCCACAAAAAAAAAAAAAATATATAACTGCTTGCATGTTGTGCAGCCTCTGTTGAAGACTCATTAGTCCTTTTATGAGATTTTCTACACTTCACAACTTTTGACTCTGAAACCAATTTGCTAAGGGCATGTCCCAAAATAAATGTGCAGCAACGATGTGTGTATGTTTGTTGCTATATTCTATAGTTTATCTATAAATATGTTTCCACAGCCAGTAACTTGCTTACTGGCAAAAATAGTAATGCAAGATCCTTCACAAAGAGCTATGTTGATTGTTCCAACCCAATATCACAAACACCTCCATCTTTTCTAAAATTATCTCTCAAACTAAAACAGTGATGGTATATAATTTATTAACTTCCCATGCAACAAGTCTTGCAACATTACACATATATCACAGACTGTGTTGCAGTAATTAGCAGCCTTACATGATGTAACGTCTGTAACGACCATTATAGACGGTAGTTACTTCTCTTTAGCTGCTATTAGGAGTTAAGAAGGCCAAGGGGTCAATGGCTAAATATTTTAGAATGTAAAAATACTTTTACAATAATTTGGAATTTGTTTCCAGATAGTTACAACCTGGGAGTCTGCAGGTCATGAATAAGCAGATTTCTACATTCCATCGCGCGCTGTTGTCAAACATACCTGCCTACTATTATGTGAGATAAAGGTCAAATTCAAGCCATTAACAAACAATATATCCTATGAAACCCAGCTAAATATGGCTCTTTTTAAGACTAAACAATGAACTCGTGAACATTTGTGATCGCTGTGGAGTCATGCGACCCATTTACACGATACGATTTAATTACCTGTAACATACTATAAATAAAAACAACAATAAAAGTAAATACTCAATAGTTTATTTGAGTTTGTTGCGCCACTTCTTCTTCGCAGCTAAAGCACTTGAGAAAGTTGAGGAAGTGGTGAAGGGCGGGCGTTTTGGGGGACTGTCTCATGTAATTTTGTCGTTCAAAAAGAGCTGACTCTCAGCCTAGTTTGAATAAATGACTTTTGATTATTATTTTTTTTGTTTGCATTCCACAAAGTGTACTTCCACGAGTTAGTACCTAACTTAAAAATATATGTGATCACTGTGGATCATTGTATCGGGCACAGCAGAATAGTTTATTTATTTATTAATAACCAACTTATATTAACAATTTGCACCACTCAATCAAGTTATCGGTCAATACAAGTTATTACACATACAATCATAGAAACATAGAACAAGGTTAAATTACACATAAAACTAGACAAAAATAGAAGAGATTAAACGATTGAACAAAATTAGTCAAAATAATGTAAAAGTAGATAACATTAGGTACAATTAGATAACATCGGTTAAAATTTAATAAAATTAGATAGAACTAGGATAAAATTATGATACAAAATCATTGATAAGTAACAAGATGAAATTGGGATACAGAATTATTAATAACAAGATAAAATCGGGACACAAAATTGTTAATAACAACATATTATTATTATTTTTTTAAAGTTGCCCCACTCTAGGAATGACTCCTGTATTGTGGGTGCATTTACAAACATTTAAATACACATACACAAACAGCCAGACCCGGAACAACTACTTGTAGGTCATACAAATATTTGTTCCGTGCAGGAATCGAACCCGCTACACGCAGCACAGCAGTCAATCGCTTAACCACTGCGCAAACCGTGCTGTCAATTAATTTACTCCAT
The DNA here is from genome assembly GCA_949091785.1 of Polymixis lichenea. NCBI lineage: Eukaryota > Metazoa > Arthropoda > Insecta > Lepidoptera > Noctuidae > Polymixis > Polymixis lichenea. Next base: position 1,671,733 of record OX420944.1, read on the forward strand.
AGAGATTGTACTGGAAGTGACAATGGACTCCAGGTATCGAGTAGCCGTGTTCAGGAATCTCAGTTCAGTACTCGCGAAAACGCCTAAGGATTCGTCATATCACAAAATGTTGTTAATATGGGTGAGGGCTTGACACAATGGACTGGTCTTGAGGGTTATGGTACAGCTTTGCGGTATCGAAAAAAGGGGACGTTGGCGAGGGCGAAGCGTGTGTCTAATAGGTGGTGGGATGCTAAAGGGGATGTACTGTAGTAACAAGGAATTGTAGTCGGTACCACGAATTCATCATATCAGCGGCAAGACATCCACTACTGGACATAAGCCTCCCCCAAAAGGGGGGGGGGGATTTGCCATAATCGCCACGCTTGGCATGCGGGTTAGTGATCGCAGTATTATGGTAAAATGTATAGAGAACGCTGCTGCCCATACTCTAGTAAGTCCCTTGGTCGCGTTCTATGACACCCACGGGAAGAAATGGGATGGTGCTATTCTTTTACGTCCGGCATCACACGGCAGCCACGAATTAAGCGGATGAAATACTTGACCAGACTAAGGTTTCACCTAACTTCTAAACTTTGGTACCCCACCATACCTAGCACAAATGGTGTAGGGTAGATGTACGGGTATAAATAACCATAAAGTTTAAAGTAGAAGAGAAGAAGCTTAAAGTCAAAGTCAAAGTCAAAGCATTTATTTCAAATAGGCACTTAAAAGGCACTTTTGAACGTCAACATTTACATTAAAATAGAATTGATTCTAGTCGCTCCTTCCAAAATGTAGTTTCGTATGGAGAAGAATGGGCAAGAAACTCCACCGTTACTCTTTTAAAATGATTTAACTACAATATTTAACATACAGTCATTGTGTAATTATGTGTGAAAACGATGCATCCAGAACAAAATTACTGTACCAAAATAGGTAAAAATAATGAAATTGAAGCAATTACAGATAAATTAATTTTATGATAAATACATGGTGCCCACAAATTTTACAAACATTGTAAAAGTAAACATACAATTTTCCTAGAATATTAACAAGTATGTAATCAGTCAGTGTGTGAGTTAAAGTAATCACTGAGTGTAATCAATGTCATAGATATAATTAATTACATAATTCATAAATAATTAAAAAACTATGCTTATTGTTTAATTATGTTTTTGATACATGTAAATGTATAAAATATATGGATATAGGGACTATAACCTACGTAGCTAAAAGTTATTTGTTGCCTCGATTTTATTGCACGTCACAGGCAAGAAACTTGCTACGTGTAAATTGAGCTTTAAAATAATGTTGTTTCAACAAGCACCAGCTCATACTACAATGTGACTGATGAGTCAATACTGGTAAGATAACGCGGTTGTCACCACCCCTGTCAATCAACACGCCAGTAGCCGCTACCGATACAATCTACACGCTCTTTATCACCCAGATAATAATCTTAATGAACCAATAAAGTATGTCCTGAATACCTTCCGAATTCGTAATCAATCCTATTCGTTGGCGACGGCAATTTATCACGATCGTTAAAAATAAACCGGTTTACAGAACTTTCAACTGATTTTGATTGAATTTATTTTAATTTGCATCAAAATGGAGCAAGTTTTTTCCATTAAAAATTACGTCGTTTTGTTTCTTTGACGTGATAATATTATATCATAAACTAGCGTCGTGAAAGACTAAATTTTGTTTTCCCTGACACACCTGTCGCATCGCATCCCGTGCCTGCGCTAGTAGGTAACTCGTTGAGTTTTTTGTTTCTGCTCGACTCCTAAGGGTGTCAGACGTAGCGGGATGGTAAGTCTGCCTAAAGCCTTCTTTAAAGATTGCTCTATCAAATGCAGAACGAATTTTTCAAATCTGACTGCTCCAGAGATTATCGTTCAAACAAACATACAAACTCTTCAGCTGTGTTATTAATTTTATAAAGTACTAGCTTCTGCTTGCGACTTCGTTCGCGTCAAATTTCTTGCACCTCCGAACCACGCCGTCGCCGCGTCGCTTCGAATCGCCCGCCCGTGCGACTACTTCGTATTCGTGACTTTTTTCTATTTGCTAAGCTCCTAAAGGTCTTAGCGTGATGTTATTAGCGTATAGCCTTTCTCGATAAATGGGCTATACAACACTAAAAGAATATTTCAATTCGAACCAGTAGTTCTTGAGATTAGCGCGTTTAACCAAACAAACAAACTCTTCAGCTTTATAATATTAAGTATAGATGATAGCTATACCTATTGGGTCACTATCGACTGGACACTTGCACAATAAAAGCTCACAAAACATAAAAGTTCAAAATTAAATGATGATGTAAAACAAATAACGATCACGAAAGCGGTCAGGAGGTTAGTTCGCACCTCTTTGTAACATATTATGTGACATTACTTACGCTTACTAGAGAATGGGCAGCAGCGTTCTCTATGCATTTTACCACGATACTGCGATCGCTAACCTGCCTGCCAAGCGTGGCGATTATAGTGAAACCACCCTTTTGGGGGCCCTAGTGGACGTCTTTCGGCTGAAATAATGATGATAATGATGTGACGTTTGGTGAGGCCTATGTAGCCATCATCAAGTGATTTTTTTTTAATATTTTTATTACTAAATGGGCCCACTCTTGACCTCGATCACGCCTGATGGAAAGCGATTGATAAGGTCGAAAATGTATGTCCATAAGGAAAGATCAAACAACCACAATCACACATGGTCAACACAATGATGGGTATTCGGTCACAAATAGGTAAGCACCATGCTGCTGTGAATGTCAGATGACATTAGATAATATGTCTAGGACAAGGTAAAGCTTGGGTAATTTCATCTAGAAGAGTATTTGATCGACATACCTAATACAATAATAATATTGATCCATTCATTATCATCATCATTTCAGCCGAAAGACGTCCACTGCTGGACATAAGCCTGCTCCAAAAGGGGGGTTTTGCCATAATCGCCACGCTTGGCAGGCGGGTTGGCGATCGCAGTTTGGTGGTAAAATGCATAGAGAACGCTGCTGCCCATTCTCTAGTAAGTCCCTTAGTCGCCTTCTACGACACCCGCTGGAAGAAATGGAATGGTGCTATTCTTTTACGTCCGGCACCACACGGAACAAGGTAAAGCTTGGGTAATTTCATCTGAATGCAGTGAACCAAAACAAATACGTTTACCAGCATATTTGACCTATGGATCCCAGACAAGGTCTAAATATTTAACCACTACGTGGAGCCCTAACATAGTCGGAAGGCATGGCATACCCCGTAGAAGATGGTGGGACGATATGGTGAAGACACACGACCAGTGCTCCAGTTTAGCCCTGGATTGAAAGAGCTGGAAGTCATGGGAGGGCTTTTGCCCAGCAGTGGGATGATGCAGGCTATTAATAACAGCAACATATTTCGCTATTGACAGTCCAAAGGTAAATAAAGTTCATAGTGGAAAATCCAGTCATGTTTTTTTTAAACTTCCATTACATACCAAACAGCGTTATTTATCACTTTATATAGATAACCTTATTTAAAACGGGCTATTATTAATTAAATTATTAATAAAAATGCCAATTCTCACGACTGTGGCTATATTTAGAGCACTTTTACTCTCTCCTTTCATAACGAAGCTTGTGAATTGTATTATGTCACCGCTGACATTCACATAACATGTAACTTAATAGGCTTTAGCATAAGTTACTGTTAAGCACGCTTACCTACTGATCTGATCGGTATTTATACACTTACTTACGACACTCTCAAACACTTGACTTTAGCGTCGAATGTGTTTCAGGGTCAAGTTCAACACAAACTTGAAAGAAGAGAGATACTTGCCACTTTTTGATCAGAACTGGCATTATTACTGCATTAAGTTTCTGCTAGGAGCTCTTTCAATCTTTCAGTGTTCTAATTATGTAGGTACTTTATAACTATAAAATTATTATTGATGGCTAACTGCCGATTTATAGTACATTTAGTGCGCAGTGGGGCTAGAACGCACGCACCGTAAATTCGAAAGATTTTCTAATAAGCGATGCTCGTTTCGCACTAAATAAATATTGATTTATGGCCTTTAAGTTAATGTTATGTTTTTAGTCTATGGGTGACGGTTTTTAGTGTTTTGTAAATGGTCTACGCAAATGTCCTGCAGATCTGGTAGCGTCGTGTGACGGGTTGTTGATCTCCTCGATAGGTTTGAGCTACACGCCTACACGATGACTGATACATACATGCCGTCTGTTGGGCCAGGTCAGCAGAAAGCTGCAATGGCTCTTTCTTCAGAAGGCCCTTCCAGACATGGCCCTGCATTGTTAGACTCACATAAAATCCTAATAATATAATGTTTGGACTTTAAAAGAAACCATGACCTTTGAGTTTGTTTCGGCATTTATTCTCAGGAATTAGACAGCTAGGAAAACCAGACACCATCTAGATATAAAATATTATCGTGTAAAGTGTCTGAAAAGGTCTAATTACTTAATGTCTACTTCTTTATTTTTTTAGTGCATGAGATTTTTAGTACGTGCCATCCCATGGCTAATCGCTTAGTAAAAAAGTGCACCAGTCTGTTTTTGTATGTCTTGCACAATAATAATTTATTTTAATTGATATAAAGAACTTACATAGCATAGATGGACGGCCATGTCAATATTATACTTAAATAAGGCTAAGTAGCTACAGTATTTTTGTGCCTAAATCTTGAAAGCCTCGTTGAATATATTTAACTAGATAAGTAGATCTTTCAAGTACTTATAATATGGTTGACTAACAAGATCTTATTATATCCCCAAAAAGGTTCGCACAAAGAACAAAAAGTCTCTAAGAAAGTAAGTACCTACTTACAGATAAAAGGTTTGATTCAATTATCCTTTTTTTTTCAAACATACAGCTTAAGTAGGTATTACTAAAACTGTGATATTCCACTAAGAGCATTGATTTGAATGACAGTTGACCAAACTGTCAAAGGATTCAAAACATTAGCTTTATGGAAGATTAAGCAAAATAAATACTTAGTTCATTGTCTTTTATTTCTTTATTTATTCTTTATTATACACCACAAACATACATTACGGGATGTCGTTGGTAATCTTTTCATAAGTAGATAGATATAAGAATTTCCAGCATTTTCCTTCGCCTCACCAGTGTAAGCTACAGTCTGACAAACACCACTATCCGTTGGACAAGCACGTAACCCTCGTAATAAAAAAATACAGTAACTTCAGTTACCTAGATACTGTTTAATTGAAGCACTGTGTTTTTATTGACAAGTCGTATCATAACGTCTGACCGCAGACCGTTAGGCAGAGGTGTACCAGTAGGACACGCACATTTTATTTATTAGGCTTTGTTGTACACCAGAAAATACATAACAAAAATAAATAATGTCTCTCAAAAGTCATGACCTTCCAACAGTACCTACCGGTTCCATTCAAAACCCCTATATGAAAGTGGTCAAGTTCTTACAGTGAGACAACTATATCTTCTCAATCTCACAATGACACAGCATTCAATTACACCGATAAATCAAGAAACCAAACACAAAAGAACCACCCGTAATGTATGTCGCGCAGTCAAATGTAAGACCGCATCCGCTCGACGGCAACGCCTGTACCTAGCTACTTATATTTATAATAAATTAAATTAAATTATCAAATTCAACCCACTTACAAAAAACGAAACTAAAATGAAACTTAACACATGGCTTAAAACACTGGACTACTCACAGACGGAAAACATAGTTAAAGAACAATACTCGTAATAACTAAATAGTAATGTACGCAAACGAAGTCTTTGATCTAATACAAAGTACAACCACCAATCACAGTCACTCAGAAACACACACAGACACACACACACACACACACACACCACACACATAATACAACACACTCATACATAATCACCAAAAACGCACACACACGCAAACCCACACAAGAGCAAGCATGTACTAAATTCTATCAATGTTACACATACACGTTCATAAATTGTTAATGTTCCACAAGCGGGTGAAGACACTGACACCACCACTGTAACACAGATACCACCTAGCTCAGGAGTCAGGGCTTCAATTGATAGTCACACCTGCTTTACGTCAATAAAACATTTATTATTATTATTTTGACATTTATTTTATATTCTCGGCTAGCCGGAATATCTGATAACACGGACCTAGGCCAAGTGATTATCAGATGGATTAAGTCCGGATTATTATTAAATACATTTAACTCTACAAAAACATACCTACGTTTTGCCAGTCATGTTTTTTTTTGGGTGGGAAATCATCAAATGACTTCTCCCGCTCTGGGTGGAGCAGCAGGGCGTCTCAGACTTTTACTGACTAAAACCCACCCGTGTTCCCTCAGTTGCCTGTGTGCCAGGGGCGACGGTATCTCTTTCGAACAACCCGCACCCCTGGCAGGCATCGGCCCTTGCGGGCCCCATCAGTTGCTGCTGACATCTCTTTGAGGCGCACGTGGACCACAACGCGCCGTCGACCCGGGCTTGGTCCTTACCGGACAGCGAGCAACCCATTACTCGCCGTCCGCAAGCCCGTGCCTACGGTGGCCGGGAATCAGCCTGGGATTCCCGACGCCCAGGGCGTCTCCTGCGAAGGCAACGGCCGTGAGGGCGCATGTACTGCATCTCCCTCATGTGCGCCGCCTCCATCTTTTGCCAGTCATGTTTAAATTCCATGTAACAGGGGGTGAGCCTATTAACATCTACTGAGAAATTCTGGATGGAAAAACCCATTAGCGCTTGTAAAGCAGGGTGGATTGACCTCACCAACCCTTTTCAACCTCTACATGGACGCGCTGATCATCGCGCTCAGCAGTCAGCATGTTGGCTGCCACGTAGATGGTGCCTGCGTCAACAATCTTAGTTATGCCGATGACATGGTGCTGCTGAGCGAGTTAATCTGTGGCCTGAGGAAATTGTTACAGGTTGTGAGGAGTACGCGGTTAGGCATGGACTCAAATACAATGTTGTCAAGAGTCAATGCATGGTATTTGGGCCAGCGGTGCTAAATGCTTCGAATATGTACCACCTGTCTGTCTGAATGGTGTTCCGCTAGACAGAGTGGATCAGTTCAAATACTCGGGTATATAGATCTCAAGGATCATGCTGACATCGAACGGGAGCGGAGAGCTTTGTCGAAAAGGGCAAATATGCTTGCTCGCAGGTATAGGTATTGCACCTCACTGTACACGTGCAGCCAGTGGGCTCGCTACACACAAGCGTCCTACAACGCCCTCCGCGTCCAGTACAATAACGCATTCAAGGCGGTGTTGAGGCGACCCCGCTTCTGCAGCGGTTCGGGCATGTTTGCGGAAGCGCGCACCGACTGTTTTCACACCACCATGCGCAAGCGGTGCGCGCCCTTAGTGCGTGGGGTGCGGGCCAGCTCCAATACTGTCCTGGCAATAATCGCTGGGCGATTTCACTGCCCCTATATACGATAATGCTGCAACAGACATATGTAGCCTTTGATTTTTAACCGACTTCAAAAAGGAGGAGGTTCTCAATTCGACTGTATGTCTTATTTTTTATGTTTGTTACCTCAGAACTTTCGACTGGGTGAACCGAGTTTGATGATTCTTTTTTTATTTGAAAGCTAGTGCTTTCCGTGTGGTCCCATTTCCATTTCATATAGATCTGATGATGCGTTTCGGAGACAGACAACGGAACTCTTCAAATAATAACAGCAAATAAACCGCGATTGCTGCTATCGCATAAATATGCATTGTTTTGACCCCAAGGATGAAGAAATTTCGAATTAGTGGGGTAGGTACTGTAACTAAAAAGTGAAAAATATTTTTTTTTTCCAAAAAAAAAACAACCAGAAGAAGTCAGTTGTTTTTTTTTGGAAAAAGTTTTTATAATACCGTAATTATAATGATACTGACTTAATACTGATAATAACTTCTTTGTATTGTTTTGTTTATATGTGCAACTTTACTGTGAATTTTGACATTTTATTGAAATTCTAGTTCTGTGACACTTTGACATGTTATTTTATTACAATTTTGTGACTTTTTATTTTAAATTTTTACGCTGATAATTTATTCTTCTCTGTGGCAGCATTGTGAAATTTGTTTTATTTTTTATTTGTAATATGGATTTTGCCTGAAATAAATTTATTTTATTTTTATTTTATTAGACAAAAGAGGATTGTAAACAAAATCATCACAATTTAAACTGGAGCATCATTGACTCATAGCACCATTCACAAAGCAGGTTGTTCTCAACCGCAGCACATTTCAATCACTACAACACCACCCGAGGTTCCGCTCACTATGGCTTTAGCTGTTTGAAAGTATCGCACTGACTTAGAAAGGATATTAACATTATCTTCTTATATAATTTCAGATAGGTCTTTATATGTGTTATGTGAACCTAAACATTTTGCAGAAAGCTGTCTGTGATGCCAACGAGAAGAATGCTTTTAAAAAATGCATTTTTTTAGTGAATCAGTTGAGTTAAATAATTACAAATCAATTTATGAATGAATCTTTTCGATTGAGCAAAGATGAAATAGCTTTAAAACATAAATTAATCTTTTTAATACATTTGCATACGTTAAAGTAAGAGGGCATTCTTCAGCTTACAATTGTGAATGTGATGAAACTATATAGCTATAGCTGATAATACCTACTAAGGAATTGCTACGTTAGAATCAAAATCAAAATCAAAATCAAAAAGTCATTTATTCAAACTAGGCTGAGAGTCAGCACTTTTTGAACGTCAAAATTACATTAGACAGTCCCCCCAAAACGCCCGCCCTTCACCACTTCCTAGTGCTTTAGCTGGGAAGAAGAAGTGGCGCAACAAAGTCCCCAGCAGCACAGCTGTCTGTTAAGTTAGAAGAACTTGATTCTATACAATAGTGGGTAATTAACATTACGAAACACAAAAACATTAAATTTGCCATATCTCAGCTAGCACAGGCTTATATACCAACAAAACATTGAAAACATAGTACAGGCAAATAAAATAAACCAACACATGAACTAATATAATTATATAACCTGTCAGTAGTCAAGCTAATACTGGTGAAAGAACATGAACATTGTCTTGAGTTAATCACAGCGACCAACAATTATTATCGTTTAAGTAGTCGTTGACAGAATAGTAAGCCTTTGAACAGAGGGTGGATTTAACTTTAACTTTAAACGCATTAAAATGCAAATCTAGCAAAGAAGAGGGGAGCTTGTTATAAAAAGTTATACCAAGACCAACAAAAGAGTTATGAACCTTATGAAGCCGGTGAAAGGGAACACGTAGTTTGTCCTTATTCTAGTATTAATATTATGAATATCACTGTTTTTAGTATACAAGTGTATATTTTGCCTGATATATAAGATGTTGGCCAAGATGAATTGCGATGCGACCGTGAGAATCCCAATATCCTTAAAAAAATCTCTCAGAGAAACTCTAGCACCTAGTTGGTAAATGGCTCGAACAGCTCGTTTTTGAAGAACACAAATATTTTGAATGTCAGCTGCTTTGCCCCACAGCAGAATGCCGTAGGACATAACACTATGAAAATAACTAAAATAAACTAACCGAGCTGTATCAACGTCAGTGTATTGTCTTACTTTTCTGACGGCGTAGGCAGCCGAACTGAGCCTTCCCGCTAGGCTTGATATATGTAATCCCCACTGAAGTTTGGCATCTACTGTTAAGCCCAGAAAAACTACCGAGTCTACAGTTTCCAGCACCTCATTTTCTAAGACGATGTTAGGTCCTAGATTCTTAACATTCGGTAAGGCGAACTTGATACATTTCGTTTTCTTGGCATTGAGAACTAGGTTATTTGTGGTAAACCAATCCGCAACCACTGAAAGTGCACTGTTTACGTCGTCAAAATCTTGTCTGTTCCTGTCTACTTTAAAGATAAGAGAGGTATCATCAGCAAACAGCACAACGTCACAGATACTCTTTAAATAGTATGGTAAGTCATTAATATACACTAAGAATAAGAATGGTCCTAGTATTGAGCCTTGAGGTACACGTAACTGAACTTACCAGTTCAGTTACGTGTACCTCTGGGCTACCGCCCGGAAGATTTCACACCATTAACATCTACACATTGGTGCCTATTTTGCAAATAAGAACTTATTACATTGAGAGCTTCGTTTTGAACACCGTAATGACGTAGTTTACGCAATAGCGTGTCATGGTGCACCCAATCAAAGGCTTAGGCTTAGGCTTAGGTTAGATTATGGCTTCGACACACTTGTTTTTGTGATTAATTTTAAAATAACACTTATTATTATAATAATTATTTATAATTTATCAAGATCTAAGGATCAATAAATTTAAATCATTCATTAAACGTAAGTTGTGCCTGAAAGCCCTTTATACCGTTAAAGGTTATATTGAGGACAAAAAAGCTTGGGATTGACCTGCTCCAATTTTTGCATACTAAATGTTTATTTTTTTGTTATGTTTTCTCAAACTAAAAAAAACCTTTTTGACATTTGATAATTATTATATACACTTTGACATGAATATATACTTTGAGAATTATAATATTATTTTTGTTTTAATTATTGTGAATGTGAGGACTATCTGGGTCATATTTTTTTTGTGTTTTTTGTTTGTGTTTCATCTCTTTTTCAATTAGTTTTAATATTAATCTGGCAGTTTGAGTATTATATGCGGCCTACCCATTTGGGTACGACGATTTGACGAACAATACCAAAGACAGGACAAATGTCTTCCCTTTGGTATTGTACCAAAGGCAAGACATTTATCCTGTCGTTGGTATTGTTCGTCAAATCGTTGAGCTCCTCAAGTTCTGAGTTGAGCTGTATGATTACTGATAAAAGCGTGCACTGATTGGACAGGTCCACTCAATCTGTGCGGTTCTTTCCTCAAAAGACCATTTCAGACACCAATCTACATGGTCTTCACATGATGTGACTAAGATTATGTCTGGACTTTAAAAGAGACTGTGACCTCTAAGTTTGTTTCGGCCTTTCTTCTCAGAGTAGTCAGATAGGAAACGCCGACCTCATCTAGTTTAAAAAAATGTGATTGACGTGTAAAAGTGTTTGCACAAACCTACTTACAGAAATAAAATCATTTATCCTTTATTTCAGGCCCATAAAACACAATACCTTAAAAAGTATTGAATAAAAATGAATACCCATTTCCCTTGATAGGCATCACACGTGAACCGCTGGACCAATTTTTCTCATTATTTATTTTTTTGTGTTTGTTATTGTCAGGAGAAGGTTCTCATGAAAGAAAAAATTTAAAAAGTTGCGCGTAACATTAGAAAATTTAAGAAAACTTAACGATCATTTTAACTTTTCTAATATATACCAATGCGAATTAGATATTCATAGTTAAGACGGGACAACGTCTGTCGGGTCAGTTAGTATAAGTATAAAACAATATAAACTACTATACATTACTATAAACTAATGCATATTTTATACAACAATCTTAAAAACTACTGCACACGAAGTAACGGTGTCATGTTACGCTGCGAGGTGTCGCATATCTGGCCGCGGAAACAGCACACATTTCGGCCAAAACTCTTCCTTGAGGAAGGTCACTAAATGGTGAGTCGGAACGCGCACCACGTATGACTTGAAGTTGGTGTTATGGCGCGCCTTCAACTTCTCCACCCTCAAAGTCTAGTTGGTCTTCACCCGTATGTACTCTACGATGTCCTCAGTCTTCGTAGAGTGGTGCAAACGGGACAACACCAAACACCACCAAAACCATAAAATGTAGGCTACCTAATTCAGGCATAACACCACAATACACCACACTCGACACTCGTAGCCTCATTTGCTAAAACAAACAAAAAACAATCAATAAAAACAAAATAAGTTACCATAATCTATCAATCACCCGGGTCACAGTGCACACACTGACGCAACAGCCAGACAAAATGCTCAGACTTCACACCGTGCGCTGCCTGCACAGTGCCCAGTAAATTGATTACCCGCAGTCACAGTCCACCGTGAAATGCTTACGTCACGCGTCACGTGGTAACGCAATATTCATTACCGTTAGTTGTTTGCACGGTGTGTGTTTGTTGGGCTATGCCACTAAACCGCTGGGTCAATTCTGATTAAGGTTACATGTGAGAGTCGCGTAATAAGTAAAAAACGTGTTTTTAGGGAACTTAGGTGAAATCTTACACAAACACCGAGATAATGCTACCGATCCATCGTATACTTTACACGCTGAGCTTAAAATATTAACGAATAAGCCGTTCGTGCCCTCAAAAACATGAAATATGTCCAAGAAATTATTTACCTAAAAGATAAGTACGACAAAAATACTGATTTATTTTCAAAAATTACGCACACTTCTGTTTTCATTCTATTTTACTATAACACATCTGAAACAGTTAATAGGTAATATCTTTTGATTTGTTAAGTTTCAGAAATAATCCATGCTAAGTTTAAATAGAAAATTCAACAATACCGGTTGTGACTGTCTATAAATTAACATCAAAATAAGTGTCGCAACAACTTCAAAACAACAACATGAGTAATATGAGCATTATACAGAAAATCGATTCAATATAATAGCATAGCAGGTACTGCGAAATGTGCAGACACGCAAATAAATATTTTTTACCCTAGTTAAATCGAAATGCCTTTCAATAAAACAGAACCGAGGTAATGGTTCAGCTATGTTTGAAGAAACAGGGGTTAGGTTTTTTGAGAGACAGTGTCCAGTAGGTACTTCCACCCATACCACGTCACTTCACATATTAGGGTAAGCCAATACGGATAGACGACCTACTTAATACCACGATAGACCTACGGGTCCTTTATTTCATACCAAGGTACATACGAATTATGTAAGCATGAAAAACCAAACAACGACAATTTTGATATTGCAGCTATGAAAATATAACGTTATTTTGTCAGACTCACTCTCTTGACCGATATAGCCCGAAGAATTGCCAAACTTAAGTAGCAGTGGGCAGGGCACATTTGCAGTACAGATGGCCAATGGGGTCGGAAGGTTCTGGAGTGGCGACCGCGTACCGGAAGACGTAGAGTATGAAGGCCTCCCACAAGGTGGACCGATGACATTGTGAGGGCCGCAGGAGTCCGCTGGATGCGGGAAACACAGAACCGGCCGAAGTGGTGGAGCTTGGGGGTGCTATGTCCGGCAGTGGACGTCTTTTGGCTGAAACGATGATGGTGATGACACTATCTTGTATTTCTGATATTTTTGGTCTGTGCCTTCTTTCATGAACAACAACTAAGTTTTACTATTATGCAAATAAATAAAGAGAAATACAGTACGCTAAATTATAAATAAACATGTTTGATAGGTACAGTCTTTAAATTACAAAACCAAAATCAACCTCACAAAATAAACAATATTCTACACTTTGTCCACGCCACAACAACTTTACCCACAGTGTGAGTAATAAATTGAACCAGCAATTTGTAATAGATATCGTGCAATGGATCGTATCATTAGATTCCCATATTAGGTGCCTATTTAATATAATAAAGCCATTCATTTCAGTAAAAACAGTGTTCCAATTGATGATTACTTATGTGCAAGCCTTTATGCCTACGGTGTGAATATTAATAAGGTTTGCCTTAATTGCCTTAAACATTATTTCAGAAGAGAACTGCTAAACTGTCAAAGTAAGTAAAGAAAAAAGGAAAGTTGGCAGTGTGTGGGGCACAACAAGTTCTGTGTTGGGCGGAAAGTGGAAAGGCGGAGCCTGGGCCTCCCACAAGGTAAATCTCAAGCTGAAGGTCGCGGCAATCCGCTGGATACGAGAAGCACACGACTAGCCGTCGTGGCGATGCATGGAGGAGGCCTATGTCCAGCAATGGATCATCTTTCGGCTAAATGATGATGATTATTGTGGATAGTAGCACCCTTTGAATTACAAGAGACTGTAGCTAACATTCTATGTGTTCATGTTCGTGAAGGGCTTATTTCAGTTTCTGAATTGTTATCTAATTTCGTTTTAATTACGGACGGTTTTAACGTGCACGTCTTTTTACATCGTTCTCACATTGGTAATTCAACATAATTGATGTAACCAAATTTTTTGTAACAATATTATGATTTAAAAGAGTGCCTGTAAATGGTTTATTTGAAATAAATGCTTTGAGTTTGGGTTTGTGTATATCATCGGGATACGGGCATACTCTAGTATTATGTCATATATTTTAATATTCGTATGCTTTTTCTGGAAATTACGCATTGTCAATGTGGGCTTCGAAATAAGAACATCGAGATTTGTACGTGTCTAATAAATCAAGTAGCTAGGCGTTATAGTATGAGAAATCAAAGGCTTACAGCTTCACTGACATTATTAAGACAATAAGTTTCATTATAAATGATCGCTATCACGCGCAATAAGGTCAATTAATATTCAAACTAATTGTTATCATTACCTGCTTGTTTATTTATAATAGCTTAGAACAAAAGCCACTATAAAACCAAAGAGTAGATACTCCATCAGAGTTACATCACGGTATTGTTCGCAAGCGTATTGGCATAACCGGGCGCAAACCCAGTATCTGTACTGTTACTGGAAAATTCCAGACAGAAAAATCAAATAACACTTTTCCCGACCTGAGGATGTGTGGACTTTTGACCGAAGGGTCTACGCAAGAGAAGATCTTTGAGGCTCCGTTAGCAAAACTGTGAGGGTGTTCGACAAGAGATGGATAGCATCATCCTGCTGATTTCTTGACCATCTGAATGACCGTCAGTTGAACGTGGCGATGATTGCCCCCTGAAAAACGTCATTTAGAGGTTTACCAATATCAAAAATGTGTATTTTAAAACTGCCGACTTTAAAAAAAACACTGTTGGAAGTTGGTTGTTTTTTAAATAAACTTTGATTTTTCACTTTTTAGTTTTGTTACCTACCCCAAACAAATTCTACAAAATAAGAATTTAAAACAGTATAAGTATCTTGTTTTTTGTATGTACTAGGTACCTAACTAACATAACCCTATAATAGTGAGTTCACGCTTTTTCCTAGAACATAAAGAACCACAAACGACGTCAATAAAACTAGCGAGGCTGTTGACACCTACATGACGCATCGTCACGACTCCAGATATTATCTTAGTTAAGGAGGCTCTGCCAAGGTTCATCTCACCGTTTTTGGCACAAGTGATGTTATTGACACATTGCACATCTTCCTGTGAACGTCCTTCATTGACATGAATCGTGATATTTTGTCATAAATGATGTCATTGCATTAGATAATGGTCTTGATCTGTGGACCTCCACAGTAGCTTTGCTAGTCTTACTTTATCAGTTTCTTCTTTATGGCGTGTTGACGGTAAACTGAATGCACCAGCGTCCATCAGTTCCAGTTTCCAGTTTATCGACTTTGGTTACAGTATGATGTTAATGATAGCCAGATTTGGAAGCAGTTATTATGGACATGATAATTTGCAACTATATCTGTGAATGAAGGACACATAAATGGTACATCCTAAAGATGAAGAAAGAGAAGAGAAGAAATAGAGAGGAGGGAGAAGAGAGACTGCTTCTATGTCTGCGCACACACTTGTGCAATATAATATTTCCCGCGCCGAAGGCTGTCTCCGTTGAGGTTGGCAGTCATGGCCAAAATACGGTCTGGAGGACTATAAATACATCCTAAATGGACACGTGACCTATGATAAGGAAACTGCCATAATCACTGTGATTGGTGATAACTGCAGTAACCTGCAGTTATTATCAGGTCACAAATGCACACTACCCATCATCAACCACACGGAACTTGAATTTCGGCTATTTGAAAATAACTGATAACAGACTAATAACGAAGATGGTTTGTCATCCAATTTCAAGTCTAGATCTTCACTAATCGCCTTTTAAACTGAACTATTGTATGTCCAAAAACAATCAACTTTACAGATCTACATAATAGCTAGAAAACAATGCTATATTCAGCACTTGAAAGGCATAAAAAAGTTAATAAGACGCTGTAAATGCATTGCAGAATTTGCAGAATGTCTTTAAGTTTGCGCGTGGGCATCTGTTGACGCGACATCACAGTGAATACAAACTGCCACATTAGACTAGAACTTGAGACCAATAATTTATTTCGCTGTTCTACAGATTAGAACCGGAACTGCTGCTCAAACACCGAAAATCACGTGCATTGAGTAACCCTCCTTTTTGCTTCGCAGTAGTCGGGTAAAAATTTACATCCTGGCAACGTCCGGAATGAGTGTAGTCATTCAGTGATTAGGCCCATTGTTTTTTAATTTATCTTCCTTTGTAACTATCATTACAACCGGGCTCTTCTGTAAAAATCTCACCGTAAAAACTTAGGTTAGTGTCATGATAAAAAGAATAATATAATGTTGATGGTAATAGGCTCGGCCTCTATTACATGGAACTTAAACATAACTGGCAAAATGTGGGTGTACTATAGGTACACCTCTGCGTAACCCCTCGGGGATAACAGGCGTGATGTTATATTATGTTTGTGAAAATTGCTAGAAACGAACCGAAACTTTTTACCACAACTTTGAAAAAATATGAGATCCTTAACAATAACAGCAACCTTACAGTCAATGAGGACCTAATCAAACATACTAACATTTGTGTGACTAGTGTGAGGTAAACCACTCTTCCTTGTACAAAAATAGGTTCGATCATTCATGTACTGATTTAGTTGTGACGACGTTCTCATCACTACATAGTATAAAACAAACTCGCTTTCTCTGTCCCTATATCCCTATGTATGCTTAAATCTTTAAAACTACGCAACGGATTTTGATGCGGGTTTTTTTAATAGATAGAGTGATTCAAGAGGAAGGTTTATATGTATAATAAATCGACCTCCACTCGGGCGAAGCCGCTGGCAAAAGCTAGTACTAAATAAACAAAGGTAAAGAAAGCCTCAAACTAATCCTGATTTATGCGCCCCAATTATTATTCATTATTTCCTCTCACCCACCATTTATAATGAGATCATTATTGCTTCTCTTTCAGCGTGTTTCACTGTTGCCGTCATTCTTCACTTTATGAGTAAAAATCTTTTTGGAAACTGGGTCAACTTGTACTGGTATAACTTCCCGACGACGGAAAAATCATTACTATATTTAACGTGTCAATTACCTACACTGCCAATAGCTTATATATTATAATGTAGTTCCCGTATATTATGTTTTATAGGGACATAAATATAATGCATTAAAGTAGACACTAATACACTGACTGGACAGGTCCACTCTTTCTGTGTGGTTCTTTGATTCTTTCCTCAAAAGACCATTTCAGACACCAATTTACAAGGGTTTTACATGATCTGACGAAGATTATCCCCCTTATTCGATAACGATGATTAAAGTTAAATGGTGTTTAAACGTCAACAATGTATGGTTAAACAGACGCTAATCATCATATAACTTTGGGTATCGTTTATGAATAAGGGGGTTTTTATGGACTTTAAAAGAGTCTGTGACCTCTGATTTTGTGTCAGCCTTTCTTCTTAGCGTAGTCAGACGGAAAACGCCGACCTCATCTAGTTGTAAAATTATCATTGACGTGTAAAAGTCTTTGTTCAAATCTACTTAAAATCATTTATAACATAATAAAACCCCAAGTTATTTCAGCTCCTAACAAAATTAAATATTATAACGACGCAGTACCTACCCAGGCACTTGATTCAATATAACTTGGAGTAGAACATCAACTAATTCCATGAAACTCATAACTTTGGCAGTGTTGCCAGTTTTTACATTACTAATGTACGACCACAAGGAAAGCAGATGTAAAAGATCCACTCCAACCAAACTTCAATTGGCTTGACGTAATCACATCAGTTCAGTAGTTCTAGCAGTGGACGTCTTTCGACTGAAATCATGATGATGATAATGAATCAGGTCACCGAGCAGTCATGTATTTGCCAGGAACAATACAGGCGTGACACAAATGCTCCACAACAGATCGGGAGTTGGCGCAAAAATGGACGAGCACCTTTTTTTTTTTGAGGGTGGGAAATCATCAAATAACTTCTCCCGCTCTGGGTGGAGCGGGAGGGCGTGTCAAACTTTTACTGACTAAAACCCACCTGTGTACCTTCAGTTGCCTCGTGCCAAGGGCCATGGTATCTCTTTTGAATAACCCGCAACCCTAGCAGAGCACCTTGATTTGGATCGACAATCCGGTGCTAAACAAAATAAAAGTTTTTCTTACATACAGAAAGCCGTTAAGGGTGCGCTAAAGTAGTCCGCAGAATTCAGTCATTCAATGAGATTGAATGAAGTTCAGGATGGAATGGATAATTTTAATGTATAAAGGTCGCTAATCATATTTAAATTAACATGCAGCCTGACACATGGTTCCATGTGGTGCTGGACGTAAAGAATAGCACCATCCCATCTCTTCCCGTAGGTGTCGTAGAAGGCGATTATGGGACTTACTAGACAATGGGCAGCAGCGTTCTCTATGCATTTTACAACCATACTGCGATCGCCATCGCGCCTGCCAAGCGTGGCGATTATGGCAAGCCCTCCCAAATTGGGGGATGCCTATGTCCAGCAGTGGACGTCTTCCGGCTGAAATGATGATGATGATGATGCAGCCTGACACTGACCTGTAATTTGTTAAAAAAAAAACATTTTAAATGAACCACCTGCCTACCCTGGCGCTTCGTCCTTAAAAGTGGTACATAAGCTACACCCCAAACAGCTAAATAGCTGAAAAGCTATTTACCCATTATACTTATTTCGGAAATACCCTGACTTCAGTTTAATTAACGATTACTTTTTCAGGTTCCGTACGTCCTAATACAAAAACGAAACCCTTATAGGATCACTCGTGTGTCCGTCTGTCCGTCCGTCACAGTAATTTATCTCCGATTCTACTAGACCCATTAAGTTGACATTTGGTACACATATCAATTTTTGTGACCCAAACGCAGAGGTGTGACGTGAATAGACGAAATCTGTTTAAGGGGGTCACTTTTGGGAAGCAAGATGGAAAATTAAAAAAAAAATGAAAACTGCAACGTGTGACATATCAAATAAAAGGGCTTGTTGTGAGAATTTCAAATATATTATTTTGTAATCTTAAAATAAATAGTTTCCAAGTTATTCAAGACAATAAACGAACATTGACCATCCCCGAGTATCTCCGAAACTACTGAACCTAAAATTAAAAAAACAATACAGAAATTAGTTTTCTACTTATAGATTATGGGAAAACCTATAAGAAGTCCATGATATTAAAATAACATGGTAAATCACTCAATATTGTGCGTACTAACTTACATTTGCAGTTGGAATGTGTGGGAGAACGTATTTTTCAAACTCCAACGTTAAGTTTTGTTAAATCGGTTTTTATAGATAATGGTACGGAACCCTTCATGCGCGAGTCCGACTCGCACTTGGCCGGTTATTTTTTGTGTTTAGCCTTCTGTGTCTTCTTTCTGTATTAATCCGCCTCCAGGCTTCGCTCGTCGTAATGTAAAAGTTGATATATAATATGCCAACTTGGTGACTTTTTATTTTAGTTAGAACATTACTCCTTACAGCTCTCCCTGTGGTCAGCCGTAAAGGTCACCAGCATTTCACTGTTTTTGTATTATTACCGCAACTTTTGAGTACTTTTTTAGTATTACATCATTTGTAAGTAAAAAGGCAAAAGTTTTCGAAATAAAACCCTCCAAGACAAATTAGAAGCATCTTTTAGGCAACTTTAGAAAATATGTACTTTTATAAGAAACTGAGTTATGCTCCACACTCGACTGTTATCAACAAAATCATTTGAATTTAGTCATTATTTCCAGGATCCCCCTTGCTAGGAAGTGTTCGGGAAATCCCTAGAGGAATCCACGTAAAGTGATAAGTAGGTAGGCAAAATATACAATTCTTGCCAGCAATAAGTAAAGGCTGATTTCATTCGTAATTAGAATAGCTATAATAAAACCAGGAAAATAATTAAATTACCACAACAAACAACGAGATAGTAATCAGCACGATTCAAAATATAAAAATAGCTGAAGAAACTGACGATTTTTATTAAATTATAAATGTTTTTTTTCTCTATGTAGGTTTGTACAAACACGCACGTCAATCATATTTTAAAAACTAGATGAGGTCCGCGGTTCCTATCTGACTACTTCGAGAAGAGTGAGTGCCTATGCAGAGTCTTGGGATACTTCGGTTACATTGCGAGGAAAGACGATGGCCACCTAGAAAAGCTAATCGTGACCAGGAAGGTGGATGGGAAAAGGCCTCGTGGACGCAGCCCAATACGATGGTCTGACCAGATCCGCTCCACCTTTGACTCCACAGTCCACAGTGCCCTTCACACAGCCAGAGACAGAGACAGATGGAGAAAGATTATCCGAAGAGGTGATACTGAGGGGAGGTCACGACCCTCAGTATTGAGGAATCCGACGCAAGGAGGGGACTTCGAGAAGAAAGGGCGAAACAAACTCGGAGGCTTGAGTTTCTTTTAAAGTTCAGACATAATCTTGGTCAGATCATATGAAGACCATGTTGATTGGTATAGTCATCGTCATCATCATTGGCTGCCTTGTTCCACCCACGGCTGAGTACTGGCCTCCTCCCTTTTGTTCCATGCTTCCCTGGTCTGTGCTGTCTTCCCCGCGATCTTCTGCAGTTCTTCCACCCACCCGGCCGTTGGTCTGCCAACGCTCCTTCTGCCGTCTCTCGGCAACCATTCTGTTGATGCTCTATTCGACCTGCCATTTTATTACAAACTTAGAATTCTCTGGCAAAGATATTGTAATAATATTTTTTCGCAGTATAATATCTAATAATAGCGAAAGCGTGAAAGAAATCACCGTGGGATTGTAATCGGTGTACAGCATAGTTTATTTTTCCGTAAGACCCTGGGCAGAGGAGCAAATATTTATTTAATAGGCTTCGTTGTTTTTTACTATAATTGTTAGTGGTAGATCCTAAAGCGATGGTGTGTAATCAAACATTGAAATGCGGTACAACAGTATGTTCAAAGTGTCTAATTAAGCGGATTACCTACTCACAATGCCAATGTAATAGGGGCACTCGGAATAATGCGGCGATTTTCTCATTCCCTTTTTCTTTTAAAAAAAAAAGCGAATCGCTTCAAAACAAAGCATTTTTAATTTCTCTCGTTACTTTAATTAATTCGCTCCATGTTAAATACTGGTATTCAGCTGCATCTGGTTAGACTGGAAGCTGACCCCAACGTAATTGTATAATAAACTCCCAATAGTTATTTTGGGAAAAGGCAGGCAGATGAGATGAGATGAGATGACTTTAAATTATTCAGTATTCATTAAACACGGGAATCTTAGTTCTTTTCCTGGAAGAAATTCTGCAACATTGTAAGTAAGCACTTGAAATGAAATGTCGCCGTCGTTCTCGTTTACTTTCCGCTTCTTTTGCTTTACGAAGTAAATTGAAAACGTATCTACAGATTCCCATAATTATTTTACCGACTAGTTGAAAACTGAGTGCAGCAATTTTCTAATTCAAAGCATACAAACCGGACACAACGTGTAATAGTTATTAAGTACCAAAGTACCAAAATAGCTTAGCATATCTATGTTATATCTATGTTATTTTGTTAAGAACAAATAAACGAACAAATAATGTTTATTATTTATTTATTTACGTCCGACACCACACGGACGCCAATTGTCCGTGTGATGTCGGTTGTAAAAGAATAGCACGATCCCATTTCTTCCCGTGGGTGTCGTAGAAGGCGACTAAGGGACTTACTAGAGAATGGGCAGCAGCGTTTTCCATGCATTTTATCACCATACTGCGATCGCCAACCCGCCTGCCAAGCGTGTCGATTATGGCAAAACCACCCTTTTGGGGGAGGCCTATGTCCAGCAGTGGACGTTTTACGGCTGAAATGATGAATGATGATGATTGATTTATTGGTTTATTAGCTTTTATGTTTTGAATTAGAAAACTGAACCGTTGTGCGTCATTCTGGTCTGGTTTGGCGTAGCACCGTACACATGGGTTTCAGGCTACGGGTCCCGGTTTTATAGGCACGTGTTAGATTTGTGTCTACAATGCATCAACAATACTGTATAAATTCTATGCTTAGTGGAATGTTGAATTTCAGGCTTCTGTATCTGACGTATTTAACAATTGGTAACTTTAACGAACGAACTTTTACCTTTATTAGGAACTGGTCGATTCTAAGAGAACTTAACATTGTAAGCGCCAGCAGAAGTTATGTCACAATAACTTGTCAAGATACGTCACGGCTATAAACAAGAATAGGTCGCCTTATCACTACACTGTGTCACTTTGTAAGGGGCTGCCTGAGGTTTCCTAATAGTAAGCTGAAGAGGTCTACAGAGCGTCGTGTTATCGGATAACACAACGCTCTCTATTGGTTTTATGAAGTCCAACTACCATACGTTTTTCTTCCACAAAGTAGCATGGATATGTTTCGAATGTGAAGTTAGTCCTCCAGTTATTATATAGTGCACAAGTGTGTGCACAGACTCAGGTGCACTCTCTTTTCCATACACTCTCATAGTCCGATGGGACGGCAATCCGACACGACCGCAGAGAGATCTTACTTAACCTGTATTCAGAGGCACGGGGGTATCACACCGCCAACTTCCAAACTCCGGGCTTCACTAAGATATCCCTAATGAAAAAACCCAATTACAATTTTCCCGGCCTGGGAATCGCACCCAGGACCCCCACGCTCACCAGTCACGGTAGCAACCACGAAACCAACGGGGCAGTTAGTTTCGATTGTGGAATAGGGGTGAGGTTACAGACATAAAAAAATATTTTTATTATAGTATAGGTGCACCTCTGCCTAATCGATCGGGGATTAGAGGCGATATTTTATGAACCTTTTTAATGCCGGCAACGTATTAACAATCACCTGGCTATTGCGGCTGCCTAAAGGCACTTGAATAACGTCTTAAATTTTGGCGGACTGTCTGAAATAAACGAAAAATGTCATAACTCCAGAAACAGAATAACAGTCTGACAATTTGTCTAAAATGAGGATCCTTATCCCCAAACTTATTGTCCGGTGACCAATGAAAGCATCGGTTGCCTTTCCGCTTGACATACGTAATCCTGTACAAATATATTTTCGGCATGCGGAAGGACGACAAGTAAAAGCTGTGATGGCTTATCCTTTCCTTTTCCGAGAAAAACTGCTCGAATACCCTTAAGACTCTTCAGGGTGACGAAACCCATTTAATAAACGAAATACCTATCCAGCTTTTAAATCTGCGTTTATTTATCATATTTAACATAGAAAACCTCTGGAAAACACCAAAGATGTTGAAGCTAGTGCATCTCCCAATGACCTTTCACTTCCCTTGAAGCGATGGATCCCATAATCGTAGGTATCATTAGACCAATTATTAGAGCATATTTAGTGGCATTACATATCCTCTTGGCCACAGGGGGAGGGGGGCGGCGTATAAAGCGAAGATGCGCGGTCGCAGCCCGCAACACAGCATCGTCGCGTGCGCACGTCACGTGTACGAATTGCTCCGAAGTTTCACGACATTTTACGAAGTTTGTGAATTTTTTTCGTTGACGTTTTCTGTGCTTTTTGGATTCTGTGAACTTTTGGTAAGTTTGTGTTGGTATATTTTACTAGGGTCAGGGTACCTACTATTAGGCTATCATGTTGGTTGATTAAGATTTGGCTAGTGCATTGATTTTAAAATTGCAAAAGGATGTATAAAACTTAAATACAATAAGAGATTCTTCGAAAATGTTAAAAAGTAACTGAACAATTTTATTGACTCTTCAAACCAGTGCGTTTTAAAATAGAACAGAGTAGTCGTTCTCGTACTCCTATGTACGCGTACCTACATAATTATGTATAAAGGAACTATTCTGAAAAATGTCATAAAATTCAAAACTACTTTAAAAATGTAAGTCGTGACAATATTTTCCATTATTACAGTATAAACTGTAACAACGAAGCTTAAGAAACAACTTTGTAAACAGTTATGACTATTATAAATTGCAACATAAGTAAAACCCTCTCGCGCCTGCGCACTGGCAACTTACCGCAAATTACTTTAAAATAATTTATTTTGCGATCTTATCATTATGTAAATAACGTGGAAACACCATTTTTGTTGCACTTATAAGTTCTTTTAAGAGATTGTGTTGTTAACAACTTAATTTTTATATAAAAAAAAATTAGGTAACTTTGAGCATTTTAACGCGAAAAATGTAGTACCAGGGTACTGTACTACGTTTTAAAAATAAAATCCTAGCTGAATTTTCTTTATAATAAAGCAAAGACCTACTATGTAATTAGAAACAACAGTACCTAAAATGAGAACAGGTACCTACATGTTCTCATTTTATTAGAAAAAAATGAAATTTGAAATGTTGATACCTACTACTACGTATTTAATTTTCATTTACATTTAATTAATGTCACGAATCTATTCATAAAAACGAATCAACCGTGATTATTTTTATTATATTAAACGAGTAAGAATTAATTTATAGAAGCACAATTAAGGTTATTACGAATCAAAAGTATAATGATTAAATAAAATATTTCTGAAAACGATGTATAAGCTTTTACAACGAAAGGAAATTAGATATCTCGACAAATGATTGTATTTTGCTCGGCTCTTACCTAAAACGTGTTTTCAAATTAATGCGAAGTATGAAATTACACGAAAACTCTAATTAGACAAAAGGCCTGCCTACACGTGTAGTCGGAGGTCAAACTTACAAATTAAATAACATGTTCATATTCCCTTTTAATAAAATAAAGTACGTTTAAAGCTCTATTATCCGACGTATAAAGTGAAACACGAGTATAATAAGCTGGGCTAAGTAAGTGCACCCTAAGTGCTTGGTCCGCGCTATATACGAGAATTAGACGCTAATTAAATATTTCTTAGTTTGTAATTAAAGTTTTGCGCTAAATGTTTAATGTGTGTGTGTGTGTTAATTGTTAATATTCTCTTACAGAAGAAAGCCGCCGTCCCCCAAGATGGTTCACTTTAAGCTAGCGGTAAGTTATTTAGATTTAATTACTTAAAAACCTAAATTCCTACTAATTTTATAAATGTGAAAGATTGTGAAGATGTTTAGATGTGTGTTATTGAATCACGTCAAAAAGGCAAAACGAATTTGGATGAAATTTGACAAACAGATAGTGTATAACCTGTATTAGCACATAGAATACTTTTTATACCGGTAGTACGTTCCCATGAGATAATTTTCGATCGACTCAACGCGAGCGAAGCCGCCGGCAAAAGCTAGTAGCTAATAAATAGAAACTCAGATTGTGCATCAGAACTTTTCAAACAACTGAATTAGAAACGAAATTACTCAAAAATCTAATTTCTGAAATCTTTGAAAAGTTAAAGGAAAAATCTGATAGCCGTAGCACCTGTCAAACTCAGAACTACGAGCAGAGTTTAACTTCACACTTACATCCAAACTTCCACCCAACATGGCAGCGGTGGAGATATTTCACAGTCTGAAGTTCCAGACAAACGGCTTCAATTCGGAACTATCGTTAAAAGTTACCTTCAGTCACAGTTACGAAGCGATTCGATGGGACAGTTGGCAGACGACGGTTAAATGCAATTTTAAAAATGAAAAATGTGAAAAGCTTTTTTCCTCTGTGGCGTATTTTTATAAGTTTTATACAATAGCTCAACCAAAGCTTGACAGATTTTAGAAAAAGTAAGAATTTTTGTTCAAAAAAGCCGTGCGTTTGATGGGATATTTGTAAAAAATACGAATATCCGCACAAACTCCTATTGATCATCCCCTTTCAAACACCTTTTAGGCTAAGAATTTAAAAAAATCCTTCCATAGTGTTCTCTTTCGAAATATAATATCTAAGGAACCCTTCTGCAACATTTCAAGCTTTAAAGCTAGCGGCTTACGCTGTGCGTTGTCTATCAGTGAATTTAAGATGTAGATTGAAAGCTTTTAAAAAGTAATGCTGTTGCTTTAATGGTCACGAATTAAAAAACGACGGGTCATGGATTTTTACACAATATAAATAATAATAATAGTTACCTATAGCGATAGTAATATCATCGTCGATGACACAATAGATCATAACAAAATAGTTTTATTAAAAAAAAAGAATACGTAGGAACAATAGATTAAACAGTTACATAAAATGTAATGAGATTAATTTAACATAACAATACTTTAGATTGTTATATTCTTCATTTGGAAACGATTCCATTTTATAGCGATGCAATAGGTTAATTCTCTTCATCTGTATAACAGCCTATTTTTTCTTATTGCTACATTAACCTAGATTCTTGGTTCAAGAAAAACAGTAAATACGTAGGCAATAAACGATAAAAAAGACATGACAAACTTTCGGAAAATTATTCCAAAAATAAATAAGAGACAAATTCGTAAAACACGCCATCTTCCCAAGGGGTAGGCAGACACTGCAGAACGCAACCCGCCATAATCCTTACATACCCCTAAGAAGAAGAAGAAGAAGAATATCTCTTCTTCTTCTTCTTCTTCTTAGAGTGTCGACAGCAATCCAAATACAGTCAGGCCAGAATATGGCTACGAGCTTGGCACTGCGATGATATTGACCTTGCATTTAAACAAGTCATAAGCAGCGCTTCTGTGTAACGTTGCATCTGTTCGCTTTTCATAAAGGCAACACATAATATTATTATTCTAACCGAATACAATGTGACGGTCCTGAGTCTGACAGATTAACAAAAATACTGACCAACATTTAGAGCAGACGAGGTCATTTCTTTCAGGAATTTTATATTTAATTTAAACTAAAGTCAATCACCTATGTTGTAATGTAATGACTGCCATCAATGTAGTGCATGCGGGTGGTGACTCAGTACTTTCTGTTTTAATTCAATGTTTTTACGGTTTATATCTGGTTCAACTTTAAACATTACTGCATTCTACCTAATCAGGAATAAATACCGTAGACTGTTTATCTATTATGCTGAATACCGGAAATATAGGAAAAGTGAAGTAACTGAGATGACGGCTGATTGAGATATGACATATGAAAGAAAAATATGTCGGAATTAGGGCTCGCTTCAATTAAATTGGGGAAATAGATCGCGGGGAGGAGCAAGGAGCGGAAGGCAAGATCACCGTGATGATCACTCTCTATCGCATATAGCTATATATACAGCGCTTGAGGTGAATGGTACACTTCTAATTTTTACACGCTTTATATTAGCTTCACTTGTATGTTTGTTTGTATGTATGTTTGTATGTTTGTTTGTAACCGACTCCTTAGGGCGCGATTTTGACCCACTTCAAACGGTCAGATTTTATTTAAACTTTGTGGACTTATCAAGGACCGATGACAAGTCAAAATTTAAAAAAAAAACTTAAAAATCACGCTTTTATAGTTAGCAGAACTAAAAAATAGTAAATAAATAATAGTTTACAAAACTAAACTAAAAAAGTAGAAAATAATTTAATTCTATTAAAAAGCGTGGGGTTCTTGATATTAATTGATTATAAAAATACCTCAAACAGCACCCCACGCTTTTTAATAGAATTAAATTATTTGCTACTTTTTTAGTTTTACAGTCGCGAATTACATGTTACACTTTCCGACTAGAAACATAAACTTTTCTAACAATGTATTTGCCAGAATGTTGTCTCATTCATATACATAAGGGCGACATCGCACTGCCGCGGCACGTGTTGCATGAGTTGCATCACAATCATTTGCGCACACCGCACCGCACCGCGCTCAATATTAGGGTTGTCACATTAGGAAAACCCCTGCAAAATTACTGCAGATGAATACTTTTATAAAATATATTAACATAGTGAACCATTTGCTTTTAACTTTGTTATTTCCAAAAGATTCTAGGTATGATGAATTAATAAAATAATATGTATCGGGATATAATCGGCGACTGCAAACGTTTATGTTCTAGAAGATTACGATATAATGTTGCACATTGCTCGCAGGACACATGGCCAATGGGGCCGAAAGGTTCTGGAGTGGCGACCGCGTACCGGAAGACGTAAAGTTGGAAGGCTTCCCACAAGGTGGACCGATGAATAGATAAAACAAGTAGCCACTAGTTGCCAAAATGATAAAAAATGTTTGTAAAGAACTTACGAAACAAATACTTAATTCTCTGTGTTGTCTGCTGGACGTTCTAATTCATATAAGAAAGAATAATTTCACGACCCATCCCTGCCGACCGCAGACCATTGCGTCACGGTACTCTCAACCACCAGCCGCTGTAACATCAACAAGTCATTCATCTCTGTGCGCACAACCCTAGCTATCTCACTAGACGCGCATTTTTGTCTCTTTTCTTAACTCTTTATTTTGAAAACGCCGCCATCTTGCACTTTTTTTTTTCTTTTCACGCTAAGGTAGGCTTCTAGTGTTCTTATAATGATCCTAATTTATCATCGCGGAGTATTTCGTGACGATTTCGTAATCATTACTATTGTGTGTTGTGAATACTGAGCTTTAAAAGTAAATTGGATAATTTTATTTCAGTAGAAGTATGGAAAATGCACCTTGTGGATTTTAAAATCGAGGTCAACTTAAGATAGTGAACAAGCGGAGTTTCTTTGAAGAAACGTGTTGCTAGCAAAAACTTTTCTGAGAAAAATGTCCTCCTAAAAAATAAACGAAAACTAAGCAAAAAGAGTATGTAAGGATTGTAGTCACGTTCTGTAGTTTCTGCCTACCCCCATAAGGAGAAGGCGTGGCTTTATGTATGGATGTCCATAAGCAGTACCCCTCTTATGCACTTGCATAACTGTAATAAGCACATAATCCGACCTTATATAAACAGTATAATTTACTTGCATCCCAATTTACAAACGAATCAAAACAATGGCTGTGCAAGCCATTAACATAGAAAAAGAACATTTGATGTAAAAAGCATATAAAAATGCAAATGAGATGAGAATGTTCTACAATAGTGCATATTCAAATGGTCGCGTGTTTCCGCTGAGCCGAGCGTGACGTAAGTGACCGGCGCGCGCGCATAGAAAGTGTCAATAAGGTCAAGGTCGAATCTCTTCCGCGCTTTGCGTCATACGGAGAAACTTAGGGCTGGCAAAAGGAAGGATTCGATATTAATTAAAAATGATTTATGGTAATAAAAATAAAATACGTCTACGAATCGTTTTGTTTGATAAAGAGTGACATAATATTAATTTCTCAATATTAATACTTTAATTTATATTTTCGCAAGAATTATAAAGGGATGAAAAGAAAAACTTTGTAGGTCGGGATATAATATAAGTACCTAATAATTCATTTTTATACCGTACTTCATTTCATTTTGAGTATAATTTGCAGCATCTCTTAGAAATTCTTTATTAAGTTTTTCTACGAAACAAAACCATTTCTTTCATATGCGTACGCCACTTTCGCCAACCCTATCCCAAATTATGCGCACCCGCATGGTGATAGCATTAGCAAGCTTTTGTTTGTCTGCTATAACCTTTACTCAGTTATAGTATCGCGCAGTACCACTATTATTATATAACGTACCTATTATGTGTGTGAGTACAATAACACCATGTCGTTGCAAAACCGTTATGCCAATTGGTGTCAGAGGTATTTTGTTAGGTTGTGACCTAATATCTACTGGTATTAATATAGGTATGTGCATTGGACAAGCGTTTGTACATATACAGGGTGTAACAGAAACCCTATTGCTATCCTTAGGCACTAAAGATAACAGCTGGTATAGAATCACTATACATAGTTTCAGCTCAAAGTAAAATACTCTAAAAATTGAAAACATATTTTCGGTTTCATATGTTTCTTAAATTCAAATCATAACGAACGTGTCACCACACTTCGTAGGTCAATAACTTTCCACGTTACTTGCCAATATCACGATAAATCTCTTCCGAGGGCTGTGTTTATTTCAATTTGAAAAGTTCGGTTTCTAGTGTCAATGTATTAACAATTCTTATAACTTCCGAACATGTAGAGATAGGATTAAAAAACTCTTCCAATATCGTTTGATATCATCCAAAGGAGCCGTGCTCTTGGTTTTACACGTTGTATAATGAATGTATTACTATCCTGAATGCTCTTCAATCAATCTGCCTAGCCTTTTACCAGCTATTTTGGGGTCAGCTTCCAGTCTAACCGGATGCAGCTGAATACCAGTATTTTACATGGAGCGACTGCCTATCTGACGTCCACAACCCTGTTACTGGGTAATACGATATTTATTTATTTGTTACTTCAGGCACATAAATGTGGACGTAATGCCATAGGCATTTTCTACCAGTCAACCTTAAAAACCCCTTTATAGGACAGATTGTCAGACTTTTCGGCTTCTGTATACGTAACGACTATCCAGAATGCACGTAAGAAACAAAAATATTTTGAAAATGGATCTAACTTAAATCAAGATCATTGAACTACGAGACACGACGGGTGTTTAAAATATCAAGAAAAGAATGGAATATCTACTGCTAATAATATCCTCTAATTGGTTTTAGTGTTGCGACAAAAGAATTCAAACAAAAGACTTTAGAAAAAGCTCAAAATATCGTCAAATAAGTAGCTACAGTCAACGCCCTACCTCATTGAATAAGACATGACAAAACGATTACAAAGCGACGCCGTATTATAACCATAACGTGTTATAACATTAACCTCTCATAATATAGCCGTAACTATAATAACGTATTACTAAAAGCGACTATTAACTTACTAATTGACGCTCACTGAGGCGCGCTACACACCGGTGAGCTTAGCATGGAGCTAAATCCGTACTCCATACAACAATATTAATATTATACTCAAATGCGGAAGTAAAGTATTTCTGTCTGTCCGCGTTAACCACTGAACCGATCGTTATTAATGACAGATATGTAGCCACCCGGAGAAGGATACTTGCTAATTTTCATCCTGGATATTTGTATGTAGAAATATACAAAATTCCCGCAAGTCGCGGGCAACAGCCAGTTTTTTTTTTTTTTTTTTTAAAGACGTTGCCCCACACTAGGAAATTCTTCCTGTATCGTGGGTGCGTTTACAAACGTAGAAACTCACAAACACAAACACCCAGACCCGGAACAATGACTATAACCGGAACAATTAATATCATAAGTGTCACACTGCAATGCTGAAAGTGAAAACCATGTAAATAAGATGCATGTCGCATACTGAAAGTATCGCATTGTTGCACCCAGACGTAGTTATTTTGCAATACTAGTATTTATGCAAATTTCTTGTATGTTTTTCATGTAACTTTTATGACCTTTGGTTGATAAAAAATTCTCAGATTCTGAAACTGAACATTCTGCTTACCATCCCCTACAGTTCTACACCCTACCACAGCTTCACAAAATCATTCATTCTGATCATCCTAACAAGAGCACGGTGTGTAGTGCGGCCGCGCGATCAGTCAACTCATGCGCAGACATAATTACCGTGTGAACAACGTGAACAGTGTGATTTATAGCCCAGAGGCGGCGATCGCTTATGAATGGGAAGTGGATCGGAAGAGCAAAACTTTAGATACGTTGCATAATTTGTTTGTCTGGGTTATACTAGTCTCTACTTACTCATTTGTAAGTAACTATTATAACATCGACAATGGACGCATGGATGACCCCTGTAAAACAGGATTTTCATAGCATAGGAGTCATAGGTTAATTTATTTTCTACCTACCAGACTATTAACACGCTTAAATTAAGTGTCGCCCTGAATCTGTGCACTTTTATATGTCAAAAGAATATATTGTATTATACTTACTTATTTGCTTTTGTAGAACGCTGTACAAACTATGCTTTTGATGTCGCCATTTTTCCAAAAAGTTCTATAGTTATTGGTCCCGTTAAGTAAGGGTGTATAAAATGGTGTTTGGTTGTAAATACTGCTTGAATTCATCAGAAAACAAGCTTGTGATCTTAAAATAGCCCCATGTTACATACCACCAAAATTGACTTCGCAAATTAAAAAGATCATATTGCACAAAAACTCACATTATCTGCCCCTTGACTAACTATTGCAAATCATAGTTAAAACAAACAAAGAAATGTAGCAATAAAACTATGAACAAACAATACTGGGTTACATTATATCCTGTGTCAAGCAATCCCAATCAAGACTGAAGCAAGCTGTAATATGTAATATGTGTCACATACGTTCCCAATTTTGTTACTCTGTGCCCCACTTAACATAACAAACAAATAATTTTAATCATAACAACCGGGCTGTAATACAACGTGTAGTTTTGCTTCCTCGTCAAAATCAAGGAGGTAACTATGCTAATGATTCTCGCCACGAATCAATAATAAAAAATCGCAACAAGTCATTCGAGGACTGGTTTGTGCGACGAAGACTTTTGAACCCAGGTTACCCAGTTACAGTGCGGTATCACACGGGCCGCGTTTTAAAATCATCATTCTCCTGCCCTTATCCCAATTTATTTGGGGTCGGCGCAACATATCTTTTCCTTCCACACTTCTCTATTAGTCGTCATCTCCGTAGTCACACCCTTTCTAACCATATCATCATTCACACAGTCCATCCATCGCTTCTTTGGTCTTCCCCTACTCTTATAGCCATCGACATTCATACTCAAAACTTTCTTCACGACGTTTTTCTCATTCCTCCTTAGCACATGCCCATACCATGATAAACGATTTCCACACAACTTTTCAGTTATCGGTGCTACTTTCAGGCTTCCTCTTATGTACTCATTTCTTATTCTATCCCTCCGTGTAACACCACACATCCCTCTTAACATTCTCATCTCGGCTACATGCAATTGCTTTTCATTCATCCCTTTTGTGGCCCAACATTCGGATCCATACAAGACGGCAGGTCTTACCATGGTTTTATATATCTTCCCTTTAAGTTTAAGGGGAATGTGGGAGTCGCAGATTGTTCCCGTAACCTGCCGCCATTTCATCCATCCAGTGTTAATTCTGTGCTTTACCGTCCGATCTACTTCGCCATCGCTTTGCACGAGTGAACCGAGATACTGAAAGTCGGAGCAGACTGGGAGAAGCGCGCCGTCAAGCGCTATGGCTCCAGAGTTGGAGAGACCGCCGAAATCGCAGAACATATATTCAGTTTTGGTTCTGCTGATTTTCAAGCCAACATTCTCCAGCTTCTGTTGCCACTTCTCCAATCTGCTCTGGATCTCGGACACATCTTCACCGACTAGAACAATGTCGTCGGCAAACAGCATACACCAGGGTGCCTCTTCCTGTATGTCCGACGTCAGAGCGTCCATGATCAATACGAAGAGGTAAGGACTTAAAGCCGATCCCTGGTGCAAGCCTACAGCCACATTGAACTCGTCAGTACTGCCAGCAGCCGACCGGACGTAGGTACGAGATTGACTGTACATAGCACGAATTAACTCTACATACTTCCCGGGCAACCCTTTCTCTTTCAAGGTCCACCACAACACGTCCCGAGGTACCCTATCATACGCTTTCTCCAGATCAATGAACACCATGTGCAAGTTCTTGTGTGCACGTCTGTACTTCTCGCATAATTGGCGGAGTGCAAAAGTGGCGTCCATTGTTCCTTGACCTGGCATAAACCCAAACTGGTTTGGGGTAATCTCACTCTCCTCTCGCAGTCTTTTCTCTATTACTTTCTCCCATACCTTCATACTATGTGACATGAGCTTTATCCCTCGATAGTTATTGCAGTCCTGTACATCCCCTTTATTCTTGAAGATGGGCACTAGTGAACTATTGCACCATTCTTGTGGGATCCCTCCTTCATGCAACAACTTATTGAAGAATAAAGTCAGCCACATACATCCATCTTCTTTTAAACACTTCCATACTTCTACTGGTATATCATCTGGGCCCATAGCCTTTCCATTTTTCATACCATGAACTGCCTTTCTTACTTCATCCATGCTAATTTCCCTCACCAAACCCATATTTACTTGTACCTCTCTGAGCACACCATTCCATTCATTCTCTTCGTTCATTAGCTTTTCAAAATAAACTTTCCATCGTTCTTTTATTTCCTCATCTTTGGACAGAACATTTCCAGCGTCGTCTTTCATACATTTAATGTGAATGATATCTCTCGTTCTCCTTTCTCTTGCTTTTGTAATGCGGTAGAGCTCCTTTTGGCCTCTCGGGCTATCCAGTGAGTCGTACAACTTCTCCTGCGCCTTAGCCCTTGAAACTGCGACCGCCTTTTTTGCCTTTCTCTTACACTCTTTATAAATCTTCATCTTATCTTCTTTCAGACTATCGTTCCCGTTTTCTACACCCTGCCATTCTTTAAACGCCATTTTCTTCTCTCTAAGCACATTTTGCACGTCTTCATTCCACCACCATGTATCCTTTCCTATCATACCTTTACCTTTTGATTCTCCAAACACATCTTTTGCCACTTTCCTTATACAATCCGCCATCTCTATCCAACATTCATTCACGGATTTTCCTTCCATACCCTTCATTTCCATCATTTTGTTTACCACCAGACTCTTAAACTTACTGGCACATTCCTCTTTTTCTATCATACGCCATCTGGTTTTGGGTGGGGGTCGTTCCTTGTTTCTACTGGACGAAACACTAAATTTTACCTCCATTATTATGAGTCTATGTTGTGAGACTAAGTCTTCACCTGGGAGCACTTTACAGTTTTTGACACTTTTAAGGCTGTTCCGTTTTACTAGCCAGTAATCAATTTGTGTCGCGTGGCGGCCACTTTTGTATGTTATAAGATGCTCATTTTTTTTTTCAAACCACGTATTTGTTATTGCCAGGTCAAAGGCCGAAGCAGCTTGCAGCAGTGTTTCGCCATCAGAGTTACGGTCTCCGTATCCCCAACCACCATGCACTCTTTCATATCCATCCTTCTGTCTTCCTACATGCCCGTTAAAATCACCCCCCACATACACTTCTTCACTATCTTGCACATCCATCATCACACGATCGAAGTCCCTCCAAAACTTCTCTTTTACACTATCCTCACACCCTGACTGGGGTGCATATACACAAACTACATTAACCGCTAAACTTTCTACAATCAGTTTAACAGCTATCACCCTATCACTCACTCTTTTAACATCCACCACACATTCTTTCAACTGACTATCCAAAACTATACCCACACCATTTCGCTTGCCATCGCTTCCACAGTAATAAAACTTATATCCTTCTCCTATCTCTCTAGCCTTAGCGCCCTTCCATTTCGTCTCTTGCAGACACGCTATGTTCAGTCTTCGCCTTTTTAAAACATCTGCTAGTTCCCTTCCTCTTCCAGTCATCGTACCTACATTCCAGCTCGCACACCTCAATCGAACTTCTTTCGCACTCCGAGCTTGCGTCTTACGTCGCACCCGCCCGTTCTGGTGCGACAACCCTTCTCCATTTCCCACAGGAGCCGGGTGCTGCCCCTGCGCGTCGCCTGTGGGGTACGCCCTA
Source organism: Polymixis lichenea (assembly GCA_949091785.1). Lineage (NCBI taxonomy): Eukaryota > Metazoa > Arthropoda > Insecta > Lepidoptera > Noctuidae > Polymixis > Polymixis lichenea. The sequence continues at coordinate 1,707,072 of OX420944.1, forward strand.
GCCCTATCGCGCATCATTTCATTTTCACTCATTGTTGCTTTGAGTTTTGGCTAGGTTTGACAGTCGGCCGCCAGCCTGACACCAACCCTCCTTGGGAATGCTATTGTTGGTGGTTTACCCGCCACCATGCGGGGGACCCAAGGTGCTACAATGGTATGCACTAGGCCTCTAGTTCCCTTAGTCGCCTCCTACGACACCCACGGGATTAAATGGGGTGGTCATATTCTCCAAGTCCGTGACCACACGGGCCGCGTTTTAAAATAAAAAATAAAAAAACAAAAAAAAATACCTACTTATTTTATTATTTATTCGTGTCGAGAATCATTAGCATAGTTACTTACCTCCTTGAATTTGACGAGGATGCAAAACGACACGTTGTATATTACCGAAACCAGTTGATATTAAAATTATGACTAAAAATTGTATATAATTATGCATGTGCTTTTTTTAAGTAAATAAGTTCTGCTACTAAGCTTAAAAATACATAGTATTATGTATTTTAGTGAGAGAGAGAGAGAGTTCCATAGCATACGATACGATATTTTTATCGAATGCTGTGCCAATTCGATATCGGTGTGCGTAAACTGTTTGAAATTATGTCTTTGACATTGTCGTCGTGGTATCAGATTTTTTATTGTATACATTTTACGCGACCCGGCTAGTCATTCAAAAATGTTATGGGGTTATTGGAAACACTTAACTTGAAAACGCGAAAGGTGCACTATTTCTAAATAAGCAATAACAAGGTAGGCAATAGCTCATTTAAAAGAATAGTACAAGTACAAATCTAAAAAACAAATGAGCGTTTCATACAATCGTCAATTTTTATACTGCGACGCGGCTTGGCATTGAGGATTTCTCCGCAATCACCAATAACCATGGCAAAATAATGATTATACCCAAGACCCCTCTAATCTTCAGGTTGTAGTTCCCTATTTTCGAGAGAACGGATTCATAATGTCCCAAATTATACCAGATTCCACAATAAAAATAACTGATAGCATCAAATGAGGCACGTAAGTAGTGTGGCGAAACTGTAGCAAACTTCGTGAGAAATCGTGCGTCTCCGTGAGTCTCCGTGAATGCTCGTGGAACTTCGTAAATGCGTGACTTTCATAGCAGATGACTTATCTGATAGTCGTACCGTAGATCGTTATTTCATGTTATATCATTTTTTGTCCGTGTTCCTTATACCTACTTAGAACTAATTAAATGATTTCATGCAAAGATCTGAGTTAAAGTGCTGACTCAGTGGTACTCATTATTTGACAGCCTGAAATGAACATCACGTAATCTTTTATAATCTTGTCCATTAGAGCTTTATCTACGTACCTATAAAAAGTTCTAGGTACCAGAAAAACGCTGAATGTTTGTGTTACAATAGGGCGATTAGTTTTTGACCGTAATTTGTCGACATCTTGGCAGCTAGGCCTCTTGTACATCTTATTGCCATCTCATCTTGAAATAATAAAACTTGTACTATTTAAGGAGCGCCTTGACAAAATGTCCCCAGCTCTTCATTACTTCTAACTCAGAAGCCCGTCTCCATGGCGATACTCCACATATAAACCTAGCCCGGTAACGGTCCCCGTTAAATTTCTCGCCACCATTGTATACGAAACAAAACAGCCTCCATTCAGACTATTATGACGCCCGGTTTCCCTCACTTTCCCACACAATGTGCATTGATTACAGCAGGCAACCCGCAATAAGCTTTTTGCACATTTGGAGCTAAGTTGGAAAACTACAATTAAGTAAATCGGCTGATTATAAGTAGGTAATCCCTCTTAGTATAAAAAAAACAAATTCATTTATCAAACTAGGCTAGTGTCAGCACTTATTGAACGTCAAAATTACTTAAGACAGTCCCCCAAAACGCCTGCCCTTCACCACTTCCTAGTGCTTTAGCTGGGAAGAAGAAGTGGCGCAACAAACTCCCCAGCAGCACAGCTAACTGTTATGTTAGAAGAACTTGATTCTATAGAATGGTAGGTACGTATTTTACGTTCCGAAACATACAATTAGGTACATGATAAAGTAACTCGATTCCTAAAATTTCATAACATTTCAACGCTTAGCACCTTCCACGCAAGTTAGCAGAACCGAGCACAGTCAAAAATGTGGCGAAACAAACTAAATATTTATTCGGCATAAAACTGTTTAGTTTATTTATTTAAAGTCGTTACAATACATTTACATAAGATGAGTGACTTTTTATCACACAAAGTCCAACAACACAGCGTTTTTCACGTATTACGGTTTATTAGTTTCTGAGAAATTCGTTGAACTCAGTTTCTGTCAGGATCAATTTAAATATCTTTATAAAATACTCTTTATTATATGCACCATACAAATTACAGATATAAGTACTTGTAAACATTATACATAGGGTGACACAATGGGCGGTAATGACAACGTACCCAAGCAAGTATATTAAAAAACTTACAAAATGCGTGTGTTATCCTGCTACTTATCATCAAAAGACTTTTCGAAAATGTTTCAGGTTAAACTTTTTGAGAAAAGCTACAGATCCTTCCAATAGTTCTCGCAATTAAATTCGATAACCAAACTTACCCCTGCTGATATGTATCTTAAATGTATCTTTTAACGTAACTTTAATTTCTATCCCAAAAATTGATGTCTATTTCTTACACCGTAAGAAGGAAGGCAACAGCTGGCCTATTACCTCACCCGACAGAACTCATAACAAACGTACAGTAATAAAATTATCTGTACTCTTCACGTGATGTTTTAACACAACACCTATGCACCAGTGATCGTTTCATAAAAACGTCGGGTCGCTTGTCCTTACATAATACTTCACACTATCGCAAAGAATACGATACATTGTCGCTTCAATCCGTACAGAGTTAAGTAATGCCTTTGTGAGTCGGAGATGGACGCTGCGGTAATATATTGAACGGTTAACTTTTACTTTCGCTGTGGGAAAATTTTGCGATGATTTATTACGACAGAGTTATTCTGATGTATAAGGATGGTTTCCGTTTTTTCATATTCGCAATCAATTATGGTTTTTAACGACACTGGAGCGAAGTGAGATGGTAATTATTTGATGGTATCTATACATCTATAATAATATACAAATAATAAAGCTGAAGAGTTTGTTTGTTTGTTTGCTTGGACGCGCTAATCTCAGGAACTACTGGTCCGATTTGAAAAATTGTTTCAACGTTAGATAGCCCATTTAGTGAGGAAGACTATAGGCTATATAACATCACGCTAAGACCCTCAGGAGCCGAGCAAAGAAAAAAGTCACGAATACGAAGTACTCGCACGGGCAGGTGGGGCGAGCGACGGGGTGGGTCGGCGAGCAAGAAATTTGACGCGAATGAAGTCACGGGCAAAAGCTAGTATACTATAAAGCTGAAGAGTTTGTTTGCATGAACGCGCAAACTCTGGAACCACTAGTCGGATTTCAAAATTCAAGAATTAAAGAAATATCAGGAAAAACGAAAACTCGATGCAGGACAAGAGTATAAGAATTATCACATGAATGAAGCTAGTAATAAATAATTAGGACCACTGTTAAAACCTGTTGAACTTGTGAAGGCCGCAGGAATCCGCTGGATACTGGAAGCACAAGACCGGTTGAAGTGGAGGAGCTTGGGGAAGGCTTATGTCCAGCAGTGGACGTGTTTCGGCGGAAATGATGATAATGATGACTGTTAAAAGAATTACATGAAAATTAATATACTAGTCGTCGTTAACAAAAAAGGGATTTTCATACAGATAATATAGAAATCTGTGAACAATCTTTTACTCAGAATTTCTCTATCAGAAAACACAATAACTTTTCTTAACTGCCTAGGAATAATACTACCTACAGCCTACCGCTTGACAACAGCAATCAAGACTATTCGTTAATCGTACACCGATGAGGCAAGCTAATAATTTCCTAATTAAACGAAATTACTTTTGACTGTATTCGACCCACATTCAAATATTCGAGCGATCGTGAGTTATGCTAATGAACAGTAATTATTTTGATGTTAACCACTTTAAGTATTGACACAAATAAGTTAGCAATCACCCGCTATTCATCTAGATTTTAATTAATTATGAAATAACCAATGCATTAGTTTAATGTAGGTAGTAAATCATTTAAGTACAACAGAGTTCGACTGTCGGTCCATTTTTCTGGGTGAAACAATTATTCATAATTGGCATTGACTTGATATTTGCAATGCACTCATACTTTCCGCCCTAGAACCCTAAATATAGCTAACTGGTCGGGTAGGAGTACCTCCTTAAAATTCTATACTTACGTAACAAATACCAAAATACTCGCAAATAAATAAATAACAACCGAAATCGGTGAATTATAAAGTGACTTAACAACAGAAATGGCACGAACTTACATTACAATTTATAACGCTGTCCAAAAACTTAAAATATGTTCGAATTAACGCAAAAAGATCACTTAATAAATATCGTTGCAGTCAGTCGCAACGATCACTTGCGTGAACCCAACTCAGATAATATTTGTTACATAAAAACTATAATATCACTAAGAAATGTACTCGCATAATTTTTAATTCGCCATTTCAACTTGACAGATGTCTGCCATTACTTTTGACAGCTGATTTAAATGGATTGCGTCAAAAAATGCAAAATTTATGAATGAAAGTCTTATTTACCCACGTTACAAAGTCGCATACCTACTCAATTAATGAAATGGAGAGAATTTTATAGGTATATCGATTACATACCAAGTAACTATTTATTTATGTAATCAATATCTGCGAAAACTTGTCGTAATTTTATGGATTTCAATGAGCTGTGTTAAGGTCAGCCTTTTTTTATTTTAAGTTTTCACGTAGATTTCACCTTTGACATAAAAATGGTTACACGAAAATGATTATGATAAAATACTGCGGAAAAATATAAAGAGCAAGATTATTTTTTATACTTATGGCAGCAATAACTGTTCCTTTTGTACGGTACAGTTAATTCACAAGTAGCTTCAGATGAACTAGTAATAATATTGCGTAAGAAGTGATAGGTCGAGGTTTGCGAGCCCATCACCTATAAATAATACAGTCACCCATTTGCGTGAGAAACTGATCAAAAACGTTCTAATCCATTCCCAGAAGTAAAAGCTTTACAACTTCGATAAATTGCCTTTTTATCAAGAAGTAAAATGTGGAAATATTCAATGGCACCTCCTGCATTGTTGCAAACATGCACGAAAACACGAACAACCCATTAGCCCAGACATGCAACTTATCAACAACAACTCATTATTATAATTGTGTAACCTCCGGCTCCGTGGTGAAAATGGGCGGGAAAAACGTTGCCGCCATGTTGTATTCGAAAGTGTCATGGCGCACACTGCGTCTTCCTCTGGGTCAGAAAAACAACTATTAATGTAAACAATGAAGCGTGTGAAGTTTACTAACCGCTATAAGATTAATAGATTAGTTTTTTTATTATTCACGTGAGGAAGTTAGTATTGGTATTAAATTTCGCTTCTATTAATTAGTTCACGCTCGGTTACCTATTAAATGACTTTCAACTGCCAAGACAGTATAATGGAAGTTGATTAATCTTTTCAAAGTTCACAATGTACATAATTGGGCTCCATTCGTCTTCGGAGACGGAACTCCGGAAATTGCTCCGTTGTTACTAAGATCTTTGACGATAGTACCACAATCAACAGTTTCTATCTACTGTCAGACCTGTCAGACTTTTGCCTCTAAATAGTTGCCTTATTGACTTATGTAAGATGCAATACTATTTGGTGTATAGGTAGTACCTACTGATTAATTCCTGGTATCATCGTATTTTTCCTAACATCTGATTGAATCGGCATAATCTTTTTATTCATTCAGTCATAAGATTGACGTCAATGGGGAACTGGGTCACTATGATACTAGGCGAAGAGTTAGCATCTACGCTAATTGCATAGTATATTGAATAGTAGCAGATAGGTATTTATTATAGTGCGAAAAATAATTTCGATTTGATGATGATTGTTACCCACCAGGAATAAATTCAGATTTTCACACGAATAAAAATCCCATTCATTTCGCACCTAGTTTTACACCACAAAAAACAATTGTGAATTTAAAATCCACAATCCCATCATACAATAATCATAAAGGGATCTTTCCATCAAATTGCTCAAGATCCTGGCTGTTGCAAGCAGAGACGAGCAATGCAGAGCAATGGTCCAATTGAAGGATTCGCACCATTTCGGAGAGAACAATATGCGCACGTTGCACAGTCGTATTGTCGCGTGTTGTGGTTCCCGCGCAGGTTTCCCGTGAGACATGTGACGTACACAGCCGCCATCTTGCTTCAGGGTTGACAAACTTCGAAGCATTTATCGTTATGTGTCTGTATGTTCATTAACTTATTGCTCATAGAAGGCTGCCATGTTGGGCGATTATATTATTTATTAACTTCCAACCTTTGCTTAACTTCATTTATTCACCTACGTACTTATTACATGATAACGCCATTCTATGATCTACCTTTGGAAGGTTTTGTTTCGCTTAGATTACGTATATTCTTATTGCCTCAGTGCTTGCCAAGCTCTTTGCGGGGGAGACAATAATTTTATAAAGACTAAGTCATCTTTCCGTGAAATTGTACCTCATAGTCTCGTCAGTTCTTAAGGATCTCAAATTATATTTTGAACAGCTATCATCAAATTGTATTAAATTGCGTTGAGACAACCCTAGCCAAGAATGTACAATCCCAAAGATTGATATCCAATAAACTTCAGTAGGTTCGATACCTTCTTGGTGAGTGATGAAGTAATGAGTGTCGTTGTAAGTGGAACTCATTTCCGGGACTTTGTGGCCAATGGGAAGTCAACGACAGACCGCTTCTAAGGCGGCATCTAAAGTAGATTGGATGCTCAGAGTGATGGACTTAGAGGACGGATTATCTGGAAATTGGTTCGTGATCCATGCTTCTAAAATCTTAAATGGATAGGATTTGATGGATATTATTTGGTAGGAACCAGTGGATAGGATTAGATGGATATTATTTGGTAGGAACCAGTTTTGTAGATTTTTAATAAATCTGGTTGTCAATTTGGTAAAATTAGTTGTCCTCATAAGAAAACAACTCTTATATTGCATGGCTCCTCATGTATACAACCACTTAATATTTAACGAAGCCACTGACACCTAATATGTTATTACACTACGGTGTATCTGAATATTTGCAGGAAAATTTTTAGAATTTATTTTTGAACTAGTTTTACCAATACCATTCTTAATTTTATTTTGTGTTTTCGTTTTATGTACTTTATACAAATACGGTGAAACCAAGACTGTGATATACAGCATATTATTTACCCATATTTGCAAATACAGCAGCAGTCGACTGCGATATGATGAGTTAAATGACATTTGCAAACAAATAATTTTGAAATTGAATTAGATTTTTTTTTTTTTACTGAGGATTTACTACTTGCGTTCATTTCTGGGAATAATGATACAAATACAAATACAAAATTTATTTATTGGCAAACAAGTAGGTACACCAAGTTAGATTTCCCTGACTCCTGCGCTAGTTATACATATAACTGTGTTGCTGGGAATGGGAATGGGCTGTGTTGTAATGGTTTCTGGCCACACTCGAGATCCCTGAACCAGAAATGTAACAGTAAACTCAATCTTTATATTTTCAACTACATATACCAGTTTGCATTTACAGGTAGCTTCAAATCTAACTAGCATGCAAGCCTTTCACAGCAGGCATGTAGTTTCTAACAAAAAAAAGTTAATTCGGACCTCGTCAATCACCACGTAGACATCACCATAATATTTATTATATCACATAATTACCGTCATTGTTATATTACATCACATCTTTCACTACTCCTAGATGTTTGGTAGCTGTAACATAATATAAGTAACATTATGTGAGGTGCTTGCACTAAGTGAAGTGCGCGAGTTTGATGCACTTAAGTAATTAAGTTTTGTTCTAAAACAATAGCTTTGGTGCTTGTTGTTGTTATGGACTGCTACACGTAGCGATGAGGCTTTGGAAACAGCGGGGAAAAGAGTGGAGCGATTTAATTTAATGCGCCTAACAAAAGAGTTAAACGCGCAAAATTACATTTTTTTTTTGTTGTAAAAATAGGTATCTAAACAACCTAACTACATTGTAAGAACCTTTCCCTTGACAATTTGCACGTACCCTTATCTCAAATCGATTTTGTTTATTTGTTTATTTTCACTACGATTTTTATTGTGAACTAGGTACCTGCCATTACACTATCGTACCGGAAGACGTAAAGTTGGAAGGCCTCCCACAAGGTGGCCCGATGACTTTTTGAGGGCGGCAGGATTCCGCTGGATGCGGGAAGCACAAAGTCGGTCGATGTGGTGGAGCTTGGGGCAGGCCTATGTCCAGCAGTGGACGTATTTCAGCTAAAATTGTGATGATGAACCTACACTAAAAATGATCACAAACAGATATTTCAAATGGAACTTAAAAACAATTTTTCTCTTTAATTCACACAATTGATTGAATAAGTAATATCGTCGCAAAATCAACAATTAACACACAGGATAATACAATCATGTTAAATCGTTCTATACCTACTTGTAATGACTGCCACCCCGCCACTCCCCCGACCGCACGCGCGTAACTAACGCTACAATTAGAATGCTCCGCTTACACGACATGCTTGTCACGTTAACACACGTCGACGTCTATACACGTCACGCCGTATCACTCTAACGAGTTTATAAGTCACGTCATATCGCGTTGACGTTAATAAACGACACGTCGCTGAAACATGGCTTCTAATAACTGAATCGTTTTGGAAAAATACCGTGTATAATGATGAGACTGGGGGCGTGGTATTTGCTAAAACTAAAAACTTACTTCAAGTCTGCTAAAAAGCTAGAATGCCTGTTTAATTTAAATATTTCAACTCACATCTCAAGTAATTATTGGCTGTTAAGCCTGGCTTAGAATTATTTCATCACCGCTGGTCTTAAAACGCTTAAAGATACCTAAAACTACAAACTCAGAAGACATGTGACATCTATCGACCCGCCCTGGGCCCGCATTGTGGATAACGGCCCACTTCCCCTCACCGAGTGGAGGCCTGTGTCATTACAGTGGAAATATTATAGGCTGATTATGCTAAGCCTAGGTTTCCTAGAAAAGCGGTTTATTCATAACTAGCTTTTGCCAGCGGCTTCGTCCGCGTGGATTTCGATGTATTATACATATAAACCTTCCTCTTGAATCACTATATCTATTATTAAAAAAACCCGCATCGAAATCCGTTGCGTAGTTTTAAAGATTTAAGCATACATAGGGATATAGGGACAGAAAAAGCGACTTTGTTTTATACTATGTAGTGATATTACAGCGGCCGTCATAAAAATCTGTCATTTGCACCTTCTAGCCGTTCCCCAACCATGTTAGGGTCGGCTTCCAGTCTAACCGGATGCAACTGAATACCAGTATCTTACATGAAGCGACTGCCTATCTGACCTCCACAGCCCACTGAATAATACGATACCTTTTGGTAAGAAGTCCCGAAACTCTGGCAACCTGACTTTCGGCCTTCTGACCACCCGGAACGACTGTCAAAGGTCCACGAATGCCAGTCGGGACCAACGGCTTAACGTCACCCATCCACGGACCAACCGTGACAATCGCAGCTTAACCTGATGGATCGACTCGTGCGGCTGTTATTACTTAGCCACGAGCCCCTCATAAAGTCTTAACAGTACCTAAGTTAATTTCGACCTCTTTGCCCACGGGACCGTTAAAAGCAACGTTTAACATAAACTACAATGATATAATCAAATAAACGCGTGAAAGTGTATTAATTAGCTCAGGATTATCTGTTAATTACGTTACGACGTACATGTGTTTATCTTTTGACAGTTTCGTAGTGGTGTAAATGCAGACCTGTAGATGCATCTGTATTATGACACAAATAGCAATTCAAAAGAGTGAAAACGGATTAATTTTGTTAAAGAATATCTCCCAGCTTATGTACACGTTCTTCAGTCTGAACTCTTGGAGTGCGGCAGTAGGTATGACAGGCAGACTATTCTATTCAAGTTTGTTTTTCAGTTTTTCACAGAACCTGACCAATTTACATTGGGATAGGCCAGTAATCCGCATTGTTCCGTGTGTTGCCGGACGTAAAAGAATAGCACCATCCCATTTCTTCCCATGAGTGTCGTAGAAGGCGACTAAGGGACTTACTAGAGAATAGGCAGCAGCGTTCTCTATGCATTTGACCACCACACTGCGATCGCCAACCCACCTGCCAAGCGTGGCGATTATGGCAAATCCCTCCTTTTGGGGGAGGCTTATGTCCAGCAGTGGACGTCTTTCGGCTGATATGATGATGATGGTGAGGCCAGTAATCACCAGTACCTACGTCTGCCAAATGTATTGATATCTCTTTGAATTATTCATTGTAACGTATGAAGGCAGATCCATTCAACAGCAAACCTGGATGTACCTACCTACGATGACTGTTTCTTCCGTCCATCTTTACCACCAATATTGCCTTCCCCATACAGAACCCAGTCCCATTCAAATCACTATGATTTCCCCATAGAACCCTGACATTATTACCTCTGCCTCTGTTTTAACAGTTAGCCAATCACATGGCGCCGGCATACAAAGTAGAGAATGCCTTAATTAGTCAAAAGAAATGCTAATTACAATCGTTAGAAGAGGCGCCTTTTCGTCTGGTTGGGTTTAAATGTAGATTTTGATCTTGAAGCAACATGTCTGCGGATATTTAATGATGAGTTAATGGGATATTCGTTAAAGCGGGTAATAGTTTCCCGGATATTATCTGGCAAAATTCGAGATAACTTAGGTACCATTTTAGGATTTGTCGAGAAAAATAGCGAAATGAGAAAAGTGACAGAAATAGACAAATCTTTTCGCCGTAAGAGTGATTAATTGTCGCATGTATCATGTCAGCCCTGCTGGACAGTATTAGGTCCTCAAATATCTTTGAAGGATTAGGTACAGTAGGAAATTTAAATTAGAATGATCTAATACGCAAATAGCTGTAGGCATGACCCTTTTACGTTGGCGCCATCTAAGTCCATAGAGTCATACCTACTTAGTATTTAAAAGATACACCTTTACCTCAATCTCTTAAAGTTACAAAACTACTCACGGTCACCCATCACGTGGCCGACCTCACTACTGGCGCCTTAACCTCGTTGCATCATAAATGACATGTTTAGCAAAAAGACGAGTACATGTCATCAGCTTTCTCTGAGGTCAATAGTCATTGCAGATGAGCGTACGACATCACGTGTTATGTCATCGCGTCATTATGATGCCTACCACATCGGCATGTGCGGATATATGACTGGTAATCTCTTCCGGAGTTGAAAATTTGATTGGTAGTAGGGTACACGTATTTCTCAATGGCTACATTTGTTGGAAAGAATTTGAGCGAGGTTTGAAGTACATCAGAATCTGCGATACAAGACTGTAATGCATCTTATGCTACACGTTTGGTACGTTCCAACAAAAATGAGGGTTCACTGATTTATCCAGAATTCTTACGGTATCCCTCCAACCTCTACAATAAAAATTAAAGTTGCAACAAAGATTCCTTTGATACTATTTCTTTTGTAGAGTCAGCATTCACACTAACATTAGCACGATAAAGGAGGAAACAAAACGTAGTAGTACATCAACGGCAGTAGCTACATAATTACTCTGTAATTTAAGCATGAGTGAGTCTGATTTAATTGGGTGCCCGGAATAACTGTAATTAATCATCACTGTAATGAATCAAGTTCTTCCAACATAACAGACAGCTGTGCTGGGGAGCTGGGGAGTTTGTTGCGCCACTTCTTCTTCCCAGCTAAAGCACTAGGAAGTGGTGAAGGGCGGGCATTTTAGGGGACTGTCTTATGTAATTTTGACGTTCAAAAAGTGCTGACTCTCAGCCTAGTTTGAATAAATGACTTTTGATTTTGATTTTTGATTTTGATTACCTACTTATCTGTAGAAACAGTAGTGATCAATACTGCACGGACATGCGTTCTGAATATAATGATGAACATACGGTAATGTGGTAATGTTAGCTACAATGGCATGTTTATTATGGGAATGTGCATTATACATAATACAGCCAAAGGTACAAAACAAAGAGGTGAAATTATACTTGAGCGAAAACATAGAATATAAATAGCGTGCCAACTTTAAGTACAGGACCAATTTGGAACTCGTGATAAACTAATGTGTATCAGTATTCCTGGCAGTCCAGGGTCTTACACGAGTACCTACTATGTAAATAATTGAAAGTAGAAACACCCAAAGGTACGGAGATAACATCAGTGTCCGTGAAAGTGCGTATACGCAAGATATTTACGACGCACGCGCAACGACTGTGTCATTCCTTACTAGATAATCTATGCACTGAGGATTTCGACCAATGTGCGTGAGCAGGCAACCAAATGACTGGTTAAGAGTTATTTTGAATCAAATTGGTACATTGTTCACTTTTATGGTTAAAAGTTGGTTAAATTGTAAGATTCGTAAATTCGTCACATCTTTAAATGATCGAAACGATTATGGAATTACAATAAGATTGCCAAAAGTGCTGATGCTGTAGTATGTACCTACTAAAAAATAATCGGATACGCCCAGTGACGAAATTGTCTTCACCATTGTAGTCTTCTACAACTAGCTATCTGTTTAGACCCAAACCCATTTCACAAAGTCCTCCACTTTTCTCAAACCGCACAAATTAATTCGAACAAGACAACAAAACCAATTAAAGGCCCAAGGTTTGCCACTCTTTGGTAACCAAACCGCGCCATTTATATCAATTGTCAGGCGAGTCATTTGTCGTAGATTCGCGAGTACATCACTAGCTGGTGTGGCAATAGGGGCGATCGGGCGGTGGGAAAATGTGGCAATGTGGTTGCAAGGGAACATTGTCTTGCGGCACACGTCCACCTCTGATGGGTCTCCTTGGATGGCATGTGCTGTTTTGACCAGTATTTTTGTAATTGCTGGTTACACAATGTTGTAAACGTAGCGACTGTTGTTAATCCAATGGCAGTTTGTAAAATATAATAAGGATGGACGTGGTAGACTGTGGGACGTATATGAAGATTAGTCATCTTGAATATTGTTGCTATATCCATGGTATTTACAAATATACATAAACTCATCCCTTCTTCCCAATGAGATAGGCAGAAATTACAGAATGCCGTCTGCTACGATCTTTAATACTCCTTTTGTTACGTTTACGTTCATACATCTGGGGCCTTAGTGTGAGTTTAATTTAACCATCTGAATCAAACGCTTCGAGCACGTTTGGCGCTCCGATTGGCTCTGGCTTGGTGACGGACCAATCGGAGCGCTGTACGCGCTCGATGCATTTGATCGAGATGGTTAAATGAGACTCACACTAGGGCCACTGGTCCTAAACGCACGCCGATTGCGATTTACTTTAATTGAATCCTTAAATCCTGTTTATTAAACATATTATTTCCAAACTTTAAGATCATAGTTGTTTTAAAAACCTGTAGTATTTTAGTAGGCTCTCACTATAAGCAGCCTCAGATACTACTTTTAATATCTGTTATATGAACTGCTAATCCTACAAATATCTATATAACTATGCAAATAATTTACATGTTCAATGTCTTATGGTCAATGTTTATTGTTCCAGGTGCTGCCAGCGCTGTTGCTGCTGTCTGCAGTCGCAGCCACTCCTAGGAAGACATACAAGCGAGAAGGTAAGCTACTTCCCAACCATGGGACTAACACTGACCAGGAGCTTCTGTCATGAACTAAGTTATAGTTTCTTGAATCATTTTACTTACTTCTTTATTTGAAATTTCAGCTGAACCATGAAATGCTGTACCTATGTCTTATAATTCTATCTTAAAAGTAATGTTACCTACTCCTATTTTTTTTTAAATAATGTTATCTTTTATCTGAAGACGTTGCGCAATTGGCAAACTTAACAATCATTGACATTACACTACAAATATATCAGTGATCGCGTTTTACAAGACGTTTTTTCTGAAGTTCATCACAGAGGCTCAGCGAATGACTATTTACTACAATATGAAATAAAAGCACCTATTCCTTTGTTTGCAGCTCCCCTGAGTTCCTCTTACCTCCCACCACCTCGAGGTGGTGGTGGAGGTGGCCACGGAGGTGGTGGTGGTGGCCACGGAGGTGGAGGTGGCAGCCACGGAGGTGGAGGCGGCGGCCACGGAGGTGGAGGTGGCGGCCACGGAGGTGGAGGCGGCGGCCACGGAGGTGGAGGCGGCGGCCACGGAGGTGGAGGTGGTGGACATGGAGGCGGCGGTGGCGGCGGTGGCCATGGAAGCGGCGGCGGTGGTGGCGGCCATGGCGGTGGTGGTGGCCGGCCATCATCATCCTACGGCGCCCCAAGCCCGTCAAGCAGCTACGGTCCTCCTAAACCAAGCTACGGCCCTCCTAAACCAAGCTATGGCCCTCCTAAACCAAGCTACGGCCCACCGAAACCATCAAGCAGCTACGGACCCCCATCTCAAAGCTACGGACCACCTCCTTCCAAGCCTTCCAGCTCCTATGGGCCCCCACCGTCGAAGCCGTCCAGTTCATATGGCCCTCCTCCCTCCAAGCCTTCCAGTTCTTATGGTGCTCCAGCGAGACCACCAGCGACTAGCTATGGTGTACCAACAGGACCTTCCACGACTTATGGTGCGCCTAAACCATCGAAGCCATCGAGCTCTTACGGCGCTCCTGCATCCTCTCCTTCAAGCTCGTACGGAGCTCCTTCCCCACCATCCAGCTCTTACGGAGCCCCTTCTCCTCCCTCAAGTTCGTACGGCGCTCCCTCATCTGCCCCATCTAGTTCTTATGGTGCTCCTTCTCCTCCGTCTAGCTCATACGGTGCTCCCGCTTCACCCCCGTCCAGCTCTTATGGCGCTCCAGCCTCACCACCTTCCAGCTCTTACGGTGCTCCTGCCTCTCCCCCATCTTCGTCATATGGCGCTCCTGCTTCTCCTCCATCCTCATCCTACGGTGCTCCCTCATCCGGTGGTAGCAGCGGCTTCGGCAGCAGTGGCTTTGGAGGCAGTGGTTTCGGAGGCGGCAGCGGTTTTGGCTCAAGTGGTCCCTCATCAAGCTATGGTGCCCCGGCCAGCTCTCCGTCCAGTTCCTACGGAGCACCTGCCGCTCCTTCAAGTAGCTATGGCGCTCCCAGCAGCGGCGGCGGCGGACATGGCGGCGGCGGCGGTGGTGGCGGACATGGCGGCGGCGGCGGTGGTGGCGGACATGGCGGCGGCGGCGGTGGTGGTGGACATGGAGGCGGCGGTGGTGGCGGATACTCCTCGGGAGGTTCCGGTGGCTACTCTTCGGGAGGAGGCCACTCCAGCGGTGGTGGTAGTTCAGGAGGCTACTCATCCGGTGGAGGTGGTAGTTCAGGCGGCTACTCATCTGGCGGAGGTGGTGGCGGCCATGGCGGTAGTTCCGGAGGCTACTCATCCGGCGGCGGCGGCGGAGGCGGCGGAGGCGGTGGAGGCTACTCATCTGGTGGAGGTGGAGGCGGATACTCCTCTGGAGGTAGCGGTGGAGGCCATTCATCTGGAGGCGGCGGCGGATACCCATCAGGAGGTGGCGGTGGATACTCCTCAGGTGGTGGATCAGGAGGATATTCCTCAGGAGGAGGCTCTGGTGGTTACTCGTCTGGAGGAGGTGGTGGCGTGCCGGCCACCATCAGCCAGAGCTACGACTCCAACGGTGGCTATGTGTACTAGATCTTGTAGGCTCTTAGCATCCTACTACTAATATAAAATAGTCAAACATTAAGTTATCACAGAATCTTCAGTATTGACGTTGCAAATGTCACAAATTATGGATGTATGTATTAATGTAGGTTTCTAGAGAAAACTATGTATGTATTAGACTTTTTATGAAATAGCGAAATACATGGAATGCTTCAGGACTTTATTTTAAAAGGATCGCAGAACATGCTAGGGCATTTAAGTATGAAGAAAAAGGGCAACACTCAAGAATCGTTTGTAAAACTGTAAGGTTACCGAGCTCGAGGCATTCCGTCTATTATTGTAATAAAATGTGATCTGCAATCGGAGAATAAAGAATTGTGAATAAATTAAGATGAGTGGTCTCTCTAAGAGTCGTGATCGTCGCCGACTGCTTACCAAGTAAGCGACGCTTGAAAGTATTAACTTTAATTTAATTGTAATTAATGAGTTAATGAAATTGTACAAAAATTTAGTCTAAGCTCTGAGTAATTATACTTTTTGTATAAATAAAACGTTTTGTAAATATTGAGACTTGTTTTGTTTTCATACTTCCTTTAGGAGAAACTGATACGTTTACAAATATATTGAACACAGCATAAAGCTGAAATATTACTGAATGACTAAGAATTCTTTATTTCATTACCCTTAAATAAAAGCTCTATAGTTGATGCATCTTCAATCAATTTAATCATCTCACAAATTGGATCGAACTAGCTTTTTATGCTCACAAAAGGTTTTATTAAAACCGTTCTATTTCTTACCGACGACGTGCCCGGAGAAGATTAATTAAGAGCCTCATTGGCTGAATCAATTACTTACCACAACAACATTGGCTATGACTTTTTTCTAATAAGTAGGAATACTCTATCTTGTGGAAATCATTTCTATCTTTTCGTTTTATCAAGGTCTACTTCTCATCATCTCAAAAACGACTACAATAACAGAAGCCTCCTAATAGACCTAGTCATAATGAAGTGTGGAGAAACCATTGCCATCATGAATAGCAAGTTGATTAGTATTCACAAAAATACTACTAGGCCATCATACTACCTAAAATACTATTAATGTGCAGAAGTAAATTAAATCCCGTTGATTATATAACCTTAGGTGTACAACTTTGTACATGCAAAAACAAAAAAAACAGAGGGAATATCTGTCATAGCGCTGCAAAGATAGCGTTACCTGCTTAACGGACACACTCACACACACACACACACACACATACACACATACACACACATTACACACTTACTCATTTTGGAATGCTGGGACAACGGAAGGAGAAGTAAATATGCTGTTTTCAAAAACAATTAATCAACATATGAAGAGTGAAGCTTGCCACCTGCGAAAGTGCAATATGGTTACAGTGAGGAAGTACACAAAGCAAACACAATAAACATGCTATATGTTTTATTTTAATGTCGCCGGAGCGACCGCGGAATTCACAACGTTACACATTTTTTTACATATTTTTCTTTTTCAACATATTCAACAAGAACTAGGAATAAGTCAATAGTAGGTATATCTACTAGCTAACAGTGGGGAGCCGCTTCCTAACCAACATCTATTGAAAACATTCAAAACACTATAAATAACAAACGATATATATATTTAATTTTCATTACAGTATAAGAATATATATCATAAAATATATATTTGAGTAAAGGTAAACATATTAAAGTATTATATAGTTATTTGTATTTGGTAAGTAAATATATATTTAATAGAGATATTTTTATATAAAACATTATTTAATCAAATATCTGAAATGCTATAATAATGTATAATATTATTAAAACATAATATATTATGCTCTGATATGTATCTGCCTATAGTTCGTTCGCGTTAAGAATGCAGTGAGTCATCATTATCCGTCGGCCTAGCCCCGCCCGCTAACCAATCAAATCTTTTCAAATTACAATCAAATCTATTCATTAAACTTAATCTTTTAAAATATAATTTGTTTGAATTTAATACCACTGTGAATACACCTTTATCTTGCAGTTGCACTGATGACTCACTGCATTCTTAACGCGAACGAACTATAGTCTTCTTTACTTTACAAGTTATTTAATCAATGCATCTTGTGTTTGTGCTATGTGTATTTTTGTTTTACAATTTATTATATAGTATGTGTAGTATACTACGCATTATAATTATACAGATAAATCAGGAAGCGGCGCCGAAGAACAACAACGATACCTATGATCTACTCTTACAAATATTGATATGTACCATTTCACACTAAACACTATAATATGTATATACGTAAGTCACATAGAGATGATATGTGTCGAGTTCGAAGTCTTAGCAAAGGTTAGGCAGGTGGATATCACATCATATATCTTTATATTCGCAACATATATAGAAAATATCTCCAATTTTAAACGATTTATATGTAAACTTTACTATCAAAAAACAATTTGAAAGCTTGGTAAGGTATCAAGTATGGCAACTGTTTATCTACATTTATATAACTTGACGCTAAAATATGCAGTGATATGCATTTAAATATATATTAATAGTAGTAAACACGGTCGATCGCTCTCCAAAAGGATAAAAGTTGCCAAAATTGACAGTACATCTACTCGTAAGATACATCTTGACATATTTAGAAACATTACTGCAAAAAGCTTCAAATGGACATTAACACGCATATATTATAAGACATGGACCGCTCCGGGATCGCGGGGTGGCCGCGGGGCCTTCGGGGGCGGAGGGGCCGGGCCCTGGGAGATCAACACGACATTATTGTGAACATCAATACACTCATAAGTTCAAAAAGACCGATTATTACTATCAGCGACGCTCGCCTTTCGACGCATCAGAAAGCTCTTTATAATAATAATTCCATATTACACGTATTGATTATTCATATAAAGAGAAAATTAAAAATATTTCAAATACGACTTTATTGCTTTTCATTAGTAACTCAGCTGATTTTAGGCCAGTTCTTTTGTTGTTTAACACAATACCCCATCGCATGATTCCGTTTCCAATGTTATACTTATATTCCTTTTTATTTTCTTATCTATATACATATACGTATACAATATAATATATTATGTTGGTTCGTATGAGTCCAAGCGTACAATGCAGCTCTAAACCATAACAAATTTATCTTTACAACGTAAATATTTGTGACTAGAAAACAAAGCTTATAAAACCATATACGCCGCTAAGTTTTACTATTATACTAGATAAACATTTGTTTTTAAATATATATTCCTTGTGTGGACTTTTTATACAAATTATCTGATTTAACTAAACTATGGACGAGCCATATATATCATTTTAAGTAGTATATCAGGTAGTGGGTGATGCTTTACAAGCGATATGTACCATTTAATAGATACCATTTTTACATTCGTATGATGACAATGTTTGGTCAACATTACTCGTCTACTCACGCGCACTTACACAGTGTATCTAGAAGCACATCAACTTGTGTGCTCTTCTCTCTACATTAATTGACTTAAATAAGGAATCGTCATCAATGTATATTGTATTTATAATATATATAAATTCTCTAACAACGAATATAATTCACATTTTGATATGTATGAGTTTCAACACTTCGTAATATTATTTAATATATTTTCACTACAAAATAATACAGCTTAATTCATTTTTACATCAACTATTAAACATACATCTATTGCTTTAATGCTTTTATTACTACACGATAATATTTATTTATTAATTATACTTTATATCAGTTTGCGCTTACGTCGTCATTATTACGAATTAAGAGAAATCATTCGTTTCTACAGCGTAGTATGATATATGCGACATTTACAAAATGGTTTGTTTAAATAGGAAGATATTGATGACGTGTTTCGTTTCGATCGTCTTGAGCATAACATACTAGTCGTTATTTCGAAAAATACTGAAGTTTACTTTTCCATACTTCGATGTAACGATCTTACCGAATTTAAATGAAAAAATAAGAAATAGTAAAATTTTCGGAAAATATAATCCCACGATGGTGTAACTCCGTGGTCCTGCAGCATGGTGCCTGTCGAGATGTCGTATAAGTGAACTAATAAATGTACTTATCGTCTCAGAAAGCCGTTTGCTTGCCGAAGGGCTGCACCGGCGGGGGCGCGCTGCTGCTGCCGAACAGCGGGTTGGGGCCGTCGTTAGGATCATCTAGATCATCATCATCAGGCTCCAGGGCAGGGTTGATCCTGCCGCACTTCTCATCGGGTCCTACGAGGGTGGAGGCGGCGCCGTACAGCCGGCCCGGCACTCCTCCGAGGACGGACATTTGCTCGCCGGCCTCTGATGGCTCGTCGACGCGGCGGATATCTTCGGGGATGTTCACTACGCAGTTGAAGTAGTCAGACTCGGGGCTGAGGTAGCCGCCGTTGAACAGGAACCTGGTGGAACACATAATACATGACATTCTATTCGTAAACATAGAAAGGTCATACATATTATTTATGATGACGTAAACAAACAGCTGTTAGAACGTCAGATAGGAAACATTATATGTTCCGTCGCAGATTGCTTCCTAATTATTTGAAAGTCAAGCAATCATACACATAAAGCCTATCCACTGTTTATCGATTAAAGTACTTGCAATAATGTGATTACGTGCAATAAATTTAGCAAAAGCCTATTTCCTGGACCGTCTAGTTATGTAGATTTTAATAGTCAGTGAATGCTATCTTCCCCTGAATACTTAAATATACCTGTAGCATGCATTCATGACTAACAGTTCAACATTGATTAACCCATGACCCTAAAATCTTCTGTTAACGTCTAAGTTATTAGACCATACAAAAAGGCCATGCAAAAATAGCAATGACCATCCGCTGTAGGAAACTTTACGAACACAAATGGACACAATAGATTACTTGTCACTGTAGAATATAAGATTGATTATAAGTCATAAATATATCGCCTAGTTATGTAAATAGTAATTATTGTCAGTTAAATCATATCCTAGTCACAGATTCAATTTTAGTTTCGTAATTATTGTTTTGTAACTTTCCGAGTTGATGCCATCGTAACAGTAGTTGATACTCCTGGTGACATGGAAGTATGAGCCGGGCATAAAATAGATCGTAAACTATTGAAAAAGAGCTTCCTAATAACTGGATCAAAGACGTCATCATGCACACTTATCAAACGATATACCTAGTGACGCGTATCCATGGCCATGCATTAAAATTACATCATCTACGTACAATATCCGTGTCCTAAATAGGTAAGTAAACAATGTACTAATGTAGTTCCTCTCAAGCCTCACACAAGTCGTGATACACAATCACTTTCCACTCATTACAGATCATTGTGAGCGGCTGTTCGTCTGTGCGTCACGACTACAACCGATGTATTAGGTCGATGATTTACTAATGGCACTCTGGTAATAGTCCTTATCTGAAGCTAATAGTACGAGTAGAGGTATCTATGCTTTTGTTTCACGTTCCCACGGACGTGTATATATAGGGTGACTGGTAATTGGTGACCGATATTTAAGCACATGATCGTACTCATCACAAAAAACCACTTTCCCAAAGAAACGTTTTTTTTAAAGCTACCTTATTGACCCCAATTTTATTACCCCAATAGAATATTGAGTACCTAACAAGAATAATACACCATCAGCTGTAATTTAATTTAGTTACCTAGAAATAAAAAAACCACTTTAACCATGCATAATTTTTTGTCATAAATTTTCGGATCGCACGCGCGCTATCAGCTGTGAGTCGCTTGACCCCGGGATCAAACGACTCACAGATATACTGATATGCTAATGAATAATGCATGGTAAAATTGGATTAGTTTTTTTGTTTGTAGGTAACTAAATTAAATTACAGCTAATGCTGTATTATTCTTGTTAGGTACTCAATATTGTATGGCGGTGATTGGGGACATGCGCTAGTTAAATAAAAAACATGTTTCTTTGGGAAAGTTGTTTGTTATGATGAGTACAAATGCGTTTAAATATCGGTCACTAATTACCAGTCACCCTATATATCCCGGCGGGGTTTCATCGCGCACTATTTACAACTTTCGTGTTGAGCCGAGCGTTGAGATTTTAACAGATTGCGCGTCGAAAAAACTCACTGTTGGATTTTCTACTCTCGGCGCCAAGGAGATCGTTCAAAGTCCAGTGAGCGATATAATACTGCCGCGATATTTTCACGTCCTTGCGTACGGGGGCTAACTATGAAACCTTACATCGTTCTTTTTTTTTGCACGAGACTCTGGGTTTGTTACCATGGTCAAGTAGTTTTATTAGATTTTAGTGTTCGCAAAATCTGCATAAAACGTCATCAAGTACATTGCCTAATATGTAAGAATTTTCCTACCTCTCAAAACTATAATGGTGTTATGAAATGTGGAGCATACTTCTTTGATATAAATCAGAAGTTATTTATTATTGTGTTGAAAAATCACGATAAAATTCATCTCATCTCGTCCCTAGGGTGCTGTGACAAGTGATTAAATCAGGGATGCAGCATCCACCCATGCTTTAATAACAATATGCTGCAAAAAAACTCTGCGGAATTTAGAATAGAGATATCTAGTCGTTCCGTGGAAAGCGGATGTCTGAAAATTTCACGTATTTAGTAGTATTTGTTTATCATAATGCCAGAGATTTAGAGGTACTGTAGAGGATATTTACTTAGTGTAAAACCTCACGCACATACTGGCAGCCGATGATTAGGCTATGTCTATGTTCGAGCAGTTAGGATATTCTAAAATAAGAACGTCAAATAATTTTAAGTAGGCGGTGTCCGGTGAGTTTTGATTCTATTGACAGGCGCGTCTTTGTAAGCAGCTGAATGTCTTCAGAACTCTTGAAATAAACGTGGAGTCGCACAGTTTAAGCACCCCTTAATCTTTTAATTTATACCCTCACACACCCGGTACCTGGAGGCTCGTCTGAGCCTCCACAGTACATACGCAAAACTGTAAAATAATGAACTAGTAATAGCATGTATAATGATTGAGCAAGATGATAACTATATAACCAAAACAGCTAAAAAGAGTAACTGCTGACTGGCAAAGAAAAATCAATAAAAAATCCGGTAACCCGAAGGTTAAAATGCGTTTGCTGACCATTGCTTGCCACTGACGTTATATAACAGCACTTTACCTTCGTCGTATGTAGTGCCATAGCCCAACAAGTTAACAATACAACTGGTGCCAATAAACCTAGAAACCCTAATAGCTAACAAACACCTCATAATGGTCAAATATCATATCCAAACAGTGATCAAATATCATAACGTTCAACTTCTAACACTTCCTCCATCTTGAGTGATCATATTGTTGCAAAATATCAGGTGATTATGACACGAATTATGTAATTTGTTTGATTGCAATTTTTATTCATTGTTAATGGAAAGATGCTAACATGTTATTGACTATAGTTTCAGTGTCGTCAATAGCTTAGGAAAACAGTAGGTTATCTATCTCCTTGGGTGATTTAGCATTATGTCTAGATATTAAAAGACACCGGAATGTTTGAATGTGGTCTAACCCATTTTGGTCCGCTTACTCTATCTTCCATACCAAGTCTTGCATTGTTGCGAACATAGAATTGTGATGAAATCTACATATTGCTTTTCTTACAAAACGTTGGTTTTATTATTGAGCTTAGCATTGGGGTTGTACATGACTAGTACAGAATGATATCTCTGCTATCATTATGTTTGTGTCACATACATTTTATGCACTCTGTGGTTTGTTCTCACGTAGGTTCACCACAGTACTAAAATGGAAACAAATCGAACCTACAACGTCTCAGCCACCAGTCCGATGCCTTAAGCCTAATATTGCTTTTCTTTGGATCCTATATAAGGCCACATAACTTAATTTCTGTAATAAAACTATTTCTCAATTAACATCCGAATCGAATACCTCCAACATATACTACAAAGATAAACTGACCTCATTTTACGAACCCTCTTAGTCCCTGAATACTTAATTCAAAAAGCCTGACCCGCGGCCTTAATGTGGGCGCGTACGATAGGCCACGATGGCACATACGAAAGTAATATGCGACGACGAGGCTCTCGGCTTAAGAGATACTTCCGGGGTGTACGGCCACAATTGACCTATATTAAACTAGCTTCTACCCGCGGCTTCGACTGTGTGTGGATGTCCGAAATTATCCCACGGGTACATGCTACCATGACAAAAAGTAGCCTATGTTCATCTGTATCCACGCCAAATTTTATCGAAAGCCGTTCAGTGGTTTAGGCGAGAAAATAGACAGAGTTACTTCCGAATCTATAATATCTGTAAAAAACCTCCAACATTTCGATTTGCTCTAACAGCTTAATAAAGAAATAAGAATGTTAGAATGGGAATTAAATGTTCGTTAGGTTCCAAAATACCAAGGCGAGAGACTTTTAAACGAGCAATTCTTGTAAATATGTTTATAATTATATACATAATCTGAATCTCGGAAACGGCTCCAACGATTTTCATGAAATTTAGTATGCAGGGGGTTCCGGGGGTGATAAATCGATCTAGCTAGGTTTCATTTTTAGAAAACGTCAAACCAAAAAAAAAAGCGGGCAAAGCTCGGTCTATCAGATATTAAGTATTTACAGAAGTACAACGAATTACTAAATTAATTTGCTAAAAATGAAAAGGGTTCAAAACTACATTCCCGTAACAGTTTTATAAGTTGTATAATATAAAATAAGATAACAATCCAGGCAACAAGTTGTATAAAGAGCTCGTTGTTGAGCTCGCTACCCCGAAATCGAACAACAGTCTAAATTATTTATACCTCCGAAGAGGTCTAACCCAACTTCAAGGAATATTAGATGAAGCCTGTCAAACATTTAGGCCAACGTTTCAATTATCTTCGACTCAAAGGCAGAAATATATTTCGAAAATACATTTTTGATGAAAACCGGTCGGTCAGAGCTATCAGTTTGGAACCATAACTTTATAATCACTCTGACAGGAGCATGAAATGTTCTCAATTCTTTATTGTATTCCATAATGTTGGTAAAATAGTTGGTAGGCTTAAAATGTAAGAAACAATGACAATTATGGACCCTGTCGGTCCCCAACATAGTAAGAGACGGGGGAAAGCGATTACCAAGTATGTTGTGTTTATGTATTTATGCATTCCGGGATTGTATTTTTATATTGTTACTTTACTTTTTCCTATTCTTCTGGTATTTAATTTACTGTAGTATTTTGATAATATTTTAGAAGTCCCACCTATAGCCATCTTTCTTTCTTTTTTTTTTAAACTTTGGCCCACACTAGGAATTACTCCTGTATTGTGGGTGCGTTTACAAACATTTAAATACACATACACAAACAGCCAGACCCGGAATAACTACTTGTAGGTCATACAAATATTTGTTCCGTGCGGGAAACGAACCCGCTACACGCAGCACAGCAGTCAATCGCTTAACCACTGCGCCAACCGTGCTGTCATCGACCTAATTCATCGACGTTTAGATTCTCGACGTCGATCATCAGTCTGAATTTCTATCTATTTTTGTCTTATAAACTCGACTGAATATAAGTTATTTCTTATTTGTGTAGGCACGAGTTATTATACGAGACGAGCTCATGTCATGGTTAGTTGGGCAACTGACAGCCCAATAATGGGTAAAATTTCCAATAATCGATTTTTCTACATAATTATCATATAGGTACCCCAAATGTTTGCATGTCACAGTATTATGACTAAGTGTTTTAGATCTGTACAATTATTTATGTTAAGACCGAAATTGTACCAACACTTATGGCAAATAAATTGATTTGATTTGATTTAATAGCATTGTTCCATAAAGCCGTTGTCTGTTATCACATTACGATGTGTGGAACTTCCTCACGAGTTGAGTTTGAGCACTCGACGAGAAATTGAATCAATCAATTTGTACGAACGATCGCTTGTTGGATGTTATATACGTCATATTCTAGTCAGAATATTTGTGAAATAAGTCTGAATCGGGTGTATTTGCTGATGTGGGTTTTTATAATAGGTAAATTTTTAGAGTTTGCCACTGAAAATTATCCTTTTTCTTAAAAGTAAGTTAGAAGAAGTAGTTTCTAGAAGTCAAAGGGCGATAATTTTCTCTTGTATGTAGAAGGCATTAGAATGACAACTTAATGAAAATATTAACAAGGTGACGACACCCTGACGACACGAAAGTTTAAATCAATGGGTACTCGACACTCCTGCAATAAAAAATACACACAAAACGTCACAAAACAGTCATACTCACACGGACAACCACGATATAAAAGCCAGCGTGAACAACGACATGCTCATAGCCATGGTCCTGAATGGGAACAGCTGCACCTCATTGACGGGGTCCCAGCCAGGGTAGTGGATGAGTGGAGGCAGCCCCAACATCTTCTCGCCCCCAGAGAGGCGCACCAGCCCCGCCACGATGTAAGCGGCCAGGGAGCCGTACGTGTTGCAGTGCTTCTTGAAGTGCACCACCATCAGCAGTTGCGGGAACAGGATCACGTACACCAGGTCGGAGCACATCGACCTGGAAGATTGGGCTCGGTTAATAGGGATCTTCGATATATATCGCGCTTTGTCTACATAAGGTTGGTGAACAAAGAAATCCGCTGCCTATGATATTATATTAATTTTTGCTTCAACATGTACAGTTAGTTCATATTACAGGAAAACGTCACTGGTTTTAGAAATAACCAAATACACTCAAAAAGTTTAGGAACAAACCAGTCGCCTCGTTTGTTTTAATCGTTTTTCTACATATTGAGACAAGAGCTTCGCCTAATTCTTCTGTCTCTCTCTAAATATACAACGCTCAGAGCAATTAATTCTACGACATGTAGGTACAAATTACCTATGTCGGATGACGCATCATTGAATTATAAGCTAAGCACCGGAAAAGGCCATCATAAACAAAAACTTACACATCATTGAAAGGACATTAATAACCCCGACACTTTAATGTCCTTGAATCATTCCATGTATTTACCTAACGCAACACCTAGATAGTCTAATAAATGTGTGGCAGTAGGCCTCTTGCGCAATCTTCCTTTCGAAGCAAATCGTCCTGAGTATGGGTGTAATTAGAGCGTCGCCCTGCGCGGCCCTGGCTCCATCACGAGCATGGATTGCGCATCGCACTGTTTATGATACCATCAAATGATGAATTGATGGCTTGAACGGCCGCAGCATATAAATTAATCCTAATAGTGGTCCAATATAAATCGTGCGCTGATATCAATTGGTGCAGTATTACGTAATGTTTCATTTGGTGAGAAAATGTCTGACTCCTGCAGGCAAGGGTCGCGAGGTTTCTACGTTATTTTTCCACGAATAATCCTATTGATATATGAAAGAAAAACCATTTTGTTCAATAAATAAAAATAAATGGCTGGCTTGTTCACATACATTCTGAAAAGAATGATGTTAGAATAAATTATGTTAATTTTAATCTTAACGAAAATATTGATTCAAAGCATAACTTCGTATCAAATATTCTGATAAGTCTTTGAAGGAATAGAATCAAAACTAGAATAAATTACGTTTATTAATAATACGTACGTAATTACGTATATTGCTAATGCTACAAACGGCCATGCCTTACTGGCCAATACAAAATATTATTATATATCACTTCTTTATACCCAAAGCCAGCACACAGTTGAATCCGGGAAACAACGCTAAAACTTTAGCCTAACATTTAAAATGCAGCTCAGTTTCACGACAAAGCTATTTTTTAAATAAACAATTTCATCCTCCGCCCGAGGCAGAGTAAAATTAGTTGAGGGTTTAAATTTTCAATTCACCCCCACACTCCCCTTTCCACAGCTATACGGCATCCAATTTCGATGCAGGTGTGAGCAAACGGATCCAATCGACCGTGTGCCCACGTGAACCCTCCGGAAATACCTGTGGGGGTGAAAGGGGGCGAATAGGGTTGTAATGTGCAGCTGCCAGGATTTGTTCTTAGTCTTTATTCGAGTTTGTGGCAAAGCTTTTTAGTGGGGAATCGAGTGTAGTGTCTTCTCTATTTAGGTGTGGACTGCATTATGTATAATAATGATTTTCTATTCAGTTCAGCTTTAAACTGAACCGACCTGTCTTGACACACAAAATTAGTTTTCCTGCATCTGTACTACTACAACATAATCTTGGAAATCATCATTCATGATCCAAAAACATAACGTAACGCCTCTGAAAACTAAAATTAATATGTTTTATTGCTGTGTTGACAAAGTCCAGAGTTAGATTAAAAGAAAACCAAATTAAATCAAGGCTTGGAATCACCATTGAAATCAATTAAACATTCTAAAGGATCTCTTGACAACCCTACTCACATGTAGCGGTAAAAGAGTATGAGGGAGTGTCGGTAGTGAGGATTAAGTTTCAATTAGCAACTCATCCCACTGCGAGACGTAGTCCCTTTGCATAGCGGAGCCGAGCAGAACCGAGCAACTTCGGTACACTTCGTTTGCAGGCACCGGTTTGTTTATTAAAAATGTGGGATGAAAACGAAATCCAACTGTCGATGCATGCAAAAGAAGATTTTTAAGCACTTTATGGGTTTACGCTTCACCTGTATGCTTGTTTGTATGTAAGCATGTTTGTAACCGACTCCTTTGGACTTGATTTTGACCCACTTCGAACGGTCAGATTTCATTTAAACTTTGTAGACTTATCGAGGACCGAATAAAAAATTTAAAAATCACCCTTTTGTAGTTAAAAAAACTAAAAAATAGAAAACAAATAATAGATAAATCTAAAGAACACGCTTTAAAAAACCAAACTAAAAAGCGGGTAAATGCCAAACTGTTGCAGTTTTTAAAAGAAGAGTGAAAGAACACTATCTGTCCACATCGTCATATTTATGTATGTATTATTATATTTACATCATTATTATTAATATTTTAGTGATATTTATGTATGTATATGTATGTATGTATGTATGTAATTATGTATGTTCGTATATTCCCATAATATTTGTTAAATTAATTTAGTGAATGATTATTTTTGATTATAAATGTAGATTATTTTCCCTTTTACCCTTTCACACGCTGTCTACATCTCTTTATCTTCTCTCCTATCGCAGGTATGGCCGAAGAGATTTCTTTAGAAATAAGCATCACCTCTGTACCTATTTTTCTGTTCTAATCTTCTTGTCTGTTTATATATGTGTGTACATAAATGGTTAAATAAAAATTTAAAAAAAATTAAAAAAGCGTGGTGTGCTTGATATTATTCTTTACATATAAAATGCTTTGTCCTGAATGACTGACGGACGGATCAATGCACAGCCTAAACCGCTGATCGTAGAGACCTGAAACTTGGAGGGTTTGTTGTTTGTATGACGTAGTCATCCGATAAGAAAGGATTTTCCGAAATTCTACCCTTAAGGGGGTGAAAAACGGGGGCAAAATTTTTATGGGATAACGTTATTCCTTCAAATTTTGCATAATCATTTTTCAACAGAATTGATGGAAGACGTGTTTTATATTTTATTGAAACTCATCCCCTAACGGGGTTAAAAAGGGTACAGTAATATTATAAATATGAAAGTTTGTATGTTTAGCTGTTTGGATATTTAGATGTTTGGATGTTTGTTACTCGATCACACAAAAATGGCTGAACAGATTTGGATGAAATTTTGCACACATAGTTTATAACCTGGGTTAACACATAGGATACTTCTTATCCCGGTAGTACGTTCCCGTGGGAAATTTTTCAACACCCACGCGGGCGAAACCGCTGGCAATAGCTAGTTGATAATAAAAATACCTCAAAAAGCACCTCACGCTTTTTTGAAATTATTTTCTGCTTTTTAAGTTTGGTTTTTAAATAATGTTTTTAACATTTTTAATCTATTATCTTTTTAAAAAAAATATTAGGTGGTGGCCTACGTTAGTTTACTAATTACCCTCTTTAATTAAGCCCAAGCTTGTGATGGGATTGGGCTCTAGTCAATAGTGCCAGCAGACTCAGTGCGAATTGGCAAAATCTTGGTTGCTAAACTGATACAATTTTGATCCTAAATGACATTATAACCACATTTGTACGCGTTGCTTTACGTCCAGTTAAGTACGTGAAGCTTTTAGTCCCACTAGGCTAGTAAACGTTTAGTCCCTAAGAGCGGCAGATCTCGAAGGTCCCTTGCCACACCACACTGCCCCATTGCACAGCCATAATAACACCATCATAAAGACATTACTCTATTATAATAATAGTCGATTATCATATATTTTCGGTATCGGCCATTAGTTGGGCTCATCGGGATGTGTGTCAATGGAATGATGATCGTAATCGCTGTGTGCAACAACATCGTCGGACATCTTGTAGTTCAAGAGCCAGTGTCTGCCTGTGTGTGGGAAAATGATGATCCGATTTCAGTTAAATACAAAAACTTCGCTCCAGAGAAGCTGACCCCAACACTGTAATAGATCAAAATTATATTATGTCTTTCGGGGGTCTCTTAAAAATATCTGAATATAGTTCTATAGGTTCTGTGCTGAGATTTGGCTAAAACCATACTTATTGGCTACATAAGTATCAGTCGAAGAACTAGCGCCCGTTAGAAAAGGTTGATAGAACTGAGGTGAGTAAGTTCTCATTCCATTATCGCTATTTGTTAGACAAAGCTTCCTATTGGGCTCTGTTTTCCGTAAAAGATCAAGTTGCACCTCAAAACTTCGCCCAAAACCGGGACATTTTCTAAGTCTATAATGTAATATTATGCGTACTCAGTACACATATGATTGCGGCCGCGGCCGACGGGCGCAGGCAGTGATTATCGATTGCAACAGACACCAAACACTAATGAGAAATAAATGTTTCTGTGTCATTGGAGTATTACACCGTGATCTACGCGACGCTGGACATTGATACGTGCAGTGTTGCTATGCTGCCAAGTGCACTTACTTCAATAGTGACCGTACGCAAGCTATCTATACAATGTGTAACAAAAACGGATCCGAAAGAGGCACTTAGATAGGTACTGCAATGGGTAACAATACCGAAAAGTGTTATCATTGAAAATAAAAAAGTTACTGCTGTTTAAAATTCACGTTTATTCTAACAATAATTTGCAATTTTTTAAAGTAGGTCTTGTTATGAATGACTTGTAAACACCTATACCATTAAAAAAAAATTACACACCTGCAGGGCCGTCAGAATAACGTTTTTAGTGAGAGATTTATCGAAAAAGTAGCCCAGAAAATTAGAAAATTTCTCGAATTTTCTAATTTTCCTGATACGGATCCGGATTAATACTGAAAATTGTGTTTCTATAGGATCCTTATTAGAATTATTGAAATTTTGATAGGACAACCTCTGATCATCTGGCCTTTATAAATAAATAAAAATGCTGTTTGTTAATACCTAACCGAACCACTTGAAAAGGTCTGGACCGATTTGGCTATTTTTATTTTAAAACTAGCCGCCCCGGCAGAGGTTGTCCTGTTTAAATTATAAATATTGAATTCGCATTGGTATAATATTAGAAAAGTTAATATAGTCGTTAAGTTTTATTACATTTTGTAATGTTACTCCCAATTTTTTCTTTTTTTCTTTCATAAGAACCTTCTCCTGACAATAACAAACACAACAAAAAGAATTAGCAAAATTGGTCCAGCCGTTCACGTGTGATGCCGTGACCAAGGGAAATAGGGATTCATTTAAATAGATGTTCGTAATCCGAATTAGGTTTTTATGGATAAAAAAAAAATGAGGAACAGATGCCCGGAAGGTTCTTTTTGCTTCGTTATTTGTTTGAACTCAAGACTATATAGAAATTAGGACGGGACAACGTCGGGTCAGCTTGTTTGTAATAAAAATGCACTTGTTATCAAAGTAACATTACGTATACACACCACCCATCATTGTTTTAATTTCAAGTTTTGTTTTGCGAATGTTCATAAAATAATTTGTAGGGAATTTCCCTAAATATAAGTAAATTAGAATTTAAATTCATCGCTTATTATTATAACTGGTATTTCTTCAAATGTCACCACCAAAATAAATGCTTTTGAGTTACAAGTCCACACCAAAAGGGTCACTGCTAAAGATAACGCTTTTGAGTTTTCACCCCGCACGTGAAGTTCTTGGACTAACAAAGGTAAACCGATATTTAGACACGACTCACGAGTACACGAGCGAGGATCGAGTGGCGGACACTTGCCGATGTCAAGTGGACCCCAAGTGCCCAGTGTCGTGTCAACGTGGCAAAGGGGACTTGTTTTTACAGGACGGAATTTAAATAGATGCAAGCCTGTTGAAATACGAAGTTGTTATAATGAGTTTGTCACTGAATTTAATTCAAGATCGGCTTTTCAGACGCTATAGGTACAATCACCAAAAGAGATAAGTTATCAGGATCGTCGAATGTATTTGAGGTTTAGTAAGGAGCCGACGAATGTTTTCGAATAACATTTTATTTTATTAATAGAAAATAATCAGTTCATTTATCAAATTAAATAACATTTGAAACCATCCATCGGTTTCTTACTAAATTTCAACTATATCCGAAGACCCTGGTTACTATCTCTTTTGGTGACTGTACAAGTACTATTTTTTATTATGATAAATAGTTTTTAGGTCATATGGAAGTAACAATAATAATCTTTACAAACATTATCCACAGCAATAATTATTAGTCATTTAATATGATTATCGGTAACAACCATACCAGTGTAAACTACATCACGGCTGCCAGCATTGATCCAGTTCGTCTACCATAAGTTATTATAAAGTAATTAAAATAAGTTTACAAAAATAGAACAATACAATGATTTTGGTTTGAAATAAAACGTAAATGTAAAATTAATTTTAATGTAAACATATGTTTCACATCTCAAAATGCTAGTGAGCTTCGAAACTACTATCGCAAGCGTATTTTTCATTAGTTTAGGTCAGAATAACTCATGCTGCCATTTTGTTTGGCGACAGCTGAAAAATGTAAGTAACTATTGAATAGATACGTTAGGTTTCTTACCTATCGAAATCTATAGTGCTTATGGTAGGTACGTATTTTAATTCTACCTCTGACCGCTAGGGGCGCTGTACGATATTTCATCATAAATATAAACAAACAGCTGTGCTGCTGAGGAGTTTGTTGCGCCACTTCTTCCCAGCTAAAGCACTAGGAAGTGGTGAAGGGCGGGCGTTTTGGGGGACTGTCTTATGTCATTTTTACGTTCAAAAAGTGCTGACTCTCAGCCTAGTTTGAGTGAATGAATTTTGATTTAGATTATTTACGGTGACGATAGCGAGTTTTGGATGTGTAAACTCATGGTGAAGCTACACATAGAGAACTTTCTATAGAAGAGTTTGTTAGACAGTTTATCACTGTTTTAAATTCAGTCAAGTTTTTTTATTTTATATATCCCTATTAAAAGACCGTATGTTGTCATGATTTCTGTGGGTCGTAATTGGCTCGTTGCAGTGGAAAGTAGAGCTTCTGAACTTTGCCCGCAGATTTCTGGCAGGCGCTGTCTTTATTACGAGTTTACATAAAACCGTGAACGCAGTCATGAAATGAAACTATGCAACACAACCATACAAAATCATCAATTGTCAAGAAATAAAATATAAATATTACAACAAATTTAAGATTACAAAATAGCTTAAAATATCGTCCTGCAGAATCTACTGCTGCATAGGAGTCCTATTATTATTCTGCGCACCTTACATTTGCGCCTGAGCATAGGTACCATTGAGGTACCACACGATGCTATTTGCGCGATGCAAACGATTTGAGCTGTTCTATAAAACGTTAGTAAACACTTATTTCGCTTATTAAATTAATTATGTTACATAATTGGCTTTTCCAAACCTCCGTTTAGGTCCCAGATCGAGTGACCTATTTATGAATTCACTTAAAATGTTGAAGGGCCAATTGTAAGTCGTTTAAGCACCAGATATAAACATAAGTGTGAGGTCGTGGATAAATAATAACAGTCGTAAGGCTCAACCGAAAGATAAGCTTCACTTTCCACGGTCTGTTCATAGATGGGTGATTCTCCATCACATATCGAGGTCCCTCCGTACCTCGGAAAGCATGTGAAGCCGTTGGTCCTGGCTGCTATTCGTAGATCTTTGACAGTCGTTACGGGTACTCAGAAGGCCAAAAGTTTGGCAACCAATATTATCAAGAAGTCTCGTATTACCAGGTAACTGGGCACCAAGGTGTATCGTATTGCCAAGTTACTGGTTTGTGGAGGTCAAATAGGCAGTCGCTCCATGTTGAATACTAGTATTAAAATTAATTAGTATTAGTATTGAATTTTAGTTGTTCTTCTAAGATACAGGTTTTTACCTAGTTTAGAGGTCAGGGTCTTTTTTTTTACTGTGAATCACTTAGCTTAAGTCATTTTGTTTATTTGTTTCTTGTTCATTGTAATATTCGTGCATTTCTGGGAGTAATAAAAGATTTATTTATTTTTATTTATTCAGCTGCATCCGATTGAAAAGGCCAGGCAGATTGATATAAATCTAGCACTTACCACAGTCCGTATATGGAGGGTATGGTGAGCGCCATGAGGGTGGCGAGCGCGCCCACTATGAGGATGGACACGCGCATCACCCAGATGATCTCCATCTCCGACGCGTTCTGTCGGAAGATCAGCTTGTACACGTTCCTGGGGAGAAGGAGGCGCGGTCAGTGATGGTGCTGGAGGATCACCTAGCATAGTCTGACAAGCACAATACCCAGCATAGTCTGACTAGCACAATACCTACGCAAATTAATGCAACCAAAACGGAAAATAACCCGAAGTATCTTCCAGAGCATAAAGAAATCAGTACTCAATACTCAATTATTGCATTCCACAACTTGTACTTAGAGAGAAAGGAAGTTAGCTAATATTATTTGTGTGTTTTCTTATATGTGCATGAAGACTTTTTTATTAATATATTTGACACTCTAAAAACCATCTGAAAAATAAATTCATATTCACCTGGCAAACATGGAGCTGGCACTGAGCACGCTGGAGTCAGCTGAGGACATGACGGCGGCCGACACGGCTCCGAGCCCGAAGAATGACACGAAGTCGGGCGTCAGGTGCTGCAGCACCAGTGGCAGGATCATGGACGTCTGGTCTGAAGTCAGCTCGCCATCCGGAGTCAGGTCGCCGCGGTAGCTTGTCTCGTTCCATGCTAAGAGAAGAGAATTAATTAATGGATTTAGAAATACCTATTATACTCTTTCTAGCTTAAGGAGTCCATGACAAATGTAAAAATATTTGATTTATGTTAGATGAGTTGGGCCCAGTAGGTGGCCAAGCCATTTATGTTAGATGAGTTGGGGCCAGTAGGTGGCCAAGCCATTAAACCTTGTGTATACATAAAATCGAAAATTAATTAAATATTGTACTGCATGAATAAGTAAGCGAATGAATGACGGCTGACAGGGGAGAGATGAAGAGAAAACTAACTGCCCGTCCCTAAATAGCACTAGTACTATGGCCCGAGAAGAAAATAGAGAAGATACAAAATTTCATCCAAAATAAGGTCGACTCATATTGTATTTAGGAATGGTAATCACAGTCTCTAAGATATTTAAAATATGATGGAAGTATCACAAGTGACAGAGCTTACCAGTGCTCTTGGCGATTGCTCCGATGAGCACAGGCGGGATGGCCATAATGATGCAGCCGAAAGCCGCCACGTACGACAGGATCTGCGCACGACCCGCCGTCTTGCTGCTCAGCACACGTTGGAAGTATACCTGGTTGGACGAATATTGGGTTCAACTGGTGTGGTTAGGGGTAGTCTATCTTTTAATAAGTTTGAAGGTAGCAGTCAATTTTTTTCCCCACAACTGCAAAATCCCATTAATTACACACAAGTGCAAAATTGATAGCATCTCCAATGTTTGAAACCTACAGTATGTAGAAAAAAATACTGCGAAATAAGTCCTTTATTAAGACCCCTACTTTTGTAATAGTTACAAGGGAGGGTTCATTATCAATAAGTTACAAAGTACATAGGTACCATATCTACAAAACTGCTAGACGTCAGAAACGAAACAAAACTCTTTAGCAGGCGGGTCTTATTCAATGACACGTAGAAGTGACTAACGAGGTAAGACTGGCTGTTTCTCACCTGCCAAGGGATCCCTCCGAAGACCAGTAGCAGTCCGTAGTCGACGTAGAACCAGTAGTACTCGGGGTCCACATGGCCGATCCAGTCCACCTCCATGGAGCTGAGCGGCTTCACGTGCTCGTTGGCCCACGCGAATGGAATGCACATCCACAGACCTGAGGGAGACGGACAACTTCAGAGGCTGGTCGAAATTAGGTGAGCCTATGCACAGGTAATGCGTTAATGCTTTATGTGAATTCATTGCTACAAGGTCCTTTTAAAGCTGTAAGGCATTTTTGATGACAGTAAGCGTAATCCTTATCTTTATAACACATAGTATAAAACAAAGTCGCTTTACATGTCTGTACGCTTAGATCTTTTAAACTACGCAACAGGTTTTAATGCGGCAGACTGATTCAAGAGGAATATTGGTGGTTGATATGTACAATACACTGACGTCCACGCGGGCAATGCCGCTGGAAAAAGCTTAAAAATAAGGCACAATTATATTCCGCTCAAATCGCACATTAATCAATAGGTAAGTAAGAAGGCCAATGATTGGTGTGCGTGAAAAAAAATTGGTTGCCTGTAAAGTCGTTATACGGGCGAAAGTTTTACGTGACAACGACTTTGAGTGGTAAAATAATTTTAATGTGAATATTCATTCGTATAGTAGGAAGAAGGATGAAATAATAGTAACAATTTAAAACATTTATTTATACAAAGAATTATATTTAAAACATTAATTTATACAAAGAATCTCGCACTGAATTTCATATTAACAAAATCTTATTTTTACCTTTACACATACATACGTATTTATATACAAATATACATACAATAACTTGCACTTTTTATGTCTGTCTCTCTCGCTCTTAGGCGGGCTAACCATGCCCGAGTGGAAGGGACGCGTGCCTCTCA
Source organism: Polymixis lichenea (assembly GCA_949091785.1). Classification (NCBI taxonomy): domain Eukaryota; kingdom Metazoa; phylum Arthropoda; class Insecta; order Lepidoptera; family Noctuidae; genus Polymixis; species Polymixis lichenea. The sequence continues at coordinate 1,743,801 of OX420944.1, forward strand.
CTCGCTCTCATTGTGAGCGCATAACGTGAGCGGAGCGTAACGCAGTTTCTTGAAGTGTCACCCGGCAAACCAATTTATAAGACGTTGTCACGTCAAAAAAACTATCTACTGCAAATAATGTTTAGTTCCTAGGTACTTCGTATACCAGCGGTTTAGTACGCCTGGCTTTGTTGTCTTAAGTTACACTACTGCACGCTAGGGGACTTGCAAAAACTTTGGTTCCGCGACAGAGACAAGTGTCACAGAGCCACTACTGGACTGTTATTGCATACTACATATCCAAAGAACACATTTCTTAATTAAAGCAGGTAAGTACCTATCTTAATACTGATTATATAACAAAAATCTATATAATAGGTTGGGGAAAAAGTTTCTTCGCATTTTTTAAGAAAATTCAAAACATTTTTTAATAAAGTTTATTTACATTTAACTTAAGTATGTAGGTACCATTTTGTTCGATAACTTTTTGCCATCTTGTAGGTAGGGACATGATCCCATTGCTATAGAAATTTTGGGACATCTGGTCAAAATACCGCGACAAGTGGTTTTGGCAGTCCTCTCGTGATGTTAACCTGACACTGCCTAAAGAATTCTGAAGAGACCGAAACAGGTGGAAATCTGAAGGTGCAAGGTCAGGACTATACGGCGGATGCATTAACACCTCCCAGCCAAACTCTCTTAATTTTTGTTGGGTGGCTAAAGATGTGTGAGGTCTAGCGTTATCATGATGAAAAGCCACACCCCTTCTGTTGATTAATTCCGGCCGCTTTCTCTCAACTTCTTGCTTTAATCTCATCAGTTGTTCGCAGTAGAGTTCAGAATCGATGGTCCTGCCTGGTGGTAACAGCTCATAATGAATAATGCCCTTCCAATCCCACCACACACACAGCATCACCTTGTTGCGAGTTAACCCGGGTTTCGCCACAGTCTGTGAAGCCTGACCGGCCTTTGACCACGACCTTTTTCGCACGTTCTTGTCATACGTGATCCACTTTTCATCACCAGTTATCAGCTTCTTCAAAAATGGTTCGGTTTCATTACGTCGTAATAAAGAATCACAAATGAGTACACGGTTCATTAGGTTTCTTTCAGTGAGCTCGTGAGGTACCCAAATGTCGAGCTTTTTTGTGTACCCAGTTTTTTTCAAATGCGCCAAAACTGTTTTGTGGTCAATTTCCAGTTCTTCAGCTACGTCGTAACTACTGGTATGCCGATCTTGCTCCACTTTTTCAAAAATGGCATCCATTTTATCCGTAATAGGGCGACCAGAGCGACGTGCATCTTTGACATCAAAATTTCCGGATTGAAAACGCTTAAACCAAATTTGTGCTACTCTCACAGACACTACACTAGGTCCATAAACATCGCAAAATTTTTTCGCGGCTTGCGTTGCATTTTTACCTTTTTTGTAGTAAAATTTTAAAATGTATCGAATTTCTTCATTAGATTCACTCATCTTGACGGTACGAAAAACAAATGAAAATCACACATTTTCCTAATTAGAATTTGGAATTATGTCCTTTAAAATTTAAACTTTCAATGATACCAAAACCAGCCAGATACAAATAGTATAGCCAAAGAGATTTTATTACAAGTTCATATATACTATAATGCGAAAAGACTTTTTCCCCAACCTAATATGTCTTCTTTGTTCCCAGTCTTCCAAAAAATATCATTTCTGGTTACTTACTCTAAATCTACCCTGTTGTAGCTCTTAAGGCTATTGGCTTACCTATGAAGATGCAGAACAGCTGTATGACGTCTGTATATGCGACGGAGTACAGTCCTCCGAACAGCGTGTAGAACACCGCCACGCAGGCTGAGAATATCACCGAGGTGCCCTGGTCCATGTCGATGATCACCGCCAACGTCGCACCTACGACAAAATAGTACCATTAGTGTACTGGTGAATATCACCGCCAACGTCGTGTCGTGCCTACGATAAAATAATGGCGCTGATATAATGGCGAATATCACCGCTAACTTCGCGCCTAAGACAAAATACTGACGTTAGTATAATGGTGAATACCAGGGCCAATGTCACACCTACGACAAAATACTGACGTTAATATAATGGTGACGCTAATGTCGTGACTACGACAAAATACTGACGTTAGTATAATGGTGAATACCAGGGCCAATGTCACACCTACGACAAAATACTGACGTTAATATAATGGTGACGCTAATGTCGTGACTACGACAAAATACTGACGTTAGTATAATGGTGAATATCACCGCTAACGTGTCTACGACAAAATGTTGACGTTAATATAATGGTGAATATCACCGCTTAAGTCGCGCCTAAGACAAAATAGTCACGGTAATGTAATTGTAAATGTCACTGAAATTATCACGCCTACGATAAAATGCTGATTTTAGCATGAAGAACATCACATGTAAAGTTATGTTGGTTAACATTAGTCATTCAAAATCAATTTTCTTATATATTCGTAAAACAAAACAAACGTTCTTCTGATTTCCCTAAAGGCCAAAACAAAAGTTACAGTTTATTTACATAAACGTTATGTAAATATACTAAAATAAAAATAAACATTTTCCTATAAAACCATATCGAATTAAAAGAAATTCCATTTCCTTGAAGTAAACTAAACACAAATCGGTGGCGTTAGCGACGTTTGACATTTGAAACACAAGGGTAACGCGACGCTGACGTCAAACGGAACGCCACGGTATATAGACACTGTGACGTCACAGACACACTACTATCGATTACAGAACGTTTGAATAGGTAATAGGGAATATAACAAGCTCGTTATTAGATTAATTTGATAAAGCGAATGATTTTGATCATAACCTTTTGACCTCTCTGTGAGAAGGAGTGGGCCGTAATCCTTCTCAGGCCCGATGGTTTTGATCAAACAAACTTAAAAATCAGAGTCTTAATTTCACCTACCCTTGTCATTTGAAAATTATGTACTTAGACATAATTTTCAAATGACAAGACGTTCATAATCTTCGACAATACGTTTTTCTTAGCTAGATTACCTACATCTTAAATAACTTCCCAATTACCATTCCCTAAAGGGATTTTGATACTAAATAGACTGGTCACCTGTATGTGGCGTTACTTACGTTTACTTTCACTCATCGTAAAAGTTACTGGAATTTCACAGACTTTTAATGACCTGCCTTCATTATAAACAGCTATGTCCAGAATTAATCTAATTATTTCAGCGCCAGCATGCCCGCACCATAACAAACATTACTTAAATAAATTGTTAACGAGCCACTCCTGTCTCGGACAATCAGTTGTTGAATAATTAAGGAATGTAAGTCTTAAAAGTTATTCATACCTTGAACAACTTCGATATTTTTAGGGTAACTACTAAACAAAATGGAATTTTTTCGCCACTCGTTTTCGATATACTAAAGTTTGGCCAATCACGAGTTCAAGCATTTATTCTCATTCCTCATAACATCGAGAAAATACCCAGACTACCAGTTAAGTACGTGGTATTCATTATGTATGCGTTTATTCCATACCTAGTGAGAATAGCTAGCGAACGACATAGACATTTAGATTGTTAAAGTAGTAAACTTTTACAGAAATCGTTTTAGTACCCTTGATTATAAAAATCAGCACTCGAATTACCCATAAAATCATACCATATGCCATGTAAGTATTTGAAAAAAACATGAAATGACATGGAGATAAGATAAGATAAGATAAGATAAGATATTTTTATTTGCATAAAACATGGTATACAAGGTGTTATTGGAAAATATAGATCAACAGAACAACAGAACAACAGAGAGAAACAGAGAAACAGAGAAATGGCAACTTGCGCCCAGTCCTGAAAATAAACACAACATAACATCACGCCTGTCTATCCTAAAGGGCAAGACAGACGTGTAACTATAGTGCACACGCATTTCGCCAGTTCTGTTTTAAGTCCCATGTAATAGGGTGAAACCAATGCCACCAACAAAAAGACGAACAATTTATGAAACAACGCGACAGTTTTTCCCATTTCAAAGCTTAACTCCGCCACTTGCAAATATAACGCCCCAGTTCCGAAGAGACAGGTAAACCGAAGAGCTCGTGTATCTCCGACCTCGGGGGACGAGGTCATCCCTCCAGCCAACCGCCTCGCTATCCCCCAGAGCTATCCCCCCGCCATATCGATTCGATACGAGTTACCGAGCTGTCGTGACTTTGCTGCCAAGAGCAGAGGCGTGAGTTGACTAGGCACAACTTGCGGTACGGTAATATAAAGTACGCATTGACTTTATAATAGGCTTGAAGGACCTTGAGTTAAATCATTTATTTAACATAAACCTTGTCAAAAAGGTTTCTATAAAGTTAAAGATTACTTGGATGACAAAAAGGCTTGGGATTCGTTAAGTTGCTCCAATGTACCCTCAAGCAACAAACTATTATATCAGCGAAGTGTTAATAGAATACTGTTGACATTTTATATTTAAGTATTGATCTACGTGACATTATTTTTGATGACATTTTAAGAAAAACCTAACTGTGAATGTGAGAACTATGCAGGCTAGATTGAACACATGACTTTATAACTCGTCTGGTTTTGAGTATTTTGTAAATGGCCTACGCAAATGGCCTGCAAATCTGGTAGTGTCTTGTGACGGGTCGTTGACCTCCCTAAAATAGGGTTGACTGCTACATACATGCCGTCTGTTGGGTCAGGTCAGCTCAAAGCTGCAATGTCTCTTTCTTCAAAAGGCCCTTCCAGACATTGCCATACATTGTTAGACTCACATAAAATTCAAATAATATAATGTTTGGACTTTAAAAGAGACCATGACCTCTGAGTTTGTTTCGGTTTTTCTTCTCAGGGAACAGTCAGCTAGGAAATGCCGGCGCCATCTAGTTTTTTAAAATATTGACCAACAAAATATTGACGTGTAAAAGTGTATTTTAAGATCTACTTACATAAATAAACATTTCATTTCATTGCGTTTTCTTGTAAAAGTTAGGTAAATTGGCCGATGGGCCGGATAGCTGTTTCAGCCACGTTGCAGGCTCAATAACAAAAGAATTAAAGATCCATTGCGATAAAAGACAAAGCTGATAATTCCAATATTAATTACGCCTGCAGGTCCTTTCATTGTGCATGTCATTGTCTGTCACTGGAAGCTTTTGTGTTCTAAAAGGGATTCAACAGTAGGTAAACACAAAGGTCTTATAATTTTACTAACCACTATACAATTTGTTTGATAAAATCAGTCCTATCTCTAAAACCATGAAATAAGCACAGTTGATAAAAATTATGTAAATTAAACAAAAATTTACTTTAATTAACAAGACTCCTTCAAAATCAACAAAAATTTTCACAAAAGGAATTAATGAAAACTCTTTGTTTTCATTCCTTCGGTGAAGATTTTCCTCAAAGTTCATAAAATAAACACGAAAGACAAACTACAACCTGAAAATAACTTCAGAATTTAACCTCAACTTAAATAAACTCTGATTACTCGTTAACGAATTTGATGATCCGTTAACAATCAAGCAGTTAACTAAATGAGTTAAGTAGCAGTCCTGGTGTAAGAACGCTGTAAGTCATTTAGGAAGGTTCAAAGCCTGGGATCCGATTACTGAGGGCGGAGGGACCCAAACTAACTGCCTTCGATTAACTTTCTCTGTACACGATTTTTTCAGTTTCAGGATTTCATTTCATGGAACTAAATCACTTGAATTTAATGGCTTCTAACAAGTGAAATATATATATATATAGTTGTATGTATATCACTCGACAAATCAAGTAGATAATGCAATCTACTTCATTTTCATCAATCCGTAGCGTGGACAAAGGGGTAGGCTCAATGAGACGTATAAAATACAGAACAATACGAAGCACCCAGCCTTCAAGACCTTTTACACTTAAAGTCCCAACAAACTTTTACATTGGTATTCCCTTATTAAGTTATGGGAAAATTCATCAAAGAAAAAGCCTTTGAAGCACTTCTTGCTACCCGAGTAACCGAGTTGTAACAGCAGTGAATAAGCTCCCGGAAAATGTCATGGCTCCCACACTGAACTGTTTCAACAATCGAATAGACAAATGAAATATCTTCAATCTTTTTGATATATACGCATCAGCTAATTAGCTGCTAGTGTATCTAACCAAATTATAATAATCAATGATTGTCAGTACGTCCGGAATATTATGAGATGAGTGTATGACTGTCGAGTAGTTTTTTTCTGTTGTTTATTGTACTTAACGTACTATTTGTGTCTAACTAATGTATTATCGGCCTAGCCGTTTTACGTTAAAATAAATAAATCAAGGATAAAAAACAGGCGTGATGTTAAGTTCAGTTGTGTTGAATAAAGAAAACACTAACTCATGTCCTTATTAAAAGTTTTATTTCGTGGATGAATTTACAGACAAGATTCGTTCAGGCTAGAACACTCAGATCAGGACACCATCTGTAAGTAAAGCCACGGCACAATTTAATCGCCTGCGCCATTACCTACTTAAGTTGAAGCAATCCTACCAGTCCTACTAATATCTTAAATGCGAAAGTTTGAATGTACTTAACTCTTATATCTAGGTATGTTTGGATGTTTGTCACTCAATCACGAAAATACCACTGAATGGATTTGTATGAAGGCAAACAGATAGTCTATAACCTGGATAATTTTAGACCTTCGTGCGGGCGAAGCCGCGAGCAAAAGCTAGTTGGACCGTGTAAACAGTATTTGTTTCTAGAGGTATGAGGAACAGGGTGTAAAGTTCACTCATACTCTATTGGTAAAGGGAAGATCCTCCGACCAGACGGGTGTTGTGTCTGGTAGGCTACTGCCCGACGATTGATGTCGGGATTGCGCGGTAAACTCTGCTTGCGTGATGTAGCTGCGGTGTGACGTCAAGTCTTGAGTAGTTCGCATATGGCATTGTAGATGGCGCCACTTTACTTTTTGTGTTTTCCACATTTGTTGATTTGAAGTTTCGTATGTGGGGCATTGTAGATGTCTTGTAGGGGACTTGATTTATAACGACAACAAGTAACAAGTACAATAATGACTGGGTACATTTAAAAGCGTATCAATCAACTAAACGTTATCGTTTTCATGGACAAGCTACGTAAAAATGACGTGTGGAGTGTGTGTGAAACTAAACAGCTGCAGCGTGCTTTGTTTTGCTTCATAAGTAACGATATTGATTCTTATCGCGACTTTTTGTCTATTTTGTCTGATTTATAGGTTATACGCACGATTGGTCTGGAGGCCAGATTATAGGCAGTCGCGTCATGTAAAATACTGGTATTCAGCTGCTTCCGGTTAGACTACGAGCCGACCCCAACAATAACTAGTTGGGAAAAGGTTAGGCAGATTGACCTTAGGATTAATTCAATCAATTTAATCTCAACCAACTTCAGAAGGTGCCAAAAAGTTAAGTCGTTTAATAACAGTCCTTCATCTGTGACTCTCATCTGTGCTACTAAAAGTTGTATTTAGTATATTGGTTGTTTAGATGTATTAAGTATATGCATATTTATGTGTTAATTTCAATTTTAGTATTAATTGTATATAATGTTAAAAGGCACGATGGGGTTGACGTATCTAGTTAGATAAAAACACCTAAACAAATAAAGAGGAAAAAAAATTGACCTATGAGTAGTTAAATTATTTTTCAGAAAAATTATGATGCCAAGGTTTCCCAGAATCTGTTACCAAAATAGTTTGTTTTGCAAATTGCTTGTTACTAGATATTTTAGGAGGATTCTAAATAGAGTTAGAATACCAGGTTTTGCTATGAAGATATAGACACCATTCCCTTTTGCAAATGACACGATTTACTTTACTTTGCTTATTTTCACAGTATTATGTCTTATGGCGTTCTGCTGTGGGGATCGGCAGCTGACGTAGATTCAGTTTTCATTTTACAAAAGAGGGCAATCCGCGCTATCTATAAAATGGGGCCTCGCGAGTCTCTTAGAAACAAATTCAATGAAATTGATATACTAACTCTGCCTTCTCTTTATATCCTAGAAAATATCTTGTATGTTCGCAAAAACTTAGGTCTTTTCAAAAAAAGATGCGACTTCCATAATCTAAATACACGTAGTAAAGATGAAATCGTGATTCCAAAATTTAGATTAACTAAAACTAGCAAGTCATTTCTAATAAACAGTATCCGCTTCTATAACAAGTTGCCAAAGTCGGTTACAGAACTTAGCGATGGAAAGTTTAAAACTCATATCAAACGTGTCCTTATCAAAAAAGCATATTATAAGATAAAAGACTACGTTGAAGACAGGGAAGTTTGGCATTAATCCCTTCTGCACATGTGGCTTCCCTGGTACCTCATTAACAGCATAACTTTGTGAGAGTCTATTAACTGCTTCCAAATTACAATGTTAATTTTTAATATTTTTATTTTTTACACTTTCTGACATATTCTCGTCATTTTTGACATTATACATCGCTTCAAATAGCACCTATTTATTAGTGATTCTCATGGAAATCATGTCACTTTGTTTAAATAGGTTGATCTTACTAATGTAGATTCTTTTACATATTGTGAATGGGAAAACATTGTAGGCCTTACAGATTAGATTTATAGACGATTTTCTATTCTTTATTTTCATTCCTCTAAGTACTTGGTACTTATTGACAGGCCTGCACTGTCCTCCCATACCTATTATCACTGTAATTTGAAAATATTGTAAAACCCAATTATTTTTAAAAGAGTAACCGTGGAGTTTCTTGCCGGCTCTTCTCCATAGGAAGCGACAAATTGGAACCGTGCACCTAGCTTCTGACGTTTCATAAGTGCCCTTGCAGGTTTATGTGAAATAAAATATTTTGATTTTGATTTTGATTTTGATTTTGATTTTGATTTTGATTTTGATTTTGATTTTGATTTTGATTTTGATTTTGATTTTGATTTTGATTTTGATGACTTGAACAATAAAAACACGTTCAACGTACACTTTTGCAAAGCAATTACTAGTACTAAAGTAGATGGGATGCTCAAAAATCAAAGGACAGTCGCCTAAGAACGTTTATCTGTAGCTACAGTGGTTTAGGAACCTCCGGGGTAATTGCGTACCAAACCAACAGTAGCAATGACTTTTATTTTGATAGTTCAAAATCATTGCCTTACTAACGTCTTTAAGGAGACAAATTGTTCGAACATTTCATTGTATCAAGTATTATCCTTTATAAAAACTTTTTTTTTTTAAAAACAACCGACTTCCGAAAAAACACTGCAAACTGAAAAACAATTTTAATTTCAGAAGTCGGTGACTTTGGATATGTATTTTAAATTTTTGTCACCGCCTTCCGAAATTAAAGTTATTTATCACTTTGTAGTGTTTTTTCGGAAGCCGGTTGTTTTTTTTTTCTTGGAAAAGTTTTTATTTTTCACTTTTTAGTTATAGTACCCACTAATTCGAAATCTCATCATCCTTGGGGTCAAAACAATGCATATTATGCGATAGCAGCAATCGTGGTTTATTTATTGTTATTTTTTAAGACTTCCATTGTCTGTCTCCGAAACGCATCATCAGATCTATATGAAATTGAACTGGGACCACACGGGAAGCACCAGCTTTCAAAGAAAAAAAGAATCATCAAAATCGGTTCATCAATCGAAAGTTATGAGGTAACACCCATTTAAAAAAAATACAGTCGAATTGAGAACCACATCCTATTTTGGAAGTCAGTTAAAAATGATTCAGATTGTTATTGAAAGGGAGCTACTCTTACTGCCCCGTCTCAAAGATTCACCCTCTACACATCCGCTATAAGCTACAGGGTTTTATCAACACGAAACATAACCTACAAACACCGCCAGTACAATTACTCCCGAGTTTGATATGTATCTCTAATTAATTAAGTTCTTAACTGAGATGGTTATTTTGCCAAGATTACAGTCCTTACAGCTCCATTAACTTTTATCTCTCGCTTTTAAAGATAACGTTTAATTCAGTACCACAGTTGAATGAGGACGATTTGGGGACGCCTGTTATAGGTTCCAAGTTTGTAACTTTAATAAGATTTAGTTTAGTGTTGCGAATTCTGAAAACCGCTGTCAGAATCCTATTACTAAGAGTCCGCTGTCCGTCCGTCCGTCCGTCATCTGTCACAGGGCTGTATCTATTGAACCGTAAACCTTGAAATTGTCACATCCTATACGACCGCTATAACAACAAATAATAAAATTGTAGTTATAAGTATTGTGACAAGGAATCCTTCGACCGCTTTTTCTGTTTCTCTTTTATCCTCACAAATATCAACCGAAAGGCCTGTTTGTAATACTAAATTATAAACCAATGGGCAGGTATACTAATTGATCATCTTTTGAAATGACAGCACATCCAATCACTTAAATACGTTTATGTCAGGTAAGTAAGTCATTATAAAAAGCCATGTTGTTAAAAATATCAACCTAGTTTTCCTGCAGTGTCAGATAGAAAGAATCACATCAATCTACCCGACCTTTTCCCAACTACATATATATTGGGTCGGCCTCTAGTCTAACCCCTTGCAGCTGATTACCAGTATATAAAGATAGTAGCATACGCGTACATTCTATTTCTAGTTAGTTTTCAAAAGGCACAATCTCTCCGCTCCTTCCTCCAATGCAAACGACTTGAACGCTTCGTTCATTTTTAATTGCCTTGCAGCTTGTACCGGGGAACAGTTTGCGCATAACAGTCCCGCGTCAAAGATACCGCCTCGGGTTGTCTAACTTTGCGAGGAAGCATTTTGTCTGTCAGCTGGTATCAGTTATCAAAACAAAGGCAATGCCTCGGGACATCGTTTGATACTGCGTCTAGGGCACATTGTTGTAGAATGGTAAATGGTTTTCTTAAGAACCAAAGTCTTTCCACCGACCTTCAATAAAAACTGGGTATTTTTCAACAAACTTTTGAACATGTTCGAGATAACAAAACTAAAATTTTCATGAATTAATTTACCGTCATAAATGTGTGACACGATCACACGTCAGTACAGGGGTGGCCAATTGGAAGGTACAACTTTAAATTAAGATATTTTTTAATGAAAACGGAAATAACCAAATATTTTCCAGTAATTATATGTATAATACGGGCTTGGTAATTTTGTATGAAAAATAACATCCACCTTCCGAAACCGGAAAAAAGATGGAGTTTACTCCATCTTTTTTCCGGTTTAAAATGCGATCGCTTTTCATCGTGTTTTTCAAAATTTATACAGATTCGGATTCATACAATTTTTTCGTCGTAAAAAAATTGGCCACCCTATATTTAAGAACGGTTGAAGGATACTAGTAGATATTACCTTGATTGACCTTGAACAGAGTTACCTAAGTTTTTCTTCAGCGTTAGCAGAAAGAATAAATAAAGTCCGCGAGGAACAAGATACTTCCTTTGTTACCGACAATAGCCACCATCATTTACTGTGATAAATGAAAAGCTCTTCATTTGAAACTGTCGTGTTCGAACATTTATTTCTTTCTTCTTTCCTTCCTTTCTATTCAAGTTATACCGCTCAATGAGAGTTATTGCTTCGCTCTAATTTGATGAGATTCTATACAGTTAGTTAATGTTTTAGTTAGAACGCATGGTTAGGAATACCCTACTCTTAGTTTATCTAGACTGGGACATCGGTAGTAGCGTCAGAGTAGCTTTAGGTTAAGGTAGGTACCCTCGCTAGATCGGCCCCTCATCAGGTTATTAAGGTTATGTCCAGACCTGGCGAATGCGCCGCTCGCGAGCCGCTTGCGAGCGGCGCATTCGGGTCTGAACACACTCTAAAAACCTAACAAATGCGAGTAGGACTAGCGCCCTGGTGGTACCGTCTTACAGTTGTGCCTGGCTGCCCGCGGATTAACTACAAAATATGAATTTTAAATAAATTCAATGGATATTCCCCTCAAATTCAAGGCGTAAGAACTGTTGCGCGTCATCATCTTTTTTTTTGGGTGGGAAATCATCAAATAACTTCTCCCGCTCTGGGTGTCAGACTTTTACTGCCTAAAAGCCACCAGTGTTCCCTCAGTTGCCTGTGTGCCAGAGGCCGCGGTATCTCTTTCGAACGACCCGCACCCTTGGTAGGCATCGGCCCTTGTGGGCTCCATCAGTTGTTGCTGACATCTCTGTGAGGCGCGCGTGGAACACAACGCGCTGTCGACCCGGGCATGGTCCTTAGCGGACAGCGAGCTACCCATTACTCGCCGTCCACAAGCCCGCGCCTACGGTGGCCGGGAATCAGCCTGGGATTCCCGACGCCCAGGGCGTATCCTGAGAAGGCCACGGCCGTGAGGGCGCATGTACTGCCTCTTTGGCGCGTCATCATATGATGATGATGACGCGCACCCATGCTTACGTCCGTTACCGTTACTTATGTCCAGCAGTGAGCTGTTAAAGGTTGATGCCTATAGCAGTTCACTGCTGGACATAAGTAGGCCTGCGCGTGTTTGGCGCATAATTTCCCCAAATCTTCTTGTACTTATTACTTTTGCTCATTACGCGAACTTGGGATCGAGGAGACTAACGACACTACTCGCCCCCTTTCAAATTATTTAAAGATATAATTTAACAAATCTCAAGTGAGTCCGTTATTTTAATTTTAATTTAGTCGAATGTCGTATCGCACCAGAGCAGTGTTCTTCACAAACGGACACGATCTACTTTTATAACGACGCGCCTTTGACTATCTTTCCATAAAGACGTTATTGCAGACATAATAGGCAACAAACGAGGGTCCCCATAAACCCGTCGCATCCATAATGGATGACCGAAGGGTGACGTCCCTACCTACGTCCCTAAAGCAGGACAGACAGCGCCGGGGGACATCTAACTAGCTCCGAGATATGAGGAGCAGTTGACCGAAGTTTGCCTCGCATGTCTGTGATTTTTTTACGATTTTTGTTTTGATCCTATTACTTAGATAATATAAAAGCGTCTTCAAAATATTCTGAACATCCCGACTGTCAGTACGACCGTGTGTTACTATCACACAGAGCAGACGTCGCTTCACATCGCTATGACAGCCTATAAAATATTACTGCGAGTGTTGCCACACATAATAATGTCTTATTTTCTGGGCTGTCAACACCAAGGGCGGAATATCGAAACAGGTAATGTTGTAGGTATATAGTTACATTAAGTTCTTTGAATATTGTAACTAGGTGGTTAATATCACATTCGATATCGCATATTCTGTTGCCGGAAGCACCTGAAAATCACGTTGTGTATTATGCTACACGTTAATAATTGGTGAACCCACCCCCTCCTCACGTCCTCCTCTCGGTTAGCTCAGACTCCTAAACGGCTGCCCTAAATATTGGACCACATGCCTACCTGAGCAGAGCCTACATAAGCCTATGTACTTAGTTGTTATTAACATTATGTGTAGGCGATATCGCTAGATAAAATTTTATTATTGCTAGATGTCAATCTGTTTGGGGAAAATATCCGGATACATTACTTACAGTTTAGAAAACTATAGACATTTTCGGAATGGATATCGTTAATAATGTAGCTACCACTGATTTAATGTACACATATGTATCTAAATATAGATCACGTTAGATTTCAGTAATAATCTGTGACCCCTTATCACGCATTATTTGTTTCAAAAGATTCAACAATAATGAAAGTGTAAACCAGCCCTGTTCAAGTTAACGGGAATTAACATAGAAATATTTAAAAAAAGCCATATTTATGGGAATTAATAACACATTCATCTTCATTTAGAAGGTTTCAACTTTATATCTCACTACTTTTTCCAACAATTACTGTTTGAATAGCATTATCATATTGCAATTGAAATATTGAGGTTATAAAGTAACCTGCACTGTCAAATAAAACATGTTAACCCATTGACGGACACTGAACGAGACCCAAAAGAAGTTTACGTCGAAAAACGTTTAATGTCCCGCAAGTGGTCATTTAAATTAGAATTTCGGATTTAAGTATTCATGAAATCAAATCGTAGCACACAATTTGTAAGTGGCACCACAAACTAGCATCTACAGCAGGCCTAGACAAAACACATTTCTGTTAGGGTTCACGCCAAACGCTACGCCAAAATGTACGAGAATGACATTGCCTGCGGAAAGATTACGTGGTGTCCTTTCCGCAGATAATGTCATTCATTTTGGCGTAGCGCTTGGCGTGAACGCTAACAGAAATGTGTTTTGTCTCAGGGCCCTGGTACGTTTTCGGATCCATTTGTTTACATTTTCATATGGCATTTTTAAACAGATATTACACTTACTTTTAACACGATTTCAATAACTAATCCTAAACATTTTCTAATTAAGTTAATCAGAAATTTTATATACATGTTTTTTCCTACGTTGCCGCCCATGAAGACGCTAATATAGAGTGTTCTACCGATTTTCCTGAAGCGAAACTCATCGACAGAATGAGATACAAGAACGCTCGCTTCGAACTTGAGCACGCAATGTCCTCATTTGTATAGAAATAGACACAGATTAAGTCTAGCAGAAAACTTAACAAATTGTAGGTACTTATTTGTAGGTATAAAGGATTTACTTTAAAAAGATTTTTTAAACTATGCCAACCGGGCATAGTTTAAAGAATAGAATAGAATAACTTTATTTCGGACACAAATATCCATATAGTGTTAGTAACATTCAAGAAAATAACGTATTACCTAGTGTGAGTAAATATCATCCTCCGCACAAACTGCTGTACAATCGGAGAGCCGAAGCTCTCGGCTACAGTTTTCAGGATGTTGTTTCGACTACCCCTCACTCTCCCCAGTGGCGACGCAGTTTTTTTGCGTATAATTGCATAGAAGCCGTCGGTGCGGTTAAAACATCAATCGTCGAAAATAACTTAAAATCAAACTTTAATTTACCATGTTACGCAACAGTAGGTAACTAAATGAGAATAGTTAATGGTTGCCTTTAGGCAGGCCAGCGAGTGTGCTTAGTTATTCAGTAAACAGCCCTCCGTCGATGGGCCCACGCTCAATACCTACATAATTTATAGAACAAACACTTTTCACGGTCTTCCCCGAATAAAAACAAAGGTTAGTTAGGTATTGTCTCTGAGAAATAAATCTGTTAGTAAACAAAATGGCAACTGAGCAAAAAACCTAATTTTAATTTAATATGTTAGCTGCGTGGCTTCTTTAGCCAGGTGCAACGCGACAGCGGAACGTGGCTTTTGTAGAACAACATCCATGAAGTTTTCATAGAAATTGTTCTCCGAGGGTCGCGTCGCGCCTGTTTGCGAGAGCCTTAGATCAAATAGGCCGACGCATAACTTTCATTGTAAACTTTTTTCACAAATAAGGGTAGGTAAGGGCATAACAGGTAACTTTGGAAACAGATAGGAAACCTTATCGAAATTGAGAGGTTCTAGTTACCTGTTAGTATGACTTTTCATTTTGCGGAGCAAGATTGGTAACTGGTGTAGGTACCTATCTACCTTTAGTATGAGCCTATTTTGTCTCAATTTGTATGAAAGCTTAAAGTCAGTAATATTAAAGCAAATAACTCACTAAATAGTTATTAGTTATAACGCTAATTAACGTTTAAAAGCGTTTCCGTTACTATGGATTATTTGTACCCCGTAGTGCCATCATTGATTCTATTGCTCGGGCAATGAGACTGGGAGCAATTGTTTCGTATATTATCCGTAGAACCAACAAATTAATAACCTTATCTCAAACACATACGACGTATACACCATTCAAACTAAAGTTACTTCAACATACCACCACAATTTAAGTTAGCATTTCTAGCAATTTCATTGGAAGTCACAACTTCGTCACTTACATTAACGAAGATCTTGTATGATAATAAATAGATACTATGTTACGATGTGTATGTGGAAGACATTAGAGTAACAAGTTGGAACTAAGTAATTACTTACTGTGAGTCAACAACTTTCCGAGCTATACCTATGTAGGTACCTACGGCTGAGTAAAAAGTATAAAATTGTTTGTAAGTTTCTACAAATAGAATGATTCATGTCATGTAAATAAAACTATTTTTCATTCCTTTTTTCTATATATATTTGCAAAATCTAAACGAAAATTCAAAACGCACAATTTAAACTTTGCATTGCAAAGAATCGCTTCCCCGCAGCCGTATTACAAAATAAAACTCCATTTAATGTGTTGTTTTTCTAACTAGAATACTCTTTTGTTAAGTTAGTCACGGTAAACAAAGCTTCAAGTAATTAAATCAAGTCGTAGTTATGAAAATTAATGTGTTTTTGATACTATAATGTGAAAGTAAATATAGCCTTAGGAAGTTTGAAATGAAAAATGAAAATGTGGTTCAAAATAATATAAATAAACTCGTTGGTATTAGGTTTATGGGAGCGGATCAATTATACATTTCAAAACAGCAGAAACACCTTTTCTTGAAGCTCGAGGATTAGGTACCACTGTCCTAGTATATGATTATACGGCAGCCATTGACAGCCGCTGACCCAAAGCCGCCATTACGATATTGGAACAGATTCGCACCACGCACACGCATGGCTACGTTTCAACGAGCTCTCGTAAAACTGAAGGCCTCCTATTATAATCATGTTAGCACGGAATAAACTAGTTGCGAAGTAAATCGTGACGGGTGACGACGTTCACCTTATATTAATTAGGTTGCCAACCAAACGTAAACATACCAGCCTGATATAATATTTAACAACCGGATACACATCGTGTATAGTCTGTACCGCACCCTTAAATTTGACCACAGCTTTTTAATTTTACTTAGAAAAAGATGAACAAGATCACATTATATTATTCTATACATTAAGAATGTATTCTACGCGACGAAACAGTCGGTTCAATCGTCGAAGGCACGCGTCCCACGTTGGGCGCCATTTTTAGCAACCGAAGGCAACTTTGTCTTATCTATTCTGTGACTTTGTCCCATTCGTCCAAGGAAATCTGGTTTTACTGGGCATTCTGAGGTACTCATCATGGAATGATAAGACCTGAAGGAGAACTTAACGATTGCGTCCCACGCTGGGTGCCATTTATCTTACGTAGCTTTTCGTTTATAAAAGAACTGCCACGGATCACGACAGATTATAATCTTAGGGAAATCCGTGTATGGTTGTTACTTTATGACGCGTTATTTATTTATTTATTTATCACAAACACTGCTATCATTACATGAAATTCCTAATGCGGTAGCGTGGTCCTAAATTAGACTATCTTAAATAACATAACACATACAACATTATTTTTGTGTATTCATTCAGAGAACACGTAAATAAATCTATCCTGTCAGCCGTGTCATTCAGTGCGTGCAAGGCGCGCGTCAGTCGCGCTTTGCTGAGCAAGTTGGTTCCTGCGCGTGGCACTGCTAGTAACCGTGGCTTCCGGCGCCGCGAAACGTAATTGTCAGGCACATTCAGACAAACATCCTTCAAAATACCGGAATTATAGGTCTTACCACGTAATAGTTTGAATACATATGATGTAACAGCTAAGTCCTTCCTTGTCTCGAGTTTGTTGTAACCGACCATACCGATAACGAATAAGGTTGGGTACATCAACGGATAGAAGGGATAGGAACCGTATAGTTTCATGTACAAAAACCTGGTGAATTTGTTTTGTATGCGCTCCAACATGAGACTATATTTTGTTTCATGCGGAGCCCATATTACAGCATTATACTCAAGCTGAGTTCTTATAAGCGCATTATACAATGCTGCAACTGCTTTTATATTTGTGTACCCCGATGCTCGTCGAAGAACGAAACCCAGACTTCTGTATGATTTCTTACAAACATTTACAACATGGTCACGAAATGTTAACTCAGTGTTCAGGCCCACGCCCAGGTCGCGTACCTTTTCTACACGCTCAATTGATGTGCCCTCAAGCTTATACTCGTGATGTTGTGGTTCCCTCATTTACCTAAGATTTAGGATTTTGGTTATGATTATGACAAATAAAGTCACATTGGCTTTTAGAATATTTGAATAGGTACGTATGTATTTACACAGAAACCCACAAATTGCACTATCCATGATCCAAATCTCTTTGATCACATTTTCAGATAATTATTGTTGATGAAAGAGATTTGTTCGCAGGGTTTAGGAAACAGAATACTAGAACCTGTAGATGTCAAAGGTGAACCAGGCACTCCCGGAGCCGTGGGCGGGACGAAACTGACTATTGGATTAAAAAATACACCCACGCCAGCTTTGTTTATTTCGTTTTTATTTCTTTAATACAAAACAACGCGATGTTTTCTTTTATAAAGCCCGCAGAAAATATTGTACGGTTTTGTAGACGTCAATCAAGTTGAGGCGAAGTCGTTGTGTCTATATTTAGCTTTACGCCCTTTGTCATTTAAATAAATTGATACTTGTAACTAAATGGGAAGCGCAACCGGTGTGACCAATGTCACCACATTGTACGTATTAGGTTTGTTTTCATCTCAGGAAAATGATTTTTTTATATTAAAAGGCAAGTAAAACATGCAGGCCTATCATCGATTACATACACTGCTTAATTTAAACGGTTTGCTTCTTAGTAGGTAGGGAATCGTCCCGGCCGTCACGCCGTAAGCGATCGACCTTGACACCGTAATAGTCACACTGGGATTGAAATTCATTCAAAAGGGGAATGCCTAAAAAATGCCTGAAATGGACAGAAACTACTAATACGTAGTAATTAATTATATTTAGAATGTAATAATTTTAGGGTGAAAATATAACGATAATTAAAATATTTAACTTGATATCCGTCTTAATCATTCTTATTTTTATTGAAGGTCAGTGTTTCGAATCAACATTCTGCCAAACAGAGATCGTCAAATAATCCTTATCGAACTATTTAATTACCTACATTATAACTTATAGAATTAGTGCACATTTGTCATTAATACAATTTAATTCGACTTATTTATACCGTAAATCTAATTAAAATTATAAAAACATGTCATTGTCAAAAAATTATGTTCAAATTAGAAAACGTATCGTAGGCTGTATGCATCAATGCCTTTGCCTTACTGACAGTTTGAAATTACTGCATTCCATTGTTTCTATTGTTTACTTGAATTGATTGGTTTGGGTTCGCCTTTGCGACTTTAATTACATACATATTGCTTCATAGGATATTTAATGACGACTGTGGCCACTTTTAAGAATTTTTCTTTTACTTCTGCTCACGTTAACACGGACTTAGATAACTAATCTAAACTAACTTTGACTTAACCTATATTTTCCAAAAAAATATTGGAACTGGGATCTCCCTAGGTTTTCGGTAATTACTAAAATTGTAATGGGTTCCCTACGATTTCTAACGCAATTTGGCGAATATTTCATTGTTGTTCATTTCAAGCATTTGTGTGTATGGCCAATGGGCATTTCCCTTTAGTCGCAATCCGCACTCAGCAAAATATTTTAGGTAAATTAGATATATAGTCAAACTGTGTCTTTCTCCTGGACATACGCCTAAACTGGGAAGACCACATAAAAGCCAAAAGAGAAATTGTCAACTAGGTACACATTTCGAAGTCTTTATTGGATGCTAGGTGGAAACACTGTGATCTCCCTGGACAGTAAACTCTTGATATACAACTCTATTTTGAAACCTATATGAACATACGGTATTCGAATTTGGGGTGTAGTCAGCAAAAGTAAGCCTACGTAGCTCCAAAGGGTGCAAACCAACATTTTGAAGAATATTATAAATGCTCCACGCTTTGCGAGAAATTACGAAATACATGAGTAATTGAACTTGGTAACAGTGGCCCCAGAAATAAGAAACATCATATTGAACTTCTCATAAATCAATCCAATCTACTTGCTCATTACTTAACAATGCCTATGTAATAAGGAGACTTAAAAGAAACCACATACTCTGAAGGGCAAGCCATCGGCCTGCTGCTCATTAAAAACCCTACATTCATACAACATAAATGATAATAATCTGGCGACTGATTGTAGATAAGTACCTACTTATTTTTGTCAGATTGGAACTGAGATTAGAATGCAAACGTTCTTAAAAATCCGTGCAAATCAGACGTATCTAATGGTTGAACTGAAAGCCCATATAATCTTAAGTTGCTATAGACTTGGGACTTACCCAGCGCTGCCAGAATGCCAGCTGCCCAGAACACCTCCCCGCAGAGCGCCGGCAGGAACAGGAGTCCCCCCATGCGGCTGCCGAACGAATCCTGCAGCGGGTCCAGCATGGTAACGTAGCCCTGCCTGCGCATCGGGTTCGCGAAGAATATGCCGCCTGCGCAAACAACACATTCGCTAATTAACATTGTTATGCAATAAAATCTGTCACACATTATATTTTATCATATAAATTTATATTTATATTTATATTTATATTTATTTATTCAAAAATTACAAGGCTTAAGAATATGTACAGTTTTGCTTAAATGTAAATTATATTCCTAAGACTTACGTGCCTGAACTAGGTAATCCTGTGTTTCAGGCAAGAAGAGCTAAAATAGTCTATAAAAGTTAATAAATAATCAAAAGTTGACAATAGACAAATAATTAAATGAATGTTGAGTAGCTTAACTCTTAGTTTCTAAGTTTGATAAATAATAACATAGGTGAATATTTATTTTAACACAGTTAGTAAATTCTCTGTTTCTTCGTAAGACATACTTTGGAGAGCATCATTGAGAGTTCTCTTACAATTTGTGTAGTTCAGGGAATAAATATTTGCTTTCGAGTTTAGTCTATTATAGAGGAGAGGACCGAGGTAAAGGTAAAATTTGGATATAAAAGCATGTTTAGTTTTAATTTGTGGACAAACTATATCTTTACGTCTTTTATTAGTATATTCTGTACTGTAAGGTAAAGCTGTGTGTTGTTTTAATACAATGCCCATTATAAATAACTGTCGAACTGTTAATACTTCACAAGATTTGTATAGTAGGTTAGTAGGAAAGAGAAAATAAATAATAAATAAATAAGTAGCACCTATAAATTGTTATTTGAAATAGTTGAGTTGTGGATCGTGATAGTTACGAATTGAGACAGTGACGAATCTTCAATAATTCTGTATAATACAAGTGCTGTGTCCCTGCTACTAGGAATCTTGTGATATTGAATGACGTTTTTTGTGAAATGTATCGCCAGCAGCATACCTATATGATCCCGTCGTACTAACAACGTCGTACGATGGTATCAATAACCTACGTCACTCGAAGTGACATAGATTATTATAATGATTGATACCAACTTAGATTGATATTTTGAAACAAGTATTTAACGATGGGTAATCAGCCTATGCCTTTGAAAGACATCCACTGCTTGACATAAGCCTCCCCTAAAAGGGGGTATTTACCCATAATCGCCACGCTTGGCAGGCGGGTTGGCGATCGCAGTATGGTGGTCAAATGCATAGAGAACGCTGCTGCCCATTCTCTAGTAAGTCCCTTAGTCGCCTTCTACGACACCCACGGGAAGAAATAGGATGGTGCTATTCTTTACGTCCGGCACCACACGGCAACCAGCCTATAATCTACCCACACTGGGACACAGGCCTCCTCTCTGTGAGAGAGAGTGGGCCATAATCGACCACGCGAGCCCTGTGCGTGTTGGTAGATGTCACATGTCTTCTAAAATATGACGATTTCCTCACGATCTTTTCCTTCACCGTTATGAGAACAGTGATGACGAAATTGAATACACAAAGTGTCTGCTTGGGATTGAAATCACGACCTACAACTCGTAAGTCGGAACCTGTACCACTGGGCCACCACTGCTCTCATTTTACGATGGCGATTTGCAAATATTATGATGATACCTTATGTTCTGGATTCGATACAAGTACATTGGTTGATTGATTTAGGTATATATGTTATCTGGTATTATATTAACAGTTTCATTATGTAGTCTGATAACAAGCAGAATTACTGATCAAAGATTTGGTATGGATAAAATAAAGGAAATTAATTGTTTACCAAAGTGACTACCAACATAAATCGTCCGTATGGAAATACTGTAAATCCAACAGTCATTCTTAGACAGTTGTATGAAAATGTTTTAGCAGGCAATTTGAGAAACAATCAATTTCTCTGGCTGTTCGATACTAAATGAACCATTTAACTTTGATTTGTGAGAAAATGTATACTTAGTTATTGTATGAGAAATGTATGCATAACTCACCGAAGACGAGCGATAGCGCATATCCGAAGGGTGCCTGACACCACACCAGCCCTGACGTATAGATGGCTTCCGCTGTTCCGTTGATGTAGCCTCCGCCCACCCACGTTGCTGCAACAAACATCCACGATAACACAACAGGAAACAAAACATTTAAAACTGGAGATCACTCCTGCTGGCCACGACGTTATACCGCCACCACAAGTGAACAAGTACACTGAGACAGGATGGCCTCTGTTACACTGCCACCATTGGTGAACAAGTACATTGAGACAGAATGGCCTCTAATGCATTGCCACCACAAGTGGACAAGTACACTAAGACAGAATGGCCTCTAATGCACTGCCACCACAAGTGGACAAGTACACTAAGACAGAATGGCCTGTTACACTTCCACCACTGGTGGACAAATACACTGAGACAGAATGGCCTCGGTTACACTTCCACCACTGGTAGACGAGTACACTGAGACAGAATGGCCTGTTACACTTCCACCACTGGTCGACAAGTACACTGAGACAGAATGGCCTCGGTTACACTTCCACCACTGGTAGACGAGTACACTGAGACAGAATGGCTTGTTACACTTCCACCACTGGTGGACAAGTATACTGAGACAGAATGGCCTGTTACACTTCCAGCACTAGTGGACAAGTACACTGAGACAGAATGGCCTGTGTTACACTGTCACCACTAGTGGACAAGAACACTGAGACAGAATGGCCTGTGTTACACTGCCACCACTAGTGGACAAGAACACTGAGACGGAATCCCCTGTTTTCCTTTATCTGCCAATGCGGTTTTAATAATTTACTTTTCGGGCACCACTGACTATCGTGTATAAGATTACGCCAAGTAATCAACTATGCTGAATCAATCATTAATTGACATACATGCATTAAAATCAAATAACCTAGTACTCCGCTGACCCTTTATCATAAGGGTTACAAAGTTCGTAATTTAAGTGTCCCATATTACCTAACAGAAGCGCATAACCTTGGACAAGTTAGCTCATGTATTTAACACGACTCGCCTGGAAGAGCTCAAACTTGACGGTTTTCATATCATATTACCTACTTGTTGATTTTGCTTAATATCCACATTTATATGTTTTCTCCCTGATTTGAATTACTTACTTGATAGCAGATATTAAGAAAGTAGGTAATCACTTACACTGCTGAAGAATGCCTTCCACATAACAGCGTAGTAGAATTAGGTATGTTTTTTAAATTTTGTGACGGATTCCCCAAATTAATTGATTACCATCTTTACATTAATTAAAAAAATTAGGAATTTATTTATCCTTATAATTGCCTTTACTGTTATAGCGTCAAACTATAACTTTTGCATGCCTACTGGTAAAATATGGCTGAATCTGTGTGTTAACCTGTCTATTTATCACCATGTATTGTACCCATAATTACAAATAAACGACTTGCTTACTTACTTATGTATTAATACACGAGGAAAACTAATAATGAATACCAAAATAGATTAATTGTTGTTACGATTAAAACAATTGAATACTTTACAATGGGACACTTGAACATTTGCGGAAAACACACAGCGCTTGAACTATTATTAAAAGCCCTTAAAACAACAGAAAAACCTAGTTTTGATCTAATCACAAGAATTGCAAAGTCATAACTACTTAAGGACAGTAGCTGCGTTCGAAACTGAACCATGTGAAATGGAGTGAAGGTTGCTTATCGCAAAGTATAATCACGTAATAATTTTTAAAGTGGGTAGGTAATACTTATGTAGGTTCAAGTACGGGCAATACTAAACAATGAATTATCGGAACTATATCCCTGTAATTTGTTACAAGAATAATAATGTCCCGTTGCCCCACTGTTTGTCAAATCAAATCAAATTTCTAGGTACCACAAAAAAAACTAACTTAGAGGTTAACTTAAATACTACATCATGATTGACGGATAGAAATATGACAGTGGACAGCGGAGCAAAACCCAGTTCCGTGCATAGACTGTTCCGTGCTAAGAATTAACCTGTGTTACGGACACTAGGGCTGCTTCATCATCTCACTTGGAAAATTACTTCAAGCGTCTGTAGTAAAACGTAATATTGAGTTACTGGATCCCAATTTAGGCATGCCTGTAGATAGGGAATCCATTTTAAATTAGGTACTAAAATAAAAAGTATGAATGTGTCACATTCACGACGTGCAAGGGTGTGTTTGTATGTACTACGTGTATGAGTGAGTGCTGGTGCGGGTGTGCTGATATGAGTGTGCTTGTGTTATGTTATGAAGGATGAAGATTAGTTAAATTATTCTACTGTTTAAGGTAAACGGCAAGTTTTTTGTTTGTGTTTGTAATCTAATATCTCAGACTATCATACTGCAACCATGGTTTTGGGCATAAAGCCCTCTGAAAGGTAGGTACGACCATTCTCCTGTCACAAACATAAACTCACGCCTCTTCCCCTCGGGGTAGGCAGACACTACAGTACGCTACCTCCTACGATCCCTACATAATCCTTTTGCTTCGTTTACGTTCATCTAGTCATACACGCACGCCGGTGGCGATTACTACGGCTCTGATCTTTCTGTAGAATATCACCAATGACGTACCGTCAACTGTGGCATCTTTACTTTCCATGAGCAACTTTACTGAATTCAAATATCTCTCAATTACTAAAAATTTGTTCCAATTAGTAGATTATTCTACTTCTGTATCGCTTCGATATTAAACAGCGGCAACAGATTTTTAGTTATCGAGAGAAATTTTAAGTAGATGCCACATTTTTTTTTTGGGTATAATTTCTCGCAGTTGGCCTTGAGAGGCCGTGACTTCTCCACCGGACTTTCCTGTGAACAGCTTTTTAGTTAAAAACTAAAAGCCTCCAGTCAGGGCATTAAACACCTACTTAAAACTAAAGCAACTGCACGCTGAGGGCACCCCCTGTGGGGTACGGGCCTCGGCTCAGGGCGTCACTGGTGGGGGGAGAGCAGCAAGTGGGGACAGGCTGGATCAAAATATTTTCATTATTACAGCTTCGGCGCGGGCTGGCACTTCTACGAGCAAGGGACGGTCGGGGGTGACATCGTTAACTCGGGGTCTTCGCGAGGCGCGAGGACCTCGATGGCGAGGTCGAAAGGACGGTTTGTGTTTGTGTGCTGTACTGGTGGCCCTATTCTTTTCTTGGAGAAGAGTAATGGGGTCATCTGGGTCAGAAAGAAAAAGATGCCATAGTTGGCCGTGCACTATTATAATATGTCCTCCTAAAGCATCCCCTCCACTAGGGCGTCCACTCACAGCTGCCTTGAAAAAACCATTTTGGTTTCCCTTGTTCTACTCCAACATTATCAGTGAAATAGTAGATTGTAGGACAAGGGAGCAAAATAATATTTTTACAGCGAGGACGCTATTCTGAATCCAGAGCGAAGCTAAGGATTTTAGAATAGGATCCCGAGCATAGCGAGGGATTCTAAAATGGAATCCTGAGCGTAGTGAGGGATTCTAAAATGGAATCCTGAGCGTAGTGAGGGATTCAAAGTACATCGCCTGAGGAAAAATATTTTTGCTCTCGAGTCATATACTCTACTTTTCATCTCCTTTTATGACAAAATAAATAAGAGACACTTTTATGTAATTAATGAATAAGTTTAATTTAAAAAAATTACACGAATGTAAAAAGGTCAGTTACAAATTTATATTTATATTTGATACACTGGAGCAATTTTATTTGGGAAAATATAAATAAATCCACAACTATCTCATAGTTGTGGATTTATTTATATTTTGAGTGTTTGTAATCTCAGTATTTGGCTGGTGCTCAAGAAAAGGCACTGATTCCTTTGATGTAGAAGGGCGTGACGACAATGGTATGGGCGAATTATCTGCAGCTCTTGATTTAATATTTTCTACAATGTGGGTGCTGATTTTTTCCTTATTTTCGATGGAATTTTCGATGTAACCTACTGCTATAGAACTGGATTTCCACCCTCCGTGCCGCCTCAAAACAGTAATGTCCGCTCCAGAATCTGCCAAAAGTGTGGCGGAGTTACGGCGAAAACAATGTTCTATGTACAGCTTGCTATCAGGCAACTTCAAGTATGCAGCGATTTCTAGGGGCATTGAAGATATTTAATTTTTTTCTATAACCTGTTTAAAGCACTTTCCATTTTGATACCTAATGAAAAATCTATTAGATTTTATATCAGAAGGACGCAGGCTCTGGTATTTTTCCACAATTCTTTTGTACTCTCCACGAATGATGAACGATCGATCAATTTTTGTTTTTGTGTTAGTTCATTTTACTAAAAGTAACTGATCTGAGTGATTTGCGATATCATCGACACTTATTTTTATAAGTTCGTTACCACGACAAGTTCATGGAGCTCATAGAGCTTGTCGTGGTAAGCCCGAATATTAAAGCCACCTGTAACAAAACAGAAAGGGAATCAGACGAGTAGATACTGTACGTATACGTACACGTTATAAAATACTCTGTTCATTATTTATAATGGAATAACTAAAAGATACTCACTTTTATGGCGAGAAACTCCTTAGGTGTCCAGGTGCGTCATTCAAGAAAGTTTCAACATTTTGCCCGGGAAATACTTTCGATTTCTTTGGTTTGTGTCCTTCAGACAGTCTCTTCAGATAAGCTTCTGATTTTGAGTAGCTGTTAATTTTAATATCTTTACCTATTGATATTATCTGTAGATTTAAGCATTGAGTAACACTCCAAAGAGTAGAAGGTTGTTTAGTTTCAGTTGATTCTTGAAAATAGGCCAAAAATACACTTTCTAAAAACGTCTTCGCTCCTTTTCTATTTTTCCATAGTATGAAATTGTCATAGGCCTTTAAATATTTCTCGGCAACGTTTTCGTTGAAAGCTCCCAGACGGCTTATTTTTTTCCGACACCTCCAACAAATATCATTATATTTTAGCCAATGTATACAAGTGTTTGTATTCATTGGCTAAAATATAATGAAGGAAGATTTTAATATATAATTTAATTATATATTAAAACCTTCCTCGAACCACTCTATCCACTGGTGAAAACAGCATGAAAATCGGTGCAGAAGTTTTTGAGTTTATCGCGAACAGACAGACAGACAAACTCGGCGGAGGACTTTGTTTTATAGTTTGTCGTGATTAGACCAGGGTCGAAAATTTTTGAAACCAAAAAAAAAAATATAGTAGGTTGAAACTCATTGGAAAAGGAAGAGAATATAACATAAATGAAAGGAAAAATATTTTACGAGCGATCTGAGGTGTAGGGGAAGGGCGAAGAATCTGAGCGGGAAGTGGAAGGGGGTGAGTTTTTAAGGATTAAAAACGGTTTTTATACATAAGTCCAATGGAAAAAAAGTGGACTGCCTATCTGACGTCCACAACCCAGTCACTGGGTAACAACTTTACCCCTTGGTAAGACTGGTTATCAGACTTTCTGACGTCCCGACGACTGTCAAAGATCCACGAATGACAGCCGGGACCTACGCGCGTGCTTTCCGAGGCGCGGCCCCTCCGTGTTTCGGAAAGCACGTTATGTATTGGATGGTCACTCATCCACGAACCGACCGTGGCATGCGTAGCAGCTTTTATGAAGCATTTAGCCACGTATTTAGCCACCATCTCATTATTTTATAGATGTGCAATTGTTAACGAATCCCTTACCTGTCATAGTGAATATCCCGACAAACAAGCCGATGGACCGGCCGGCCAGCATGACCTCTTCCTCGGAGTCATTGCCGGCTGGCTTCTTGCGACCTGCCCAGATGCCCACAGCCAGGATGAGCACGTAGAACAGCACGATGGACACCACGCCCGCTATGTTGATCATCTTGACTGATGCTGCCTCCTGCTGCAAAAATAATGATAACTTGAGATCAACCTCTCAGCAGGTCGGTGGAAGCGATACGAAAACGACTTCTTTGGTCTCCCCCTACTCTTATAGCCATCGACATGCATACTCAAAACATTCCTCACGTTATTTTCCTTATTCCTCCATATCACATGCTTATACCATGACAACCGATTTCCACACAAGTATTCTATTATCGGTGCCAGAAAACGATATCCAAATATAGATAATAAATAATAATGGTGCCTGGTAACTTTGGTAGAAGAAGAAAATAATTGTGATCACAGCATGGTGCTGCCTCTAATCCTTAGATCTTGCAATAGAACCAGGTCTCAAGCCCCATATTCATAAAAAGTCAGCACCAAACAATTATTTGACATGATATCTGCACAAATTATAGGAAATATACGTAGTTTATGTCGTAAGAATATTTTGGTGATCAGCTTGGTGGCAGAGGAACTATTACCACAATGGATTTGCATTTTGAATGCAATTGATTTTAATTACCTAAACTGATGTTCTAATTGAGTGGTGTACCTACCGAAAGATTTGACAATAAATTAAAACTGCTAGAAAATTTCAAAACTAGTATGTAGCATTCTCAAGAAATTGGAATAGTGTACAATCCGTTTGGTCGACTTTTCACGTGACCAGAAGGCTGGTTCTCTTTTTAGGCTAAAGAATCAGCATTACCAATCCAACGTGGCGTCCAAACTTTGCTCTCATTGAAGCGGTGTAGACGATTGTTTTTTGTCCAATGAGCTCTTCCCTGTTTTTGTATGAAGTTTAATATTAGCTTGTATAATGTATTTAGATGAGCGGTTATTGATTGAAATAAAAATAATTACGCCAAAAAAAACATCCGTATTTGGGCAAAGAATATAATATACCAATGTCGAAAGCAGATTGTATAATTCCTCCTTATACACACGGCGCCGTCCGTTTGCGTAATGCCTAGGCATTGTCCTAGGGCAAAATGTATAACACCTGAGCATTATGTGAAAATTCTTGAAATGTAATTGATGATTCGATCGCCGTATAGATACATAATGCCCAGGCGAATTGATACAACTAGTTCTATTTTTTACCACCTGAGGAAAGCTTGAGGCACTGATGTATGCTATCCGATATACAGGTTTCTTTAACAATCGGTGTCCCAACGTATGCCCTCATGTTAATGCCGAATAACCACGAGAGTGGTTGTTCGGAACCCAGAATATACCTACGTACATTAAATGAAAGCTTTTAATTGTTAGTTTTAGTTTGTTTCTTACTTTTTAGTCTTGGCCACCTGTTGCCTTCATCACCAGACCCTGGACATTATTTCCTAATATAGTACTCGTTAAGACAAAGCAGCCGAGCCCAAAACTCGATGTGATTGCATTGATATTATTGCAGAATTCCTGTGACCACCTTCGGACTTCACCATCAGACCCTAGACATCATCTACTAATAGAGAACTTGTCAAGACAAACCAAATGAGCCCAAACTTGGAGGGGTTGCATCGATTCGTTATAAAGTTCTTATAGCCACCTTTTGGCTCCATCTCTCTGATCAGCTCGATGATACCAACCATTGTTAGCTACTTTGAATACGTGTGCCAAATTCAATCGAACACTTGACAGTGGGTCAGTTTAATAGGTGTATAATATCGTCTTGAGAAAATGTAACGTGTTATAGTCGTTGGTGTGAATAAATAATAAATATAACCAGTCCGGGGCAGTGGTCCAACTGCTCTGTCCAACTAGTTGGACCATGGGTCTTTACTAGGGGCAGTAGTCCAACTTTAAAAATAGTTGGACCACAGCACCTTTTGAGAGTTCCGTGGTCCAATTCATTTAAAAAATAACTTGCCAACTCTAAAAACCTCAACTGCATCTTTATGTGTGTATAGTACCTACTGGTTTACGGTTATATTGAACCTCTTTGCAGTAAACAGGTAGATACTGGCTGGTTGTTATCAATTATAGTCCAATGCATTTGTCATAATTGAGTCAATTTGTGTCAGTAAAGTTTGTTAAACATTGACACAGACATTGATTGAAATAAAATCGTACAGAAAATTAACAATAATTACAAATATAATATTTAAAAAATAATGGATGAAGCGGTTGCATGTGTTTATGTGGAAAGAAAAGGTGGAACGGTGTTGCTATGGAATTGTCGTCAATACCATAAAGTTCGTGTTTACAAAAGTGGGAATGCATATTGGAGATGCGCAAATAAAGGGAAAATGGGTTGCAAAGGATCGGTGACTGTTAATGTACGTATTAATAAGTAATTCTACGTATCCTTGAATTTCTATTTATAGTCCAATCCTACAGTTATTACGGAAACACGGTTAATAATAAGTAATGGAAGATTTTCTTTAATTTTAGGTAAAGGAGGAAGTTGTAAACACGACGCCACATTGTAATGATTGTATTCCAAATGAAATACAAAATGAAGTATCGCTATCAATAGACAACTTGAAAAAACAAGTAAAGGTTTCCGATGAACCTATTCCAAAACTATATAACGATACTTAACTAAATATAAAAATACGACATATGATACTATAACTACATTTCCATCATATTCAAATTTGAAGCATACCCTTTATAATGCTAGAAACCAATCATTGGGTGTTTCAAAAACGGTATTTTCTAACACGGAAGTTTTAGAAGTACCACTAAAATTCAGAGATTTTCTATTTACTGATTATAATTATGAAGGATCGCGTATAATAGTATTTTGTTCATTAAAAGCAAAAGAGTTGATGAAAAAGTTAAATGAGTATTTTGCGGACGGAACCTTTAAATGTTGCCCCAGACCTTTCGTACAATTATTTACTATATTTGGCGATACGGGAAGCACAAATGAGTACTAATGTTGCGCCTTTGGTTTTTGCTTTTCTAAGTGACAAAAAGTAATCCACTTATTTTGCGTTATTTGAAATGCTAAGATCACAGTTAAATTGGGATCCAAAAATATTACATTGTGACTTTGAAATGTCTATTCTGAACAGCATTAAAGAATTTTGTCCGACAGTTAAAATTGTAGGCTGTTATTATCATTGGTCACAATGTATTTGGAGAAAAGCAAAAAAATTCGGTATCTCAAAAATTAAATCAAAAAGAGTCAAAAGAACTGTTTCATTATGCTCAGTTTTTCCACTATTGCAGAGTGATAAATTTGTAGAAGGTTGGGATTACATAAAACAAGAAAGTGGTGTAGAAGCTAACAAACTGATTCAATATATAGAGCGTTATTGGATTAAAGGAAATTTTGATGAATGTTCTCAGCTTATAAGCGTATTTAGCCAGAACTAATAACATTTCAGAAAGCTCACATGCAAAACTAAGTAGGCGCATTAATGCAAAAAATGTTACAATGTAACGTATATTAAATGTTTTAGAAAATTTTACAACTTTATCAAGCGAAATCGCGCACAAAAGACGTAAGGTCCAAATTGAGAATGATGACTATATACGAGAAATTCAGCTACAACTGATTTCAGGTGATATTACTGTAGGTCATGCTTTAGATAAATTTCGTTAAATGTTGTAAAACATTGTAAAAAAATAAAGTTTAAAAATTTGTCACCCGACTTTATTTTTGTTATGTTACTGCAAAGAGGTTCAATATAACCGTAAACCAGTAGGTACTATACACACATAAAGATGCAGTTGAGGTTTTTAGAGTTGGCAAGTTATTTTTTAAATGAATTGGACCACGGAACTCTCAAAAGGTGCTGTGGTCCAACTATTTTTAAAATTGGACTACTGCCCCTAGTAAAGACCCATGGTCCAACTAGTTGGACAGAGCAGTTGGACCACTGCCCCGGACTGAATATAACAAGCTTGCAAATTTTGAAGAGGATAACTTACTTACAAACATTGCAAGATCTTGTAAAAATGCTCAAGTAATGTGATAAATTAATGGGCAGTCATCATTTCAGCCGAAAGACGTCTACTGCTGGACATGGCCTCTCCCAAAAGGGGGAGTTTTGCCATAATGGCCATGCTTGGGAGGCGGGTTGGCAATCGCAGTATGGTGGTAAAATGCATAGAGAACGCTGATGGCCCATTCTCTAGTAAGTCCCTTAGTCGCCTTCTACAACACCCACGGGAAGAAATGGGACGGTGCTATTCTTGTACGTCCGGCACCACACGGAACGAATGGGCAGTAAAAATGATAAAATGTAAAAGGAAAAATGTTTACGGTACAGATTTTAGTAGTTCATAGGTTGGGTTGGATCTGAAACAAACCACGTGCGAGCCGAAGTAGTCACAGTTACTAAGCCAGGGCACCCAGACCAAATGAGGTAGGTTAGAACTGTGATCAATCGCGCGCGAGGCGAGCCAGC
Organism: Polymixis lichenea; assembly: GCA_949091785.1. Classification (NCBI taxonomy): domain Eukaryota; kingdom Metazoa; phylum Arthropoda; class Insecta; order Lepidoptera; family Noctuidae; genus Polymixis; species Polymixis lichenea. Next base: position 1,776,053 of record OX420944.1, read on the forward strand.
AAAGCGAGCGATCCCGTGCTGTGGCAGCGGCTGGCAAGCGCTACTTCCGAGTTAGACTTCTTAACGACTTTTCGCGATTTGTTAACTACCCACACGTAACTGGCCGTAAATAAATGTTTCTTTTAAACATTTGTTGTGATTGTGACTCATTTTAATTTAGTTTACTGCCCAGTTTTTATCGCCGAACTTGTTAATAATCATGGAGTCTTGAGGAAATGGATGTGATCAGAAGGGTCAACAATTTTCCTTTGCCTAATAATATACATAACGGCGACTGAACGCCATCGGACGGCGCCCTATGTATAATGACGAATTATACAATCTGCCTGCGACATCTACAGCATCAGACTGCAATCACCAGTTTCCAGTTACAATGCCAATATTTCTTCATGACCTGGTGTAGGAAAGGTAACTTGCATCCACTCCAACTATAGCTAGAATGTAGTTGGAAGTTTTATAACCACTCAGTTGAATGGTTACCATAAGTTGACACACAATTAGTGAATTTCAAAAGACTGAAATAATCATGATAGTACCTAGGTACCTACTGTGTGGCCAAACGGTTTACTAATCTCTCAACAACTCAACTCAACTCAAATAGGTGTGCATATAGGTACACTTCTACCTAAAACTTGGCCTTCAGGGGAAGGTGTCATGTTTGTTATTATGCAATCAATTATGTTCACATTTCGATCATTGATTGAATCTCTCAGCTTACTTACGAATAATTGTGTTTAAGAGTAAGATGTCTACACGATTCAACCAGCAGAAAGAATAGAAAGACCTTTACTTTCTTCGCTATTAAGTAAAAGCAGTGTGTTCAATGTGTACGTAATAGATACATGAATATAACTATCAATACTTACTTTCCGTTCAATAAAACGCTATATGCGGCCACACGACGCACTGGGCACGTCACTAGGCTCCCATGTGTCCCATCAGCACAGTTCAACTACACACAACACTGTCCCCTCACTAGTCCGAGGCGTTACTGCTCAACCTCGGCGGGCAACTGTCGCCCCATCGGAGGGAGGTTTTCTGCGAAGGGCTATTCCTGGTCCTGAAGCTTAGCCCGCACATGGGTGGTTGCCGGACATGAAGGCACGTGGTGTGGCCTTATGTAAAGTGTGGCCGCATCGTCAGGGTCTGTTCACGTGCTCCGGAGCTGACAGGAGCGGCCGAGCTGAGGCGAGCCGCGCCACGCGATCGATCCCTCTGACGTCATCGGCCGCCCGCGAGCCTCCGCGCATGTGCTGTGATAACTTCGACCTTTCAGGCTCACAACTCTACACTACACCCCCAATACATTCCTGTCCAACCACCTACGCCTCTCTTCCAACCACATTATATACTCAGCAATGTATACACGTTCTTGGAAAGCGTCGGCGCTACATAAAATAGGGGTGTAACGTAACGGACCGGTACCGACGTACCGTTTCCCATTGACAAATTGATTGATGAGTGAAATTTGTAATTGTGTCCTAAAGAGCCTTCAGGTCTTATTATACTGGAATGACTAAAACCTGTTAAATTATATACAACCGTGTGTTTTGCATTGAAATATATTTGACAGTAAAAGATTGAATTGAATGTCAGTTCAATACGATATTCAAAAAGGTATTAGAACCTCTTCTTAACATTCCCTCCCTTCTTCACTTGAGGCTCATCAGCTCAGTCAGATAGAGCAGCCTTGGCTTGTATAGCGGCTTCGTTAACATGTCAGCCAAGTTTTGCGCCGAAGTAACCTTTTTAGCCACCAAATTATTATTTAAAATGCATTCTCTCAAAAAGAAGTGTCTTCTTTTGACGTGCATATGCTTAGTCTGATGGTGGTTCTCAATCGGATTCTTGCTGAGTTTCAATGCAGACTCATTGTCTATTAGCAACTTCACTATTGCCACGTCCATAGCTATGTCATTAACAATTTTCTTTAGCCACAAAACTTCTCGAGCAGCTTCGCTCGCCGCTACAATCTCAGCTTCGGTTGACGAGAGTGCTACAGTTCTCTGGCGATTGCTCCGCCAAGAGATGGCGCCACCTGAGTATAGGCAAAGCATGCCAGATGTCGATCTTCCTGTGGTGGGGTCACCTCCGTGATCTGCATCTGTGTACATCACAATATCGTTATGCTTACTTTTATACGTGTACGTGATGCCGTAGTCCAGAGTGCCTTGAATGTAACGAAATATTCTTTTCACTCTTACTACATCTTCATTACCCGGGCTTTGTAGTGTTCTAGACACCACTCCTACAGCGAAAGCTATGTCTGGTCTTGTGCCAACCATTAAATAGGACAAAGCACCAACTGCCTCGCGATATGGAAATCGTTCCTTACAGTCTGTCGTCTTTTCTGTTTGCGGATACTTTACAATCGGCGTTGGTGCTGGTTTACAGTTTACCATACCAAAACGTTGCAGTACTTTTCTTGCGTACGCCTTTTGGTCTATTGTGATAGATCCATCATCGGAAGTATGTATCTCTATTCCGAGAAAATAAGATGCGAGCTTGGTCGTGACTTTAAATCTTTTCCTTAGCTCGGTGTAAACATTTTCCACTTCATTTTCATCACTCGCAGCCACCAATCCGTCATCCACATATAAAGCTATTATAGCTTTCTTATCCCCTCTTTTCCTGATGAACAGGCATGGATCCGCTGAACTTTGTTCAAAACCAATTTGGATGATATAATCCGTTATACAGGTGTTCCAGCATCTCGGTGCTTGTTTCAATCCGTAAAGACTTTTCTTGAGTTTACACACCTTCGATTCACTCTGGCATCCTTCAGGAGGTTTCATAAAGATCTCTTCATTGAGCGTTCCATATAAAAATGCCGTAGACACGTCAAATTGTCCAAGTGTCATTTTTTCATTTGCTGCGGTACTTAAGAGAGCTCTGATAGTGCTTGTCTTAGCTACCGGGCTAAAGGTATCGTAATAATCAAGGCCTTTTTTTGCGAAAAACCTTTTATAACGAGTCTAGCCTTGTATCTTTCGATACTGCCATCTGGGTAAGTTTTTATTTTATAAATCCACTTGCAAGGAATGGCTTTGCGTTTAGGTGGTAGACCAACCATTTCCCACGTGTCATTATCCTTCAGCGAATTTAACTCTTCATTCATTGCTTTTATCCATTTATCTTTGTCAGTACTATTCATAGCTTCTTTGTATGTTCTGGGCTCCGGATTAACTTCATCATCTCTACTCACGGTCATAACAAAACCATCATATCTAGAGGGAGGTTTGAGGTCAGATCTGCTTCTGAGTGTCTTGAGCCTTTCAGTTTCTATCTCTTGTGCAGATAAATACTCATCACTTTCAGGTTCCATCTCCATCTCTCTTTCCGATTCAATAGATCTGTCGAAATCGTTTTCAGCACTCAAACTGTGATCAGCATCTTCTTCATCATCAGTAACAGAGGCATGTTTTGCGACTGTCGATGCGACTGGATCCAGGTAAGGAGGTTGTAGAATGATTTCATTACGTGGTGAAAAAGTTCTCTCCTGAAACGTTACATCTCGAGACCTTATGAGTGTACTGTTTTCTTTGCACCAAATTCTGTATCCATTATCGTTGTCATATCCAATTAAGACTCCTTTCACGGCTTTCTTGTCCATTTTCTTTCTATTGCATTTTGGGATGTGGGCGTAGCAGGTGCTTCCGATAATTCTCAAATGTTTGATATTGGGTTTCTTGCCGAACCAGAGTTCATAAGGTGACTTTCCTTCTTGTGTCGGCCCAGTGCGATTCAGGATGTAAGTGGCAGTATTGACAAGTTCAGCCCATAGGCCCTGAGGCATTTCTTCATGCGCATGCATCATGGCTCTTGCTGACTCTACAATCGTTCTATGGTCACGCTCACAACATCCATTCTGTTCTGGCGTATAAGGCATCGTCAATCTTTGACGTACTCCGTTCTTGTGTAAAATTTCCCGTACTCTCGCATTGTCGAATTCACCGCCGTTGTCGCTAAGAATTTCTTTTACAATATGTCCAGTAGCTTTAGTCTCTGCCAACATTTGCTCAAGTTTTTCATGAACTTCTCCCTTTTCTTTCAGACAGTAGATTTGCCGATATTTTGTAAAGTCGTCTTTAAAAAGAACATAATATTTAAATTTGGAAAATGAATTCTTGAACGGGCCACATACGTCAGTATGTAACAGCTCTCCAGGCTGTGATGCACGTTGTCTAGTGCCAAACTTGCGTCGATGGGTTTTGCCAAATACACATCCTTCGCAGAGTTCACTGTCTACTTTCAGCGTTATGCCAAGCTCTGTCTCGACAACCTTCTTAACATGAAACTTATTTTGATGTCCCAGCCTCTCATGATATAATTGCATCTGGTCAGATATCCCTACGTGATTAATTTCATGAGAGCCCTTAATGTTTTTGACTTTTAGCTTGTAAAGTCCTCCATTTTTAGCTCGCACTCCAATCAGTAGATGTCGTCCGCCTTCATACTTCATTATACATTCTTGGGTTCGGGATTCAAATATAGTATTTGTTAATTTGTCCTGAGCTGACAGTACCGAAAACAGGTTCTTCTTAATAGATGGTACATACCACACGTCGTTAAGAGTAATAATCTCTTTAGTACCACGTACGTCAGCTTCGATATCCAGTGCTCCCTTTCCAACGGCCTGAATAGCTGTACCATTTGCAGTTGTAACTGTGTGCGACGTAGAGAAGTACTCAAAGGTTTTATATAAGTCTCCTCGATTTGAAACGTGACTAGTAGACCCATTGTCGACATACCAGCTGTCTTGATCGATGTCTTCCACATTATTTACAATTGCCATTAGGTTCATATTGACGTTTGATGTACTTTGGTTATTTGGCGTGGGTTTGGGTGGTCTCCCATCGGCTAACCATTTCGGACAAGTTTTGACTCTGTGCCCTAGCTGTCCGCAATAGTTGCATTTCCTTTTCTTGTCTTTCTGCTTGCTTTTGTCTTTCGATCTCAGTACTAGAGCTTCTTCAATAATGGTCTCTCGGTTTCCACTTGTTAAAGCTCTTTCATGAGCACACAACTGTATCGTCAAGTTTTCGATGTTCCTATCGCTCTTATTCATTAACAACCACGCTCTGCTACCATGTTAAATTATATACAACCGTGTGTTTTGCATTGAAATATATTTGACAGTAAAAGATTGAATTGAATGTCAGTTCAATACGATATTCAAAAAGGTATTAGAACCTCTTCTTAACAAAACCTACCACTGGAAGTTATTGCCGATCAATGAAGATATAATTACTAGACTGACTAATATATTAGACTGCCTGCGCTTTCCATTGAACAGATTAATTCGATAACTAACAAGCAATAACAGTAACGCTAACATTGGCCTAATACACAGCCAATTAGATCATTGAATCAATCTGGAATCAACTCGCTCGAAATCTCAAATAAGACAATATCAACATTGCTTTAGATTAAAGGCTTCTTCAAACAGGCGCGACGCGACACTCGTAAAACAATTTCTACGAAAACTTCATGGAAATTGTTCTACAAAGTGTCGCGTAGCACTGTCACGTCGCGCCTGTTTTAAAAAGCCTTAATAATATATCGAGACGGTTGGAAGCTATGTCAACTTCGGTTGCGTAGACTTTGGCAGTGATTTGTAGTACCGATTGGTTCAATGGGAGCGAGCAGTCTTTTTATTAGTATGTAGGTATTAAGTTAAAATTCGGTAATCCACTATTAAACTTAATGAATTCTTAGTCATTAATTTAGGGTTTCTGATTCAAGAAGCATTTAAATATAAAGAAGTTCGTATGCGGAGACGTGAACCTTTTTTCTAGTTCTAGTAAAACAAGTTCGAAAATCGAATTTGAAAAAAACCTGTCACAGTCGTGACAGGTGCAGCGCCAAGGTACCTTTACTATCAAACATAAATTTTTGTGTGCATTTACAAACAAATCATTGAAATAATCGCCAATATACATATTTTAAATCAAAATTGAGTAAAGTACTAATTTTCACAGAACTGTACATAGTAGGTAGAAGCTAATTAGGAAACCCATCAAAATGCATGACACGGTTAGTAACGGTGTGATTTCTAAGTAGTAAGTAAGATATGTGTATAAGTGATACTTACTGTGTGTTAAGCAAGATATATGTACCTAGACAATAATTATTAATATGAATGTGCTGTTCAGTGAGTGCCAACCCTTAGATACAACTTTACAGAAAAATGTGATAAAAATAAAAATAATATGGGACAAAGATGTACAGCCATTGACTACTTAGTTTTTAAATCAATGTGTATAACGTACCCTCAGTTTCTGAATTTTCTTTACCCGAGTATATCTATTCAATAGTGCTATTGGTTCAAAGTCTTGTTTCGGAAGAAATTCAGCTTACACATTGATAGCTTTGTCGAATGAATAACTTTTGAGAGTCAAAATAGGGCCTCAAAAACCAGGCATTAGCGCGTGGTATTCTTTACCAGTTCAATGTTTGTGAACATGACCATTCCCGATATAGATCTATGGTCACACGACTTGACAACAGTGAGAAAGATGCAGTTAGTAAACAGTGAGGAAGCTGAAGTAAGCAATACTGCAATAGTCTTCATAAGTCTTGTTGATGACGCAGATAGTCCGGCTCGCAGACGTATGGAAGACCTGCAACAAGATCCGCGCGGCCGCCTTCCGCGTGGGCCTCAACCTCTGGGACTGGTACCGGCCCCTCGACCCTGAGGGCAACTCCCTGATATCAGGTACCGGTTAACTAACTTACATATAAAACCTGCAACAACAACTTAGACCACTTTCGGAAGAGATTGCCCAGCTCGAGTTCGTCTACTCACAATCGAAACGCGAATGATTACTGATACTGCGTACACTGACTGGACAGCAGGCCTATACAAAACACATTTCTGTTAGCGTTCACGCCAAACGCTACGCCAAAATGTACGGGAATGACACTACCTGCGGAACGATTACGTCATGTTCTTTCCGCAGGTAATGTCGTTCCTATACATTTTGGCGTAACGTTTGGCGTGAACTCTAACAGAAATGTGTTTTGTCTCAGGGCCCAGGTCCACTCAAACGTAAAAGTTTGGCGAGTTTAGAATTAAGTAACACCTCTGCCTCTGTAGTAAAATTTCTTTAAATAAAAAAATCTGTGTGTGTGGTTCTTTCCTAAAAAAGATTATCTGAAACACTTATATGCATGGTCTTCGTATGGCCTGACAAAGATTGTTTGGACTTTAAAAAAGAAAGTGACCTTGAGATTATTTCGGTGTTTCTAGACGGTTAGGAAACGCCGACCTCGGCTCATCATGATCATCATCATTTCAGCCGAAAGACGTCCACTGCTGGACATAGGCCTCCCCCAAGCACCGCCATTTCGACCGGTTCTGTGCTTCACGCATCCAACGGATTCCTGCGGCCTTCACCAGATCATCGGTCGACCTTGTTTAATTTTTAAATATTATTGCCGTGTTAAAATGTTTGTATAAGCCTCCTTACAGAAGCAAACATAATTTATTCACAGGTCAAGTCGTTGTGACGATGCTTCATCATCGATCATCGGTCATTCGGCTAAATTATGAGACTGCTGGAGAAAGTTTTCTTTTTAAATCTCTTTCGTTCGTGTTGATTATACTCATAATAAACCTTGTCAAGTTGCCTAAAAGTTAGTAAAACTTAAGTTAAAGTTAAAGTTATGGCTGCTAGAAAAAGATTTCTGTAAACGAACTTCCTCCTCAACCTCATCATCATCATCTGCCTGCCTTTTTCCAACTATGTTGGGGTTGGCTTCCAGTCTAACCGGATGCAGCAGCTAAATACCAGCATTTTACATGGAGCGACTGGCTATCTGACCTCCACAACCCAGTTACTGGGTAATACGATACCCGTTTTAGTAAGACTGGTTGTCACTTGTCAGACTTTCGGGCTTCTGACGACCGTAACGACTGTCAAAGATCCACGAATGACAGCCAGGACCAACGCCATAACGTGCTTTCCGAGCCACGGAGTGGTCTTGGTATACAGGCTGATTTTTTAGACACCGTCCAAATTTTTCAGGGTGATAGTACCCGTGAAAAAACAACTTTCTCCAAGGAACATGGGTCGAAATATTAAAAAAAATCGGACCTCCCGTACAAAATCAATAGTCAGCTGATCGATTTTGTATGGGAGGTCGGATTTTTTTTTTATTTAATAAAAATTTGGACGGTGACTAAAAAATAACCTTGTATAAAGATCCCGTAACGTAACCCGTAAACGAACTTATCTATTGTTTGAAATTATGTTATTAATCTGTGATGGTGCTAATACTGAATGATGATTGTATGGTAAAAATAATAAATTACTGAAATTAGCGTTGATGGCATACCATTGGACATAGGTATCTACTTATTACTTATTACTTTACTTATGTAGATTCTTTTACAAATTGTGAATGAGAGAACGTTGCCTTACAGACGTCGTCTATAAATCTACAGATTTGTAGACGATTTTCTATTCTTTATTTTCATTTTACTTTTACTACTTCTTAGTACCTGGTACTTATTGACCGGCCTGCTCTGACCTCCCATACTTAATTTTTATCACTGTAATTTGAAAACATTGTAAAAGCCAATTATTTTTAAAAGAGTAACCGTGGAGTTTCTTGCCGGCTCTTCTCCATAGGAAGCGACAAATTGAAACCGTGCACCTAGCTTCAGACGTTTCATAAGTGCCCTTGCAGGTTTATGTGAAATAAAATATTTTGATTTTGAATAATAACTCTAGCATTATTTATGGAGGACTGACATCGTAATCTTAGTTTGCAGGTCTTGCTGACTATGTATCTAAATTTAAGGAAAATTACTGTATTACCTAAGACCTACATTGAAACTATGCTAATAAATAAACGTACGACTATTGCTAATAAGTAAATCATTATTATTACGAATGTGTGATGGTTTCAGAGTCGAAGTTCGTGTCGATCTTGGCCGGGCCGCTGCGGTCGGTGGTGGGGCTATCCGACTCCGAGATCGCGCAGCTGGCTGACTACTTCCGCGCGCAGGATGGCCGCGTGCTGTACCACCAGCTCTGCCAGATCATACATGGCGAAGGTGAGACGAGTTCCTTCCTCAACTACATACATAACACCATGCCTGTATTCGCCTAAGAGTTAGGCGTTAGTTAGTTAGAAGTGTACACCTCTAGAACACCCACTTTTCCTCAGATATGTTTAGCCCCCAGTGTACAGGGGGCGAGCCTATTGCCATCAACATCATCGTAAGCTTATTGTAATCTACAGTAAGCGTTAATAGTTTAGTCAGGTCCAGTTGAAAACCAGCGTCAGACACTAGTTGTCTGGCATTTTTGCTGAACTGAGCCTTTTTAGCGCAGCCGTGAGACACACTTTGATGTTAGTTTCAGACATCGCACTTTACACTTTTTGTTGCTTTTTTTGCTGTTTTGTGTGGCTTTTTTGGCCGTGCTAAATAAGGTTCTAAAACGTTCTAATAGGTTCTAATACGGCATATCGACTTGCCGAAAACAGCTGTCAGACAAGTATGAATGATAATGGTAAGTGATAAGATAACAGTCGCGTAGTGTAAGCTCTGCTCCTGTATTATTGCACCAATCGACAGTTTCATTGATAACGTTCAAAATGCAAATTACCTGCAAATCCCACGTGTGACATGGGGAATTTGTGTTAGTTGTCGAAAAAAATAGCTTCATAGATTTTCAAACATCCTTTATAATTTTGGCGCGACGAATTGTGAGTAGATGAAAAACTAATCGACCTGCGCATTTCAAACATAAGTAATGCCCAAATTATATGCCCATAAGAAACAGGTTTTTCTTTGCATTTCATATTTCGTAATACCATTACAGTAAGTTCAGGAATATATCGAGACATTTTGTCTTTTCAGAGAGCCAAAATAGGGCCAACCACTTTGACATTCGAATCAGCAAGTACGGTCAACTGCACGTCAGCAGTAACACTTGAGGCACGAAAACAATCCCTACTTCTATGACAAAAGCCAATTAGTTAGAGTCAAGCCAATTAATTAGACAGATTTGTTAAAGTCAATTAGCTATCGTGGATATGCGGTTAACTGTATACGGTACTCACCAGCCATAAACATGTTTCATTTCTGGTACTTCCGCAAGTAAACTGTCTTAAATTATATTTTGTTTGATTTCATTTGCTCCAAGTGGGGGACATCTCCAAGTGTTGCGAGACATTTGTTCCAACTGAGCTCTCTTAGCCATAGATATAAGAAAGAAGGAGATATGCCCAGAAGTTGAAAATGTATCGGAACCCGATGTCTCCACTTGCTCCCCACTACCGCGCTACAACTACACATGCAATTTAGTAAAACCAATAGATACGAAGTCGCGCACACACTCGCAATTTATTAATCAGAACGTACTACACACTCAATTATAGACCTTATCCCTTCAAACACAGCGTGCATTTAAGGTGCACCGTACAACTCACTCACACAAACAACTGTCGCTACCGGTGTGCTGTGCAAAAGTAATTTATTTTACATATACGCCAGTGATTGACTAAATCGGAAAGTTGTCGATACTTCTATTTATTATTATACTAACATTTTTTTGGGGTGCTGAAAATAAAATAAATAAAAAAAGATAAGTCCAGAAAATATTAAGTATAATAAAAATTAACAATAAGTATCTAAAAAAATATAAACAAATTAAAACAATGAAAAAAACCGATTAAGTTGGTTTAATCTGTCATAGCGTATTGAAACAGTAGATATTTTTGAGCCTTGCCATGATGTTTACTCACTGACCTGTAAAGTCGAGGTATTTGTGCAGCACTTGACGCTTTGATATTACTGGGGTGGCATTTTTTATCAAATATTGTAATCATAAATTAATATATGTTTCCATGACTGCTTTTATTAGAAATACGTGATTATTCATCGGGGACTGCTCAAATTGATGAAACTTAATATTATCAAAGAGATCTAATCCTATGAAGTGTGGCAAAGCCTTTGCCTGAGTTATTGTTTGATATTTTTAGTTTTAACGGTTAATTTCTCATTGGTGAGACACGCTGTTTTTATAATTATTTCCATTCTCGTACAAATCGTGACGACATCAAGAGATGGGTACATAAGCCCACCTTTGTCCTTATACTTTTCACACATTTCTTTAGAGGCTTTGTTGTTTTTCATGATTTTAAAGACAAATATAGAAAAAAACTTGTACTTACATATGGTAAATGATTCCATGATTCACAAAGTTTTTGTTTTGGCTTCGGTTTTTACAAGAAACCAAAGAACAACACCGCATTAAAATAATTTATCATGACAATGGTCGAAAGCACACTAGTTCGCGGAGACGGCCATTTGAGCACACTAGTTCGCGGAGACGGCCATTTGCATATGGAATGAGCATTCTGATCATGGCGTGCGGACACAGACACGCCCCCTTGCCACATCTGCTTCTATATTTCTATGCCCTAACCATTTACCACTTTGGGCACGCCGCGATTGCGGCGGTAAGTCCCCTCTTTGAGGAGTGGCTTGAGAGGCGGCATGGCGTCCTCACCTTCCGCCTGACACAGGTCCTCACCGGACATGGCTGTTTCGGGAGGTTCCTGTTTCGGATAGGGCGGGAGGAAACGCCCGGGTGTTTCCATTGCGAAGATCGCCCAGAGGACACGGTGGAGCATACGGTGGAGGTCTGCCCAGCTTGGGCGGAGCAACGCCGTGTCCTCGTGGAGGTGATCGGCGGCGGCGATCTCTCGCGTCCGACCCTGGTCCAGGCCATGGTACGGAGCGAGAGGGCATGGCTGGCAGTCGCCTCCTTCAGCGAAGCAGTTATGCTCGCAAAGAGGGAGGCGGCGCACGTGAGGGAGATGCAGTACATGCGCCCTCACAGCCGTGGCCTTCGCAGGAGACGCCCTGGGCGTCGGGAATCCCAGGCTGATTCCCGGCCACCGTAGGCACGGGCTTGCGGACGGCGAGTAATGGGTACCTCGCTGTCCGGTAAGGACCAAGCCCGGGTCGACGGCGCGTTGTGTTCCACGCGCGCCTCAAAGAGATGTCAGCAGCAACAGAGGGGCCCGCAAGGGCCGATGCCTGCCGGGGGTGCGGGTTGTTCGAAAGAGATACCGCCGCCCCTGGCACACAGGCAACTGAGGGAACACGGGTGGGTTTTAGTCAGTAAAAGTCTGACACGCCCTCCCGCTCCACCCAGAGCGGGAGAAGTTATTTGATGATTTCCCACCCAGAAAAAAAAAAAAAAAAAAAAAAAACCATTTACCACTTACTATAACACACACTCAACTAAGTAGGTACACTGTGCTCTTTGATAGGAACACCAATTGCATAGGTTATTGGCAAAAACAGAATGTTGAAAGACCGGGGCAAGTTTCAAATGGGAAATATAAATCAGATAGGACACAGAGCTTACACATTGAGGCAAAACACGTTTGGTTTTATTTAGCAACAGTAACCAGGTCATGCAATCAATACGAGACGTCGACCCGCCCCGAGCTGACGGCTATACCCGGCCCGGACGGTCTACGCAAATAGAATCCTTTCAAATTACCTCTTGCCTCTAATTATTATTTTATACAAATAATACAATAGACGATAATGTTTTATGGCTTATGTTCTTAAAACTGGCAGTCCAGCTTAAACTACGAGACGCTAAGTGGTGCGTAGTCATTCCCTTTAGTTATGCGAGAATTAATCAAAGAAAAAGTCTTTGAAGTCTATTCTTGTCGAACCGAGTTGTAACAGCATGGAATAGACTCCCGGAAAATGTTGTGATGGCTTCAAGTTATACTGGACAGATTAAATATCTCCAAACTTTCTGATAGATACGGATCAGCTAATTAGCTGCTAGTGTATCTAACCAAATAAGCGTTCCGGATTTACCCATCTCAAACCTGAGTTATCAGCGGCGCGTAAAACCGTCAGTTACTTATCCGGGTATACTCTAATTCCAGCTCTACATAATTCACGCGGGTTCCCTCATACCTAATTGACTTGTAACAAGGGAGCTTCTGTCAAATGGCAATCAGGGAAACGCTGTCACAGCTGTCAAAACGAGTGAGGCATGTTCTACATGTCAGATACCTACCTAACTACTGGAATTTATATTCAGGTTGGTAGCTATATTGAGTTTTCGTGATGATTCATAAAACTAAGGGAGCAAAATGTTTCACTATCGAAGACTAGCCATGTAATGAATGCGTACTATACGTGTGTATGTACCATCTAAGACATTGACCACCACTTTTCAACCCTATTACTCAAGGCATTTTGGGTGAAAAGTTATCCACTGCTATTGTTCGCGTTTGTACATCATCATTCTGTTGCCCTGATCCCAATTAAGAAGGACGAATTTAGGCCCAAACGTGTGCTGTATCGGCGTTTCTGCGGCCAGCTACGCGACACCTCACAGCGTAACATGACGCCGTCACTTCGTGTGCAATAGTTTTTTTTGTTTATAAAATATGTATTAGTTTATAGTTATTGTTTTTATACTTATATGCATTGTGTTTTATGAGCCTTAGTTGCATGAAATAAGAACAATAATTACCATGGGCCATTCAAAACATGAGCAAAGGTAAATGTCCCGGCCACGGCGGACTCAACATTGAGCATTTCAAATATGCTGGAGTTCACCTGCCCAGGGTCCTGTCCTGGTTTTATACAATGTGCATTAGTCATTCTCTTTTAGCAGCCGAGTTGATGAGAACTACAGTTGTACCTTTTGTTAAAAACAGGACACCACCTTTGCCAAATTTCTAGACAGTATGATTGGCTCAAGTTTAAAAAAATATCTGTGTTTGCACGACACACGTTGTATTTAAGTAAGTGCTATCCTGGGGTTAAAGAATACTGTTAAATATTACACAGACCGCAAAACCGCGTACATATATGCCTGTTTCGTGGATCTTTCCAGAGCCTTCGACCTTGTGTCATATGATGTGCTGTGGAGAAAGTTGGGGGACAGGAATGTATCGGCGGAAGTTCTAAAAATCCTGCGGTATTGGTATGCAAACCAAACAAATTGTGTAAAGTGGTTCGGAACTTTCTCTGAGTCGTATGGGTTGAAGTGTGGTGTAAGACAGGGGAGTTTGACGTCTCCCAGGCTCTTCAACCTGTATGTAAATGATCTCATTAGCGAGCTCAGCAGTGTGTGTGTCGGTTGCCGGGTTGGTGGTGCTAGTATTAACAGCATTAGATATGCTGACGACTTGGTACTGCAGGGCCCGACTGAGGGATCTATCAGAGATATGATGAAGGTCTGCGAGAAGTACGCTGGTACGCATGGCCTGATTTATAATGCCAGAAAGTGTGAATATATGGTCTTTAAGGCCGCTGGTACCCTAACCATGCACCTAATTTCACCCTAAATGGCATGAGCATTAGTAATTAGCAACAAGTATTTAAAATGGATCATTTTAAATTATATTTTATTACTAACATTAGTTATAAGGAAGTCTTTTCACTAAAAAGATGGATTATATTGTTGTCCGTAACTGAATAAATAAATAAATATTACGTCTTTTCTTGCATAGTTTTCTATTAGGCGTCATCCCGGTATTCACCAGAGACTATCATTTTTATTTCATATTTCTTTGGTCAACCACATCCACATTCATACTAACTTTCCTCACGACATGTTTCTAATTCCTGCCTCGTTGGTGTAGTGGCTGCAGACACTACAGCTGAGCATGAAGTCCTGGTTCGATTCCCGGGTCGGGCAAAGTGTTAATGGGTTTTTCCATCTGGAATTTCTCAGTAGCAGCCCGGAGTCTATGCTTGGTTGATTTGGGTCCGGTTGATGGTAATAGGCTGCCCCTACATGGGACGTAAACATAACTGGCGAAATGTGGGTGTTCTATTGGTAAACCGCTGCCCAACCCTTCGGAGAAACAAGGCGTGATGTTATGTTATTTTTCTAATACGTCCGCAAAAGCGATTTCCACGCAACTTCTGTCACCGCAACAAACTATTAAAATGTAGAAAAATATTCATAGACAGAGATAAAAGTAATTAAACCAATTCTTGTGCCACTTAGACACGGGCGGGCGCGACAAGACTTCTGCGGACTGCATCCTGGAGGCCTGCCCGCCGCCCCCAGAGCCCGAGTGCCACAAGCTGGACCAGTGGCAGCTGCGGCGTCTGTGCTGTCTGCTCGCCACCATCGCTGCCAGAGACCTGCCGCTCAAGCCGTACTTCCAAGACTACGAGCTGGTATGTGCTCGTGCTCCAAAATGACCTTCTATAAGCATGTATGATAAACCTCTAGTAAAATGTCAAATGCTCCACAAGTCTTATAAAGTTTGAACGTATTATAATGAACAGTCCCATCCAAAATATGTTTAACGCCACAAGGGCTTTTTGTTTGCTCATTGCTCCATAAAATCTGCTATCCGGACTCAGCAAACATATTATATTGCGTCGCAACGTCAATACCGCAGAATGACTCACACACTCGAGTACATGCTGCACATGCACAAGATGCATTGAATCGACAGATTGTGTCAGTGCCATATTTTCAATTCAGTCAGACATTAAGAAAATGACAAAGTTTTTTTTTCATAGCAGGCATAATACGGCTTACTTTATTATACTGTGCTAACATTGTGCATGGTTGCGCAGAATAGCAGCAACCCATCTTTATCTTTTTTTATAATACTCGTATTATAAATACTCTCAGATTTGACAACAGATAATACAAATCATCAGAACACTAATTGACTTCTCATTATTTCTATCTGGCAGGTCGCTAAGAACGACGGCAGGATAACATTCGCTCACTTCGCGCGGATCCTTAACTACATCGGCGTGATCGTGACTGCCGAGGACTTCAACCTGCTGGTGCGGAAGTTCATAAAGGACTCGTACACCATCGACTACGTCGAGTTCCTCAAGGCGGTGGACGACGTCAAGAAGCACGGCATCCAGGGACTGGGACAGGTAGTGTGGGATCTTCGCATTTTTGTTAACAACTGTTTGCGCAACAGATTCCTCAGCAGCAGGTCTGTCTGTCTCACCAGCGTCAGATAGCGTCTGTCTGGCATTAATCCTAAAATGGTACATTTGGCGTAGCCGTGATGTTGTTAAAACATTTAACTTTTGTTTTTTATTTACGGTCTGTGTTTTACAAAGTTGTTGCCAAATAAACGTTACATATTTTCTGTTTATGTCAGAACGTATGTTAATGACTGATGATTGACATTTATTGTGCAGGAGTACCTCAACCCAAGCGCTATAATCGACACGACGCTCCCGAAGCTTGTCCGTCCGGAGCTGGAGGCTGGTCTGTCCACCGACCCGCTGGGCTTCCAGGAGACCTTCCACCCGGCGCTGTCGCAGCCGCGACCCTCGAGGCAGCTCATCGAGCTCATGCTGAGGGTCCAGCAGTTCGTCATGCAGAGACGCATTAGGGTCTCGGAGTTCCTCAGGGTTTGTGTTTTATTTATAATATATGTTGTGATTTTTTTTTAAGTACTGGAAAAGGCATTTCTGTTACTTGACGCATTTAGAAAGGAAGTGTATCGTCAAAGAAGCGTTGGTGCAAAAAGTAAAGGAGTACAACAGTATAAGAACATACCAATACAAATGGACATTATAGTTCGTTCGCGTTAAGAATGCAGTGAGTAATCAGTGCAACTGCAAGGTAAGTTGACACACCGCATGCAGCTGCCGTTTTTGTACTATGCTGTCCACAGTCACATTTAAATCACACTGTTTAAAATACTTAAACACATTGTAAATTACTTTTCTTTCCCCACTATGAATTATCGAACCACTTTTATTTTTACGAATTGGAGATGTATTCATTTTTTTTTAATTTCAATCAGTTATCACAAATCACAGGACACAACCGTTGCACTCGAAGCAATGCCTTCAACTGTCATTGTGAACTTGACTTTGTAATTTGAAAAGATTTGATTGGTTAGGGGGCGGGGCTAGGCCGACGGATAATGATGACTCACTGCATTCTTAACGCGAATGTACTGTAGTTCAAATTACTATAATTACAAACCAGCTTTTTAGAATATGCAATTATGGTACTACTTATTTGGAAACTTTCCTGAAGGATAATATCGAAAACTGCAGTAGCCAAGTATACCTCACATTCTACAGTGGTAGCCAAGTATACCTCACATTCTGCAGTGGTAGCCAAATATGCTGCACATTCTGCAGTGGTAGCCAAATATACTGCACATCCTGCAGTGGTAGCCAAGTATACCTCACGTTCTTCAGTGGTAGCCAAGGGTACCTCACATTCTGCAGTGGTAGCCAAATATGCTGCACATTCTGCAGTGGTAGCCAAATATACTGCACATTCTGCAGTGGTAGCCAAGTATACCTCACGTTCTTCAGTGGTAGCCAAGGGTACCTTGCATTTTGACAGATCCGTTTATGTGCACTCTCCAAACAGATAAAAAGAAAAGAATAAAAAAATGTGTATAAAAGTGATGCATATTTCTATAGAAATCTGTTCCTGCGTTGCAGCGATAGGAGAAGAGAAAGAAAGATGTAGACACCGTGTGTAAAAAGAAAAAGAAAATAAAAAACTATTCACTTATTTAAATAAAACATACAATATATGTACTTACATACATACGTGCTTATTAAAGGTAGGCTGAGGAATGATGTGATAAGGCGACCTTGCGGTTTAAAAGAAGATGTAGTGACCAAAATTGAAAAGAATATGTTTAGATGGTTTGGTCATGAGGATGAATGAAAGGCGGCTAACAAAAGGTAATTTGCAAGGCAGATGTGAGTGAAAATACGAGGAGGGGATGCCCTAGAACGACATGTATGACCGACCTCATCTAGTTTAAAAATATGATTGACGTGTTAAAGTATTTGTATAAACCTACTTACAGAAATAAAATAATTTATCATTTATGACTATGTTCTCCAGAAAGGTCAAGTGCGTAGTACTCGCAAGCAGCGCGCGTGTATGACCAGATGTATGAACGGAACTGTACCAAAAGAACTCTGAAAGTATCATAGTGGGTAGCGTTTTGTAAATTCTGCCCCCATGTGGAACAGGCGTAGGTTTATGTATGTGTATACTGTTATATGAGGTTATGTACTGGGGCCCAAGTCTGCTATTTTTATAAATTCGTCATTCCAACACGATCCCTTTGTCATTTTGCTAAAAGTTCGTAATCTGCTAAATTCATAATGGTCGATCATTGGTCGGTCAATGGTCTCGTAATAGAATTGTGTTATAATGACATTGTCGTATTGCCATTATTATAAAACCCGTTAGTAGAAATGATTTTCCAAAAACGACTACTGAATTTGAACATTTATTCATGCCCGATTTCATTTATATATATATTTTACATATTATGTATTCGTTTATTAGTGTTACATTTTAGCAGATTACTGCCTAAGTTTGTCATTATGTACGAGATTACCAATAAATGCCATTTCTTTCAATGGTGTGTCAGTGGCTGACCAATGGAAACTCATAATGATGCCATTATATTAGTAGATTACCAAACTTGTCAAAATCAACAATTTTGAAATCAATGATAGACCATTCTGACACTATTGTAATAGCAGACTTGAGGCCCTGTACTGTTGTTGAGATGTGGCGCTGGAGACGAATGTTGAGAATACCGTGGACTTCCAAACGCACCAATGCATCGATCTTAACCCAGCTTCGAATAAAAACACGCTTGTCAACCATATGTCAACAACGCTTTCTCTGCTATTTCGGCCACATAGTACGCAGAGGCGATGAAAGTTTGGGAAAACTGATTGTAGTTGGGAACACCGAAGGCAAACCGCACGGTCGTTCACCAATACGATGGACCGGTTAGGTGAAAGAATCATCGTCCTCTAAATTCTACACGGTGGTAAGGGATGCGCTGGCCAGAAACCGGTGGAGGCGAATCATCCGCTCCAGATGCAACTCCGAGGCTGACCACGATCCACAGATATGAGGGACCGACTACAGAGAGAGATACTGTTATATACGTACTTCTAAATAAAAGTCGGTTCTCTCAAGTGTTGACGTTGTCCTGCCTGTTCGCAGGACTACGACCCGCTGAACTCGGGTCGCATCGCCCCGCAGCAATTCCGGCGCGCGCTGGACACGCTCGGGCTGGGCTCCGTGCTGTCGCAGCAGGAGCTACTGTGCGTCATGCGCCACTACCTGGACCCCAACGACAACGAGCGCGTCTGCTGGCGCACCTTCGAGGACGACTGCGATCAAGGTCTGTCTTGTATTATTAGGTACGGGCCAGTTTCTCGAATGAAAGTGATCGCAAAATGAATATAACAAACTGTCGAATGTGCAAACTGCTGCGATTGACTGTTGAAATATCATTCGTCAGGGTCAGTTACAGATCTAATGAGAGCCAAGCTTAGGGACTGGCTAGGTTTGCAGAGTTAAGTCTTGTTAAGTTCTTACATTCTGGTCAAAATGCATGGCTTGGTACTTCCATTGATTTAACCGCTTGAAGAATAAACGGGTGGGATGGGTTTTTTTGCAACCTCCGGCTTCAGCCTTCATAATTGGGTTTTCCCAACCATGTTGGAGTTACCTTCGACTGCTGTTGTTTTAAAAACGTTTTAAAATGTTATGATTCGTAAGTAACTCAAGCATGGCAAGCTAGAACAGAATTAATGGAGAGTTTTTGTAATGACGATTGGAAACTTTTATTCGTTTTTATTTACCTTTTTTAAAGTGGTATCCAAAATATCTATAGTATTCGGAATCTGGGTAGTGTTCTGGAAGAATTATCGAATTATCCAGATATTAAAATGGGACGGATAATTGCATCCCCAACCATCCCGTCTGCGGAGTTACCACTAGCTAATTTAATTTGAGCCTGCATATAAATCATCAGTAAATTGTCGCGTGTGGTGGTCGATCCCCAGTGTTCACGATCAAAGAGCTGGAGAAGCACCCGGACGTGGCGGCGGGTGCGGCCCGTGCGGCCGTGCTGGCGCTGCCAGCGCTGGGCGCGGCGGCCGAGCGCGGCGAGGGCGAGTCGGAGCGCGACCTGGACGCCGCGCAGGCGGCACTGCTGCGTGTGCGCGCCGCCTGCACCGAGCGCTCCATCGACCTGCGCCCCGCCTTCTGCGACCACGACGAGTCAGTACCGATATGCTTAGTTAGATATTTGGATGTTTGTTACACACCACAGCCACCACAAGCAGCACCCGTTCACTCACGAGGCTGACCATATACTAGCTACTTAGCAGCTGAAACTACTACTAACACCTACTGCCCCCCCCCTCCCCCTCTCCCGCAGACACAATAACGGGCACGTGTCACGCTCGGCGGTGCGGCGCGTGCTGGCGCGGCTGGGTGTGCTGCCGAGCGCAGCGCAGGTGCGGGCGCTGGAGGCGCGCTACCTGGACGACTGCGGCTTCAGCTACGTGCGCCTGCTCGATGAGGTGACCATCATCTTCTTGCTTATCTCAGCTTGCCGTATTATGCGCAGTGAGTGTGATTGACCAAAAGTTGTGCCCAAGCAACAACTGAGGCCGCGAGGACACCTGCCTTTATTAGCCGTACCTTCAGGACGCACAGTGTCAGAAGCCAACTCGCACCTGGTTCGTGCACTTACGATACTCAATGCTCAAACTAACAAATCAACACCAGAGCGACTTGTTTACCGGGAGATGGATAGATGTACTTTAAATAAACGATAGATAAACTTTAACGACACACGTTAAAGTTTAACAGTTGAGTGTCAGTTGGATGAAGAATGAAAGTTAGATTAGATCACCAGTTTTTTACCGACTTCAAAAAGAAGGAGGTCATCAATTTGATGTTTTTTTTTTAATGTATGTCGAGCATAAATCCGTCATATAGAGACGGATTTGCAAAATTCTGTTTTTGTCAAACATGTTGTTTTTGACAGCAAATGAGGTACTATAACTAAAAAGTGAAAAAATAAAACTTAAACTTCTGACTTCCGGAAAAACACTACAAACTGAAAAATAATTTTAATTTGGGAAAGCGGTGACAAAAAAAAAGTAATTTTTCACTTTCTAGTGTTTTTCCAGAAGTCAGTCGTTTTTTTTTTTTTTTGGTAAAAGGTTTTCTTGATTGCATTTTATTTTTACGTTGTTTCTTGGTTTGACAATTTTGTAAATTTCTCGTCTTCTTCTGTTGTTCAAAATTTTACTGTACAACGCCTTAGTTGTATTTTTACTAAGCATCGGCAATCCCTTCTGCAAGCAATGTGCCCTGCGCACTGCCACTATAGATTGACAAATCTTCGGGCTTTGTCGAATGGTAATTATGAAAAACTCCTCATTTAGGATTTGTTCAGAAGTCTGAACAAAGCCCTCTCCCCCTTCTTAGGCCCAGCGTAAGCTTTACGTGTATATCGCTGCAAGGTTATTTGGTGCGAGGCCAATATCAGTTTAACAAGATGGTGTCTTGATTTTTTTGAACACATTTCAAGTCACATTTCACAAATTAGGTATATATAACAGCTCCCCTTTTAAACGTCGTCATTCAAACGCCGAAAGATCCTTGTGTAGACATGTTGTGTTTGTTTCAGATGGAGGAGCGGCCGGTGGAGAGCGCGGCGGTGGCGGGCCCGGCGGCCGCGCCGCGCGACGCGCCATCCGCGGGGCTGGACCCGCTGCAGACAGACATCGTGCAGATACTCGCCAAGATCAAAGGAAAGGTCATCACCACTTGTTATGACTATTTTAGCGTCGGGGTAGCCCTCGACATTCTGTAAATACATGTTTGCTGCGGACCCGAATCACATTTTGAGCAATATACGAGATAGTCCTCCGATTTCGATTTCGATTCGATAACGGCGACCCTTTGCAATTAATATTTCCTAGCGTGTAATAGGACTCGCCAGACCGAACTTTGTTTTAAATACCCGTTCACAACTCACAGCAGTCACATCTGCATGAATCAAATTGGCCGGCAGCGTTAAAGGAATAGGTCTAGGAGGGCTTAGGTCTGTCTTTACGAATTTGGCGGTTTTCAGTTAGTATATCGAGGCGGTGTTTTTCGAAAGTTGTTAAACTTTTGTAGACAGTAGAGCGCCGAGACGACTTATTTGAAGCGAGCCTCTCCCAATCTTTTGAATCAATAAGCAAGCAGCGCAAGCGCTTCGATACCACTTCACACATCCTTGTAGCGGAGATGTCGCTGACTAGTTTCTCCAGCTTGGAGCTCTTTTGTAATTTGGATTTGCTCTGAAATGTGACATACCTATAGATCACGCCTTTGTCAGTTCGGACATTCATTAAAACGAGCGTGTTGTGCATTGTACTGTGTTTCAGATGGTGCGCGAGGGGGTGCGCCCGCGCGAGTTCTTGAAGCAGTTCGATCCACGCAACGAACTGGTGATCGCGCGCGCAGATTTCTACCGCGGTCTCGCGTCCGCCGGCCTCGCGCTCACGCCCATTGAGATGGACACTCTCATGGAAGTGTGAGTCTTACTTCGTTGTACCTATAAGACAACGCATAGGTCTAATGTCAGAGCATATTGCACACAGAACGGATGTCTGATGAGATCAAAAAGTTCTGGACTGCCGATCGGCACAACGTAAAGGCCTTCCACGTGGTGGACCGATGACCATGTTGGTGACGGTCGCGGCGTCGCGGAAATAACCTAGTTGACAGTTACTTAGTTGAAATATTCATATTTTAAAGAAAATAAACCACAAGAATTATTACTAATCGATTTCTCACTAACAACTCGCCTATTCTTTGGATGCATGAAGCACAGGACCGGTCTTTGTGGTGATGTTTAGATGGGTGTGTGTGCGTGTGGGGTTGAGTGTGTGTGGTGATGAACTGAGGTACCCACAGTCTCAAAACTGTTGATAGCCTTACTGAATTGATATTTGTTGTACTTGTGACGCTGGTGAGGTGTGTGTCAGGTTCTGCGCGCCGGCGCGGCGCCGCATGGTGGAGTACGAGCGCTTCTGCAGCACGTTGGGCGAGGCGCTGACGCAGGCGGGCCTGGAGCGCGCGCCGCTGCTGACGCCCGTGCCGCACGTGCCCACCATCGACTCGCCGCTCAACTTTCTCAACTTCGAGGAGCGGAATATCGTCTCTGGTGCGCTCAAGAAGCTCTCGAAGTTCCCTGACCAGCTTTCCAATATACTGGAGGTGTTTGAGGTGAGTCGACGCTTTCAGATTTCAAGACATACTTACCTACTTTTTATTAATTAGTACTTATACATTGTACCTCCGTGTCTGGGAGCTGCTAACATTAGCATAATGTCAATCGATGGGCTCGCCCCCTACGATCTACTCGCAAAGGTCTCGTGGCAGAATTCTGGGCAAAACATAATAATTGAATTTTCTCAACCTTTATTTGCTATACGTACGCTAAAAACTACTTACAATAGGGGTCTTGTAACCTACACCCAGCCTACCCTTCCAAGAAAATGAAAACTTGATATACTTACCTTATATAATTTTATTAGTTGTGAACAAGCTCTGTAAGCTCATTGTGGCACAGGACATGGACAAGGAGAACTGCGGCACGATCCCGCGCGTATCGGTGGAGCGCGCGCTGTGCCAGCGCAACATGCTCGCGCTGGTATCGGCACGCGAGCGCGATCTCATCTACAAGTGCTTCGGCTACGCGCGCGGCTGCGGCGAGGAGGTAACCACACGCACTCACACGTACACTCACACACACACACGTACACTCACACACACACACACACATTCACACTTCGATACTGGTTTTAGCGCTAAATAGTACCTAACGCTTTGCTGTCTTTAATATTTAGATTACACAAGTCGTTACTATAAATCAGGAATAGCGTGGGGACCGGAATACTTCCCTGAGGAACACCAAAACCAGACATATTTATAATAAGTTACCTAATGCTTTGTTAAGTATTAAAGATACCCATTTATTTAAGAAGCAACTCAATAATCTACTGATAAGTAAGACATACTACACAATGAATGAATACCTCTCTGATAGAAGTTTGTGTGTGTAATACTAATAATAATACATGTAATTAGGAATTTGAATTTGAATTTAGATACAGGCAGTTTTAGTAGATAACTTTTCGTTTATCTAAAAAAAAATTGCTTTTATGTAACAACTTTTGCTGTTTCGTATAGGTATATAAATACAAGGAACTGTGTGAAGGTTGTGTGATGTACATTGGTCCGCAAAAAATCCGTCCCATCTATGATGAAAATTAAGCAGTGGTGGCCCAGTGATAACCGCCGCGACATACAAGTTATTAGTCGTAGGTTCGAACCCAGGGAGGCGTTTTACTGTGTGCAAATTATATCATCACCACTGTTTTAAAAACGGTGAAGGAAAACATTGTGAGGAAACCGGAAATTCGAAGACGTGACATCAACCAACCCGCACTGGGCCCGCGTGGTGGTTTACGGCCCACTCCATCTCACAGAGAGGAGACCTGTGTCCCAGCAGTGGGAACGTTATAGGATGATTATTTGTGTGTGCTATTAGAACTCTAGAAACGTTTTCCCAGACAATTTTACCATACCGGATGACGCCTATGTTTGCTCATAGGCGTGATACACCAGTAACACAGTTGGTCTGAATGCAATCATTAAATTTTTTACTTTCTTTTAAGCGAAAACAAATCTATTTACCTACCCATGTTCATGCATATTTCATCTATATCCTTATTGGTGAAATGTTCGTCAAGTGCTGTACCAAGAAATTTTGTTTCGTGTAACTATTCAACTGTACCAACCCCCGTTCCCTATCCTATTTTTGAAGGTGGTTATTTATTCTTCTTGTATATTTTAAAAGTGTCATTTTAGTTTTCTTTGCGTGTTTATTTTTAAAGTGTTAATATCTAACCATGCAACAATTGTATTCAAGGTGTAATTTTATTAGACTCGTGTAATTCATCGTTCTTACAATCTTGGGTACCTGGTACACAATCGTCTTCTATTGATTGAGAAATATCATTAACGCTTACAAGGAATAGTGGTGGCCCTAAGATGCTTCTCTGTGGAACCCGCAAAGTAATTGTGCCGACGTTGGTAATTTTAGTTGGTGATACTGATCACTTTATCATCAAATTTTAATTATACTCATGATCTGAGTTCTATTTGCTAAAATATTAATGTGATTTGAACAATTCTAGCCTTATAACAATACAATTTTACTTAATTTTTCAAAACGAAATCGAAGGCTTTGTCGAAGTTGTAATTTTAGAGTTGATGTCATTAATTGATTTGTTTGTTGGATTTGTTTTCCTAAATCCGTATTCATCATCATCGGCCTCCCCGAAAGGGGGGTGTATGCCATAATCGCTTCACTTGGCAAGCGGGTTGGCGATCGCAGTATGGTGGTTAAATGCATAGAGAACGCTGCTGCCCATTCTCTAGTAAGTCCGTATTGCTCTTTTGCAATACGGATTTAGGGAAACAAATCCACACGCATATTTATTATATTTCTCCAACGACAGGATTATTTTGCACATACCTCTTTTGTAGACCTCGGATAGAATGAAATCAGAGCAATAGGTCGGTAATTATTTTCGCTGTTTTAGAGCATTTTTATGCAATGGTTTTATTATAGATATTATGAGTTTATCTGGAAAGCAGCAATCGTTCTTAAAATAAATCCTACAAATATTATAAATGTGAAAGTTTTTATGTTTATTACTCAATCACGCAAAAACGGCTGAACAGTTTGAGATGAAATTGGGCTCACAGATAGATTTTAACCTGGATTAACACGTAGATACTTTTTATCTCGTTAGTACGTTCCCGTGGGATAATTTTCGACCACCACGCGGGCGAAGCCGCTGGCAATAGCTAGTCGATAATATATAAATGAGGTTCTGCAAAGTATAGGGGATGTTCGTTTCAGGTTTGTAATACACAATACGTCGTCATAACCGGTGGATTAAGTGTTATTAGTTTTAAGTTGCTGAAAATTTCAGTGGGATTCGTTGAATTATGAGATATAAGATAGTTCAAATATGCTTTTAATGTTTATATTGTAATGTTGTACACATAATATAGGTAGGTAGGTACGTACGTACATATATACTTATATAGACCAAGTGCGTTAGCGCATTAGAGAGGTTTTTCTGATAATAGCGTCATACTAACACCTAAGATCAAACAAATACTAGCCATACATAATACCCAACAATAAGTTATATTACAAAATAAGTAAATGTATTTTTTGTATCCGCAGGTGAACTACCGCGCGCTCTGCAACGCGTTGTCGATACTGTACGCGACGGCGAGCGCGCAGCCCTGCTGAACCCCACTGACCCGCTGCACTCTGATACCTGGTTATCATAGTTGCTTCACTGTCACGTGCAATAAGTTGTCTGTCCCATCCACGTCATAATCAACATTGTGTTTAATAAAGAATAAGAAATTATTTCAAACAAAATTTTATTAAAGTAAGTATCAAAGGTTTCGGTAAAAAGGTTAATAATGAGGTAACAATTCCAAATAGTGACAAAAAATCGGGAGTACAAATAATAATAATTTGATAGATAAATAACTGCTCGGCAGCAAACTTTACAGGAATAAATGTAACACTAACTTTAGCTTGCCATTCTCAGTTAAAATTTTCTATGGACATAATTTTTTATCCCAATATTGCAATGTTATCGTAGGTTTTTATGTTAAGATATATGCTTAGCCAGTGTTGACATATCGACGTTATTTAAATTAAATTCCTTGGGTGCATAACACCCAAGGAATTTAATTTTGCCAAAAGGAAGCGCTTTGCTCAGTTGTATCTTCAGTAATTGTAGTTCCATCGGTTGTCGTTCCATCAGTTGCAATTTCTTCAGTTGTAGTTGAACCATCAATTACTGTAACCGTAGCATCGTCGTCGGGTGTGGTAGGGTTAGGCGTTGTTCCGTTGTGATGGGGGTGTGCGGGGCGCAGGGTGCAGTTTACGTTTTCGGGCCAGTCGCACACCTGCAGCTGCGGGTTAAAGTGCAGACCGGCGGGGCACTTGCGGCATGCAGGGCGTACACCGGTCCTACAGTAGAAGAACAGGCTGCAGTCCCGGCCGTGCGGAGCCAACGAGTCGCTGCTGTTGAGGTGCGCGCACGCTCGCCAGCCCTCCGCGCGGTTGGCGCAGCCCTGAGGGTGGCGGTTTTGACGACCAGCTTCACGCAACCTGAGACAGATACAACAATAGTTAAGCCACATTTACACTATGCAAGTTTCTGGAACATTCAAGAGCCAAGTACTAGTGTATAGAAAATTATTATTAAAAGAAAATTGAAAAATTTCTTACTCCTTGTATATATTTTCGATGATTACTAAATACGTCACATCACCTAGTTCAATGTCAAACGGATGTCAGTCATTTGACGTTTTTGTATTAATTAAAAAATCTTTTTATACCTACCTATCCAGCCGAAAGTTTTTAAACACCTTCGGACACCCCCTGACCCACGGTGTAGGTATTTCCTACTGGAACTGATGAGTCTTCAAAGTACTTATACTTTGAAGACAAAATTTATCTGTCCAACATGTAACACTTGCCTAGGTGTAACTCCTTTATGCCCTTAAATTGCATCTTGTTTGGGTTAGCACTGAAATTACTGCACTGTACCAACAACTATAACTTATCTACTGTTAAAATACCTTTTAGTAGGTAAGTGTGGAATACAAAGGACGTGGAGGTTCTTAAGATTACTATTTTGGTAACTAATCTTACTCATTCTAGGTATCATTATTTGCGTTCCATATTGTTAGACAAGATCTTACAGCAACAAGGGTTAAAAATAAGGCACGACTACGGACCCTGTAGGGCACAGCACATGTTAGCAAAGTTTTCAGCTCACCAAGAGCCATTCTTCTAAAGGTATGCCAAAAAAGAGAATCATAAGAAGTAGTCAAACTAACTAGATATGGTAACAATAACTTGTGAACGACCACTACTGCGCCCAATCCCAAGTTAAGCTAGCCTTTACATGGATACGTAAGTACATACCCTTAGGTATAACTACG
The DNA here is from genome assembly GCA_949091785.1 of Polymixis lichenea. Classification (NCBI taxonomy): domain Eukaryota; kingdom Metazoa; phylum Arthropoda; class Insecta; order Lepidoptera; family Noctuidae; genus Polymixis; species Polymixis lichenea. The sequence goes on from OX420944.1 coordinate 1,803,967, forward strand.
CTGTTATAATTGTACGTATATTTACGATTAAAAGAAATAGGCTTCTCAACAGTGCCAAACCGTTGCGATGAACGGTGTAACGGTGCGTTACCGACTCGTAGTCACACCAGATTATCACACCAGTGTGAGAAACAGCATTTTCATTCTCGTTTGTCACACCACTGATTTTTCGATTTATTCCTAACTAGTGCTGTCCTAGCTATTAGGGCACGACCGTCTGCCAAGCACTCTCTTCAAAAGACTAGGTAGATACTAAAGATCAATCAAAACTAATAAAAATGATAACTTACCAGGATGGATGGATGGAACCGAAGGGGTCAGCCAGACAGCTGACCAGCAGACAACTCAGTACGAGTAGTTTGAACATGTTGAGGATGTAAACAGCACTGTGCCGGTCTCGGTTTAGGCTATCTACTTATTGCACCGGTCGAGTGGCGCTGACTCAGTCGATCACTTGATCTGATAAACACATACTTGCGCGAATAGGTACTGCGCCATTATCGCCACTTGGAGGGCTTGTTCAGGTCTCATCACGTTGGAACACTTGGCATCGACGTCATGAAATGAACAACGTAGTCTTTCAAGTTATTTCCAGGAAAAACCGGAATAATGTTGAAATTTGTTCTGAGCCCAAGGTACCTACTTGGGTGGCGCAAGATGAAGAAACTTAGCGATCCACGATTTTAACACAACGGATAAGGCTGGTAGGGGACAACCTTATGTGAGGAGGCTTCTCTGAACGGCCCTTCCATTCAGAGTAGCCCTCACTCGGTAGACGTTCACTGGTTCTAGTTTTAGGCTCCTTAGAAGCGACCTGCCAGTCGTACAACCAGCGGCTCATGTTTAGAATTCCCTAGGGCTCCGCTACCTTCGGGAAGCTGTTACTTCCTACTATGTTACTAGCTCTTAGCAAGCTGATTTACGCAAAATACCTAATAAATTATGTAACAACTATGGCGGCTATAAAGTCGGTTATGTACTCTGCCAAAAGGAAAAGACCCCACTAAGGATGTTAGCGCCGTTTTTTGTTTTAGCGGTTTCCTGAAAACAGTAATAATTGGTCAGATAGTAGTAATAATTCCACCTGTTCCGTCCCACTGTAGGGCAAAGGCGACTTACTTTTCCCTAACACGGATCAATCCCGTAGCGACCGTGTGGCGGGCGCGGCGCTGCGTAATAAGAGAAAATTTATTTGAATTTTTTTGTAGTATAGAAAATTTTGTAGGGTGGATTGGTGTAAAATTTGAAACATGCATGTATGCTATACAGGATAAGTTTTATCCAGTGCGCAAACTGTAACCATGAATTTACAGTTACAGTTTGCGCGCTGGATAAAAAGTTATCCTGTATAACAATGCAAGATTATGGAATGTATTGTGCAATAATATTATTGTAGGTGTTTGGGACGCTTTAGGCAAATACAAAAGTCATCTAGCTGCCAAGGTTTGACGTTTTATTCACCTCGGTCTTTTCTTTACAAAATGGTGTGAAGAACAAGGTGCACGTGCAAACACTTATATTAGCGGCTTTTGTTAAGGAAATTGTTAGGGAGGCCAGTAGAAAGTTTACCTGTACATTTATTATTGCTTTATTTTGATGTCGCACGACTCGACTAATTAATTAATTACGTCTTTATTACATTTATAACTTTGTTTTTATTTTGTTCTTTTGATTTGTAAATTGCTGTAACCAACATAGTCAACGCATAGTACTTGTAACTTGATGTAAATATGTGGAAGCTTGTAATTTAGCTCATTTTTCTTGCCTACAAATGATTTTTAGTTCGTTATTAGTCTGTAAGCTTTCTGTAAGAAGAAAAAATCGATTTTCTTTTAGTAATATTTATAAAGAAAATAAAAAAAATAAGAGAAAATAAAAACTTTCATAATCATTTCATAATATTTATTAATGCTATTTTCGTTTTCTTTGCTGCTCATAGTGCCCCTAAGCGTATACTCCAACTCCCACAGCTCCGCCCCTAAGACGACCCACTGACCTAACTTTGACCTTAGTTTACTACAAAGAATGTACAATTTTATATAATAAATTACAGATAATTTACTATACATATTTTGCCAACTGACACAAACAGGTCCCTAGCCTGGTGACATCCTTTTAACGTAAACGATAAAATAGGAAGCGCTAGAAATATTTTAGAACATAAATTAACGAAATGTCAAGTGATCTGTCATGTCGTCTCTGCATATAAACGTTTTAACTGTTAATATACATCAAACGTTTTAGTTAAAACTTGAGGGTAAGGATTAGTTTTATAAACAAAACGTAAGTAAGTTAAATTAATGGATACCCTCTATTAACATAGTCTATCGATTAGACAGACATCGAAAGATGAAGTTACTCGAACGATAGTCAATAACAATTTCATCGCAATTCATATTATTATTATTATTTATTTATTTAGCAGACAACTAGGTCCAATATAATTTGAATACAACAAAAATACTTACTATTCTAGATATTAGTAATAATTTAACCTATTTGCTATGTTAGTAATTAAATTCTAATACCGACAGGGTGGTTTTAATAAAATGCTTCATTATGGGGCTTTCATCGGGCCCACCAGCAATACTTTTCAGGAGGCTGTTGCTACTGTCTCGCAATCTGGTGAGAAGAGAAGCATTCCTTTTCCGCACTCCAGCTGAGAAGCTATCTACTCTGGCTCGAGCAAACATTGCAGATGCACTGCAATAACGTGGCAGCCGCAACAGCGTCCTGAAAGCGTTGTTGTATTGGACACGCAACGCATTGGCATCATATGGGCTTGTTGGCTAGTTCGTCAAACTGACTTTGAATCCAAGGCGAAACAATGAACTCTTTTTAAAATATTCTGTAGATTATTCGAAACGAATTCAATGTTGTAGCTTATAGCAGTGTATCTAACATTTGAAAACTAGAGGGGTTAGCACATCCTGACGCTGTGATTATAAGGCACTTAACCTAATGTGAATGTTGTTAATCAACTGTAGTTACAAAGTTTATTAAAAACAAAAGTTCGTAAGATACTATTCAAAATCCAATACTCCACAGATACGGATTCATCGTCTCGGCTTGTCCATTACTAGTTGTCCATGACTAGTTTCATATCCATTACTGGGTGTCCATAACCAAATTTATACTGTCCTTTACTGGTTAAAAAAACAATGTTTTTATTTATCACTAGCAGTGCTCCGCGGTGTCACCCGCGTCGTGCCCGTTCCCGTAGGAATACGCGGATAAAATATAGCCTATGTTACTCGGTAAAGATGTAGCTTTCAAACGGTGAAAGAATTTTTTAAATTGGTCCAGTAGTTTTTAAGTTTATTCGTTACATACAAAAATACAAATCTTTCCTCTTTATAATATTAGTGTAGATTAAACAGGCGCTAATCATTACTTAACTTTAAGCGACGTTTATAAATAACGGGGTTAATGTTTATTACTTTAAAAAAGGCTAAGGTAAATCACAGATTGTTTACTTCATCATCATCATCATTTCAGCCGAAAGACGTCCACTGCTAGACAGAGGCCTCCACCAAGCTCCTGAGCTTCGACCGGTTCTGCGCTTCTCACAGCCAACGGATTCCTAAGGCCTTCACAAGGTCATCGGTCCATCCTGTGGGAGGCCTTCCAACACTACGTCTTCCGGTACGCGATCGCCACTCCAGAACCTTTCGGCCCCATCGGCCATCTGTTCTGCGAGTAATATGCCCTGCCCACTGCCAGTTAAGTTTGGCAATTCTTCGGGCTTTGTCGGTTGCCTTGATTCTTCTCCGGATCTCTTCATTCTTTTTTTCTTTCTCTCTTTCTATTTACTTATTAAATAAGCATATCACTTTCCCTGGCAAATCAGTTCAATTATTAGGCAACAATAGTATATTTATACTACTATTTGATTTCAAATATAATAAAACAAAAACGAACAAAATATCTAAAAATAATCAAATAACCTATAATCGCAATGTAAGCAATATTTTTAACCGACTTCCAAAAGGAGGAGGTTCTCAATTCGTCGGAACCTTTTTTTTTTTTTTTTTTTTTTTTTTTTTTTTTATGTATGTTCCCCGATTACTCGAAGATGGCTGGACCGATTTGGATAAAAAAAATTTTGTTTGAAAGGGTATACTTCCCAGGTGGTCCCATGAGCATCAAGTCAGGATCTGATGATGGGATCCTGGAGAAATAGAGAGAACTCTTCAAATTTTATAGGCACACTTGAAGCAATTTGTGTAGTTTTTGGAAGAGTACTTTCTCGGAGTGGTTCCATTTAAATTTGGTAAAGATCTGATGAAGAACTTCGGAGATAGGCGACGGAACTCCTCAATAAATGATAGCAAATGGACAGGGATTGCTGAAATCTCATGTATGTCAATTGTTTACACCAGTTAATAACATAACATCACGCCGGTACGCTGTGAAGGGGTAAACATGTGAACCACTAAAAAGAGAAAAATAAAAAACTTTTTTCAAAAAAATAAACAACCGACTTCCAAAAAAACACTAAAAAGTGAAAAATAACTTTAATTTCGGAAGGCGGTGACAAAAAATTAAAATACATATCCAAAGTCACCGACTTCCGGAATTAAAGTTATTTTTCACTTTTTAGTGTTTTTTTGGAAGTCGGTTGTTTATTTTTTTGAAAAAAGATCAAATATCTAAAAATAATCAAATAACCTATAATCGCAATGTAAGCAATATTTTCTTAAGAGGCGTTATGGCTAGATTCCTAAAACGCAAGAAATAATTTGATTTATGGTGGTGTTGTTGTGAAGATGAGTTTGCCAATACAGATGCAATCATTGAAACTTAAAAGGTACATTACCTACCTTGTCGTGGGAGTTTTTATATAGAGCCCAATTTCACCGAGTAACCACATAACTGTTCCCCCCCAGTGGGTTCCCGCATTGTCGTTGCGGGGGGGCTCAGTAGCCGTGGTCACCCTACCATGATGAAGTGAGGAGGAACCCCAAGGTGGGGCCGCTGGGGGCCGTGGGGCTTTTGCCTCCAAGCCGACGACGTAGGGGCCAAAAAGTAGGTTGCGGTGAGGTGCATCGCAACTGAGGCGGGTCGCGATGTCGTATGGGAGGCATCATGGCTGGCGGTTACAGGCTGTGGCGGAAGAGGAGTGCCGGTACTTTTGAGTAGCGCTCTTCCCTTCCGAGGCCTGGACGGGGCCTCCACCGTTTGATGGCGGACGCGGTGGGTCCGCAGGGGAGGAGGAATATTGGTATAGCGCTGGCCGTTCTCCCTATCCCCTGCGGTCGAAAAGTGGTAGGTAGCGGGGCAACTTTGCAGACCCGTCGTAAGGGTGCCAGACACGGGGTCGTCTGGGGCCCTTATGCTATTTGGTTCCTGGGGTGGTCACGGCGTGCCATGTGTCCTGGTGCGCCGGCGATAGGGGTTATTCCCCTCCGAGGAGGGTCCGGTGACGGACAGCCGCGATGGGTTCGCGGATGGCTTGCGCGTTTCCGTGTTCCCGCCTCAAGCGGCACTGGAGGACACCGTGGAGTTTTAGTGGGTTACAGTCCCACATAACTGCGCTATCTCCCCGTGGTAGCCCAGTAGGCATTTCTCCACGTTAAACAAAAAATGCCCGGCTCGACGACGCGTTGTGTTCCACGCGCGCCGTCAGAGATGTCAGCAATAACTGGTGGGGTCCGCAAGGGCCGATGCCTGCCAGGGGTACGGGTTGTTCGAATGAGATTCCGTTGCCCCTGGCACACAGGCAACTGATAACACGGGTGGGTTTTAGTCAGTAAAAGTCTGACACGCACTCCTGCTCCACCCAGAGCGGGAGAAGTTATTTGATGATTTCCCACCCTCAAAAAAAAAAAACCACATAACTGTTTCCTTTAATAACCTATACCGTTGGCAAAAGTCTACACTTTCCAAGGTGTCCAAGGGTGGGTTGCTTGGTCTTAAAATATTCGGCCTTCTCATTAACACGTACCTACTCCGCAAAAATATCATCGTCTGATGAACTTTCCGACATAATATCATAATTTCTAACCATGTTTTTTTTGTTGGGTGGAAAATCATCAAATAACTTCGCGCTCTGGGTGGAGCAGAAGGGTGTGTCAGACTTTCGTGGAGTCGTGTTGTGCGTGTTATTGGTAACTCTAACTTTAAATTATTAAATTATTTATCATAGCGTTGGCGCCTCAGTTGACGCAAGTTGAAAAAGAGTGGATCAAACCGCTTCGATTGAGTGGATGCTGGGTGACAGAGATTTGTCGGTAGACGCTGGCATAACGGTGAGTAATATTTTTATAATAATATATTTTTAGTTAAAATAAACAAATGTGTCAATGGTGTTTTTCTGTAGAATATTCGAAATAAGTAGGTAGGTATAGTCTTTGTGTTCTTTCATAATGAGTTTCTTATATTGTTGGTGAGCGCAGTTCCAAGTAGAGTAACCGTGAAAGCGTTAGCGAGTTGTACTAAAGTAAACGATGAACTATTGTTTTTGATTTCATTAAGTCACTAACTATTCTAAACAAAAGTTAATCCAGTAGGTAGTGATTGGATTTTAAAGTAAATATTTACCTATGCAATTACGCACTTTCTTTTTGTCCGTTGAAACATTGCTTGGTCAAGCGTGTTCTCGTGGAAGAACACGCTTGGCCAACATAAAATTTTGTTTTTATTTCTCATCGTTTCATTTTAATTTAATTTAGAATCCTTGAAGTATAATTTTTAAAACAATAGGCGGAAAGTTTTCTGTAAACAATAAGCCATGGTCACCCTATCGAAAAATTCAAATCGCAATTTAAGACTTTATAAAACTATTTTTTCACCTCTTTTCGGTAGTTCAATAGTTGTTGTTTACAAAAAAAAACCTCACTTACTTTCTTCGTGTGCGTAGTCGCAGCGGGAAAATGTCGAATTTCTTCATTTCAGTTTAGCAGATATTTAGTGGATGGCGTCGTGTAATTGTGTACGGTAAGTACAAATTTGTGCATCCAACCATTGGGGAGCTATTCAACAAAAACTATTTCCGTTGGAACACCGTCATCCTTTTTTTTTCATATGGACGTACAAGAAAAAAATACATTAAATAAATAGTGTGTAATGAGAGGTACAGACGCCAGCACATCAAGCTACCCCAAACTGTCAATTTTTTCCAATTGAACATGAACCTTAAGCGTATTTGATAAAGTTGAAAATTTATGAACGAAATTTGACAGATTGGGGTAGCTTGATGTGCTGGCGTCTGTACATGTGTATGTTGAAATGAAATTTGTGTGTCATAAAACTGCGGAGATAATCAAGTTTCCGCTGCGCTGACGTTTGGCTATTTGATGAAAAATAAACTGTTTTATATTATTTTCATGAAATAGCGCAGAGTTGTAATTTTTTACGCACTATGCTTTGAATTTGTGTATAAAGTGTGCGAAAACAGAATTTGAAAAAAATATACCGTTTAGTAGATGTACACGTGAAAGTAAAATAAGGTTTTTTTTGCCTGTGTGCCAGGGGCCGCAGTATCTCTTTCGAACAACCCGCACCCTCGGCAGGCATTGGCCATTGCGGGCCCCATCAGTTAGTGCTGACATCTCTTTGAGGCGCGCGTGGAACACAACGCGCCGTCGACCCGGGCTTGGTCCTTACCGGACAGCGAGCTACCCATTACTCGCCGTCCGCAAGCCCGCGCCTACGGTGGCCGGGAATCAGCCTGGGATTCCCGACGCCCAGGGCGTCTCCTGCGGAGGCTACGGCCGTGAGGGCGCATGTACTGCCTCTCCCTCACGCCCAAGCTGGGCAGACCTCCACCGTATGCTCCACCGTGTCCTCACGGCGATCTTCGCAGTGGAAACACCCGGGCGTTTCCTCCCGCCTTATGCGAAACAGGAACCTCCCGACACAGCCGTGTCCGGTGAGGACCTGTGTCAGGCGGAAGGTGAGGACGCCATGCCGCCTCCCAAGCCACTCCTCAAAGAGGTTGTTTTTTTGGGATGTTATATATACAACATCCCAAAAAAACAACATCATATATACGAGTCGCGCGGTAAACTCTGATTACGCGATGTAGGACGTCACAACGTCAAGTCTTTGATGCGTAGTTCGCATGTGGCATTGTAGATGCCACCACATTACTCGCCTCCGGAGACCGGAGGTCGATAGCGGTCTGAGTCAGTGCATATTGTGCACTTGCCAGGGCCTGTTGTGGTTCCAGTGGGTCCGAACCGGGTGTCGCATAGTTCTCGGTGAATCGGAACTGCCTGCGGTGATTCCCCAGTGCGTCGGAGTGGCGCTGCGTTGTACTTCAGTAAGTCGGACGTGGTACAGCGCCGGGTTGAGGTACTGGTAAAACCTAAGATTTACTTATTTATAGGTACATAGATGGGCTTTTACAGTAGGCAATATTTATTTGTTATTGACATTTAAAAAAACACTTTTTTTTTTTTTTTTTTCTGGGTGGGAAATCATCAAATAACTTCTCCCGCTCTGGGTGGAGCGGGAGGGCGTGTCAGACTTTTACTGACTAAAACCCACCCGTGTTCCCTCAGTTGCCTGTGTGCCAGGGGCGGCGGTATCTCTTTCGAACAACCCGCACCCCCGGCAGGCATCGGCCCTTGCAGGCCCCTCTGTTGCTGCTGACATCTCTTTGAGGCGCGCGTGGAACACAACGCGCCGTCGACCCGGGCTTGGTCCTTACCGGACAGCGAGGTACCCATTACTCGCCGTCCGCAAGCCCGTGCCTACGGTGGCCGGGAATCAGCCTGGGATTCCCGACGCCTAGGGCGTCTCCTGCGAAGGCCACGGCTGTGAGGGCGCATGTACTGCATCTCCCTCACGTGCGCCGCCTCCCTCTTTGCGAGCATAACTGCTACGCTGAAGGAGGCGACTGCTAGCCATGCACTCTCGCTCCGTACCATGGCCTGGACCAGGGTCGGACGCGAGAGATCGCCGCCGCCGATCACCTCCACGAGGACACGGTGGTGCTCCGCCCAAGTCGGGCAGACCTCCACCGTATGCTCCACCGTGTCCTCAGGGCGATCTTCGCAATGGAAACACCCGGGCGTTTCCTCCCGCCCTATCCGAAACAGGAACCTCCCGAAACAGCCATGTCCAGTGAGGACCTGTGTCAGGCGGAAGGTGAGGACGCCATGCCGCCTCTTAAGCCACTCCTCAAAGAGGGGACTTACCGCCGCAATCGTGGCGTGCCCAGCACGGGGTTGCGACAATCGCACTTTCCACGTCGCCTGATGTCATGATGTGCAAATATTTCCATTAGGTAGAATTTCAATTTCTTTTGTTCTGGGTTTTACTTTTTCTATTAACCGTGTGGTTTTTCGGTTTTCTGTTTTATTGCGCCAATTTTCGTGTCCGTTACCCAGGCCAGATGTTGTCGAAAATGGTCATTTGAATCTTATAGATAATTCGTTTTGCGGCTTCTGTAATTGTTGCGCACATTTTTAAATTTGTTGCGCTTATAGTTTTTTAATTATTTCACAAAAACATTTCCTGCTGGGGTAACGTTACGCCAGCCAGACCTTTTTCTTTCTAATGGGAATATTTAAATAATTACTAGCTATAAAATTAGTTGTCTAGATGAAGTAAATGTTGTGCCTTATTTTGTATTTGTTCTTTCATCGGTTGCGAAGTTATTCGAGATTTTGCTGGGGTAACGTTTTTGGTTTTGCTAGATCTTTGAAATGGTTAAGCGGATTCTTATCATATTTTGTACATGGCTTCTTAGGAATTAGTTTAAATTTGTTCTGCAATAAAAAAACCAAAATAATACATAGCTTAAAGGTTATTTCATTAAATAGAAAAACACTTCAATTGGTCCCAGCACTCTCAATAAGAGCTCTAAAGACTTACTTTAAACGTTATTTTAAAGCTTGTAACTGCCTTCAAATGTACGTGAAGTTTCATTAGTATCCTGTAAGTATTTAACAAGTTATGATGATATTGAGTTCTTCACGAGCACGGTCTTGATGCGCGCGGTGTTATTTGGCCACTGGATTGGATATATGAACTGAATGTTATGTCAATTATTAGTTTTTTAGTTCAGTTGTATATCAGTAAAATTTCAGCTCAGTACATTGGATAATTAATGAGATAATACGATTAAAGTCATCAGGAAGTGAATGACCGTGGTAACCCGACCAAGTTTAGGTGGTTACGAAAAAGCGAAAACGCAGAACATTATACTATCTTTTGAAATGTTTAGTATAATACACCTTACAATTTCGGTACAGACGCGTACACTGTTAAATACATTAATAATATAATAATATCTGTACTCTTCCAGATTACCTACTAATCAAATTACTAATCTTCCAGTAGCACAAACTTATCAAAAATCACTGATATAACATGTCGTTCGGTGGGACGCGGAAGGGGTGGGGTGAAGGATATTTGAAATGAGACAACAAAACAGTAGGACTAACTGTGAGCATTTTACTACATTATGATGTCATTTAATATTACCATTGATCTGTGATTTTAATTGATATAAGTAGGTATTAGTAGACATACGTAAAGGTGCGTACAGACCATGTAACATGTTATATAACACTACAACTCTATGTAAAATGTTATACAACAATGTTAAATAACATGACCACACTATGAAAAATGTTATATAACATGTTATGTTATATAGTTTGTACGCACCGTAAGTTTAGTGTTAACTGAAAAAAACCATTGTATATTATTTATTGTCTGTGATCATTACACAGTCCAATATGTGTATATTTAAATAAAAACTGTAACTGTGTACTGTCTATACTGAAATCTATAATTTAATTAAAAAATAATAGAAAGTTTCAAAAAAGCAAAATTACTATCTGTAATTTTAATCTGTGATTGTTTTTAAGTATAAGTTTAATAATACTTTAAAAGTTCAATTGAAATGATTATATTACCTGTCAATAAAAATTATTTAATAATCACGTAGTTTTTTTAAAACTTGTGTACATGTCTGTACTAAATTTGTAACACTATCCTACATATTTTAGAAGGTACCATAATGTTTTGCGTTTTCGCTTTTTCCATACCTATTAACCACCTAAACTTGGTCGGGTTACCACGGTCATTCACTTCCTAATGACTTTAATCGTATTATCTCATTAATTATCCAATGTACTGAGCTGAAATTTTACTGATATACAACTGAACTAAAAAACTAATTGACATAACATTCAGTTCATATATCCAATCCATAGGCCAAATAACACCGCGCGCATCAAGACCGTGCTCGTGAAGAACTCAATATCATCATAACTTGTTAAATACTTACAGGATACTAATGAAACTTCACGTACATTTGAAGGCAGTTACAAGCTTTAAAATAACGTTTAAAGTAAGTCTTTAGAGCTCTTATTGAGAGTGCTGGGACCAATTGAAGTGTTTTTCTATTTAATGAAATAACCTTTAAGCTCTGTATTATTTTGGTTTTTTTATTGCAGAACAAATTTAAACTAATTCCTAAGAAGCCATGTACAAAATATGATAAGAATCCGCTTAACCATTTCAAAGATCTAGCAAAACCAAAAACGTTACCCCAGCAAAATCTCGAATAACTTCGCAACCGATGAAAGGACAAATACAAAATAAGGCACAACATTTACTTCATCTAGACAACTAATTTTATAGCTAGTAATTATTTAAATATTCCCATTAGAAAGAAAAAGGTCTGGCTGGCGTAACGTTACCCCAGCAGGAAATGTTTTTGTGAAATAATTAAAAAACTATAAGCGCAACAAATTTAAAAATGTGCGCAGCAATTACAGAAGCCGCAAAACTAATTATCTATAAGATTCAAATGACCATTTTCGACAACATCTGGCCTGGGTAACGCACACCCAATTTTCTTCCAGATCCAGTTAAAAGTAAATGTAAATTTTTTGACGATGAAGCAAAAAGCAACCCTTGCTTTTAAACAGCGATTCTCGACTAAAGTCACCATTTTTTGAATAAATTTCTTCCTTCACACTATGTTTTAAATCATCGTCAAAAATTTTACATTTACTTTTACGAAAATGTGTGCGTTACCCAGGCCAGATGTTGTCGAAAATGGTCATTTGAATCTTATAGATAATTCGTTTTGCGGCTTCTGTAATTGTTGCGCACATTTTTAAATTTGTTGCGCTTATAGTTTTTTAATTATTTCACAAAAACATTTCCTGCTGGGGTAACGTTACGCCAGCCAGACCTTTTTCTTTCTAATGGGAATATTTAAATAATTACTAGCTATAAAATTAGTTGTCTAGATGAAGTAAATGTTGTGCCTTATTTTGTATTTGTCCTTTCATCGGTTGCGAAGTTATTCGAGATTTTGCTGGGGTAACGTTTTTGGTTTTGCTAGATCTTTGAAATGGTTAAGCGGATTCTTATCATATTTTGGACATGGCTTCTTAGGAATTAGTATAAATTTGTTCTGCAATAAAAAAACCAAAATAATACATAGCTTAAAGGTTATTTCATTAAATAGAAAAACACTTCAAGTGGTCCCAGCACTCTCAACAAGAGCTCTAAAGACTTACTTTAAACGTTATTTTAAAGCTTGTAACTGCCTTCAAATGTACGTGAAGTTTCATTAGTATCCTGTAAGTGTTTAACAAGTTATGATGATATTGAGTTCTTCACGAGTACGGTCTTGATGCGCGCGGTGTTATTTGGCCACTGGATTGGATATATGAACTGAATGTTATGTCAATTATTAGTTTTTTAGTTCAGTTGTATATCAGTAAAATTTCAGCTCAGTACATTGGATAATTAATGAGATAATACGATTAAAGTCATCAGGAAGTGAATGACCGTGGTAACCCGACCAAGTTTAGGTGGTTACGAAAAAGCGAAAACGCAGAACATTATACTATCTTTTGAAATGTTTAGTATAATACACCTTACAATTTCGGTACAGACGCGTACACTGTTAAATACATTAATAATATAATAATATCTGTACTATGAAAACATTATTATTATCTTCCAGTTGCACAAACTTATCAAAAATCACTGATATAACATGTCGTTCGGTGGGACGCGGAAGGGGTGGGGTGAAGGGGCGCATTGTTTGCATATCGCACTAAACATGCTCCGTAATCACATAATTCATCTTGTAGAGTGCGCATGCGTTTCGGCAGTTAACAAAGTTTTAGAATGTACCTTTACACGTCGACTTTTTGAGATTGTAATTAGTTAAAAGTAATAGTTACATAATTATTTGACTGCAGTTTAATATTACTTAATTTTATTATTTTTGATCTGTGATTTTAAACTTAGGAAAAAAATGTGATATTTGAAATGAGACAACAAAACAGTAGGACTAACTGTGAGCATTTTACTACATTGTGATGTCATTTAATATTACCATTGATCTGTGATTTTAATTGATATAAGTAGGTATTAGTAGACATACGTAAAGGTGCGTACAGACTATGTAACATGTTATATAACACTACAACTCTATGTAAAATGTTATACAACAATGTTAAATAACATGACCACACTATGAAAAATGTTATATAACATGTTATGTTATATAGTTTGTACGCACCGTAAGTTTAGTGTTAACTGAAAAAAACCATTGTATATTATTTATTGTCTGTGATCATTACACAGTCCAATATGTGTATATTTAAATAAAACTGTAACTGTGTACTGTGTATACTGAAATCTATAATTTAATTAAAAAATAATAGAAAATATCAAAAAAGCAAAATTACTATCTGTAATTTTAATCTGTGATTGTTTTTAAGTATAAGTTTAATAATACTTTAAAACTTCAATTGAAATGATTACATTACCTGTCAATAAAAATTATTTAATAATCACGTAGTTTTTTTTAAACTTTTGTACATGTCTGTACTAAATTTGTAACACTATCCTACATATTTTAGAAGGTACCATAATGTTTTGCGTTTTCGCTTTTTCGTAACCACCTAAACTTGGTCGGGTTACCACGGTCATTCACTTCCTGATGACTTTAATCGTATTATCTCATTAATTATCCAATGTACTGAGCTGAAATTTTACTGATATACAACTGAACTAAAAGACTAATAATTGACATAACATTCAGTTCATATATCCAATCCAGTGGCCAAATAACACCGCGCGCATCAAGACCGTGCTCGTGAAGAACTCAATATCATCATAACTTGTTAAATACTTACAGGATACTAATGAAACTTCACATACATTTGAAGGCAGTTACAAGCTTTAAAATAACGTTTAAAGTAAGTCTTTAGAGCTCTTATTGAGAGTGCTGGGACCAATTGAAGTGTTTTTCTATTTAATGAAATAACCTTTAAGCTATGTATTATTTTGGTTTTTTTATTGCAGAACAAATTTAAACTAATTCCCAAGAAGCCATGTCCAAAATATGATAAGAATCCGCTTAACCATTTCAAAGATCTAGCAAAACCAAAAACGTTACCCCAGCAAAATCTCGAATAACTTCGCAACCGATGAAAGGACAAATACAAAATAAGGCACAACATTTACTTCATCTAGACAACTAATTTTATAGCTAGTAATTATTTAAATATTCCCATTAGAAAGAAAAAGGTCTGGCTGGCGTAACGTTACCCCAGCAGGAAATGTTTTTGTGAAATAATTAAAAAACTATAAGCGCAACAAATTTAAAAATGTGCGCAACAATTACAGAAGCCGCAAAACTAATTATCTATAAGATTCAAATGACCATTTTCGACAACATCTGGCCTGGGTAACGCACACTACGAAAATTGGCACAATTCGCTGCTTTCAATTCTCCCGCTACAAACTGCGTATGTTTCATTACAAAATCGTCAACTCTCATCAGTCCACTTCTACTATGCAATAATAAAGTTTATTATTTTTAAAGTAGTTTTTCACATTACTGCTACTTTCAACATCTGATGAGTCAGAGGAGTTTGGAATGTAGGAAAACATAACATTTGATCAGAGAGGTAACCTTAGCACAAGTTTGCGAAAACATGTTAAAAACTACGATTTAAAATTAGGTTAAATATAATTTATTTGCACATTCGAAAAGTAAATAAATCTAGTAATAGTAATAAATAACACGTTAATTTTCCTCGTTCATAATATTAATAGTTGTGCGCGCGGCGGCCACATGCCTGAAATTGTATTGAAACATTGATGTCATAAAATCATCTCTCGAATAAAGCCAATTTCATGCATATTATAAACATTTTTCTGTCCCTTATTTCAATTAAAAGTTCTCCGCCTTTAAAAGAAACACCCGTTAGTTGTGCGCCTAATCACAAATGCTACAAAACATTTTGCTGACACGAATTTACCAGGCGCTTTCAATGAAAATTTTAGTTAAGTTATAATAAATAAAACCGCTGTCTAATATTGATATTTTTTAACACGTAGGTAGGTACGCAGTAAACACTAGTCGTACAACAGTTTTCATAAAAAAAAAGTAGCGTTTATCTTTCCTGAGTACATGTTCTGTGTGGCTCTGCTAGAGAGTATGCACTCCAGCAGACCCACAATCAATGTCTATTTTATCATTACCTACCTAATGCACGTACAGCGATAACGGTATACGTACATTATGTACCTACGTTTGACGTACATCATTTTAAGATATAATTGACCGGTTTCTGAAATGGTGGCTGTGCGGCAGAGCATGACACAATTGGATAGCAATTCCTGAATATACTTTCAGAGCCGCTTGCCATAGGCAACCAGCCATTCTGACGCTAACAGCAGCAGTCCGGGCGCATCGGAGAAATAAGATGTGAGCAGAGCCGTGCCAAACTTCCACCGCCCGCCGCGCCCACCGCGCTCGCTGGTCGCCCCCGCAAACTGCTAACCTCCCCCCCTCTCCTTCCAGCTTACATATCACCTCCATGACTCAGCTTCGCAGGTTAGGGTTGTTTCCACTGAATCAAATTCTAAGCCAGTCCCTAGTTCCAGTCTGCCCTAGAGTTAACAGGAGATTGGTAGAGGCCTCTGGATGGACTGACCTCGTATAATAAAATTTGCCCATGGTACCCCAAGAGGAAATTGCATGAAAATTTTACTTATAGATTTCCGCGTGTCTCGAAACCGCTTTTTTGTAAGTACTGCATTTACAATTAGCAGAGCAGAGTAAACAGCATAGTAAATCAACTAATAGGTTAACTTTGTTTGTCCGCTATAGATAGAGAAGATTCAATCAAGCGAAGAGATGCAATTTTTTTATGGCGGTCAACGCGAATAACCGCGAGTATTGGTATGGGGTAAGCAGCAGTCCGGGCGCAGCGGAGAAATAATATGTGAGCAGAGCCGTGCCAAACTTCCTCCACCGTGGTCGCTGGTTGCCCCTGCACACTGCTACCTCCCCTCCAGTCAAATTCTAAGCCAGTCCCTAGTTGCAGGTTACCGAGTCTGCCCTAGAGTTAGCACTAGATTGGTAGAGGCCTCTGGATGGAGTGACCTCCCGCTCTAGAGTGGAGCAGAGAAAAATAGGAAGTGCTCTTTCTGACAGCTTCTCCGCTCAGTATTCTGAGAACCTAGGTGTATAAATTTTCATCTCCGCTGCTCACGGAGCCCGTTACTGGTGTGCCAGCGCAGCCCTAAAAATGTACGTAAGATTTTTTGAAGAGTAATTTATCGAACTCTTATAACGTTCAGCACCTATCCTGGTGTCTTACTACACACCATTAGGTTTTTGTAATAATGGATGACCTTATCAAACATTCATCGCACTGAGTCGTAGTGTAGTTGTAGTACGTAGTGACTTAGAAACACTATTATAGTAGCCGTCTGTGTTAGTGTGACGAACACGACGACCTAACACGACAAATAGTTATCTCGACCTTACAACTTTCGACATTATAACAATACATGGGAAACACCTTTGACATTCTTGTCATTAGTGCGCCTTCAAATTAGCCGCAAACCCATTTGTTTGCCGGTAATTTGAAGGAGCCTAATATAGCAAGCTTAATTTTTTGATGTAAGTATAAGAATAGGAAACGACAATAAAACTAATCCCAGAGTGTTAATACCTAATTGATGGTAATGTATATTACTTACTATAGACAAAAAATTATATCATTACATGTACTTCTAAAAATATCAACATTTTAGGTGTTCACTATACACCAGCCAGATGGTGCTGCTAACACACAGCGGATGAAGCGCTCAGTGACAACACAGACAAAAAGTCAATATTTTATTTACACATTTGTTTTATTCTGACATACACAACTTGGTATATCTCCAGTTTGTTCATGACCGATTTCTTAGTCTAAAAATTTAATTTCATCCCTAATCAATGGAAGAAACATCTAATTTGTATAAAATACATGATTCTGATTGCTCGATCCTTTACCAAATTAAAGTACAAAACTACATTTCTGCAATGAGATCCAGATCAATAACTGACAGTGACAGATGTGGGCGACTACTACACGTTCACACAACGCGCGCGGTTCCGCGGTCTCACTCATTCACACGCAACGTCTCAAAACGACTCGCCAGCGTACAGGGATATTGTTACAAATTTATAAGCTCTGTAATTATATTTACTCATTATTTCTAGTGTTAATTCAGTACGTAAGGTAAAATTTCGAGACAAATGTCATAATCGAATCTAATCAATCTGCAATAATACTCAAGTGAATCTATAATCCATACTATATTATAATAAATTTACGTTAGAGCCGAACCAACGCGGCTATATCGCAACTGACAGTATTTTACCCTTAAAAAATCTTCTTAAAATGTTATCAATTACATCCTTAAATTAATTATGTGGAATGAAATGACGTGCCCCCAGCGCGGCGAGGCGAGAAGCGCAGGGGACACTCATGACCGGTGACTTAACCTGCGGACAACAAGCTACGTTTTACAAAGGCTGGCATCTAACTTTAAACTAGCACAACATTAGTTACAATAGAATTAAAAATCTTATAAAGAAACAATTTTTGTTGCATTAAAGGCTCGCCTAGATATCATTCGACGTCGGTATGTGATCAGAGTTAGAAAATGAATTCTAAATGATCAACTCTAGCGTAAAGTCTGCTCACCTCACTATTGGACTGAGATGACTATCGGCAGGTACAGTTAATAGGGCTGGTGCCTCTGGTTGGCGCGGCCGCCGCCTCCGCCGCCGCCCCGCTGCTTGCCACCTTGGTACCCGGCTGTAACGTCACCTGTTTGTAACGCTAAACTCTATTTATTTGGTTCTAGATTCTTTGTCAAGCTGTTGGGTAGGAAAAAATGTTATTACATTATCACTATTTGTCTATTTAATTCAACCTTACATGCAATGACACTGACGCGACAGTGCTTTATTGGGACAAGTTAAATTAGTCAATACATATACACAAATGCTAGCTTAGATGCAAAACACGTGAGGCGCCTCGGTCGCACGACACCTACATGGCTCTATTTTTAGAAGAAACGCGAAGATACATTAGAGCGGATGCACCTCTGAATAGCCAATAGATAATGCTAAAGGTCTGTTTCAGTGGCCGTATTAGGTAGGTTATGCCTACCAGATAGATTTTATTAGGAACCGAATGTTAATAAGAACACCTACGCGATAAATTAACCGATACTTGTCCAGAGGTGGTGAAACAGGCCATACACGTTAAAAGTTAATTTTGTCAGGGATGAACAACGTTATTATGTCCGCAGTTTTGATGGACCGTTCTAGTTCTTAGTAAGCAAAAGATGGCAAGTTAAGTGTCATGCGAGCCGCCGGCGCTGCCCCGCTGGGCTCCCGGCCTCGCGCCACACGTCCCACTACTCTACAGCGCGACCTCATCGTGCTTCCTCCACGCTCTCGCAGAGCATTTCAAATGCCTCTTTTGTCTGATCTTTGAAAACCAGTAGCGAGTTGACAAACTGACGCAACCACATAAGTATCGAGTTAAACTGCGACGAGATAACAGTGCGGAATATGGATGTCAGTCAGTTGGTCGAACAGGAGCAAGCGTCATCGAAGCTAGCCTGATCTAGGAGTGTATTATCCTAAGGCCGCTTGTGCACCATACGCCATTTCACTGCCGGATGTGAAATCTCCGTATATTTGCCGGATGATCACGTGACAATTACTTAGATATCGGTCGCGGTTCGTATAATAATGTAGTGCACAAGCGACCTAACGCTCTTGATATGCTCGGCTCGTATCGTCAGGCCTTAGGTCGGCAAGAGCATGGAAGCAGCGCAAGGAGTGGCGGAGTGCAGTACCTTTGCCGCGCGGAGCCGCGCGCGCGCCGTACCCGCCCTCGTACCCTCCGTACCCGCCGTAGTCTGCCCGCAACACAAACACATTAGTCCGCCTCCACCGCTCCGCCCGCCGGCGCGCCGCGCGTGCTCGTGGCCGGAACGGTGGACGTCGCGGAGACTGGTCGACGTATTGTAATTATTCTACGGGTCGGCCGACCGGACGCCCCGCCGCAGCGGGACGGCCGGCCGAGCTCGTCCCGTCGGAAGGGTAGCTCGTAAATCGTCTCGCGCTACATTTGTGGGCCAGAGGAAGGGAGGTGGGGACATCAGTTCGTGTTGCTGGGCACTAATAGTCACACTAGCGGGAAGCCTAGCAGCTCTCTAAGATAACAATATCTACAGATGATCTGACAGATGGAAGACCTGCCTGGGCACCCTATCTAGAACTATAAGAACACCTACGTAAGATAATAAATAACATAAATGTCATGTTAACTACAAAAACGAGACGATTTAAGATCTACCCGTGGGTGCCCGCAGCACACGAGACTGCGTCTCGGCGCGGTGCGAGCGCGTTCAGGGGACGCGTGCACAACCACACCGCGAGCCAATCGCTGATAACTTGATCTTACCTAGCTAGTATATTGTTTCTTATCTGGGGGCATTCAGAATTCTCTTGTGAATCGTGTTACTTCAATGTCTTTATTAATAAAACCTTTATAACTATAGTTTCATAGTAAAAGACTTGTATGTAGTAATAAATGCAAAATAATTATGCATGCGATTAGTAAAACATATTTTGATAAGTGTAAAGTAGGTAGGTATAAAGCGTGTGGTGAGTCAAAGGGCAGGGAAGTGGACTAGGGTTACATATGGAAACACATTGAGAATTTTTGTAACAGTGCTTTATTCAAAAGCTTCATCATATCTTTATCACTTTCACAATGTCTCTCCATATTTACCCCATTTCCCAGATGTAGCATGTGGCGAGAGCGTCGAAAGGTAAAATTATTACCAAAAAAAAGTAAAACTCGAGCAACATTGCTACATATGTCAAAAGTGGTATTACAAACGAACGCTTATAAACATAAGGCAGGTAACATACATATGTACAGAATATAGTTTATACCCGTTGAAACAATGATAAAGAGCGATAGCCGAATGGGCAACTGCACTACGATCTACGCACGAGAGTACGCGAAGATGCTCCTCGTGGAAATAAACAAAATATGCAACTTAATATGATTTTAGCAAAGTTATATGAGATGATTAATCCTAGTTTTTCAAAATTTAGACAGAGCTGCGATTATATTCAGATTATACACTGTCGCCTCGACAACATTCACTACACATTATCTCGATAGAACATTAAATATATAGAAAAATAAATATTTTCCTACACACTAAATTAAATACCTAAGCTTCGCGTGATGTCAATCTCCTCGTAAAATAAACGTTCACTATAATGTAAATAGGCATATCTCGAGGACGGAGTCGCGCCTCGCTCGCAACGCTAACCTAGCGCCTTACTCTACTACGTTCACATCGTATCCTAGGATCAGGTAACATCAGTCGAGGTAATGTGTCGGTGAGCGGGCTAGCGGGGGCTCGCCACTATACTAGTACTGCTTGCCGCGTTTACCGTAATTGGGATATCCGGAGTAATCGTAACCACCGTAGCCCCCGTAGCCGTCGTATCCGTAGCCGCCGTAGCCGTACCCGTCGTAACCGCCGCCGTAGCCTCCCTGTCCGTAGCCGTAGCCGCCGTAGCCCCCGTTGCCCCAGGCGCCCTGGCCGCCGTAGCCCCCGCGGCCGCGGCCCCCACGCAGGCCGCGCCCACCGCGCCCCCCGCGCCCGCCCATGCCCCCGGGCCCGTCCGGCTTGGGAGTCGCGCGTTTCACGTCCACCTGCAGACCACACCAATGTCATGTACCATATTTAACATTTTAAATCTTTTATTTGATGCAGTGAGTGCAGTTTGAGTGTATACTGACCTCCTTGCCGGCGATCGTCTGCTTGGGTGTCTTGAGCAGCTCATTGACCACCTGCTCCGACTCGAATGTAATGAAGCAGAATCCCTTCCTCTGGTTCTTAGTTTTGTCGAAAGGCATCTCAACTTCAATAATCTGTAAAAAAAATATTACATTACTTGCTGAAACTGGCAACATCAAAATTACTTTGTCAATATTTTAATTATATCAGTGGCCCGGATTACTCTTCAGTAGATGTCAAGAAGAAATTATCTCACCAAATCCGGATTTGTCATCACATAATTACTAATCAATTGATTCAAACAAAGCTAAGTGAACTTACAGCTCCAAAATTACTGAAGAAGTTCTTGATTTCATCATCGGATATTTCACTGCTCAGCCCTCCAACAAATATCTTTCCATGCCTTGCCTTAGCCTTCTTAGGATCCACCTTTTTGTTGTTAATTGTGTGCTCTCCGGCAGCCATGACTTTGTCTATGGAATCAGGTGCCTTGAAAACGATAAAGGCAAATCCTCGTGATCGGCCAGTATTCGGATCAGTCTTGACATTGATGCTTTCAATCTCGCCATATGCACTGAAGTGGTCACGTAATTCCTCTGTGAATAGTAAAGAAATAAACTATTAGACTTGAACATTTTAATGCCTACTAAAATAAAAACTATGGATAATCTCAGAAATGTGGGTATAAGCTTTCTTCAATGCTTAGTCAGAAGCAGAACTGAATGAAGTCATCATGATAAGAGACAAGGTCAACTGGTCCTACCAGCAACATGTAGTTGAACACGCAAGCCAGTCAGTGATAAGACCAGTTCCTATAAATAGTACCACATGGGTACAACTACAGGAAAATTAAGATTCAAACTACACTTACTGTCTGTGGTCTCCCAGCTCAGGCCCCCGACAAAAAGTTTTCTGTGGACATTGTAAAGTGAAAGATTAAAACATGAAGAAATGGACAATTTAGACTTGTGTCTCGATTCAGAAACTGACTTAAAAATTACAATTTATTAATTAACACTATGCAGTACTTGTTTACAGTACTTTACGGCTACTATTTTTTCAAAACAAACTCCAAGCACTGCAGCAAATCAAATTGACAACCTGTAAGTTACAAAAGTAAAGTCTGGAAATTTACATTATCAATCAGGACAACGAAATATGAAACAAGATGTTATAGTCATAACGCAAGATTTGAAATTGGCAAAGATGATCCAGGCCCAAAGTTAAGTGGCCGATACAACTAGTCAGTTTGGTCATTGTTTTACTTTAGTGTGAGCCCAGCGGATATATACCATGACGTCCTTCGGCGGCAGCTGCGGCGGCGGCGCAGGCTCACACCTGCAGAGAGACACAGCGTTAGTAGCGCCCCAAACTGACCAACGCGCCGCGCCGCGAGGGCGACGACCCCTCAGCGACGCACTCGGCGCTACCGATTTAAAATCTTGCAACTACCTACGTACGCTTTACTGCTAGCTTTGGAACCGCACAACACCGGCATTCACGAACCACGAGTATGCTAACAAAGAACCAAACGAAAAATCGATAACTGAACCGAGCCGGTGTCGGGTGCAAAAGAGACGCGCAATTAGGACGCCATTTTACTTCATGCGGCTCGGAGATAATCTAAATTTTTTGAAATAAGCCTGAAAATGTTCTGAAATAAAAACTAAGACTTCTGGGTCTGAACTTAAATCGTAGAGAATGCACTGTAAAGACGAAAACGTGAAATTTTGAAAAGATCTTAACGATTAAAATAGATTCAAGCGTTACGCCGATAAGGATAATGGCAGAACGCCGCCATTGTGGCGGGCGTAGACGGAAACTGCAAAAATTACCAGAATGGATATCCGTGAAAATCTGAATGATTAAAATATGATTATGGTAAGAATAAAGATGTTATAAAATGCTTAAGTACAAGTATAAAACAAAACCAACTTTACCTGTCGTCATCGCGTCCAGGGGCTTCGGCACTATTATGTTCTTGTGTATCTCCGCCACCATTTTCTGCATTTCCATTAAGTTGATTATCAGTAACGTCTTGTGCAAAGTTATCGTTATTGGCCATGACTTATGTTTAGGCTAAAATTAATAATAAACTTAAACCTAAGGTCCTCACGCGACCTTTAACTCCGAATGCCAAATGCAGAAGAAAGAAAGGAAATGCGTGATGAGTCGGCGCGAAACAGTCGGTATGTTGGCTAACTGCAAACAGACGCGGTTTTTTTTGCAAGCAATTCACCCCCTCCCAAATAAGCGACCAATCAGAAGACAGTGGTGGAAAGAGGTCAATGGCGTCCATCCCGTTAGTGACAAGGACAACAGTCCGACTTGTCTGAGAAAGAAAAGGACAAACAATTTTACAATTCATGAATCGATTGAAACCCTGCTGCCAACATTCAGGCAGAGAGTTTGCCGCGTTTTTTTTTATTGGTTTACTGATGTAAGGCAACGCACAAATAATGTTCGGCTTAGAAACAATATTTTCTGCAAAAATTGTTTTTATATTATTAAATGATGTGAGACAAACAATGTATATTTTTAGTAAAAGCACCAACATTTTTAGACAATTTTAAGATTCACAGCAAGCAAAATAAAGAGCCTGACATTTAGGGTTAGTACATTAGTCAGTATCCACCATTAAAGGAGATTCTAATAAACTATGTTCTGCGACGTACGGGTTTCAAGTCATGCCAAATTGTTTAAAAACGAACATTTTGGCAAAACGTCATAATTATGCAAGGTCGAGACCTTGCAGCAGATATTTCACCAACATGACAAGAAAAAACGAAACATAATTCGTGAATATCTATTCGTTGCATAGTCATTGTCATCAAAAAGAATATCGTATCCATGATTTAAATGTAGATAATCAATTTTATGTTGATTGGCACTATTATAACGGCTCCTACTTACGAGTTTTAGGTCGTTGGTTCTGACCCAGGCTGGCGCTTTACTTTGTTTATTTATTTCAATCACCACTGCTCTCCTAACGATGAAGGAAAACATTGTGAGGAAACCGGCTTATCCTAGAACCAAAAATTCGAAGACATTGTGACATCTACCAACCCGCACTGGGCCCGCGTGGTGGATTAAAGCCCACTCCCTCTCGAAGCGAGGAGGCCTGTCTCCAGGCAGTGGGAACATTACAGGCTGATTAGGATGGGTGCTTCCAAGTGGTAAAAAAATGTATCGACAGTTTTGCACAAAGCACCTATAATTATCATGGTATGCAATGATAATTTTAGATGACATAATCCATGTGCCATGATAATTTTCAAATTACGAATAAATTGCAATTCCAGTTAAAAAGTGGCTAGCTTTGTTGAACAAATAAAGAAGAAGAAAGACCATACATTTTCAGCACAGACTAAAAGTAATGCAAGTGGTATTGTAACAGGCATAATAAATTAATAAGATTCAGCTCCTCATTTAGGCTCCTCTTTCCTTTTTGTGGACTCGAACGTTACCCACGCTCCATCGGATAGGAGCGATAGATTAGGTTAGTTTACTTGGCCTAACGTAAAGGAAGTATAATTTTATTTGCTTATGAACTAAAACATGAAAATAACAAAAAAATCTGCCGTATCTATGGGCGCCATTTTGAACTTTCTTAGAAATCTGAAATCCGTGCTTTTTTAGTGAAAATGCTGGTGTCAGAATTATAGTTTTTTCATACAATGCGAACCCCGCCCCCTTTGAAGTTATTAATTACGACAGACCGAGATTGTCTGAAAAACAATTTGTGAGGATACGTGCGTTTTCCAAATACTCTATTGTTGTGGATACTGAACTGAGCCAAGCTATCAACTCTTGAAGTATCTCGTACTATTTACTGGCCACTTTATGTATATGATTAAAATATAATTATATGTGGCGATATTAGTATTTTATACGGTGGTTTGGTATTGCCATTATGTGTTTTAATTAAAACTGGGTCTTATAAACAAGCCTTGACCAAAACAGCTTTAAAATTCCTTATGGGTAATTAGTGTGCTACGCCTGTTTGTGCGTCTTCGGAAATTAGGAGAAAGGCAATAGGCCGGCTACAGTGAGACATAGGGTGTGAATGAAAAACATCACCGAGCCCATCCTGAAAAGTTATTTCACCAAGGCCTCTTATGACAAAAAGTGAGGATCTAGGTGCAGAATCACATAACATCGGGGCCGCCTCGGTGACGACGTTGCGGCGCTTGCATTGCATACTCTTTGTGCTGAATCAGCATGGTCAACCTAGAGAATTGTTTTCATACAAAATATAAATTATTTTGAAATATATTATTCTCGTCCGTATTATCTTCTTTTTTCGACAACAGACGGATTTTTTAAGTATAGCAACACTTCTCCAAAATTGACACCCGAACGGTGAGGTAGGCTCTTTTTCTGTTTTCAGTCCTTATTTATCGTGAAAATTACGCGAATTTCTTGATAATTTGTTCCCGATTACGCCACTTTAATGCCTAAATTTTACTGAGGTAAGTGATTTTGAATGATTATTGATTTAAAAACTACAGAACCTTAGTATTTTGATTGTCGGCAGACGTATTTCTTTTTAAAGGTTATTGCTCAAGATTTCTGTGTTTTAGTAGTAAGATGCACGATACGGTTTCACCTGTGTACAAAATCTGTTATTTTGGTAATTTCTTCATATTGTAAAAACATTTTGTACGTTTATCTCATCAGGGGTAACAAAAGAAGCTGATAGTTAAGGTCGGAGTCGCCATGCGTGCTTTGACAATACGATTTCGTTCCTCCTCCTGTCCATGTCCCTAGTGATGAATATATTACAGAGTGACTGTTTACATAATATCGTGTGATGCCTGTACGAATGGCACTCCAGACACGTATCTGTCACTTGTTTACTACTTATCTCTGCACAGATGCGGTTCTTAGCTGCAAGTATTTTATTGTTGTGTGCTGTTCATGTTGCAGTATATCACATCACATGGGATGGGTACAGTTCAGTGATCAGTATCAGAATGTGTTGTTATCAATACAAATTAGCTCCATAGAAGCAATATGACTGTTCTATTCATGGTAGTCAGTGTTTGATATCATTGATAAATCATATGAAGGGGTCAACATTTGAATTCGCCATGTATTTGTAACCCATTGTTTTTTTAACTATTATATTTACCTTTGGCAGAAACTGTTGTGTGTATAATTATATCATCTTAGTAGTTGCAATCATTGCCACAGGAGAGTTGTACTCAACTGTTTATGCTTACCTAGTAGGTACCAACTTGTTAATTTTGGTGTAGCATTTCATGTGTAATAATAAACACTTATTATACTGCTATGATACAACTATAAAATATTATCTACATAGTAAAAAAAATCCAAATTCATTCCCCAACAAACAACACACTGTTTAAACTGCTAGGTTAAGAAATACGAAATTATGAACAGGAGTGCCTTTTCATAAAATTCATCCCCTGAAGAGGTTCAGTAGGGGATGAAATGTTGTAAGGAAGTTTATATTTTTTTGGTGATGGGGAAATCCCATTGGGCGGACGGCTTGTAAAACTGCAAATATTTTTAATCAGTTGCAATCTGATAATATTGTGAGGTACCTAAGAATATTAACACAATATCCATAGTATTTCGATTAGAAGTGGAAAAGAAAAACAAAAGGTTTTTTGTTTAAAGGCCCAGTATTCAATTCTGGCAAGCTCGTAGGTCTGTTTTACATAACCTCACACAAATCTCTAGCATTACTTAAAACTAGTTAAGGCATGTGATTACTTGAAACTGGTTTTAAATCATGCTGGAGTCTTGAATACGATCCTGTAATATGGGACTTCAAAGAATCAATCAATAAAATATTATGGACTACCTTTTACCAGCGGCTTCGCCCATGTGGTGGCCATAAATTATTCTATGGGAATGTGTTACTGGGATACAAGTATCCTATATACCATAATATAAAATGTAAACAGTACTCGTATTACGTAGTACTTTAGTTATAAACAATGAAGATAACAGAGAATGGCTGAAAGTGTTTTTGTTTCTGTGTTATATTGATTTCTCATAAAACTACTATCTCAATTTGCTCGAAATTTCTGATTAATATTTTTACTTTGTTAGCATACTTTTAACTCTATTGTGCATGCTGTGGTCTCCTATAAGTAAAGGAACCGCTCCTATGTGACACAACTGCTCCTATTAAGTTATGACAGCCTAGTACTTCGAAGGCATAAAGCATTTTCTAGCTGACACAACTATGTTAGGTGAGCTCCTACCACGCTATGACAACCTGGTACTTCATGCAGAACAATAATTTACAAAATCTTTTTTCAAAAAAAATAAACAACCGACTTCCAAAAAAACACTAAAAAGTGAAAAATAACTTTAATTTCGGAAGTCGGTGACTTTGGAAATGTATTTTAATTTTTTGTCACCGCCTTCCGAAATTAAAGTTATTTTTCACTTTTTAGTGTTTTTTTGGAAGTCGGTTGTTTATTTTTTTTGAAAAAAGATTTTTATTTTTCACTTTTTAGTGGTTCACACGTGCTTACCCCTTAACAGCGTACCGGCGTGATGTTATGTTATTAACTGGTGTAAACAATTGACAGACATGAGATTTCAGCAATCCCTGTCCATTTGCTATAATTTATTGAGGAGTTCCGTTGCCTATCTCCGAAGTTCTTCATCAGATCTTCACCAAATTGAAATGGAACCACTCCGAGAAAGTACTCTTACAAAAACTACACAAATTGCTTCAAGTGTGCCTATAAAATTTGAAGAGTTCTCTCTATTTCTCCAGGATCCCATCATCAGATCCTGACTTGATGATCATGGGACCACCTGGGAAGTATACCCTTTCAAACAAAAAAAAAATTATCCAAATCGGTCAAGCCATCTTCGAGTAATCGGGGAACATACATAAAAAAAAAAAAGGTTCCGACGAATTGAGAACCTCCTCCTTTTGGAAGTCGGTTAAAAAGATCTACTACTTATGTAATTAAAAGTAAACATTTCTTATTTGTTTCTATATTTTAAAATATTATCCCCCCGGAACGTACTACCGATACATATACGATAAAAAGTATCCTATGTGTTAATCTAGGTTATAATCTATCTGTATGCCAAATTTCATCCAAATCCGTTCAGTAGTTTTTGCGTGAAAGAGCAACAAACATCCATACACACATCCATATATCCAAACATTCGCGTTTACAATATTAGTAAGAATAGAGGACTTTTGTAAAATACATTGCAATAACACGTTTGTACAACTGTGTGAGCGGTAGCTATGGGCGTTCAATCAACGAACCAGTTGCATCAACCGTTGATCTCCTGTCAACGTATTAACGTTAACTGTTTATGAATCAACTAGTTGAATTTATCAACGACGTTTACGAATAAAACTCATTAAGAAGCAACTAAACTAAATTTGCAAACGTACCTAACGAACTGAGCAAAAAACTTACGTTGAAAATACCATCATAGATTCCGAGCGACGGTCATGTCGTAGAATTTGAACTCTAAGTAACGTACACAAGAGTTGATTTTTGAAATATTTATTTTAAGAAAATTATAACCAATATAAGAATCGTTGAACGTCGCAGCGTTGAATAAAACCCTTCAATGAATGAACGGTTAACGTTACAAGTCAACAATAGTTGCACGTTAACTCGTTGACGAATTTAACTAGTTGATAAACGTAAATCAACGTTGACGTTGCGTTAACGGAAAAACCGTCAACGACCCATCACTAGTGAGCGGTAGGGTACACTGGGTGTGTTATTTTTGGTCTATAGATGTTAGTTGCCATCCTGCTAATTAATTACTCTCTGCCGTATGTGATCATGTTATGTTATTTATAACATTTCTTGAATTCAGATACTCAATCAATCAATGAATCTAGACAATTTAGATCCATTTCCACTTAGTCAACTCTCAAACTTTGAACTATGTAGTACAAGTGAATATATTTGGTTGCAATGTAGTATGCCTTCTTTTCCATCCAAAATATGACAAATATCTAAGAACACTTGCATGGACCTTACTCCATGTAATGTATCAGACATACTTAAATCAAACCAGAAAATGTAATATCATTGTATGCTTCAGACCTATTACAATAAATATCACACCATCCTAGATAAATAATGAATTGAGGGTTGCCCAATCTACCCTACACTTATTCTCTGTAAAATAGAATGAAAAAAAATCAAAGTCCTCCACCGCGTCTGTCTGTCTGTTCGCGAAAAACTCAAAAACTACTCCACCGATTTTCATGCTGTTTTCACCAATGGATAGAGTGGTTCTCGAGGAAGGTTTTAGTATATAATTTGTCAAGTTTTTGTATACATTGGCTAAAATATAATGATTGTTGGAGGTGTCGGAAAAAAATAAGCCGTCTGGGAGCTTTCAACGAAAACGCTGCCTAAACCCTTTGAGATATAACAAAACGATGTATGGTGGAATTGTGTATCTTATATAGGTCTACAGAAAAGTCCGCGATGGCATATGTCTATCTCTTAAGGATAACAAACTATATCCATTTTAATACTTAAAAAAATGGGCAATTATAAAGTGGTAATTGGAAAGCTATTTACACAAATACGGTATTAATCTAGCATTTCAAATAAGTTAGATGCTTTAAGCATTTCATGCACATTATTTTACTCTTTTACACCGTATAATTTAAACGAATATCATAAGAGTAATCGCAAAAAAATTACGGACGCGACGCGAGAATAAAATTCAAGCGGTGCGCGCTTCGCTTGATGCAATAACTGAAATTTTGTACAGGGATAGATTATATAGCCTGGAATAAGATTGAGTCTATTTTTTTTTATCTCTGGAATAGGTTCCCATGGGTTGCGGGAACGGGATAAAAACTTCATGATTTTTTTTGGTCGCGATAACCGACATCACGCGGCTGAAGGTCCCTGGGCATCAGCTAGTCCATCTACAAATACTATAAAACGAAATCGCTTTTTGTGTGCCTGTGTGACTGCTTAGTTCATCTAAAGTACACAATATATTTTGACGAGTTTTCACCATAATTTAGAGAATTCATCGGAAGTTTGATGTGAATAATACCGTCATATTTAACTTAAGCTAAAGCACAGAAATCTGTAAGTAGTTATATTATAATACTGGCCTTTGCCAGCAGCTTCGCCCGACCGGGGCTCGAAAATTATCCTACGGGAACAATCGTGATAAAAAGTATCCTATGTGTTAATCCATGTTATAAACTATCTTACAGCCAAATTCCATCCAAATCTGTTCAGCCGTTTTAGCGTGATTGAGTAACAAACATCTAAACATCTTCACATACTTTCACATTTTGAATATTATTAGGATAGCTTGGCTACTTTTACTGTATAAAAACCCTAATTGAGAGTGGTTCAACATAATTCAACAAATAATCCCTCTATGCGCATAGAGGGATAGAAAGATAGAGGGATTTGATTTGATAATGAAAACCATGATGCCTAACATCATGGTTTTCCCTAAACAACCAGAACAAATAGGCACTGTCTGCACTACACATGTAGCAACTTACTCTTGATATACAAACTTAACTGTAATTAGCTGCTGGTCTCCATATGTGAGGTAAGAACTATGGTATTCCGGAAAATAAATTGTTCTTTTCTGGCGCAAAATTATGATACAATTTAGGATATCAACGAAAGACTTATTTATCTCATGGTAGTTGTGCTTTTGAGCAGATCCTGTGAGTCACTATATCATGTTGCAGCTTGAATAAATAGATTTTTATGACATCATGACCCAGTCTTCTCTTGTATTTGGGGAAACTCCATTAAAAACTTACACAATAATTATTAAAATTGTGCAGTAAGTTGTATCAGGTCGTTCATGATTGTGTTTCATTCTGTCAGGGCAGCGTATAGCAGAGGGCTGTTTTGGCGCACTGTGAACAACAGCGATGGTAATGGAGGCGTCCCCGTCCCCGCAGAGCGTCGGCCGCGAGTTCGTGCGGCAGTACTACACGCTGCTCAACAAGGCGCCCGCCCACCTGCACAGGTACCTTACAGCCTGCTTCTAGCAGGGCACATCGAAGTTTACAAATAGTTTGACACACTAAATAAATAAATTTGGCCTGAAATATAAAACAGAGATACCGACAAATGAGCTCCCTAGTTCTGATTACTATGATAGGTGTAGGTTTTCGAGATATAGGGTGGGTTTTCGAGATATAATAAGGTACTTGCCCTTGCTGCCAAGGGCAAGTACCGAGTCCATTTTCACAAAAAATATTTTATACCAAGCAATCCTATTCAAAGATTCTATTGGACCTACTAAGATTTGCATACTAGAAAAGTCAGAAATCGCAAAAAAAAACTTTCAATGATAAAAATCAAAAATTAAAAATTACTTATTTTATCTCTGTAAGTAGGGTTGTACAAACACTTTTACACATCAATCATATTTAAAAACTAGATGAGGTGGTTTCCTGTCTGACTACTTTGATAAGAAGGGCCGAAACAAATTCAGAGGGGTCACAGTCTCTTTTAAAATCCAGACGTAATCTTGGTCAGATCATTTGAGGATCATGTAGTTTGGTGTCTGAAATGGTCTTTACAAAAAAGAACCACACAGATTTGAGTGGACCTGTCCAGTGAGTGCACTCATTTGTCAATTATCGTGCAGCTCGACTTTATTGCCCCATCTCAAAAAATACGTGATTATTTTTTATCTTAGCAATATTTTTAGAACTTTTAGAACGGACATTACACTATGTGACCTCAGTTAACCTTAAGTCGTTAGAGAACCAGTGCTCTTATTAGGAAACAGAATTCCAATCAGAATTACCTGGGAAGAGATTTTACTTACTTTTCAAATAGAAACTAAAGGATTTCTTAATGTATAGGAAAAGCTACTTTGCTCAGAGTTGTGAAACTACTAGATACAGTCTGTGATAATGGTAAAGAAGTAGGCGTAGATTGGAGCAGCCTGTTGTGGGCCTGGCACTCCTTCCGGCACCAGTCACAACCAGGCGGTGTCCTTGATTCGCCAGCGCCACGCCAGTGCACACATCGCTTATACATCTTTGATCATGACTTATTTAGAAAAGCGAAGTCAAAGTCAAATAATTTTTTAATGCACATTTGAACGGAAAATTTACAAGAAAATATCTTTAATTAGTTCTAGGTGCTCCTTACAAAAGCTAGCTCTGTAAGTCTGTATGAAGGGGAATGGGCAAGTAACTCCATAGTTACTCTTTTAAAATGGTTTTACAATATTTTGTATACGTCGTAGCCAGATCTTAGAATTTACCATGACAAGAAGTGGTTGTTCATGAAATGGCCAACCAAAATTGAATACTTCATGAAATGATCAATTTTAAGATCTAGCCACGATAAAAAACGTAGTTTAAAATGTTCTGTGAAAAACAAAGTCTAAACTACAAAACAATATCACCTTTACAAAACATCTATCAATCCATCTAAAAGTACATTATGTTAAATAAACTTACTAATTAATTAGTATAATAATTAATGAATCATTTGCAAAGTAAAGTATTGTTCATCTTACATTTTATTGCTTCACTAAAGATATACGTTCCGGTAGGTAGGTACCTACTGCTTCTGGTTAAGTTACAAGCATTGGCGGGCCTCCAGTTCTCAATAACCCAATTTTGCGGAAGAGCTTTTCTTTGTGGTGGTATTTTTTGGGTGTAAAGTATATTTCATAATATCGTTGACAGTCAGTATACAGGATAAGTTTTTATCCAGTGCGCAAACTGTAACCATGAATTCAGCATAGTATTCTAGACCCCCTAACGCAGAGATTTTGCGTCGGTTTTACAATAAAAGTCAGCTGCTTCATAGAAAAGTGCAATACCTACGCGGTCAAATGTATGGAACAGCTGATTTTTTTTTGTATTGCACAGCACTGTCCTACTAATTATATCGGTTTTCACTTTTTTGCAGTAATGGCATCCTTAGGGGCAAAACTATAAGGGAAAAATAAAAATATTTGGGTACTGGAAGTATGTTTTTTTGATAACGAGATTCACAGTTCTTGCATGAAAATTTTACTTATAGATTTCTGCGTTTTTCTCGAAACCGCTTTTTTGCAAGTACTGCATTTACAATTAGCAGGGCAGCGCAGGCTTACCGTTGTAGTTTCCAAAACATCATGACAAGTAGAATGAGTCACAATTTCGCTGGCGCTCTTCGATCATTCGCTAGTCACAATCATGAATCTGTGATGTAAGCGATTTTATTATTATGGTTGCGTCGTCTCGGAACCTGTTATTACGGCATCAGTGCATCCAAACTATCGCGGTCATGTTGAACAATAACTTGCAGTTTCAAATGCAATTGTGATAATGCCTGGTGATATATTGCAATTAAATTAAAGGAAATTTAAAACTCATATTAAAAGTAAACTTTGTAAACAAGCATATTAAAAATTAGAGGATTATAAACAAGATAAGAATGCTTGGAAACTGGTCCTGCTCCATAAGACAATATAGAGTCTAGACAAAATCAAACTGGTTGCTAATTGAATATTGTATAATTAATTATATTTATGACATTGATTTACACTCAGTGATTACTTTAGCTCACACACTGATTTATTACTTGTTAATATTCTAGGAAAATCGTATACTTACTTTTACAATGTTTGTAAATATGTGAGCACCATGTATCTATCATAAAATTAATTTATCTGTAATTGCTTTACTTTCATTCTTTTTACCTTTTTTCTTTGGTATGGTAATTTTATTCTCAATTTTGTATTATTTTATTCTGGGTGCATCGTTTTCACACAATTATAAAATGAATGTATGTTAGATACTGTGCTTAAAACATTTTAACAGAGTAACGGTGGAGTTTCTTACCCATTCTTCTCCATAGGAAACTACATTTTGGAAGGGGCTGATTCTAGTCGAATCAGTTCTATTTTAATGTAAATGTTGACGTTCAAAAGTGCCTTTTATGTGCCTATTTGAAAAAAATGCTTTGACTTTGATTTTAAATTCTGACAAAGAATCACCTTCGTCGTAATGATGTCATACCTAATGTTTGCCTTATAACATTTTAGGGGGTAGTTATTAACATGTTAGCTAGTAACTGTACCAGTAGCACTCATCTCAGCCCAGGTGACGGAAGGTGCGGTTATCGACAATTTGTCCACTTTTCAGGGTTCCGTACCTCTAAAGACAAAAAAAGAACCCTTATAAGATCTCTCTCTTGTCCGTATTTCCTTTTGTCTGTCCGTGTGTTACCGCCGATTTTCTCGGGAACGGGTGTACCTAGCAAGTTGAAATTTATACCAGATACTGAGGTGTATAGTCCTTATTAGATGTATAAAACCTGTTGCTTAACCTTGACTTAACCTATATTTTAGAAAACATGGTTGGAACTGACGTCTACCTAGGATTTTGATAATTATTGAAATTGTAATGGGTTCCCTACGATTGTAGTGCAATTTGACTTATATTTCAGTGTTGTTAATTTCAGGCATTTTTGTCCTTGGCTGGCGGGCATTCCCCTTTGTACGGAACCCTCGGTGGTCAAGTCCGACTCGCACTTGTCCGGTTTTTTACAAATTATGACAACTTGAATATTATGGCACAATTAATTTAAAACTGTTACCGGGCAGTTAAAGGCGACAATTTACAAGTCCATGATAAGGCTTGTCGTAATGTATGGATTACACACATTACACTCTAATTGCGTCACAACAGTATTAAACACAATCTCAATCATTTTAAAGGATACTTCTAATCCGTTGCTTCATATGTTCGAAAAATGTATCTGCTCAACAAAGTAAAAGCAATTAATGTTGTTGAATTGTTAAAATAAAAGCCATTCCTACTGTTAGTGTGCTACGCCAGTACCCCGCCGAATTCTGGGCTGTGAAGATGACGGATGGAATGAGATTGCATGCAGTGGAGATGAGGATGTTGACACGGATGTGTGGAGTGACGAAAGTTAGTAATGAGTTGGTATATAAGGGGAAGTTTGAAAGTGGCGCAAGTGACAGAAATCTTGAAAGAAAATCGTTTGCCTTGGTATGGGCATGTGATGAGGAGGGAGAGGAAGTTTAAAGAAAAGATCAGTGGGTTGTGTGAAGAATTATATGAAAGACTAAGGAGAATGACAGGGGAGAATAGGAGAAGAAAACATGGAAGATGGTGATGACGATCGGGCAGATGAGCTAGTACCGAGTTGAATGGTGACGACGGCTGGGTAGATCAGCCAGTTGCACAAATAGCTGCAACTAGCAGTACAAACTTCGCAATATTATTTTCACTTGTCCATATAAGTGAGAATGAGTCAGAGACCACGTGACTTCATGACTTGTTAATCGCGCGGATTATGTGACTTTCTTTGTTTGTTGTTATTTGCACCGAAGCGACGCCGCAGCGCGTGAGTGACGTGCGGGATTTACAGCTTGCATGACATACATATTAATATAATATCGACAGTCAGCAGTAATATCGGTCGATAAACTGAAGCATGATTATTTGATGTTTAGATTGGACACATGACATCACGGTTTGTGTCCCCGAAGGGTTACGCAGAGGTGTATCTATAGGACACCCACATTACGCCAGTTATGTTTAAGTACCATGTAATAAGGGGCGACCATATTGCCATCAACCGGCCACAAATCCACACTCCGCGCTGCTACTGGGAAATTCCAGATAGAGAAACCCAATAACACTTTGACCGACATGGGAGTTGAACCCTATGCAAGCGCTGCTGCTACAGCGCTTGCAACAACTAGATCAACGAGGCAGTCAGTCTGATTCCCCTGAATCTTATCAGATAGATCAAGGGTCAGTTAGATTGTGTTTTTAGCGACTTCAAAAAAGGAGGAGGTTCTCAATTCGACTGTATTTTTTTTTAATGTTTGTTGCCTCAGAACTTTCGATTTTGATGATTTTTTTTATTTGAAAGCTGGTGCTTCCCGTGTGGTCTCATTAAAATACATGCTTTCGGAGTTTCGGAGACAGGCAACGTTGCCTGTCTCCGAAACAATGTAGTTTTTTTTGATTAAACTATCTACCTACCCTACCTTAAATAGGAACCCGATACCCCGCATGATACTATTAAAAAAAGAAAACATTTCCGTTTCAGTTGGGTAATAAATAATGTATTTCCGCCATACTAACGTACACAGAATGTTTTCGAACAAAGTGTCATACTTTGTAACGCCATAGTGGCCAGTGGGCGAACTAAAACGACAAATAGCTAATTCAGTTGGTTTGGTGGTTTGGGTCTCAACTAAACGAGATAACTCAAAAGAAAATGTTTAGAAATTCATAGACAACATCAAAGTTATCACTTTTCTGACGTATACGAGGAAACGGATCCTGCTAAGGCATTCAAATTATTCTATGACCTGTTTAAGTTGCTATATGATTTATGTTTTCCAAATATAAAAATACGAAAATCGACTAAAGAAAAAGCAAAATGGATTAGTCGTGGCATTAAGATTAGCAATAAAAAAAAAGAGAATTGCTGTGGAAATACCGGTCATTGCCAAGTAAGCAAAATAAAGCAAACTTTAAAACGCTTTCATATCGGCTGAAGAAAGTTATAAATCTCACTCAGAGAGCCCATAATAATCGTTTCATACATTCAGCTCAGAATCTATGTAAAGCAACTTGGAAAATTATAAACAAAAATAAGAATAAACATAATTTGCCAGATGAAACCATAATGAAAATTAAGTCAAATGACAAAATCTTAACTAATCCTCATGAAATAGCACAAGCTTTTAACGATTACTTTGTAGATCAAGTGAAACCACTTACTAATTTAGACACTAATAAAAATAAACATAAAATAAGCAGTAGCATTGTGTTGCCTACACTACCACCAGAAATTCACCTAATTATTATGTCGCTAAAATACGTCTAGCACTGGGTATGACGACATAAATACAAGTATTATTAAACGGATAACCACAATAGTTGCCCCTGTGTTGAGTCATCTAATCAATATGTGCATATGCCATGTTTACTTTCCAGAAGAATTAAAAATAACAGTTATAAAACCTCTTTTCAAGAAGGACAACAGAAAAGATATGTCCTGCTACAGACCGATAGCATTAGTACCGATTTTTTCAAAAATATTCGAGAAAGCAATATATTATCAACTTACTTACTTTGAGAAAAATTGCATATTCGTTGATAACCAGAAAGGTTTTTAGGAAAAACAGATCTATTGACATGGCCATGTTATGATTTCTTACATATGGTTAGTGGCAGAGTAGAAAAGAGACTACCAACTCTGGCGCTTTATATGGACATGTCAAAAGCTTTTGATCGCGTAGACCATAAAATACTGATAAGTAAACTTAACGCATACGGAATTGGGCACGCCACCATTGCGGCGGTAAGTCCCCTCTTTGAGGAGTGGTTTGAGAGGCGGCATGACGTCCTCACCTTCCGCCTGACACAGGTCCTCACCGGACACGGTTGTTTCGGGAGGTTCCTGTTTCGAATAGGGCGGGAGGAAACGCCCGGGTGTTTCCATTGCGAAGATCGCCCTGAGGACACGGTGGAGCATACGGTGGAGGTCTGCCCGGCTTGGGCGGAGCACCGCTGTGTCCTCGTGGAGGTGATCGGCGGCGGCGATCTCTCGCGTCCGACCCTGGTCCAGGCCATGGTACGGAGCGAGAGTGCACGGCTAGCAGTCGCCTCCTTCAGCGAAGCAGTTATGCTCGCAAAGAGGGAGGCGGCGCACGTGAGGGAGATGCAGTACATGCGCCCTCACAGCCGTGGCCTTCGCAGGAGACGCCCTGGGCGTCGGGAATCCCAGGCTGATTCCCGGCCACCGTAGGCACGGGCTTGCGGACGGCGAGTAATGGGTAGCTCGCTGTCCGG
Organism: Polymixis lichenea; assembly: GCA_949091785.1. Taxonomy (NCBI): domain Eukaryota; kingdom Metazoa; phylum Arthropoda; class Insecta; order Lepidoptera; family Noctuidae; genus Polymixis; species Polymixis lichenea. Next base: position 1,841,921 of record OX420944.1, read on the forward strand.
TAAGGACCAAGCCCGGGTCGACGGCGCGTTGTGTTCCACGCGCGCCTCAAAGAGATGTCATCAGCAACTGATGGGGCCTGCAAGGGCCGATGCCTTCCAGGGGTGCGGATTGTTCGAAAGAGATACCGCGGCTCCTGGCACACAGGCAACTGAGGGAACACGGGTGGGGTTTAGTCAGTAGTCTGACATGCCCTCCCGCTCCACCCAGAGCGGGAGAAGTTATTTGATGATTTCCCACCCAAAAAAAAAACAACTTTCAATATTATGAAATATGACATAACTAAAACCCTTTAATATAATTTACCATCGACATGCATGTAAAAATAAATTATAATTGATTAATCATTTAATAATAATACATTTAATTGACATGGCTTTGTATTGTATAGATTCAGACTTATAATCTACTAAAAAAACGAATACTTATATTTGTACACCAATTTCATTGGTAGCACATAGAGCTCAATAAAATGTAAACATAAGACGTATAATGTAAGGGTAATAATACCTGTGTTCACAAATAAAGATTGATTGATTGATAGATATTGATAGTTTTATTGTTATAATTTCCTTCACCGCTAGATGGACTTACAAGCAATGGGCGGGAACGTCGTACCCCGTCCCCCTCTCACCCGCATTCAGGCGACGCTACTTTCTTAAGAGATTTTGCTTTGTGGCATCTCCGCTTCTTTCTTTTCTCCGTGGAAACGGCTTAGTCATTTTAGTGTGTGGGCAAATTGGGCCCTACAATGTGCAAATTTGTTTTTTTGTTGTTATCTATACTCTGCCCCATCGCTGGGCAAAGCGCTCCCTTTTTCCTTCCGAACCACCCTGTCTTATGCGTTCTCTGGCCATGTTGGCCCTGCAAACCTTATCAGATCGTCACACAACCTTCGCCGTGCCCTACCTCGACATCGGAGTTATTTTAAGAGTGTATATTTTCTTAGCGCTAGTCCTGTAACATGGGACAAAGAAAAAAGCGTGCTTGAATTAAGTTTTATATTTAGTATTTGGTGGAGCCAATGAACGTAACGGGTGAAGATGTATTCTGAGTTAAAACATACAGTCTGACATAAAGACAAGATGGCGGCCGAAACAGAGCTCTGCTCTATGCTCACCTGCATATTGCCCGTTATACACATGCGTCATTCTAATTACGGTCTTTATATATATGTACTACATAAAGCATTGTGTTGTTACAGATTCTACAATAACTACTCGTCGTTCGTTCACGGAGGCCTGGACGCGCCCAACCGCGAGACCTTGCCCGTGATCGGCCAGAAGCAGATACACAACCGCATCCAGCAGCTGAACTTCCGCGACTGCCATGCCAAGATCAGTCAGGTAACGTACTGCGCCGCCTTTGGTACTTTGATTTCATTTTTCATCTGTTTTTGTTTTCTTTCGCATTAATATGTGTCTTGTTGTTATGTTATTGATTTGCAAATACTGTTATGGAAGATCCTGGTACGTACGACGCATGATATCCTAACCAGTGTATCACCTGCCAAGCGTTTTCCCAACCATGTTGGGGTTGGCTTCCAGTATAACCAGATGCAGCTGAGTATCAGTATTATACATGCAGCGACTGCCTATCTGACCTCCACAACCCATTTACTGGGTAATACGATACCTCTTGGTACAATTGGTTGTCAGACTTTCGGGCTCCTGACAACTCGTAACGACTATCAAAGTTCTACGAATGACAGCTGGGACCAACGGCTTATCGTGCTTTGATGATGAGCAGTGTATATGGTGCAATTTTTGAACCATAACCAGGTGGACGCGCAAGCCACGCTGGGCAACGGCGTGGTGGTGCAGGTGACGGGCGAGCTCAGTAACGGCGGCGCGCCCATGCGCCGCTTCACGCAAACCTTCGTGCTGGCCGCGCAGTCGCCCAAGAAGTACTATGTGCACAACGACATCTTCCGATACCAGGTAACCTCCCGAATTCTATAAAAAATATTCATTTAAAATTACCTTATGGAATCAGGGCTTTTCGTCCAATATATAAAACACACCTCCCATTTTTCTTCACTTCGTATGATAATTAAATTTTTGAAATTTGGTGCTGGGTCTAACCATCCAAGGTGTAAATGCATGTTATTTGTAGTGTCCGCCCGAAACACGAAAGCACTCGAATGCCATACTCTAGTTTCGGTCTGGCCGAAGATTCAGACACTTGGCTGAAACCGAAACTGCAGGTGAAACCTTGTTTTTTTGACAGAAACTGGTCGAAACTGAAATCGAACCTTCGGTCGGACACTAGTTATTTGTTTGCTTAAATAGTTGCTATCATTGTGTTTCATTTCATTTCATTTCATATAAAATTGATTTTACACATGATTGGCAACAGTGCTATTTACTGACGGTGCCAAAGATGTGATAATTCAGTGTCGCATTGTGTCGTAGGACATAGTGTTCTCGGACGAGGAGGGCGAGGGTTCGGGGCGCTCTGAGGGCGAGGAGGAAGAGGCGGGCCCCGCAGGTGCCGGCGGGGCCGCGGGCTACTTCCCCGCGCCGCCGCCCGCGTCCGCCTTCCCGCCCGCCGCCTTCCCCGCGCCACCGCCTGCGCCGCACGCACCCGCGGCGCCGCCGCACCTCAACGGCCACCCGCCGCACGCGCCGCCCGCACCCGCCGACGACTGCACGCGCCACCTGGCGGCCGCGCTGCAAGGTACTGTATGCGAGCAGGAGGCGGCCCGGCGGGGCCGCGGGCTACTTCACTTCTACTATATGGTAATGTTTCCACGGAATGCTGAGCATTGCCGTGCAGCTTTGAATACTGCCGTCGTCAACGGGCCCGGTTCTAAACGCAATGCGTGAATCTCAGGACAAAAATGCGACCGGTTTTACAAATACCTGTTAAATAGCGAGGCGAACTCGGAGGTTTTAAAGTCCAGACATAATCTTGGTCGGATCATGTGAGGACCATGTCGCTGTTTGAAATGGTTGGGAAAAAGATTGAGCCACACTGATTTGAGAGGATCTGGCCAGTCAGAGCATGCATTTGTTAGTAATCATGTAGGTCAACGCTGAGCCCAAGGACTCGACGACCAGACATGACATTAAGTACGCTGCATTAAGTACTCAAACTGGCAATGCAAGACGGTAATTAAAACTATAAAGTAATGATAATTATAACGGATTGTGTGATTACAGCGCACAGCTTGAGCGAGTCGGAGCCGGAGCCGCCGGCCGCGGCGTCGCCCCCGGCGGGCGCGCTTGGCGGCGCGGGGCCCATGGGGCCGGGCGGCGTGGGGCCCATGGGGCCGGGCGGCGCGGGACCGCTGGGGCCAGCGCCCGAGCCAGCCGAGCCCTCGCCTGAGCCCGAGCCGGCGCCCGAGCCCGAGCGTGAGCCCAGCCCGCCTCCACACCCACGTCAGTACACACACGTTGTTCATTCCGTTTCATACTAAATTAGATAGGTATTGTGTTAGGGTATAAGTGCAAATATTTGCATGCCAAATGAAAGACTGTTCCTGGAACCAAACATTTATTTTGGAATAACTGACTGCAATCTACATTCTATCCAAACATTTTCTGTTCTATTCGAAACTTTCTGAATATTCTTCTTCATGGGTCAACGAAAGAACAGATTTTGATAAAAATTGTGAAATAGTAATAGTATATTTATTTCTGAGTATATGGTACATTACGATCTTAATATTATTAAAAAGCTTCACATATACTACCGTTGCCGGTGTAGAAATATTAAAATTAAAGTACAATTAAGGTCCCCATTAAAAAAGCTTTTAAGTAAATTAGTTTGAAATGACAATGGGTAACTATTTTTTTTTTAAATGCATTGTCAAATTTTATTAATTAGGAAAACAAAAACAAAATATTTATGAATTAAATGTCAAATGCCTTAAAATTAAAAGTAAAAAGTCAATCCACACACACTAAGTACCTACTGATAACATGTAATGTCAAAATTTATAATGAAAAAAATCATTAACTGAATAAAAACAATTGTCTAAAAGCCAGGCAAATATTGTTTTCTTAAATTTATTAGTAGGCAGCACTCTGATGCGTGAAGGTAAATTGTTGAAAATTTTGATTGCCATGCAATTGGAATTCCTGCTATACAAAGGCAGTCTCTGGCTAGGTGCAAGTAATTTATTTGGGCTTCTGCTATTGACTCTTTTAGAAATGTGTTCATACAATGGGAACATGTACGAATACCTTTTTATAAACACACAAATTTCAAAAATGTAAAGACAAGGAAGTGGAAGAATTTTTAGTGCTTTAAATAATGGCTTACAATGATCTAAATATTCTGCTCCATACACAGCTCTGACACATTTTTTCTGTGCAATAAATGCTTTGTTCACGTCCACTGAATTACCCCATATCACGAGGCCGTAACGCAGTACAGATGAAACATAGCCGTGATATGCATTTAGGGCTGCTTCTTTACTCGCTATTCGTCTCAGTTTTCGAAGGCGAAAAGTTAAACATTGAAAAAAGGAAGTTAAAGAATTTGAGTACATCACCATTATAAAAAAAATAAAGACTTTCAAGAGAAGTTATAAAAGGACAGACAGACAGAATACTCCAAAAGTAAAACTTTTTAGTTTTTACTTAAGGTTGGAGGATGAATTGTCCAATTAAATTAGCTGGCAATACTTTACCCGTACGTGTTAGGTAAACCTATCGAAAAGTAATAGAATAAAAAAATCAGCGAAGGTGACTGCACTGTCCGTGATCGATCAACTGTTTTTGTAAATTTTCACGAATATGTTACACGAAAAATGACAAAAACAGCTGATCGATTATTTTTACGGATTTCCAAAAACCATAACAGACGAGTATGCTATGGTTTTTGGAAATTCGGTTTCGGTTTGGTTCCCTTAACTTACATGTCAGCGTTTATTTTTTTTTTTCAGTATTGCTAGTAAAAATTTAAATCAAAAGTCAATTATTCAAATTAGGCTGAGAATCAGTACTTTTCAAACGTCAAAATACATAAGACAGCTAATAGCTAGATAGCATATCTAATTTAATTTCACCTGAGAGCGTACTTAACCAAAACAATATGTATATATAGTGATAAGGTGCCTACAAACATTGGCGTACATTGAATTGATTTGGTCTGTCTGACTGGCAACAGGGTGACTACCTCGATGACGAATAATAGAGAACTATGGATGAAATAGACAAGATGCGCCGACCACGAATAAATAGAGATAAGGGCAAAAGGGCAGGCGAATAATGATGATGGCCATTGGTCTGTGTGTGTAATGAGCGGGTGTTGTGTGCACAGCGGCGGCCCCCGAGCCCAAGACCTACGCCAACCTGCTGAAGTCTGGCGGCGCCGCGGCCGCGCCCTCGCGCGCCAGCCCGCCCGCCGGCGCGGCCCCCGGGCCCCCGGCGCCAGGCCCCGCGCCGCTGGAAGCACGGCCGCGGCCCCCGCGCGCGCCGCACGCGCACGCGCCCCACGCGCCGCACGCCATGCACGCGCAGCATGCCATGCCGCCGCCTGGTAACAACTGCATACTTTATTTTTCTTTCTTACCTGACTGCGCTACAGCAAAGACAGGAATATGTTATTCACGCGTAACTGTGGATTTAGGTATATAATATGTCTTTGTACATGGGATTCTTTATACCCTCAAAGCATCCTAAGGCACCCGTCCCATCGCCGGCGATTAAAGGGAAGCGAGTAGAGCTAGCAACTAAACACGAGTTGTTTGTTTGACAGAGCTCGCTCTCGCTGGAAGAGTCAGTGATCAACTATCAATATACAGTGTGTCCCCCGATAAAGTGCAGCCCCGAAAGGGGGTGAAACTATAGAAAAAATGATTGAAAAACAAAACATTTAAAAAATTAACTTGGTATGATTATTATTTTTCATTTTTATTCAAAAAGAATAAGAAATTGGTTGGGGAGGCACCAGAACTAAATAGTGAAAAGTGAAAAACTTTTTTATAGGAAAACAACCGACTTCCAGAAACAACACTACAAAGTGTAAAACTACATTAATTTTGGAAGTTGCATAAAACTAAAATACAAGTCAATTAAACTTATTATTATTTAGTTCAATTAAACTTATTATTATTCTCCATCATAATAACTTTCAAGCATAAAAAAATATGTCCTGACACAAAAATTACGTTGGAGCTTTCTAAGCTGATTATTATTATAAAAACTACCCAAGCAGTCAATGAAATGTATATAGGACAACCCCTACTGCATACCCCTTCCATTAAAAAAAGAATTTTCGAATTCGATCTACTAATGCTAGAGATATTGCGGAACATACATACAAAAAAGAAATACAGACGAATTGACATCTTTTTGAAGTCGGTTAATGAAATCGACTTGTACATACAGTCCTTAGTAATATAAATCTTAATTCATCAACAAAACATTTTTTTTTATCGTCGATCATTTTTATCTAGTTTCACCCCCATTCGGGGTTGGATTTTATTCAGGTACGCTTCGTATCTCACTCTTACCTTCAATATTTTGGATGTTTCTTTAGCGAAAAAATAGTCGACAGATAGTCGCTTTCTAGTTGGCGGTCGGAGAGGTGCTTAGAGGTCGAATAGATTTATATATGAGGGGTCTATCAACTCTTTGTTTTTATAAAATTTAAATTGTGGATTTTAGACGTCAATAAGTAATGTTTTGAAAAAATATAGGCAGGGCTTGATATGATACATACCAAAAAAAGATCGACGTGTAAAAGTGTTTGTACAAACCTACTTACAGAAATAAAATCATTTAAAATAAAACACTTTAAAAGGTTGAAAAAAAAAAAACAAAAATGGAAATCCAAAAATCTGACTGGAACTAAAACGTTTAAAACTTGCTCTAATTATGAAGCATTCTGATGCAGTTGATGGTGTCAAACTTGAGCTTTATAACTGCAGCAGACAGCTTGAAGAGAGGTTGTTAACTTTTCAGTTACAGTCGGATTTCTTGATTTATTTAGTTGTAAGTATCAAGTACCCTCGTCGTGAAGTAAAATTGGTGTCGATATAAATAATAGTACATAGATGTGCGCCGACATAGAGCGCAGTAGGCCCCGCACCAGCCAGTAACCCTTGCGCCCACAGCGGAGGGCGCGCGGCGCTACGCGGACGCGCAGCAGCTGTTCCTGGGCAACCTGCCGCACGGCGCCGCGGAGGACGAGCTGCGCGCGCTGTTCGCGCGCTTCGGGCCCGTGGCCGAGCTGCGCGTGCACTCCAAGCTGGCGCCGCCCGGCGCGCCGCGCCACCCCAACTACGGGTTCATCACCTACGAGACGTCGCAGGCCGCGCACGACTGCCTCAACGCCGCGGTCAGTGCCTACCTTTTACTTACCTTCGTTGGTCTGCGGGGTGATCGCTTTTCATTTTGACAGTTCGGCCACATTCATTATATCATTGATGTTGCTGAGCAAACGAATTTTGTAAACCTATGAAGCAATGGATTAGAAATTTCCACCAAAACCCTCGGATTTTGATTGAAAGAGTTTTAAGCGATTAGGGCCCTGGTCAAACACGCACGCCGTGGCAAGTACTATGCACCTGACCATTCTGAAGAACCAATAAGGTCACTTTTAGCGCTTGTTTTCTATAAGCACACACAATAAATGATGGCACTTATAATAACGTTTATCGGTTCGCTATACCGTCGCACAGAGTTTTTAAATTTGTTTTAACGGAACTGCGTACTCTTTAGCGGATTATAGTCATATTTTTTGACAAAGTATCACACATGGTTATTCTCTATACCCATTACATAATATCACATATAGCTATAATTAGTTAATGCTTAGCAATTTAGCATATTCACTATATGTTGGGAAAGTCACGTGTTCTCTAGAATAGTCAGCACTCACACTACAGGTTAACAATATATTCACAATGTTATGCCGAGACTTTTGTTCCCGATGTTTGTCGTTTGTGAAAATAGAAATTCTTATGCCACTCATAATTACATGATGTATTTAGTTTTTATTTCTCTAACGTCGTTTATTCACTACCACAGAGTACGTATCGTATTATTTACAGTAATACTATAGCATTATACACACAGCTGTAGCGTTTTATTTGCCAGTTGAGGTCGCCTGCGACTCTTGTCACAGTGATGCCATAGAGCACTCTATCTCAGATACTAAAAGCATAGAAAAGTAATCGATGTTACGTCGGATACTAGTTCCTTAATTTTGGTTTTATTTCTGAATGTAACGTGTTCCAGCCGCTGTACTTCCCGGGCGCGGACGGCGTCAAGCTCAACGTGGAGGAGAAGAAGGCGCGCGGCCGCGAGGCGCCGCGCCGCCGCCCGCTGTCGCAGGCCCGCGCCGCGCCGCGCGCGCCCTACCGGCGCGCCACGTAGATAGCTAATCAATGGCCCGCGCGGCGCGAGCGACGTGCCGACACCTACTTTTTTGTACATTTTATTTGGTCCGCGCCCGTGCCTCGCGCCCGGCCGCGGGCCCCGCCGGGCCCCCTGCCGCAGGGACCCGTGCGGCCCCGGGCTCGCCTTGGACGACGCTCGCGCTCCTTCGGTCGCGCCGCCCTTTTTTTACATTCTGTGATTTCACAGCCTACGTAGCTAGTCCGTGGGTTCTTCGCTTCGATATGACGAAATTTGCTATTCCTCGCACAGATTATGTTGAGCCAGTGAGTCGGCGAGCGAGCGACGTCCGACCGCTCGCTGGCCGACCGTCCCATTCGTCTTCATCTATGTAAGATACGCTAAGCTTCTATAATGAGTTTCGTTTTTAATTCCATGTTGAAATATGAGTTTGAGTTACTGTTTGCGGCGCGTGAGTGGTACCTACGCGCCGCAATAGTAGATGTCCGCGGATGTCACGTCGATATGCATAATCGTAAACCGTGAGCGCGCCCGCCTCGCGTGCATGCTACGCGCAGTGTGCGCAGTGTGTGCAGTGTGCGGCAGATGGCGCTACAGTGTAGTGTAGTGTCGTAGCACAACAGTCGTAGGTATTTATTGTTCGCGAAAGCGCCGCCCCACACACACACACTGCGCGTGGCGGCTCCCGCCTCAGCTCGTTACATACAGTAGTGAGAAGGCACGCCTGCAGCCCGGCGCGCGCCCGTCTGATGACACACAAAACGATGAAATAGAAAAAAATACATATTGAGTGTAAATAGTTGTTAGGTTTTATGTTAGGCGGGGCCGCGCCGACGCCGCCGCGTCCCCGACGAAACGAAATAATAAATTCTAGACTAGCTCCAAAAATATTTCCAGAACTATAAATAACGTATTTTGTATTAAAAAATAAAATGTATGTTATTGTGTCGATTCGCCAAAACGATGTTGATGCAGATGTTCTTATGCATTTACTTAGGTCTGTATTGAAGTAATTATGTGACGGATGCCGGGCGCGCAGTAGCGTTCGCCCAGTGGCGCGGCCTGCGGCGTGCGCGTGCGCAGCGTGCGCCCCGGGGCCCGGCTCGGGCTGTCTGCAGCCAGTTGCGTCACCGACTGCCTACACTACTGCGTACCGGCATCGATAACGATTTGAAACTGTATTATATTCTAATATTATTAATATTAGTTAAAACAGAAAACTAAAAAAAAATAGCAGTGAATGTATTTTTATTTAGTTTTTCATCGATTTTTTTTAACTGTACTACTTCGTAAGTACATTGTTTTTGTATTGAGTTGTGATGTGTGTGGTGTTACCACGTGCTGTGCAAAATTTCATGTACTTATTTATTGTAAATAATATTCGAGAGTCTCGTTACGCTGTAGGACATCGCGTGGTGCCGCGGCCCGCTCGCCCGCGCCCGCAGGCCGTACACGCGCAGTGCCAGCACTGGTACAGTGTCAGCTGCGGTTTTTGCAAGCCTCACACTACAATCTGTATAACTATTTAACATGTTTCCCACTCTTGTGGTTCTCTCTAACATAAAATATTTATGATGGACTGTTAAAATACTCATGACACGTACACAGAGTAATGTGTCCACTTTGATGACGGATCGACTTCTTTTTTCTCGACTGCGGGGTAATGTGTTATTACTTTTAATGTTAAATTCACCGTCGCAAAGCGGCCGGACCTCGAACTGTTAGAACCCGTTTCTCCGGCGATCATAGTACAGATATCGTCTTATAACCAGTAGGGTTGTATTGCACGTAGAGCGTGCTATGCACCTTGTATCGCCGGACGTCGCGGACAGTGCGCTGGCAGCGCGACGCAGGCGCCAGGCGTGCCCGGTGTCGGGCCGCGAGCGGGCAGGCCCGCTCCTATCCTACACTACCCACGGTTACTTGTTAACTTAGCTGTTACATCTTACTACGCGAACCACGAAACGTTTACCATCATGTTACAGCGTTTGCAAGTAAAATAATTACCAATTCTGTAAACAAAATTCAGACCCCAAACCTTACACTAAGTAGTAAAAGCTATTGTTGGACTAGATCTGTAGGTCATGCATCTTTGTCACTCAATACTGCCATGACGGATATACAGGGACTCGGTATCAGAGCGCTGGTTCGCGCGGACCGCACACTGAGTCTCGCATGCCGTGCAGCAGCCTTCGCATCAATCGAACAACACCGCGGAAAGCGAAGGTAGGTACGCTGAATGTTCGACTGCTACAAAAGGCAATAGTAAGTGAATATGAGCGTGAGTACGACTTTCCTCACGTGCATATTTCAGAGAAGCTCAATTTTGGGTTCCATCTAGTTTTGACTCTCTGCCTCGCGGCGAGTCCTGAAATATGCAGGTGACAAACAGCCGTAAATATTCTACGTTTTCACAAAGTCGGAACAAACACGTTAAACGTAGTGCCTGCCGCGTCCGGCTCAGTGTGCGGCGCGTTACCAGCACTCTCTATCTGTAAAACATAGTTGTATTTCGAATGGGGTCTAAACTTTGTATGGTACAGTGTTGTTCAGTAAACTAATGTATGTATCGTGCAGGCGGCGCGCGCACGCAGCATGCGCGTCGTGCTCGCGCCGCCGCGCGCTGCCCTCTCTAATAGAGATGTACTTTTTGTAACACTCCGTGACTTTTATTTCCAAGGCCCCACATTCCATTACTCCCCGATTCCCAATCTTACCTTCCATATCTCAATAGAATCAAATGTTAAAATGTTTACCTACAGCTGTGAGCAGTTGTAGATATGGTTTGAAATAATTTGAAGTTCGCCACACTACACAAACTTCTGAACAGTATTCAGTATAATGTTAGTTAATGATTTACCCCACCCATGTAATGCGATACGTAGGGACTTACCGTTTGAAAAACACTGGCAAAGTGCTGACACGACATGTTCAGTTCACACCCGTGTACATAAAGTACCGAGTTATCTACTTGTTTAACAGGATATTATTATGTGAGCTTATATACAACTAGCTGACCCGACAGACGTTATCCTGTCGTTAAATATGAATATTGCATTCGCATTACCTATTATTTTTCATATATGTTACGGGTGACTTTCTTGACTTTTTTTCTTCTGACAATAACAAACAACAAAAAAAAAGAAATGGCAAAATTGGTCCGTTCACGTGCCAAGGTGGTGCCGTCACCAAGAGAAATAGATATTTTCAGTATCAGGATCGCGGGTATACCTATTTACTTTTTACTGTGAAAATAAAGTAGATTTTATTATGATGAGGCATCACCACCAGTCCATCACGTAGCGTCCAATAAAGTCGATATATCGCTAGTTTCTAAAAACAATGTATGACAGCCATTAAAATGTATGCATCAGAATGGCGGGTGTATGACTGCAAATAATGGTCATGCTATATGCGTGAGAGAAATATACCGAATGTACGTAAAATTTGAAGCAATGTATGTACTATTTTAAAACCACAGTTATTAGAAAAAGTATGTGAGCCGCCGACCTGATGTCAAAATGGCGGGCATTTACTACACTCGCGAGCAATAAACTGGAATCACTTCATCGTCCGCTGCTCGAAACAAATTTTTACAACTTCTATGCAATGACCTATGGATTGTGGCATATCATTTGAAAGGCAATTTTTTAGCTTTCAACTGTTTATATGTCTGTGGCTTTCAATGTCATAACCAAAGATTATTCACCCTAAATCATGGAACGTTAAAACAAAAACATCAATGTTTACAACAAAACATCATATTGTTTGGTAGTCCTGGAACCCTATAAAAAGGGGGCGTTTATGAAAATTGATCATCAGTCCAATATTTCACGTCACTGGGAATACTGCTGAAGCTAAAAGAAAATGGAAACCAGACCTGTAGAAGCCGATCAAGTCATTCTAATCCAGCAAGGATTGTCTCAGCGTACAATCGCTCGACAGCTTCATTTGAGCCAGTCTTGTGTCTCGAAGGCATACAAGAGGTTCAGGGAGACCGGAAACTTAGTCCGGAGACCAGGATCTGGACGACAAATCAAATCAAAAAGTCATTTATTCAAACTAGGCTGAGAGTCAGCTCTTTTTGAACGTCAAAATTCCATAAGACAGTCCCCCCAAAACGCCCGCCCTTCACCACTTCCTAGTGCTTTAGCTGGGAAGAAGAAGTGGCGCAACAAACTCCCCAGCAGCACAGCTGTCTGTTAAGTTAGAAGAACTTGATTCTATACAATAGTGGGTAATTAACATTACGAAACACAAAAACATTAAATTTGCCATATCTCAGCTAGCACAGGCTTATATACCAACAAAACTTTGAAAACCTAGTACAAGCAAATAAAATAAACCAACACATGAACTAATATAATTATATAACCTGTCAGTAGTCAAGCTAATACTGGTGAAAGAACATGAACAACAAGTGTATATTTTGCCTAATATATAAGATGTTGGCCGAGATGAATTGCGATGCGACCGTGAGAATCCCAATATCCTTAAAAAAATCTCTCAGAGAAACTCTAGCACCTAGTTGGTAAATGGCTCGAACAGCTCGTTTTTGAAGAACCAAAATATTTTGAATGTCAAATGCTTTGCCCCACAGCAGAATGCCGTAGGACATAACGCTATGAAAATAACTAAAATAAACTAAACGAGCTGCGACAGCGATGCACTTCGGTGAGAGATGACCGTTTTATTGTCACTTCTCTCCGAAATCGACAACTGACTGGCGTGGACGTCCAGCAGCAGCTCAGAAAGTTCGAGTGAGGGCTTTCAGTGAGTGGACAGTGAGGCAAAGACTCAAAGAAGCGTACTTGACCTCGAAAAGGCCAGCCACGGGACCTAAATTGTCTCCAGCCCACCGATAAGCCAGGCTTCAGTTTGCTCGCGATCACTTAGATTGGGATATCGAGCAATGGAGGCGAGTCCTTTTCTCGGACGAATCCAGGATGTGCCTGCAAGTGGCATACGGGGGTGGGTCCTGTATGACGTGGGCGGGGATATCTATTGAAGCAAAAAAGCAGTTGATATTCGTACCTAGTGGAGGTCGGGGAGAACCGCCGAAAGATACATCAACGACATTCTGCTAGGGCATGTGCTCCCCTACGCCGGGTTTATTAGCGAAGATTTCTTGCTAATGCACAATAATGCCCGCTGCCACACTGGTGCAGTGACTATTAGACAGTACCATGTAGAAGTTTATTGCTCGCGAGTATAGATCTGAACAAAAGTCGTTTGTTTTAAAAATTAATGTTTTTTGTTTTACGTTCCATGACTTAGGGTGAATAATCTTTGATTATGACATTGAAAGAGGTTGAAAGCTAACAAAATTGCCTTTCAAATGACATGCCACAATCCATAGTACATTGCATAGAAGTTGTAAAATTTGTTTCGAGCAGCGGACGATGAAGTGATTCCAGTTTATTGCTCGCAAGTATAGATGAGGTCGGTGCGGAGTTTCCTATCTGTCTACTCTGAGAAGAAAAGCCGAAACAAACACGGAGGTCACAGTCTCTATTAAAGTCGGAACAATACCTACCAAACAAGGGACATCTTGGTAGGCCCCTTAAAGTACTCAACTGCCAGATTATCTTAAAAACTAACAGAGAGAGAAGAAAAACAAAAAACAACTTGACCCCACATAGTCCTTGGGCACGCCATGATTGCGGCGGTAAGTCCCTCTTTGAGGAGTGGCTTGAGAGGCGGCATGGCGTCCTCACCTTCCGCCTGACACAGGTCGTCACCGGACAGTTGTTTCGGGAGGTTCCTGTTTCGAATAAGGCGGGAGGAAACGCCCGGGTGTTTTCATTGCGAAGATCGCTATGAGGACACTGTGGAGCATACGGTGGTGGTCTGCCCGGCTTGGGCGGAGCACCACCGTGTCCTCGTGGAGGTGATCGGCGGCGGCGATCTCTCGCGTCCGGCCCTGGTCCAGGCCATGGTACGGAGCGAGAGTGCATGGTTAGCCGTCACCTCCTTCAGCGAAGCAGTGATGCTCGCAAAGAGGGAGGCGGCGCACTTGAGGGAGAGGCAGTACATGCGCCCTCACGGGCGCAGCCTTCACAGGAGACGCCCTGGGCGTCGGGAATCCCAGGCTGATTCCCGGCCACCGTAGGCACGGGCTTGCGGACGGCGAGTAATGGGTAGCTCGCTGTCCGGTAAGGACCAAGCCCGGGTCGACGGCGCGTTGTGTTCCACGCGAGCCTCAAAGAGATGTCAGCACCAGCTGATGAGGCCCGCAAGGGCCGATGCCTGCCAGGGGTGCGGGTTGTTCGAAAGAGATACCGCGGCCCCTGGCACACAGGCAACTGAGGGAACACGGGTGGGTTTTAGTCAGTAAAAGTCTGACACGCCCTGCTGCTCCACCCAGAGCGGGAGCAATTCTTGTATATACATTAGGGTGCTTCTTATATGGGCATTTTTTTTATTTTTTTTATTATGATGCGTGTCAACCTTTTATTCTGTTCTAAGGCGCAAAAAACTAATACGTAATTTTTGTTTTATTTTTAAAGTAATATTTAGGGGTCGCTACCAGCGAATGAAAAATAAAAAAAAAGTATTTTTGAAAGTTCTTTAATTAAGTTCTAAAAAAGACAAGCATACACAAATTATGTAACTCTTAGGATACATTTATTTTTAACTTATGCTAATAAAGTAGATTTCTTTGTATCAGGGTACTTTTGCCTGAAATTGTATACAACCAAAAGAAGGAATTATTTTTGTTCTTCGTCTGTGGTAATAAGTTTATTAAATTCTTCAATCAATGCTACACCGCGTTCCGCAATGGTTCTCATAGAACGTACAATTTCTCTGGAAGCTTTGTAGTCTTCATCTTCTTCCCAAAGACTAGGATCTTTTTGCAGAAATGCAGACGGAATTCCCAGGATTCTAAAAAATCTTAAGGTGTTGCTGGTCACGAAATCCTCAATATTTTTTTCTTCGATGTGACTTAGATCCAAGGTAATTCGCTTTGGGCTATAGTCTGAACCTTCCTCATTCCGTGCAATCACCATTTTTTGTTTGCTTTCAAGAGAAACTTCGTCTTCAAAAAAAGCAAGCGAAACAAGTTCTTCGGACAGATACCACAAATGCCCCAAGAACTTAGTTATAGCTTTTTTGGACATAGCTTTGTTTATATTTTCACATTTCTTAAGATTTTTTAACAGCCACAAGTCATTCGTTGGTGCTGAAGTCGTCATGGGAGCTTGGAACCAGCATCTTACATAAATCGTAGCGACGAAAACGCAAAGTAATGGGTCTAAGTTCTTTTTTGTCAGTTTAAACTGGTCACTGAACAAAAAAAGTTTAAGGCAATAGATTGCTTTTGCCATCCATCGTGCGCGATGAAGACCTGCTGGAGCTCTGAATGATATCTCTTTATTAGGCACACCTCCCAAAAATATTATTGTAAGTGTCAACAGTTCCTTGTAATCGTCACGTGGTTGATAATCATTTAGCTGCTTTTCAGCAAATGAAATTGCGCTGCCTGCTATATTTTCCACGTATCTTAAGGCGTCAGGGTCTGAAGAAACTATACTGAACTTATTCTGGTCAATTTTAGGCCAAGCAGATCTAAATCTACGAGAGTCCTTGTACGGAATAATGTGACAACAAGTTGCATTAGTATGTTTTATCATGTATAAATGATGAATATAACTGTTTTATGTTCATTGAGCTCAAGTTATTATTATCATAATTTTTTCAAACTTCGACACGAGGTAGCGACCCTTAAAAACCTATCTAAGTAACAATTAAAAAATATAGGTTCGTTTTTTAGGTGATAGAAGCGAATGGCGGGCTGACGCAGTAATTTTTCAAAAGTCGAAAAATAAGAAGCACCCTAATATACATATATATATAAATATATATTTATGTAATCTGAATCTCGGAAACGGCTCCAACGATTTTCATGAAATTTTGTGTGCAGGGGCGATAAATCGATCTAGCAAGGTTTAATTTTTAGAAAACGTCAAAAAAAAAATACCGAGCTAAGCTCGGTCATCCAGATATTAGTTTTAATAGTAATTACCAAAGTGATTAATAACTTATTCAATTAATTTATATTAAATTTTAAAGAGTAATTTGTTCAGATCTAGAATAGGTGCAGCCGCCATTTTGGCTGTTCATCAAGTTGGCGGCTTACATACTTTTTCTAATAAATGCGGTTTTAAATAGTACATTGTTTCAAATTTTACGTACATTCGGTACATTGCTCTCACGCATGTGGCATGACCATTTGTAGTCATACACCCGCCATTCTGATGCACACATTAAAATAGCTTAGTAAAGATCATTTTCACTAGTGTTGACTCCAATGAACTGTATTGAATGAAGTATGTACATAAAGGGTTGGTCATTGATACATCATAGGACGTAGATAGCAGCTATACTTGTAGACGGGCGTCACGCCGCCGTGCCAACGAACCACCTTACTCAGAGATGGCATTTACTTAATAAATCAATCGTTAGCTGTTGATTGGATTTGCTGTGTGCGGTAGTAAAGTCGTATTTATTTTGGAACTAGCTTCTGCCTGCGTGGATGTCAGAATTTATTCCACGGGTACGTGTTACTGGGACCAAAAGCGCTAGGAAGTGGTTTAGGGCCGGGGTGGTGCCGAGGGACTGTCTAGCTAGGGCGACTATTTTAGTCAACTTTCGATAATGCAAATAGCTTAGCAGTTCGACGAATGCTTTGCAAACCTATGTTCGATTCCCAACAATCGATATTTTACAAACATACACAGAAAAACAAAGTTTAGGTGTCTGCTGTCATCTTTGGTTACAATCAAAATAAATATCTATGTTTATGTGAGAAAACGAGAAATCCTGTGTGTTTACAATCAGAACTCCTTCACACCAGCGTTTGTCCATCGTAGGCGTTCGATGAACGTACGCGCAACGTTTCTGCTGGAGCATATGAGTAAGACGCTGCACTAGCGTAGCGGGTGCGCGACGGAAGTGCCGCGTTATTGCGGTTCAATTAACAGCACAGGAAATGCCGCGACAACGTGAGATTTTCGTTTCGGCACATTTTTATTTTTATATTATTTGAGTAATAGCTGTTCGTCAGGAATAATCGTAAGAAAGCATCAGTGTTGTGCGTGTGCCATTAGGTAGGCATTAGGTACCTACAAGAATCAGGGTGTGGGTCAGAATGACGGGTGTACTGTTGCAGAAATGAATACGTTGTATATGAAAGGAATGTACCAGCAATGTACCTACTGGAATGAACTTTTAATGAAACTCAATGTAGGTACCTCCATGAAACAAGAACAATTATAATATTAAAGTGACCCGCAGTCCTGACGGGTGAATACTGATAATGAATGTAGATATCTTATGGTTATTAAATATTTACCGGAGGAAAAACCTTCAACGTACCTCATAAAAATATAGTCAGAAAATATAATGCGACGATTAATTAACGAAAAAATCAGTAGAACAAATGTTGACGCCTACCATTTTTTCATAGCAATATGAGGATAGTTTTATTTACTGGTATTGAGAATTTAACGTGATTATGAGAGGATTAGCTACTTATTTTTTTTACACTCATGTGATTTAATAAACATAACAAAAATTGGGAAGAAAATAAATTATCATGCTCTCAGCGTTCATGAAAAGCAGTGAAAAATAAATTTACGAAAAAAGGTAAGTAATTAATTATTTAATTTTGTCCGAATAAAATACAATGCGCAATCATGATTTTAGGTAAGTATAGGTATCTAGGTAATTTATGTTCTTCTCAATTTATTTATATTTTTATTTTCTTCATTAGTATTCAATATCGATACCCAAGACGAGGATTAAGTATTGCCATCTAATTTAATTTGACCATGTATAATAAATTGTGGTGTCTTAACGACTGACACGCGAAGAAAGTCGTGGGCAGAAGCTAGTAAAATATTATTACGCATTACTTATAGTTTTAAAATTAAAAGGTAGGTGGTACACACTACACATGGCTACACATCAAACTGTACATTTCCAGGTGTGCGTTTCGATGGCATGGCCACGGCGCCATACTTTTGTAAAGGTTTGTAAGAGTTGGTTCCCAAAACCATTGTGTCAAAGTTATGGTAAAACACGTTATAGAGGTTTGAACGTGGCCGCGCCATGGAAACGCGCGGCCACAGAGATCTTTAAAACGAATCCTGAAATTGAGGTATAACAGATTGAATTTGTAAAAAATATAGAAAAATCCTAGGTTTATATTTAAGGAGCTGTAAGACTCTAACCCCATGGCCGCGCCATTGAAACGATGGAAAACACATAATCGCCGATATCTCGCTGAAAAAGCATCACAGAGGTCTGAAGTTTTTTGTAAAACCTATATTTGAATTTGTCCACACTACACGATATACAATGCGAGATCAGCGTATACTAGAGCTGATCTCGAATTGTATAGGATTTCCGTACAGTGCGAGATCAGCGTAAACTGGAAATGTATAGCTTGATGTGTAGCCGTTTGTACCTATTCAACTCACAAGCACCGGTGTCCCTATACAAACATGTGCGGGCGTGCACATAGCACGTTAGACATACCTTCAGCAGCCACGCTCCACCAGACCACCACTAACCAACGAACTTAGCCAGTAGCCTAAATGAGTAGCAACATTGCGACATGTCACGGTACCTCAGTTCAGTGTAAAGCGACGTCCTAAATCTACTTGTCAAAAATCTTTAATGAATTAATAAAAAATTTCATTCATTCATTCAAACCGTTACTGGGTGTGAACATTAGTTTTGTCACTGTTACCACATAAGGGGATGAGAGTTTGTATTGAAGTTTGTCATATTTGCTGATGGAAAAGACCAAACCCCAGCATAATGACGCTACCCTTCACTCGCCAGGCATCACACCGCCTGGCAATATGAAGCTGCTCATCACGAATGAACACTTCTGAAGTTCTGACTCGCCCGTCCAGTCAGCGGTTTGTTTTGGACGATGGACACCGTCACGCTAATGTGTGATTATTTTGATGATGTCTATGATTCAACGGGCCTTCGAGGGAAAGGTCTCATAGACCATTCTTTCGACCTTGTGCTCACAATGGCAGTTATTAAATAACAAGGTTCAAATAACAAGTTTCCTACTGAATCTGCGCGGTGATGTGTAACACACTAACAGTAGGATTGGCTTACATTTAGACAGTTAATCGATATTGCGTTATTTACGTTTTTGAACCGGTAGACAAACTTTTCGAAAATATGAGGCAGTGGATTAGCAATATTCTACACAATGATTCAGATTGTGATTGATAGTGGTGCGCAATTAGGGAATAGGCTTGTCATCTTTAATTAAAATGTAAATTGTATCTAAATTTTATATCTAAAGCGCGGTTTTCGTTTTTTTCTTTTTAATCTACTCGGTCGGAAGGTACAAAAATTAAGAGAATGCTTTCACCTACTCATTCGGCTAATCTTCTATTAATACAAAAGCTGGGTGGGTTGCGGTTGAGGATACAAAAATTTGTCCGTCAAAAATGTTCGTGTATTAAAGTCTGCTGCATGGCTGCATGCCACCTACGGTTATTATGTAGGGACAAAATAATCGTAGGTGGCATGCAGCAGACTTTCATATATTGTCATATGTTGTCACTCCTTTCTGATCAGGTTGGGGAACTTGTTCAGAAAGGAGCGAATATGAATACGTAAGGTTGCGCTACTGTCGGCTATCATCATGTACGCCACAACACGCGTTGTATGGAGTGGGTCTTCTGCAGTAATAGCTCCTGTGCGGAGGCGCGGGAGCCCGCCGGGATGCGCCGGCGCAGCAACGCCGCGTCAGTCGGCTGCGCGCTCTCACCCCGCGGAGGACGCTTGCTGGCATACAGATACATACGGTAAGTACAATACACATTTATTAGCCTTTTATTATTTAAAAAATAAATGGTGTTACTCAATAAGCTCTACCACAAAATAGATGGTGCTATCCTAAACGCATTTTCAGGAACAGGTCGATTTAAAAATGTGGAATCACGGGAAAATATGTCGGCATAAATTATTTCGCCTTTTTATGTTCAGTTGAAAAAGCTTAGTTTGCATTGCCACAAGTGCGGTGTGGCCTGGCTAGAAAATAATTACCTACGCCTGAATCATCCTCTGTTTCTGAAACCAAGTTTC
This sequence comes from Polymixis lichenea, assembly GCA_949091785.1. Taxonomy (NCBI): domain Eukaryota; kingdom Metazoa; phylum Arthropoda; class Insecta; order Lepidoptera; family Noctuidae; genus Polymixis; species Polymixis lichenea. Next base: position 1,862,357 of record OX420944.1, read on the forward strand.
ACTTTAGCCCGGTGCAGCCAGACTCCAGACACGATCCATTCGCTTTCGTACTCTACCTACTTTTTGCCAGCCACAAACTGGTTTAGGGTGTTTGAAATTACTACTTATTTGTTTTATTTTCCTAAATATTGCCCGCCCAGGCATTCACGGGCTAATGGGGGACACACTTGATTCTTTTCGGATTTTTTTGGGGAAACTACTTTCGTAACAATTTCTATCCTGAACCTATAGGGATAGGTATGGTGTGTTCTTCAAAAGGTGATTCGGTGACGTGAACATAAGGTCTGAGATGTGGTTCATCTTAAAGACAAAAACCAAGATCCTGCCAGCAGAAATATAATAAAAGATTCTAGGGATTCAAATATTAAAATCATTGAATTTCTATTAAAGGTAGATAACTAGGTACAACTTTCCTAAGTTATAGATATGTAATGTTATAAATGTAAAAGTTTGTATGTTTAGATGTTTGGATGTTTAGATGTTTGGATGTTTAGATGTTTGTTACTCAATCACGCAAAAACGGCTGAACGGATTTAGATGAAATTTGGCACACATCTTTTATCCCGGTAGACCGTTCCCGTGGGATAATTTCCAACCTCCGACGAAAACCCTAGTAGAAATATAATAACGTAGGGTTTAGTGGGGTTAGCTAAAGAAAGCTTATGTGAGTAGGTACTGTGCTAGCTAATGGGTGAAGACAGAGACTGCAACTCATGACTCCCTGCTCGCCCCTCCGAGCCTAGCCGTTAAGTTTTCGCCGAAACCTATTGTAGGTACCTACCTACCTAATATCGCAGTGAGCAAGCGTGCCGATCGTCCCTTCTCCGTACGAGGCGAGTCCTCTGCCCTGTGGTGGGTTAGTTTAGGCCGGTGTTATTATTTTTACAGTAATGTGCGCATAAAAGCGAGCTGCCAACGCCATACCAACCGCGTGCTGCTCCTAGACGGATATTATTGCCAGTCTCCGGAAGTTTGGACAGTAAAACAACTACTATTAGGATACAAATTCGACTACCTACCACGTAGGTACTCGGATAAACCACATGCGCTCGACGCATCCGATCACCCACCTAATGTTAACATACCACACTAGCGCCTGTTGACAAACAAAAACAAACCGGAAATATTTCGTAAGCGTGGAGGTATCAATATTAGTCGCTATTCGTCATTATTGTTGTTAGACGAAGGAATGCTATGCATAACATAACATTACCGTCGTGTACAATGCGTTGTCAAAGAGCTATTAGGTATTGACGCCATACCTCCCCAAGTACCGTTCTGTTGGTAGAGCTTAATTAATTTGTTTGGTGTAAAATCGAACTCGCGACCCGTCCGCACTGTCGTCATTCACCGATCGCATCACTGTGCCAACCGTGTCTTTCAGTGGTGCCAGGCTAGCACCGCCCGCTAGTCCGCGAGATTGAAGTCTTACTTTTTTTAGCAATTTGTAGCTCACTATCAGGTTGTTTGGTAATAAAACTATAAACGCTCATAACATAATTGTATGTTACCAAACTATAATCATTAAAATCATCAATCATCAGCCTCGTGCAGGAGTTTCTGTTTTATTTTTATTTTTTGTTTCCAACAACTAAACACACTCGTACAAAAATTATGAAAAACTTTATAATTTTTATACGATTTTGTGTTTAGCTTGCGAGTCACAATTAATACTTTTTCTTTCTTTCTTTCTTTTAATAAAACTCTGGCCCTCTTACTAATAAACACGGAATAAAGTTATTCTATGTTTATTAGTAAGAGGGTTTTTGTTCAAATTGACCAAAAAATTAATAAGATCAGTAGATGCCTACTAAGTATTTTATGACACATGGCATCTGAGGCCAATAATTCTGTTGTAGATAATACAGCTTTTAAAACATTTTGTGAGATTTGAAAGTCTTGAACAGAAAGTGCGGTTCAATTTGTCAAACTTAATCGAGGTTCGAATTAGACAATAACTTTAATGAAGAGGATAAACAAACAGATCTTCCAATTAAAATAATGTTTAAACATTAAATAAACCAGTAATAAGTGATACAAAAAGCGTTGTTTTTAAGTAGTTATCGCGAGGGTCACGTTATCAGCGGACACTGCTGCTGAGCTTCCGTCCATGCCTCGCGAAACTGACGCCAGCGCAGAATCGCGCTCTGACCCACTTACTGTTTTATTATTTGCAACGATTACCTATCAAACAAAGGATTACCTACGCTCGAATTCTATTTAGTTAGGGGCTTTTCAAATGAGAGGAAGCTTTTGTTCGAATGATCAGTAGGTACCTACATAGGGACATTGTAGTTGAGTTTTAAGTAAATTATGAACCTCGTTTGCCTCACGGTTATGTAACGTATTTTCACGAAGTCGAAGTACCTACAAAGTTTAGCTTACCATTCTAAGCTTGATGGGTAGGTTAATTGAACAAACCTAGGTCAAGAACTTGACTGAAATTCACCAAGTCCTAACCTAACGTACATCAAACTGGACATCGATTAAAATAGCCTATATAATTAAGTGCATACTAAAACACTGAAAAATCACTTCGACAGTTCTGTGTAAAGAAGTGTCGGAGCGGTCTAAAGATAGGTATCATAATTTTATAGGACAACAAGGAACTAATACGCCATTTCACAGCCATTATAACCTATATATAATATCTCTCGTGGCACATTAGCAGGAATACCTGTTATTTTCGATATTCAATTTTCAATATTCAGAGTCGCCATGTAAACTGTCCAAGCCAACTCCTACGAAACCATGAAATTGTAAGAAATTTACATATATGTAGCAGCGGTGAGGTGTACATTTTTCTAAGAGGGAAGCCGAAGCGAAGTCGTCTTTAACTTACTGATTTATCAATAAAGAATACTTACTATCATTTTAAAATTAATGTATAGGATGTAAAAAAATTAATACCATAAAATTGAACAGCTGAAAACCAAATAAAGTTGCACATTTGATTTGGTTTTCAGCTGGGCAATTTTATTGTAGTCCTCAATCTCGTTCTCGCTGACGCATTTTTCTGTATCTGTCTCTGACATAACCAGTTGTACAGCGGCTTGCTCTCGTCCATATCAAGCGGTGCCACGAGACCTAAAGTGACGTCAGTATTGGATCGCTGTTGTATGAATTTTTAGTTCCGATTATGACGTTTTGGGCCCGGGTTCATTTAGTACATTTTTGTTTTGTTGTAATACAAAGCTAAAAATAACCGTTTTTGTTGTTTGAATGTTATGGTGAATTAAATACCCGTAGTGTAACTATATTTTTCGACAGTAGTAGCCACTATTGACGTGTCATTTTTTAATAGGGATAGAGTTGCCGATGCGAATCTCCGAAGGGAAGCCGGTAGGAATCGTGTTACATAGTGTTTTCGCCACTGATATGTAGGTATTGTAGCGTCATAGCATGTTTCACTTTATTTCAATTGGAAGCTTTTGTCTTCTTTTCATTCGCTTCATCATTCACTACGAAGTTCTGTCGCGTGGCATGTTATTATGGCGAAGACGAATTACTCCAAATCTCCATTATTCTTGGTCAAACAATCGCCTTGGCAACGTAGGTATTCTTCGTGGTCCTCTGCTGGACGCAGCGCTCTGTCCTAAGTTGCATGAACACAATTGTGTTTAACTTTTTATAAGCTCCAATGCAATGTGAAGCTTTTAATTTTCCGTGCGAACAGACAGCAGGCATTATCGTAATTTCTATTTCATGGAACGAAAATAGTCAGTAACTTGTGTTTAGGAGTCTGCTGTTAGTTCGGTTATTTCCACGTATAGTCGTAAACCGCCGCCATCACACCGCCTCCTGCCCTGTCCCGAGCGAGTCGAGCGACACACTTTGCCGCAAGGTTGGAGGCTATCGCGACTGATAATGTGGGTTCAAAAATAATGATGACACCCCAATCTTAATTAAAAACGGTTATAAAAACACACGAATTGGGTCTTTATAGATTAAATGTTTTATTTATATTTAATATCCAACGACCAAATGGCCTAATTTTATCTGTTTAAAGAATGAATTTACTAAACGAAACTTATAAGTAGGTACCTATCAGTTTCATAAAATTGTTTTGTTCAACTGTGAGCTCATCGCTAATTCATTCGCTGAATTACATGACCAATAAAAATAATTTAAATACATAGACGCAGTACAAAGACAGTGTTTGTAAAGAGTGTAGAATATTCAAGTTGACTACCTACTCTCTGTGCCCTGTGCACAATGTGCACATCTGTGCGGCTGTTGTAGGTCCTCATCAATATCAGTAGGGACCATGAGTTGAAGTCAAAGCACACCATTCATGCTCATCCTGCCAGCTTCCGTCAATGAGACAATAACTATGGTAATAGACACGTGCCATATGGTCTGCTTTATGGCTTAACAACAGCCAGCTTGTATATGTCACTACTCACTCGTATGATTGTGAACACAGTTAGTTTATAACCTATCTCGTGAGATTGAAAACCGTCGATAAATTGTAAACTATACTGCTTACAATTTATCGTATTAATTTTCTTTACTTTATAATCTATCCATGTCAAATCGGCTTTTACCAACAGGGTTAACAATCTGTCCCATTTTACCACTCCTAAAACGGACCGTCCCTAATTGGTGATTGGTCGCTCTTGGTGATACCCGAATTGGTCGCAGTAACTAAGCCAGAGACAGGTTAGGTGTGACCAACCGCTGCAGTGCCCGGCGGGCGCTACTTCCAAGTTGGTCGCAGTTACCTGGCTATTTAGATAGTATTAGCGCAAGGCGCGTTCCGTCGCATGCAAGTTTGGTAGCAACGAGTTCACTATTTGTCCGTTTGCCATGGATAGAATAGAAACGATCGAAAAATAATAATTGTAAATGGTTTGTTGCAGTTCAGTTATAATCTCGCGAGATAGATTATAAACTACCGATGTTCACAATCATACATGGTCACATATGTACCTATTCATTGATGCATACCCTACATAAGTGGAAGCTTCGCGAAATGCCGATGACGACTTAACTATTTTGAATGAACCCGTGAGTGACTGGCCTACATTTTTGGCGTCTTCAAGGACGCCAAAAATCTAGGCCAATCAATCCCAGCTGATAGTAATCAAAGACTGGTCTTTGATTCATGGAACGACTAGACTAGGTAGGTCTCTAAGTATAGGATTTCTTCTAAAATACGTGAATTTCAAAATCAGTCAGTACGCAGGATTATTATTAGCTATCATTTCGGCTTAAACTCTTGAAAGTTGCAATTTGAATGTCACTCTGTTCAGATCTGTTCAGGTAAAACAATGCGCCATGTTGCATCCCTGAAGTTCGTTAGTTGCGCGTTCTGAAAGGCATGGCAACGTGTGACGTGCGACCGAATTTGGGTCAATGGAAACAAATAGGCGCAGAGATTCAGCCGACCTGGTGTACCCGTTCCAGAATACTCTCGCCATTTACCATGCGACAATGTCATAAATTATAATATGCATTGATTGCTTAGTGCCACTGATAAATGCTCTATGCAAGCCTCAGCATGTGGATGATAATTCTGCATTAGTATCAGTTCGTCCGTCGGTGATTTACTTGAGTCTTGGAAACTGACAGGCGATAATAATCTGAAAAATCCTGATTTAAAACGGAATTTATCATTTGTTTTTGTCGGTGTTCCCAATTTGTGTTTAAAATGTTTAAAAAAAACCTAAATGGGCAGCACTACTAACGTATAGTTAATTCAGATAGATACAAATGCGTCATAGTGTCAGGGTGCAGTGTGCAGGCGGGCCGCGGCTCAATTGAGGCAATTGTGCTGCAGGCAGGGTCACGACTACGCCAGTCAGAGTCCCGGGTGAGGCGTGACGTTATCCGTTGGTGCCATCTATCCAACGAGACGGCTGCAATTGTGCCCTACCTAATGAATTTGTTACCGACGACTTTAGTAGGCATCCCCTTCTAGGACGCTCATATCAGCCTATATCAGACTAGCGAGCTGGCTCAACAAAGTCGGGCAATTCGTTTTTCTTCAGCACATTAGATCGTAATCCAACAAACGATCTGTTTACGCATGAATGGATTGTGAGAGGGATTCATGAAAGTGTTATAATTATTTGTTTTATTTTTAATGTTTTAATCTTTATTTCATGTTTTATTTTTTGTAGGTATATATGTATGTATGTGTATAGATCTTGAATACTCTTATTGGTTCTTAACCGTGTCAATTAAAATATATAGATAAATCAGCTTTAATTTGTCAGCAGTCTTGATTTGCTCGGTAAGTGCAGGCCATCTGTGGCAACAGGCTCGCTCCCAATCACTTGGTACTTAAACGTAACAGCTGCGTTCCTCATCGGAAAACATAGGTGTGATGTTTCTGTTGTGTTGGTTTTTTAAAGACGACAAGCAATTTTTTCAAAATAATGTTCCCACTTTTCAAGTTGTGTTTTCGTTATGTTCGTCGTCCATATGCATGACGCGCGCGAGCTGTGGCGTGGAGTCGGCCGCGCAGATCAATAGAGCCCCGAGCAACTCCTCCCCAACCCTAGGGCTTTCGTAACAGGCCAGTGTTTACGTAACAACAATAAACCTACAAGGACCGCTCCCTGCTCCCATTTGGTGATCAACAGCTGTGGTCATGCGCAGTACAGAGGTACAGATACCAAATTTTAAGTTAACAGTAAAAACTTTATTATTTCGCCTGGGTACTGTGGGAAGTTGGCCCTAAAACTCAACTCACATTACATTATTTGTCGTCGTGAAATGGTGATGTTAAGAGACGAGTTCAAGTTTCGGTCTATTCTTTCCCTGCTGAGGAGCGGAATTGGCGCAGACCTCAAAGCTAGCAATCTTTGACAGTTCCCATTCTTTTGTTTTACTGAGCTGTAGCTTTGATCGACACGCCCTTAGATGGCTGTGTCGTTGCTGTACCTAAATACGAAACTTAAAAATGTTCAATCATTTTCCACACTAATTCTGGGGTTGGCTGGTTTTGTGCAAACGCTGCAGCGATCAAGTTCTAGCGTTAGGTATCCACATGAAGTTAATGTACAAACAATAAGTACCTAACTGCAATACAATACACAAGTAGGTAGGTAGTATCATGAAATTGCTTATCGAAGTGTTTCGTCGACAAAGGGGATAGGGTTACCGACGCGATTTTCTATAAAATGTGTGCCAATTTTTTATTGTTTCGTTAAAAAGTGCTTTGTGTTCTCTAATAGATTTCGAATGCTGTTTTATCTTACCGATCGTACGTCGAAAGTATTACCTAATCTCACTCAAACCACAAATTCTAGAAAAAAACCGGTTATTTTTTTGACTGCGTAAATTTTCAGAAAGTTCAGCTGTTCAGGTGGAGGCAGCCCTCGATACCTACAATACAAAGCAAAGCTAGCACAGGACAGTGCGACAGTATTGTGCGCTGAATTCTCAGAACTGGCTCATAAAAACTATGCGAGTTGAATTGTGCAGATGTGAGGATGAGGTCATCACAGGCGACCACCATGCGCCACGGTCCTGCTGGAGCGATCATTACCTAAAATTAAATATCTGTGCTATGTAGATAACATATCGTTGTTGATGGAATCTTATTTTTAAATTAGACCTAACAGAGTAAGGATTAAGAGGTTATCACTTGGAAAAAAAAAACAATATACTTACGCAAATTGTATTCGGAATATTTCTGGTTGAGATTAAGCGACACAACATGCAACATTATAATTTAATTAAGTATGTGTGGAAGGATGCTTGTATGATGCATCGATAAGCAATAAAAATGACTAACTGGGCATAGACCACCAGTGGACAGTGGAAGGGTGAAGACTAAGGTTTTGTAAACACAATTTTCCATTGCGTTTCTTTCTCGGATCACAACGACAACACTTGATTTGTATATTTTTCTCATTGGTACAAACGCGGGCTCTTTTCCTAATATGGATAACCAACTACCCAGCTTAGCTCGAATCCCACGATGACCGGGAATATGTTCCTTAGACTACTTACTTCAGTTCCTTATCGATATAATTATAAAAAGATAGAAACTCCTCCGCTTTATCTTCTACCACAGCTGTACAAACTGTCACGTCTGCAACGAGTCAATCACGTTCATATCATCCCTAATATGGTTCATTCAACGTGGGGAATGGCATCATACATTTCCTAGCGATAAGGCCGGGTCGCCGTGTGCAGCACAGCTTCCGAGTGGCGCACGCGCCCGCTGGCCGCGCTCCGGGGTGCGTTGCCCTCGGGCCTCGCCCCTCGACACCGATGCCATTGACACCGTGAACTCTACCAACCTGCAATCACTTCTACATCAAGCCCATGATTAGCTAGCAAGTTTGCTGTCAATAATATCATAATGTGACATTCATTCCGAATGTTAGAAATTTAGGTCCCAACATCATCTTAGATAAAGAGGCGTTTGAAACCGTAGACTTGGCAGTATTTCTGGTTCATAACAATAGATGCCAAATTTCAGTGGGGATCACACATAAGAAGTCTAACGGGGAGGCCCAGTTCAGCCGCCTTACGCCGTCAAAAAAGTACGACCATACACTGACGTTGATACAGCTCGGTTTAGTCTACTTTCGTTATTTTCACAGCGTCCTACGGTATTCTGCTGTGGGGTAAAGCCGCTGATATATACAAAATATTTTTGTCCTTCAAAAACGTGTTGTTCGTGCAATTGATCAGCTAGGTGCCAGAGTTTAATTGAGGGACTTTTTAAAGATATTGGTAGTCTCACGGTGGCATCAGAATTCATCTTCACCAACATCTTATATATTAGGCAAAATATACACTTGTATACTGAAAACAGTAATATTCACACCGTTAACACTAGAAATAAGGACAAACTACGTGCTCCCTTTCACCGGCTTCATAGGGTTCATAACTCATTTGTTGGGCTTGGTGTAACCTTTTTAACAAGCTTCCCTCTTCTTTGCTAGATTTACCTTTTGATGCGTTTAAAGCTCAAGTAAAATCCATCCATTGTTTAAAGGCTTACTATTCCATCAACGACTATTTAAATGACAAGAATATTTGGTCGCTGTGATTAACACAAGACAATGTTTATGTTCTTTCTCCAGAATTAGCGTGCCTAGTGACAGGTTATATGGGTTCATATAATTATTTATATTATTTTTTTTTATTGACCGTGTAAGTCATTTTTAATTTTTTTTATTATAATCTATTATTTCATTAGTTATTGATGACATGATCTACTCACAACAATATTTTTTTATGATGAGTTGTATTGCATTATATGGTTAGCTAGTGACCTCGACAATTGATCATTCTATTCTTGCCTGAGCACCCGGCAGCAAGTTCGTCATGCTCCCGTAGATGTCACTGCTTGCGGTAGCGTCGGGGGTCGGGTTACCTCCTTCCCTCAAATATGGCGAGGGGTGTAATGGCTAATCTGCGTTATGCTCGTGAACGGGTACTGCTTGTGGTGACTGGTCGTCTTGCTGACCGTGTTTTTGTTATTGTTACTAATAATTACCTACCTGTGTATTTATTTTACGTTGATGGTCCTAGGTTATCATTTGTCTCGAGTTGTAACTCGGGTCGTAACAGCTATGTGAACATAATCCAGCATTGCATATGTAAGCTATCACGCCCTTTATACCAGGAGGCATTTATTTTGGTATAAAGGTTACCTTTTTTTAAATTACTTGTATTTGAGTTAAGTTTTCATTTTATTATTGGTATATTGGCATGGCTACCTGACATTATGACAAATTATTTAAATAATGTTCTTTGTCTCGTAATGTTAATTAGTTTGCTTACCTGTGTATAGAATCGAGTTTATGTAACTAAATAGTCAGCTCTGCTGCTGGGGAGATTGTTGCACCACTTCTTCTTCCCGGCTAAAGCACTAGTAAGTGGTGAAGGGCGGGCGTTTTGGGGCTGTCTTATGTAATTTTGACGTTTGAAAAGTGCTGAATCTCATCCTAATTTGAATTAATGTCTTTTGATTTTGATTTTCATAACCTCTCGAATCACGAAGCTCGCTTTTAAAGCCATGTTGTCTGAAATTCAGCAGTCGGAAGATAATTAAGTTAAAATCAAGCCCCAAGGTAAAATACTTCTTAGGTATACTTAAATGAACAATCATAACTATTGGCCCGTAAGTTTTATGATAAAAAAAAAACAAATTAATTGAGTTCAAAATAACGTACGGTATAGCTTTGCTTTCAAAGGATACCTTCCTCCGAAACCTTAGTCATAATCATTGATATAAATTAAGCGTTTATGACGAACACGATTCATTCAAACGGACAGTTCCTCGCAAAGTAGGAATTAATTAAACTAAACAAATACTGGGAACTCCTCATTTAATTTAACATAAATCAGCTTCTTTCAGAGAAACTCGTGGGACATGAATAATTCATCGTTGGTGGGTCACTTGTATTACTTACCGATTTATTCAACGTGGGCCTAAAATAGTCCAGTGCACCGGACTTCGGCAGTAAAATCGATTCGCGCGTAAATAGCACGCCGATGAACGATACGAACTCTCAGCCACGTGCACACGGCAAACATATTCCGTTCAAACTTAAAACTGAAACTTACTTGACAGGGCTTGACATTTGGCCCCATAAGTCATAACTCTTAGCAGTGGAACTTATTGTTGGTTGGGTACCGAGTCCTATACGATTTAAGCAGGAACTTTGGTCTATTTGTAAAATGTAACAGAGAGGTCATCACTGTTCTCTTATTAGAGTATTTTACAGCGTCCCATAAAATGTGAACGACACAACATTATCGCTCGGGCCGCCGGCGTGGGTTCATCACATCCGTGTAGATAATCTTTTTGTACACACAGCACTAGTCTGGGTGTACGTTGACTCACTACCAGATATTTTTCTGTAATCCTTTATAACCCTGTTCCCTTGGGTGTATCCAAGACTTGGTTGAACTCCTCTCGACTGTAGAAGTAACTAAGCATTATGTATTTGTTCCAGGTAGACAAGCTACACAATGAGGGGTCTCTTAGTGCTGGCCCTTGTGGTCGCAGTCTTATGCACAGTCGACGCAGAGGTGAGTTGTTATAAACGCCCTCCCGCTCCACCCAGAGCGGGAGAAGTTATTTGATGATTTCCCGCCCAAAAAAAAATCATATTAGTGACATAATCGGAACTGTTTCTACTGGAATTTCCTGATGCATTATCTACTTCAGGCAATATTTGTCTCGTTCAACCAACAGTTGGCAAGAAAACTATCTCATTCGATATCCTGGGTCATCAATGTCTCCGGCCAGCCGCGTCGCACACAATGCTACGTAAAGCTGAGAAATCTAGATAGCATGAGGCTTTTAAGAAACGTATGATTAAAGTATCGATAGAGCCTGTATAACCTGTCTTATTGTGTTCTTAGCGTCACCGGCGGCGGCACCGGCGGCTGCGGACGACGACGACGGAGCGGCCCGGAATACAGGACGCGGGACCACCCGTGCGCGAGGACTCGGAAGCGGAGCACTTGGAGCTCGGCATGGCGGAGAGACTCGATGAGAGGCGCTTCCAGGTAGCACTCATCATCCTCCTGCACTTATCCCAACTAACTTTGAATCGGCGCAATGTGTTTTCTTTCTCCTCTCCATCTCTATTAGCCGTCGCGTCATGTCAATCATCATCATGATCACTTCAGCTGAAAGACGTCCACTTCTGGACATAGGCCTGCCCCAAGCACCACAACTTCAGCCGATTCTGAGCTTCCCGCATCCGTATTCCTGCCGGCCTTCACAACTTGTGAAGGCCGTAGGAATCCGAATGCGCTTCATCGTTTCTTTCAAAATCCACTACTCTTATAATCACGTTTATACTCAAAAAAATCCTGCCGACATGTTCCGTATCACACACTGATGAAGTTAGTAAAGTATTATCGCGACAAGTCATCAGAATATCCGTCTTGCTTGTAAAAACTTATGCCTGTAAATAGAGGTAGGATTTGAGACGTGGTGATGTTACAGGATGCTGAGCGGTCGCGCGTCAACGAGATCATGAACGAGGCATCGCACGAGGTCGGCGGCGAAAACGAAGTCAACATCCTCGACGGTAATACTCGATTTATCTTAACACAATGCAGTTACTACTTAGTTACTAAAGAAGGAGTGAGGAATTTTGTACCGACGAAACGACACGACGGTCCTGCAGCTTATGGAGAAGCATAAGCAGAAGACTTACAAGAACGCGTTCAGGATTTTTATGGGGTTGCCGCGCTTTTGTAGCGATCAGGTATGTTTTGCAAAGGCTCAAGTGGACGGCTTTCAAGCGATACATCGCAAAAGAATAGCGTCACCGATGCGCTGTATACGGGACAGCCCCGGCAGCTTCCTGCAGCTTATTGCAGGGAGAATGGACTCAGACTGCTCCCTCATGGAGCATTGGACGAAACTACATGTACGAGTAGTGCGGTCCTGATCCAATGTTTCCATAGTTATGTGTATGTATTCTTGTTTTTATTATATTATAAAACATACATGTACCTATGGATGATTATGATAGCTACTAACAATATTGTTGTAATTTAGGTGAAATAAATAAATTGAATTGAATTGAAAAACGATGAGGACGTTCTCCTGTTCAAGCGTACCTATACCGCGTAATTGTCCCGTTTGCCTCGCGTTTGCAAGCATGACTAATACTCAGCTAGAGTCCTGGGTTTCTCGATTCCCGGAACAGGCAGTGTTTCTGAGTTTTTCATGATGAATTTCCCAATAATAGTCCCAAGTTAGTGGTATCATCATATCAGCCGAGAGACGTCCACTGCTGGACATAAGCCTCCCTCACAAGGGGGGAATTTGCCATAATCGCTACGCTTAGCAGGCGGGTTGGCGATCGCAGTATGGTGGTCAAATGAATAGAAAACGCTGCTACCCATTCTCTAGTAAGTCACCGGACTTAGTAGAAGTAGTTTCTTCCTTGAAAATTAAATTCGTTGATACTGCGCCTGATTCGTACTGCAAGGTCAACACGACTGTGCAGGCAACAGTCGGGGAGTAAAAAAAAATGTATTTTATATTTCTTTCTACATGAAGTAAATACTGTCTTTTTTGGAAGATTTACTTGCAAATAGAACGCTAACAAACTCATGTGCCCCTTTTTATAATACAACTAAACGATTATTATTATAACTTGGTCTATCTGCTGGTGCTGCTCGTAGATCCTTGCCTGAGGGTACACTGCAGCGCCGGCCGCGTGTGCGAGATCGACGAGCACGGCGACGCCGTCTGCAACTGCATCAAGGAGTGCCCCTACGAGACCGACTCCCGTCGCATGGTGAGCTTGACCTGCTTCTTAAATAACTGGGCGTGTTAGTCCAAGAAAAAAACTGAAGTGTACAGCATAGGAAATAACGAATTATGCTAAATTAATTGAAAACGAATGAAGCGTTCATCTACTATAATATTATGGTATACTGTTGAACTAACTAACAATTTTATATCCAATAATTGCATGCCATCACTAAATGGCGGAAAGTGTGCTTGTACTGAATTGTAAATGTAGCATAGGTTTCTGGTACCAATCACATTTTATGCAAAAAACGATTTTGTTTTTTTTTATTATTAATTAAGATTAAGGTTAATTAACTGCAAATGTCATGAAGCTCTGCTCAATTAGGTATAAAAAAGTCTGACGCATTGTAGTTATTTTAGGTAGGTACCTATGTCTATAGTTTATTATTGTTCACTACGTGCCATCTGCAATGCTGGTTATTAATTAGATCATCGTCAGATTGTGACCATTAATATAAATTGGTGATATCATAGCTATCCTAAGTACTGATAAATTGATAAAATCCAACACGGATGGTATCCGATGTTATGTGTTTATCATTTTGCAGTAAAAACCGCAAACGTGATGGATTTTGCCGGTCATGTTGTCTCTAGCTTATGATGCGGTAGAGAGCATTATGGTAAGGCTACGTAATGGTGACGCGTGCGATTGTCCCGCAGGTGTGCACCAACCACAACGAGACCTGGTCGTCAGACTGCGAGGTGTACCAGCAGCGCTGCCTGTGCCTGGACGGCTCCGAACAGTGCCGCGGCCCGCAGTACCACCACGTGCAGATTGAGTACTACGGCACGTGCCGCGAGATGCCGGTCAGTGCTACCCACGATTTCATTCCTGGATTCTACTGAGATCCGGTGTTATTGTAGAACTTTGTACAAAATACAGCATTTACAAACGATCCAAAAGCGGTTCAATCTAAGTATTTTACAATATATTTATTTTTACAATGACACACTTATAAATTGCCTAGGTTAAAACTTAGGATTGCATGACCCAGTTTCAGCGCAGCAAGTATTAATACATCTAACTTACGGTTAGGTTAACTACCTACTTAAAGTTGACGTTGGCCGCTTGACGACAAAGTTCTCGTTCCTAAAAGAAAACGCAATAAAGGGTTACATGTTAAAAAACCAGGAATGCAGCGACAATGAGATGTTGGACTTCCCGCGGCGCATGCGCGACTGGCTGTTCAACATCATGCGCGACCTGGCGGAGCGCAGCGAGCTGACGCCGCACTACCTGAAGATGGAGCGCGAGGCTGAGACCAACCTCACGCGCCGCTGGACCAACGCCGCCATCTGGAAGTGGTGCGACCTGGACGCCCACGATAATGACAGGTACGAACTCTGACGATCTCTCGAGCACGCCCGAAACTTGCACGCTCACCACAATGACAGGTTCAAACACTTCCTAATCTTACGGAGCATGCTCGAAGTTGTATGATGGTCTACATTCGCTAAAACGCACAGGGAATGAAGCCGCCATCACTATGTACACTCCATTTATTCTAATACTAACTTTTGCCAGCGGCTTCGCCCTCGTGGAGGTCGAAAACTATCCCACGGGGACGTAGTACCGGGATCAAAAGTATCCTATGTGTTATTCCAGGCTACAAACTACCTGTGTACCAAATTTCATTCAAATCCGTTCCGCCGTTTTTGCGTGAAAGAGTAACAAACATTCATCCATCCATACTCACAAACTTTCACATTTATAATATTAGCAGGATTATATAGGGGTCAAATTTGTTTGTATGTATGTAGGGGGTAATCTAGGCTACTTAACATCACGCTACGACCTTAAGGATCCCAGGAAGTCGAGGTTCACATGGACGTAATAAAATCGCAGCGGGACTTTCCGCGCACTGGTTTATCAATTCTCGATCTTGAGAACCGCGCATTGAGAATTCAACAGAGAATGCATCTCAGTACGGCGAAAATGAAACAGTGGGTTTTACTGTTCGAATTTGAACTCTCGGCGCTAAGCAGTGCGTTGCAGATCCAGTGCGCGAAATAATCTCGCCTCGATTTTCTTGCGTCCGAGAGAACATGGACTAAAAACATCAGACAAAACGCTAAGAGAAAATGAAGAAGGTAGTATTGCGAGCGGGCGATAAAACAAGAAATTTCACGCTGTCCAAGTCCCGGACCCGGACAGATGCAGGTATCGTAGAATGCTGAGGGTAAGTGGATAGCGGCGAAACGTGAGATGCTACGATGTGATGCCACAACTATCGGGTAATGGCACTTAGTAGCTGATATGATAAATGATATCGGAACAAAATGAGCCAGTTAGCTATGTTATGAAGCTCAGCAGGGACCGGATTCTACTAATTTACAAACGTCTCAGTGGAATCTCTGTTGTATCGGAGTCTCTTGCCCGTTCTTCTCCATAGAGATCTACGTTTTGGAATGGGCAACTAGTTTCAACTTTCCAACTGATCGGCTTTTTGACATTTAAAAAGTGCCTGTAAATGGTTTAATTGAAATAAATGCTTTGAGTTTGTGTTTTTGACACCTTTTTGGTCAAGCACTAATGTTTATATACAAAACCCGTTATGTGGATCGGCAATTCGACATATTATAATATCACCTTTTTCCTTAAGCGTAATCTTATACTTACTATTATTAATCTTATCTTATCT
Organism: Polymixis lichenea; assembly: GCA_949091785.1. Lineage (NCBI taxonomy): Eukaryota > Metazoa > Arthropoda > Insecta > Lepidoptera > Noctuidae > Polymixis > Polymixis lichenea. The sequence continues at coordinate 1,878,260 of OX420944.1, forward strand.
TTTAATAGTTGACCGTAATCACATAGCTGAGTAACTAATAAGTCGGTATGATGTAGGTTCGTGTCCCGCCACGAGCTGTTCCCGATCCGCGCGCCGCTGATGGCGCTGGAGCACTGCATCGCGCCGTTCCTGGACCGCTGCGACGAGGACGACGACCACCGCATCACGCTGGCCGAGTGGGGCAAGTGCCTGCAGCTCGACGAGGTAACGCTCACCACTGACACTCTCTGCACTCACTGCTGACGGTCGCAGTCCACTGCTGGACATGGAATCATGTCCAAATACAAAATTGGCACGAATTAAAATAATTCGATTCTTTTTAGGGTTCCGTAACTTAAAAGGAAAAACGGAACCCATATATGATCACTTCTTAGTCCGCCTGTCTGTCTGGCAGTCTGTCCTGACCCTTTTTCTCAGGAACGCGTGGAGGTATCAAATACGTAGGTCGGTCTACGGTCCCTTGAGATAAAGAGAAATCAAACTTCTAAGGCAGCGTAATAAAAACAATCATTTACGCATCTTTTGATACTCGCAAATAAATCAAAACCCTGAAAGGCAAGAAGCAAGGTCTCACAGCACAAGTAAGGGAAAACAGTAACGAAATAGGTAGGATACCACATTAAAAAAATGGGATTTAAAACTTAGGTATACCTACATTTGCTGTTAGAGAATTGATCTTGACGGAGGTACGTCACGGGGACGAATGTATGTCGTATACCTTTATCGATATACATCGATAAAGGTATATCTAGATGTTTTTCACTACAACGTTAAGTTAGTTTTTTGGCATAAATGCGTCCCAGCTGGTATGACACACACAAAGCTGTTTTTTTTAATTATAAAATCTCCGGTGAGATGTAACTGAAAACCCATCCTTCAGTGTCAGTGGGGTACCTAGTATACCTACCAGTCCTGGTTTGTAAGCGACCGCTTATTGTATTGTGTGAACTTGTTTCAGTACGAGCTGGAAGACCGCTGTGATGAATTCACGGAGGAGGAACCGCCGGCGCCTGCCGGACTCTAGTGCCCATCAGCCCCCAGCACGACCAGCTCGACCAGCTCGAGACACTGCCAGTGACGGCGCCCACAGGCGTGCTGCAAGAGATTCATACTATAACATAGTTCAGTGTTAAACTTAGTGTGTTACGTTACATAATTAACTTTAAAATAAAAACTTTCATGTTTAGCGCGTGTAAATAGCAATTACTGTGATGATGCTACCAAAACTTTAACATTTTACAATAAACATCAGGAAATTGTTATAAGTGTTTTCTTTACATAATTATAGGTAGGACCTTCAAAAATATTTTGCAATTTATGCGTCCCCAGAGCTTTCGCTCCATCCCAAACATTAACGCCCCCACTGCGCCACAAAACGTCTACATAGCTGAAACATAAAAGTACAGTCAAATGCGCGTCAGTAGTAACACTTGCACTTCGAAAACCACTCGTATAGCTACGAAATAAAGGCGTTGTTCAAATCAAAACCACGGACGTGCTATTATCTGTCCAAGGAAACTTCAATAACTTACAAGACCAAAGTCTCCCGATATAGCGGCCCAAGTGGTTCACGTGTAGGTTTCAACGTGACTTATCGACGAGCTCTCGAGTTGAGGGCGCAAATGATTGCCGTCATCGAGTGGATTCGCAGTACCGTGTACAAGTGTAGGGGAGAGCGGGGTTGGAAGTTCCGATTTTCAAATAACATGAAATTTTATTATGAAAATGACGGATTTTAATGTCAAAATATGCAAATATTGAACGGATGTTTATCGTTTTTTTGTAATATTAAAAGAACTTTTACTAATATCTATATAATTTTTTTACAGAAGCAAATGTTTGTCAAATTTCGGATCGGAACATTCAGTCCCGCTTTGGGGCGAGTTGTTCCACCTTCGAGGCAAATTGTTCCGCTTCGATTATCACAATTTATATTGTCAGAATAACATAGGTTTTCTTAAATAAAGCAACTATTTCTATAAATGTATGCATGTAATGTTTATTCTATGCACAATTAAACTTTTTTTTAAATTATCTACAGAACAATAGTAGTCCAGATAAACTTTTTTTATTTAGTTAAATTATAATTAAGATTAGTCATCAGTCTTACTTTAATCAGGCGTAATTATCTTTGGCAATCTTCGTTCTTATTTATCAGCAATCTTATTCATCACTCATTTCTTCATCTGACTCATAGCTGGGAACCTCCAGATAAACTTATTTTTATTTATTTATATTATAATTAAGATTAGTCATCAGTCTTACATTAATCAGGCGTAATTAACTTTGGTAACCTCCGTTCTTATTTATCAGAAATCTTATTCATCACCCATTTCTTCATCTGACTCACAGTTGGGACACACATAAGTGACTTCATCACCTTTATCTAAACATTTGGTATGAGCCCAATTTTTACAGATGGTACATTCTATCCACTGTTCTCTTGGACGAGAATTTGAATAAGAATCACAATAAATTATGCAGTACCAGTCCAGATCGTTATCGCTGTCACTCTCGCTTTCTTGTAATACTCTTCGTCTAGCTTTTTCTTGAGATTTTTCTCTCCCTTTCCCTTTACCTTTTCCTTTACTGTTATCGTTATTTTTCCCTTTTCCCTTCTTTGCAATGTCTAAATTCATTTTTGTCTTCTTCTTTGCCTGTTCTTCAGCCAACGCATTTTTTTCTGGTGTATCAGTTAAAATAGCCGTCTTTCTTAGCTTCAACACAGTCGTTACTCCAGTCTCGTCCAGGCTCCAAATTCTTCATGTTGTCAATTTATGTTTTAATAGAATTTCACCGAGCTTAGTGAAAAATTCATTTACATTATGTCTGTTAAATGCAGATGCACGTCCCACACTAGTTGCTTCTGGGGTTCTTATCGATAAAACCGGGTTCCTCTTCATAAATCCAGTGAACCAGTCAGCTCCAGTTTCTCGATTCTTGTGCCGCGAAGGGGGAATGTTTTGTAAAGAAAATTTTACTGCACATTCATACGCGAGTTTACGCACCTCTCCGGGCAGAAGACCGAAGTATATTGAGGAACACTTTAAAATGTAATTCGCTAACTCTTTTTCCTGTTCCAAGGTAAACACTAGCCTGGGTTTATAACCTATGGCAGGAACCCTGCCAGCTCTTAATTTTGTAACAAATCGATGTAACGTCATGTGGTAAATTTCCAGTTCTCTTGCCACAGTTTTAATAGGTTTTCCCTCCTTGATGACAGCATCTGCAGCTTGACGCAACAATGTTTCGGAGGTTTTACCTCTCTCTGTTTTACGTTTGTAGTTTCGCATCCTATAAAGAAAAGAAAAATGGTCATAAGAATTTTAGTTACGATTAAAAGTCAGTTGGGGTAAGTTGTTCCGGGGAACAGCCAGCCCCCTCAGGAAGGAACTTATAGCCCCAAATTACGTTTGTTTATGAAGACTGACATATTAGCGGACTAATATAATCAATTTAAAAATACGTAAGCTATAAGATACCTTACTAATGTCACTACAATTTAGGAAAGCTACGCATGAATCGGTCCATATTAATCAGAGATAGACCAAATTGTTAAAACACGAAAAAATGTACTTACGTAATGTTTTGACAGCTACGTGCACACAGCCACTCAACCGTCGTCGCCGGATTAACTGAAATGGCTGCCGGCGTGGCGCGTCACCTGACGCTTTAACGGCGCATTTCACATGTATTGCTATCTCTTTTCCTTACAAAGTTATTGCTGTCGGAACAACTTACCCCGGGAACTACCAGCCCCGCTCTCCCCTACAATGCGCGGCCCCTCGGCCACTCGCCTTCGAGGCGCACAATAAGTAGTAGTGCTGATGTGTGAAGGGGCAAAGCGGCTCCTGGACCCATCATGGACAAGCTGACCGTGATGTGCTGCCTGCTGGCCGGAAGCGTCATCTCCAAGACGTGAGTTATATTTATTATATGGACCTCTCACAGACCTATAACAATAATCTCGCTTTGTGTAGGCGACATGCGTCTGCGCAAATATTTTGGTGTTCCTTTAAATCTGCGTTTTATTAGATGGAATGGAAAGTATGCATGTGTGCAATGAAGCATTATATAGTTAATTATGATGTTCATGCCAAGATTTTAAATACTTGAATTAAACTCATTTACTATTTATGTATTTAATACGTATAGCACACGAATGTACAGAGGCGGACTAAATGCCATTGGAATTTTATACCAGTCAACCTTTGAGTGATAGGTAGAAAATGTTAGAGTGCCAGACCCACTGCACATGAACAACCAGCAAATTTGAAAGAACCACTTTAGAAATCTTCACTTCCACTCGCGTAGTAAAAAAGAACCACTGAAAGGTTTATTCTCAACTAGTGGTCGTAAGTGTAACAAAGGATGATGCCACGAAATGTATGGAAGTTGGACCGCGCTCATTAGAATGGTTACTAGTATTTCTTTGACCCTTATCTTGATCCCTTGCTCTATCTGAGTAAACGGTACAGGATGGAAGTGGTGAGAAGAGCAGTAAGGGAAGCTACCTTGTTCATTGTAGCTACAGAAAAACGTTCTAGGAGACTGTTCTGGAATTCTTGAGTAATTGCTAACTGTATTCACAGATATTGGCAAAATGTTACAGTCAGCTAAATACGTAAATTCGTATAGGGATTTCTAAGACACCTTTGAATCAACTGAGGTTAAGTACTACAAAAGTCAGAAATCGCATAAAACTTTTCTCATAATCTTATCCACATTAAAAAAATGAAAGACAGGCGTAATGTTAAATGTAATGAATTGATCACCTGCCTAGCGTTTGTTTTTACTCAACTATCAAGGGGTATAATCCTCCAATGTAACTAGTATAGTTAATATCAGTATTTTACATGGAGCGCTGCGATTGCCTTATATCTTACCTCCACAACCCAGGCACTAGGTAACAACTTACCCATTGGTAAGACTGGTTATCAGACTTTTGGGCTTTTGAATACCCGTAACGATTATCAAAGATCTTAAGAATGACAGCCGGGCCCAACGGCTTAACGTGATTTCCGAGTCGCGGCGGGGTCTCGAAATATAATGAATGGTCACCCATCTACGAACCGATCCCGATAAGCGTAGCTTAACCTTCAATTGATAACAGAATATTCGAATGCAAACTTCGAATAGAAACCCAAGATTTACCGTTAGAAGGAAGGAAGGGGGTCGGATGTGAACACATTATCTGTTACCCGGTAGCGTGTGATATCGACGCATTCCTAATGATGATCAAAAGGGAGGTACATTATGAATAACCTCAAAACATTATTTTTGTATTGCTAAAACTGATATGTTTGGTAAAGTATAACTCTATAGGACAAGGATTTACAATTAGGCGCTATTGTAACTTCTATTCAGTTTGTAAAGAGCTATCCAACGTATTGCACATGGCTATTTGAGGGGGGTACCAAAAAGAAGCATCATCCTTTTATACAACTGTTGAAAATAAGTCATCAAACACAAACACAACGTGTGCGATATAATAAAATACAACCTCGAAGTCACTCGAGACTTCGCCGCATCGACCCGTAACGTTCTTGAGTTGCCCAGGATTGAATGGTTGCGACTTGTGACCGTGGTGGGTACACACTGCGCTGTACGTTTATCTCATAAGCGAACCCCGTCTCATGAGGAATACCCAGTCCACCTACCTCGAGGCATGGGACAGTGTTCGCAACACTTCTCACATAACAGCTTCCAGCTCTGCAGACTTAGGAACCGTTTGTGGTTTCCATTGGATGTCATACACTCCTTTGTCGTTTGTCTGCTAATATCGATTAGGAAAAACAATATATAAATTAGCTGTGAGTTTTCCGAATTTATTATCTAATATAAAATTACAAAATTTTTAATAATTAATTTAAAACATCTTTATTAAAAACATAATATTACAGAGTGCATACAATAAGATCTTATTCTAGTACAATCATATAAGTAACAAATTCTGCTTACAACTGTTATAGACATTTTACACTAACTTTACTATTCTTATTCATAAATATTCTTTAATGAGTCCACAAGAACACAATATTATTCGACGGCAAAGTGTTAACAGCACTGAACTTAAACAAATACCACTATACTATATACCAACTAAAGGCGCCACAATTGCGGCGGTAAGTCCACTCTTTGAGGAGTGGCTTGAGAGGCGGCATGGCGTACTCACCTTCCGCCTGACACAGGTCCTCACCGGACACGGCTGTTTCGGGAGGTTCCTGTTTCGGATAGGGCGGGAGGAAACGCCCGGGTGTTTCCATTGCGAAGATCGCCCTGAGGACACGGTGGAGCATACAGTGGAGGTCTGCCCGGCTTGGGCGGAGCACCGCCGTGTCCTCGTGGAGGTGATCGGCGGCGGCGATCTCTCGCGTCTGATGCTGATCCAGGCCATGGTACGGAGCGAGAGTGCATGGCTAGCAGTCGCCTCCTTCAGCGAAGCAGTTATGCTCGCAAAGAGGGAGGCGGCACACGTGAGGGAGATGCAGTACATGCGCCCTCACAGCCGTGGCCTTCGCAGGAGACGCCCTGGGCGTCGGGAATCCCATGCTGATTCCCGGCCACCGTAGGCACGGGCTTGCGGACGGCGAGTAATGGGTAGCTCGCTGTCCGGTAAGGACCAAGCCCGGGTCGACGGCGCGTTGTGTTCCACGCGCGCCTCAAAGGGATATCAGCAGCAACTGATGGGGCCCACAAGAGCCGATGCCTGCTAGGGGTGCGGGTTGTTCGAAAGAGATACCGCGGCCCCTGACACACAGGCAACTGAGGGAACACGGGTTGGTTTTAGTCAGTAAAAATCTGACACACCCTCCCACTCCACCCAGAGCGGGAGAAGTTATTTGATGATTTCCCACCCCAAAAAAATAAAAGTAATGCACTTAACTAATTTCAAATTACTAAATTGGGAATCAAAGAACAAATTGTATTGAGTAGACTTCAATACAGTTGTTCATTCCTATTTTTAACCGACTTCCAAAAGGAGGAGGTTCTCAATTCGTCGGAACATTTTTTTTTTTTTCTTTTTTATCTATGTTCCCCGATTACTCGAAGATGGCAGGACCGATTTGGATACATTTTTTTTTGTTCAAAAGGGTATACTTCCCAGGTGGTCCCATGATCATCAAGTCAGGATCTGATGATGGGATCCTGGAGAAATAGAGAGAACTCTTCAAATTTTAATAGGTACACTTGAAGCAATTTGTGTAGTTTTTGGAAGAGTACTTTCTCGGAGTGGTTCCATTTCAATTTGGTGAAGACCTGATGAAGAACTTCGGAGATAGGCAACGGAACTCCTCAATAAATGATAGCAAATGGACAGGGATTGCTGAAATCTCATGTCTGTCAATTGTTTACGCCAGTTAATAACATAACATCACGCCGGTACGCTGTGAAGGGGTAAGCACATGTGAACCACTAAAAAGTGAAAAATAACTTTAATTTCGGAAGGCGGTGACAAAAAATTAAAATACATATCCAAAGGCACCGACTTCCGAAATTAAAGTTATTTTTCACTTTTTAGTGTTTTTTTGTCTTACATGGTATTATTAAGGGGCCATTCATCGTTATCCTAACTTATAATATAAATGCGAATGTAACTCTATTTGTCTATCTGTAACCTTAACACGCCCCTAGTGGCTAGGCGATTTTAGATTTTTTTAAACAACGGATACTGTTTAGCAAAAGCTGATATCATTCATTATTGAGATAATTATGAATGTCTTATAAAATATGGCTAATTATCTACGATATTTGTAATCTGCTCCGTCAATCGAATAACTTTTATAATCTTTTGACACGATAATGATTTTCTTGTCCTGGGAAACCCTAGCAGGCTATTAGTAATTCGTGATAAGAAGGTTTAAAGGATGTTGGTGTTCACAGGATCCCAGAGGCGAACATCCCGGCTCGGTGCGTAGAGAATACGGTAACGCCGGTTACATGCCGCGCAGTAAGCAGCCCCGATGCGCTGATGCCGCACCCCGACGACTGCCAGCTGTTCTACTACTGCGAGGCAGGCCGCGCCGCACCCACGTGCCGCCAGTTCCCCGCCAGCCTGCACTTCAACCCCTCGCTGCACGTGTGCGACTGGCCGCAGAGCGCCGGCTGCACTGCGCACGCGCCCACCACCAAAACACCCACGCCGACTACTGATCCTCCGAACAATACGACCCTGCCTTTTAACAGCAACACGACATCCTCCGTTAACAATTTAACAACAACAACTGCATTTACGAATGCGACCCGGCCATGGGTGGACGTCACAACGCCATCAGCCGCTACAGAAAGAACGGCATCGATCACTTCATTAGCACCTTCTTCTACTGTCACCAGTAATGCAACTTGGTCTGAACATAATAAAGCAAACACCACTGATGTAACAACCAGTGCTGATGCACCAAATACCAGTGAAGCTACACAACAACCCACCAACGCTACTGGAACAACAACCAACACTACGGCACCAGTAACCTTCTCTGATGCACCAACGAGTGAAGCTACACAAAAACCCACCAACACTAATGGAACAACAACCACCACTGCGACACCAGCAACCTTCTCTGATGCACCAACAAGTGAAGCTACACAAGGATCCCCCAAAACTAATGGAACAACAACCACCACTGCGGCACCAGCAACCTTCACTGATGCACCAACAACCAGTGAAGCTACACAAGAACTCACTAACACTAATGGAACAAGAACCGCCACTAATGCACCAGCAACCTTAACTGATGCACCAACAACCAGTGAAGCTACACAAGAACCCACCAACACTAATGGAACAACAACTACCACTGCTGCACTAGCAACCTTAACTGATGCACCAACAACCAGTGAAGCTACACAAGAACCCACCAACACTGTTGGACCAAGAACCACCACTGTCGCACCAGCAACCTTCTCTGATGCACCAACAACCAGTGAAGTTACACAAGAACTCACAAACACTAATGGCACATTAGCCACCACTGTTGCACCAGAAACCACTACTAGAGTAAGAACAACCAACACAGCTGCACAGGAAGAAACCATCATTGATGCACCAGTAACCAGCGCAGCTCCACAACAATCAACAACAACTGATGCACCAGCAACCACCATTGGAGTAAGAACAACGAGCGCAGCTTCACAAGAATCAACCACCAATGATGCACCAGCTACCACCCCGAGAGTGAGAACAACCAGCGCTGATCCACAAGAATCAACCACCACTGCTGCATCAGCAACCACTACTAGAGTAAGATCAACCAGCGCAGCTCCACATGAATCAATCACCAATGATGAACCAGCAACCACCCCGAGAGTGAGAACAACCAGCGCTGATCCACAAGAATCAACCACCACTGCTGCATCAGCAACCACAACTAGAGTAAGAATAACGAGCGCAACTTCACAAGAATCAACCACCACTGAGGTACCAGCAACCACCCCTAGAGAGAGATCAACCAGCGCAGCTCCACATGAATCAACCACCCCTGATGCACCAGCAACAACCCGAAGAGTGAGATCAACCAGCGCAGCAACACAAGAATTAACCTCCACTGAGGCGCCAGCAACCACCCATAGAGAGAGATCAACCAGCGCAGCTCCACGAGAATCAACCAAGACTGAGGCACCAGCAACCACCCATAGAGTAAGATCAACCACCACTGATGCACCAGCAACCACCCGTAGAGTGAGATCAACCAGTGCAGCTCCACAAGAATCAACCACGACTGAGGCACCAGCAACAACCCGTGGAGTAAGATTAACCAGCGCAGCTTCACAAGAATCAACCACGACTGAGGCACCAGCAACCACCCATAGAGTAAGATCAACCACCACTGATGCACCAGCAACCACCCGTAGAGTGAGATCAACCAGTGCAGCTCCACAAGAATCAACCACGACTGAGGCACCGGCAATAACCCGTAGAGTGAGATCAACCAGCGCAGTTCCACAAGAATCAAACTTCACTGAAGCTCCAGCAACCACCCGTAAAATGAAATCAACCAGCGCAGCTCTACAAAAATCAACCACCACTTATGCACCAGCAATCACCACAGATAGTTCAACAACCATCGCTAATGGAACCACCACTGATGCACAAATACCGTCCAGGCTGCCTCCTACCACCGCATCAACCACCCGCACCGACCAACGTACCACTATTCGTTGGAGAAGGTTGAACTAACGATACACGCGCATCGTAATCGCATCCACGGGCAGCACGCAGTCTGAAGTAATTGTGGATCGTACTGACCGACTCACCGAGACTGGCTTAATGTAGTAAAAGCTGTTTAGCCATAAGTGATTTTAAAAACTTTATATCTTAGATTGTTTAAAATAAACTGCATGAATGTGTCAAAACGAATATTTTTTTACAGCATTATAGGATTCAGTATCGGGATTTTTTTTTTATTTTATCCAATAATATTTGCATACCAATTGTAGCGTAAATCCGCTACGGTAAAAACCTTTTTGATTTCTAGTCCAACCGTTTCAATAAAAAATTTTTTTCTTCATAGCTTTTGATCAAATTTTAATCTGAAAAAAAAACCATCGAATGTTTTCTTTTGACAAAACCCTCACTACAGATTTGAGAGCCACTGATGGTGCTACGAATTCCCTTTATAAGAAAATTCTCCTTTTAATGTGATACAAAGTTTAAAAAAGCAACGTTATTATGTTGTGTGGTTAAAGCAACCAGTAAAAGCTGTTTCCGTGTGCATATAAGTGTTTTTCTTCCGCATTCATTGGGTATGCATTCCGTCACCTTTTTTTTTCTTTTCTGATCTATTTTTTTTTGATTCCCCCTTCATCAAGGATTTTTCTTGTGCCTGTGGTCTGAAGGCTTTTTTCTTTGTCTTTAGACAAGCTACAGGCCGAAATTCGGTTTTCCCCACTGGTTTAATATCGGCGTGGTTTCCCCTCGACCTACATTGGCGCGCACCAGCCCGAAATCCTGACGCATCTCACACGTGACGCGCTTCAAGAGCTGAAGCGTCGCTCCACTGCAGCCACGTAACCCCCAAAGACCCTTCTATCCGCCCGTCCCGCGCGCTCCACCGGTCTGGTTTCCTCGGACTACATAAGTGTATCAAAAATGATTACTTAATATTGTTTTTGTATTAGATTACTGTCTGTTTGTTTTTTTAAAGGGTTAAGATAGTTAATATTACAGGTAATTCTGTAAAGACGCGCCGGTTTTCACAGTGTTATAACGTAAAACAAACGTACTTTTGCGTACATAGGCCTTATTTTAACCGATTGCAATCGCTTGATAGGTCGTGTACCAAATAATTTACGTTTTTTTCCTCTTTTAGATTCTTAAAATTTTACTCTTCCAAGTGAGAGACTTGGAAGAGTAAAATTTTTCGCATCAAAATCTCCCAAATCTCCCAAATCTGTAAAATATTTTTATTATACAATTTTCACCCTTTTTTATTTTTTTGTCTGGTGTTTTTGTATATTTTGTATTTTTTATCTCACAAAATTAAAACGTGTTAGTAGCAGTGTGTGTTTCACTCAAATTTTTATGCTACACAATGTATAAGCAAACATGTATGCTCTAGAAAGTATCTTAAAATATTTTTATACACCATGTTTTATACAAAAAAATATTAATTTCTATTCTATTTCAAATGGGTGCAAACGTAATGGTAATTATTTATTATTTATTTATTTTTAAAACTTACACACACTATCTTTACAGGATGACCCAATACAATAGTGGTTTCCAAACACACACCAAATAACACATACCAAACAACACAGCCAAATGAGAAAAAATGAAAAATGAATGATTAATGAGAAATGTGACAGTTGCAGTAGCATTTGTAGTTGTTGGCCAGCTAAGGTAGGTTGATTGTAGTGTACAAGGATCACCTATTTCAATGTTTCACTAACTTCCGTCGTAAGACAACAAAATAATTATAATATCGTAACGAAAAAATCGAATTGATCAACTGATACAGTGGCAAACGTGACTTTGATGAAGTAAAAAAAACGAAACGATAATAGTTGAAAAGTTTTAGGTGAAATGAAATTCGATCAAATATTTTTCGAACTTATGTAATGTAACCCTATCAACAACTTGTCACTTGGGCAGACACTGAAGGCTGCGGGTGTCGACCTCGGGACAAGCTGCTTCTCACACGGACTACTGGACGTAGCTTGTTCCCGTGTAACTAGTCATTACTCTCTGTATATTTGGCTGATGAGAACAAAAGTACAAACGTAGGATATGTGTGGCTATTATTGTAGTATTGGGGTGTTTTACGGCTTCCATACGAACGAAGTCGCGAGCATAAGCTAGTTTTTAATAAAACTGAATACTTTTTCCTCCCCCATTCAATTCCTCACCTGTTCTTTTTTTTTTTTGAGGGTGGGATTTCATCAAATAACTTTTCCCGCTCTGGGTGGAGCAGGAGGGCGAGTCAGACTTTTAATGACTAAAACCCATCCGTGTTCCCTCAGTTGCCTGTGTGCCAGGGGCCACGGTATCTCTTTCGAACAACCCGCACCCCTGGCAGGCATCAGCCCTTGCGGACCCCACCAATTGCTGCTGACACCTCTTTGAAGCGCGCATGGAAACACAACGCGCCGTCGACTCGGGCTTGGTCCTTACCGGACAGCGAGCTACCCAGTACTCGCCGTCCGCAAGCCCGCGCCTACGGCGGCCGGGAATCAGCCTGGGATTCCCGACGCCTAGGGCGTCTCCTGCGGCGGCTAGGGCCGTGAGGGCGTATATACTGCCTCTTCGCGAGAATCACTGCTTCGCAGAAGGAGCTGACGGTTACACATGCACTCTCGCTCCGTACCATGGCCTGGACCAGGACACGAGAGGTCGCCACCGCCGATCGGCTCCACGAGGACACGACGGTACGCCGTCCAAGCCGGGCAGACCTCCACTGTATGCTCCTCAGGGCGATCTACGCAGTTTTCCTCACGTGTTCAGTTTCAACTTTGTTCGACATATCGTAGCACGTATCACTAATATTTTGCCGCACGGACTTGTGCGCTTGTGTGTGCTTAAAATCATTAAAAAGGAAAAGCCATCCTACAACTAGGAATTGTGTCCCGTTATTATAAATCGGCCTTTTTATTTCAAGTCACTTCACGTAGGCACAAGTAATTGTACACAGATTACAGGTGGCGTGAGCACAACGCGGTCCGGTTCTGCTACGTTTCTAAAGATAGCACGTAGAGAACCATCTGTTATCAATCAACGATAACGTATGCGTAATTACTTAGTACTTACCTGTTTATTAATAGATATAATAAGTGCAGTACACTAAACACCAAAACGCGCAACGAGCAACAACATAAAAGGGAATTGCTCAGTTTGTTAGGGTGATCTGGCTAAGCGTGACAAGGTCTTTATTAATAAAACACTTGTATTTTAAAAGCTACTTAACTATAGAAAAGCAAATATTACAGTAAAGTTGTAGCAAGATGCAAGAATATGCTTCAACTGCCATGTGAAAAATTGTAAACTTGGCGGGTAAAATCTTGGAAATAAGCTTATTCTTTTCAATAATTATTTACACATTGTAGGGTTGTATTAGGGTGGTTAAAATAAAACCATTCGTTTTTATTTGTTATTTAATAGGTAGTGAGCCAACTTTCGTTGGACCCGTTGAGCTTGTATTTTGCTAATCCACGTACCAGCGCATTGTATTCAAGTTAGCTACGTACGGACGAATAATACAGAGTGAGTATGACATTCCTGTCTCAACTTGCCTGCCTCAAAGCAAAACCAAGTGATTGGAAGGCCTTGCCAAAGATATTAATATCCCGTTAAAGGTCATATTCATGTCTCAAGTCAGTCCTCGATATTTTATTTGGTGGACGCGCTCCAGAGGGACACCCGAAAAGTGGTAATTATGTTTAATGGGGGCATGAGAACGGTTAGGTATACCTATATGGTCTTTTCCACGAAAACAATAAAAAAGTATACCTATATGTACCTATATTCTTTTCTGTCGTGCTCGTTAGTGATCCTACGATTTTTACTACTTTTCTGTTTTTACTCGTGAGAACCTGTAATTGGCTCTCTGTCTCTTGTACAATTGTTATTTATCTAATATAGCTGTTGGTTCTCTTACAAATTAATAATCATAAAATAATACTAATAAGTCGTTCTAATGACGTTACCTCCTACTGTGCTACAGTGCACCGCCCGACCTTGTTACGTCCCACCAAATCGGCACTATCTTAATGTTCACATCATCATCAGCCTAGTCTTTTCCCAAATATGTTGCGGTTGGCTTCCAGTCTTACCGGATCCAGCTGTATTTCAGGATTTTACATGGAGCGGCTGCCTAGCTGACTTCGACAACATAAAACAGCGTATAAGTAGTTGATCTGCAACCAACAGTTGGAGAAACACTTATTGAACCTCAAAGTGTCTACGTCCTTGAGCCGACGTACTCAGGACGGAGTGTCGACAGGCGCTGAACATCCGCAAGCAATCTTTTACCTACCTACAGTAGGTACATGATGAGCTGTGCAAACGCAGACGGAACGCAACCACTCGAATTAACTTCAAATTAATCCGATTACATATCTAGTGTTTATAATAAATAAATCATACATATAAGTACTTTTAAGATTTTATCTTTAAATCGGCAACTGATTTCAATTATTGTGCTGATACCATCAGGCTGTTAGGTTATTATTAGGTACACATGGCCATTAAAATGTTACACAAATAGATTATAACGTATTTTCAAGACCATAAGTATCTGTTACGTTCAAAGTCAAGGCATTTACTTCAAATAGGCACGTTATAGGCACTTTTGCATGTCTATATTTACATTTGTAGAATTAATTCTAGTCGCCCCTTCCAAAAGGTAGCTTCGTGTGGAGAAGAATGGTCAAGAAACTCCACCGTTACTCTTTTAAAATGTTTTACAATAGGTACTTACATACTAACATTATAATCAATATAATATAAAAAAATGTATCCGTGTTTCCCTTGGTCACGGCATCACACGTGAACGGTTTGACCAATTTTGCTAATTCTTTTTCTGTCGTGTTTGTTGCGCTATGCGAATTCAATATTCATAGTCTATCATCGGGTCAGCTAGTATTATATAATTATTGTGTGAAAAGGAAAATATGACGTAGACACCTTACTGATCAAGTCAATCTTCAATTACTTTTCTGACCGCTACTCTAGGTACCTAATAACAAAATATGTAATGCTCATAGAAAAAAAATAAACATTCTTAATTTTTTTTCATTAATTCTTTCACAAAACTATGGTTATGCTTATGTTCGCCGAAGCGCTCTGCGCTAGGCAAAAGTGTACGTATAGAAAAATAGTGCTTGTGAGCACCGAGCTGCCTAGTTCTTACTTATTGATAAAACCGACGATGACCACATCACAAGGAAAGGAGACATTTGTCTAAAAAGAACACTAGATATAGTAGGTACAGTTCAAGGACCCGGTAACATTGGTTTCGAAAACACAACGTTACTGGAAATAGTCTTCAATTACTGCTTTGCCGTACTTACCTATTGGAACTTACCTAATGAAATTAATTAAACGTTTAATTATGTAAGTAGATCTTATAAGACACTATCACTCGTTAATTTTTTGCTGGTCAATATTGTAAAAACTATTTTCCGCCGGCATTTCCTAGCTGACTGATCCCTGAGAAGAAACGCCGGAACAAACTCAGAGGTCATGGTCACTTTTAAAGTCCAAACATTATATTACTAGAATTTTATGTGGGTCTAACAATGCAGGGCCATGTCTGGAAGGGCCTTTTGAAGAGAGCCATTGCAGCTTTGAGCTGACCATACTATACTCCAGTCGAATAATAAAACGCATTTGTTTTTAGCATAATAAAGCTATGTTTTTTTAACTACGTTGCTCTATCGCGCCTTTATCTATTTCACCCTGAAATCCTTTCTCAATAGATTCACACGATACTTACAACTAACTGTGAATGAAAATAGCAGTGGCAGTGTGAGTGGGTGGCTGGAGGGGGAGGGGATTGTCAATTGAATGAAAATATGAAGCATATACAGTGCTTAAATTCTTAATACTTGTAATTATGTATACAGTATGATTAAAGAAGATTTTTCGATACGGATATCAAAGATGTTATCAATTATCTTTGAATGGGAATCAAAACAACGCTAGTGTGATTCACCTCGTTTTATCAACAGCCATATTTTGTGCCCAATAATGGTGTTATCAGCAGCAATAAAACCCGGAGGTGTTCTGATACGTTGATGAAGTCAATTTCAAACAGGATGTTTTCTCGCAAGAAATCGTGCCCAGTATCGAGGTCTGACTAGTAAGAAGTGAAGCGAAACACGGTCTCTTTGGGATTTATAGTTATACTTACCTATATCTGTATAGGGTCAGACGCAAGGCCATGGCCAATGAGCACTACTGTGGACGACTCCATATCGACTGCAGGGTCAGCTATGCTGGCAGAAATGTTGTTATGGGCACAGTGGCCACTTTCTGTGGGCTGTAAGACCGTCAGTGTCTCGACGTCTCTATCATGACGGTCAGTAAGAGGAGACAGAGCATCATCAGCATGACTTTATGTGTGGCCAATAAATATTTTTATGGTTACATTCGTAAACATATTACTGAAAAGTCCTGCAAAGATCCTAAATACTGTCAGACATGACATAAACTCATATAGGTATAGGGTTGTACCTATCAAAGACAATTTTAAAATCAATATGTTACATCTTTAACATAATGTAACTAGACCAGCTGATTCTCGCTCATTCATTATGTAGACATGCTATCACTTAGAGGTTGTCGTCACGGAACTAAAATTGGAACATTTGAACAATAAATGACGCCATATTCTGTAATTAATAAATCTGACATAACAATTATCAGTGAGCGCCGGATATCAATAAATCTGCACGTGTAGATTATTACAAACACTATATCGTCGAACGATAAGGTGTAGCAAATTTATCAAGATACGCACCGAGCACATGCTGCACTACTAGCGAGACTTGCAGGAAGCGCTGGTGACTCCACGAGCCTTATCAAGCGTGTCATAGACACGTACAATCACTGCTCGATGACTCCAATCAGAACTTATTTATTTATGTATATATATTTTATTGTACACCAGAAAATACATAAAAATAAAATTTAACACTACAAACATATAATGGGTAGCCAACTTAATCAATGCCAATATTAATATTATCAATATTCGATGATAAAATATCGATAGTACCTACCTAGCCATTTTTCTAGATATATGAGTAAAGCCTTTGACTTTGTTGATCATAAGCTGTTCCTAAGATAATTAGATAAATATGGTATAAGGGGCCAACCGAGTGACTGGTTTAAATCTTACCTAAGTGATAGACGTCAATGTGTGCAAATATCAAAAATCACTGATGGAAACAAAGTAGACTTACATTTTATGATAAAACTAACACATCAATAATTACGTATGCGATAAGCCAGACAAATTGGTATACGCAATATAACGTCTACGATCAACAGTGTCCGTAGCAGCAGCAGTCACTGCATATCACGGATACGTATCGTCTTTGCTGTCAGGTGGTTGGATACTATAGGATAATTATTCCCTTTGAAATTTTAATATCATATCGTCTGGTTTTTGGACAGCTGTAAATCTTTATTTAAAAAAAAAACTTCACATTTTACTTCTACCTTGCTTGTAGTTGCACATCAACTATGTATTGCTAGTAAAACAATGTCAGCAATATTTTCGCATCCAATCAGAAGAGAGTCACAAATGGAGTTCGGCTAGAAAGAAATATAAATACGAATTAAATATAATTAAATGTGGATTGCAAATATCAGAAGGAATGTACCCATATGTTAATTAATGCCAATCAGGTGTATAACATGTTGCCTAACTCAATTAAGGAACTTCCCATCCCCATCCACTATAAATAAATAATAAATATCCTATCCCATAACCAATATTGGTTATTGGATAACGCCATGACTGGTCAGCTGGTCGCACGACCGGCCGCGATCTTGAAGTAAGTTTATCCGCGTTATGCGCGAGGTCCCTAGTTTGCACTAAAATAAATACTAAATGTTTAAATGTAGTGCACGCTGTGCATGGGTCCGATCTCCACTCGGCGGGTTCCTTACAGCGTGTACAATACTTTATTTTTATACAAGGGATGACACACAAGAAATACTCCTTACTACCCCTCACGCTATGGGCGCCGCGAGCGGGGTGCAAGAGGGTGCACATGGACGGTGGACCTACCTGGCTTCAAAATAAAATGTAGGTAGGTACGAGTAAAAACATTCAAAACTAAAAATAAAACGAAAACGCCTAACACCTGCAATAATAGAGAACTTAACCTGAAGCGACTTTCTAAAATATTCGCAATCTCACAATTATATAGCTTTTATTGTGCATTAGTCAACAAAGTACCGAACTCCTATTTCCGCAAATCTAATCGACCCTGAGCGGGGATCTAACATTATGGGTTCCTTCGCTCGCTCTTGTATCCTGCTCTCTCTTAATTCTTAAGCTTTTAAATTAATCGACACATTTAAACCTCTTTCTGTGTGCATGGACAAAAACAAACTTTTCCCAGTCGGGGAAAGATGCAAAAATGATCGAGTTCGTTTGGTCGCTCTTGCATCCTACATTCTCTTAGTTGTTAAACTTTTCAGCATAGGTCGACAAAGTTTCTCCTGGTATGAATAAACAAAAAATTTTATCCAAAAGTATCCGAGGTTAAGTGCAGAAATGATCGATCGCGATTCGTGAGCTGAAGATGCACCCCCCTGCAAATAAACTTGCCGGCGCCCATACGTCACCGTACGTAGCCGCCATCTTGGATTATCATTTTCGCCTCTCTATCGGCTTGAGCACCATCGAAAACCATGAAAACGACACCCATGACGAATAAAATGGAAAAATTTCCTATTTTCCTGTTTCTTAAGTTAAGGCGATTCTAGCGGCAGTATAATTAGCAAGCAGCACCGTTGGTCTGCACAGTACACGTCCCTCAACCGCCGAATCATGAATTCGTTGTCGGCGTTGTCGCTCACCAGTCGTACAATGGAAACCTGAAGTAAGTCCGTCTCTGCCAACGGAACAATGCCATCAGCCTAGCTGAAATATGTACAAAGTTTCACCTGGCCGCTAGCTGAATGAATATTTAAATTTACCCAAGGTGTCATTATTTAACATCTATTTGCATTCGAGTTCAATATTTATATCGCCCGTAGTATTCAGGCTCTGTGTAAAGGGGACGCACGTCCTTCTATAATTGTTTGCATTTCACTCATTTATGTTCACATAACTCCACAAAATATAGGGATAAGGGTCCTTACTAAAAGTTGTTCATGATTATGAGTACAATGACCCGTTTAGAGGTTCCCACCTTGCACCTTGTATAATATTCATCTGCTGTTGCAGGTTTCACCCGAGGGCAACCTCACGAGCGCGCGACTTAGCTTCGCGATGCGCGGCAAACTTCTTGCCATGCACCAACGTGACAGGCACCGACGCTCCGATGCCGCACCCTGGTGACTGCCAACTGTTCTACTACTGCGCGGATGCCAGGGCAGAGCCTACGTGCTTTGCCTGCGCTAAACAAATGCACTTCAACCCCGTGCGGTTAGTGTGTGACTGGCCGCAGGACGCTGGCTGCCAGGCCGAGTCATGGCAGGCGGACAGCTCTACCAGTGCGCCACCAGTCAATGAAACAACTTGGAAACCCTTACCGAGCACATCCACCTGGGCGTCTCCCACGAATGTCACAAATGGCATTACCTGGGAACCGGCCAGCACGTCCAGCTAGGTGCATCCTACCAATGTCACAAATGGCACTATCTGGGAACCAGTCAGCACATTCACCTGGGCGCCTGTGGGCGGATGTTTATCAGTGAAGCTTTGACATGCCGTCAGACATTGCATCCGTGCGAAGCATTTTATAACAAAGGCTAGGCTGGGCTTTAGGTATGTGAAATATGCTGAGAGTAATTAATTGACATTTGCTAATAATCAATTTTATCTAAAATAATACCTGGCGTCCGGTTGATGATTATAACTTAAAAATGTTATGTCAATTTAGATTATAATACGGTACGTCAATTGTCTTTGACCGCCTACCTCTCTGCCAGGGGTGCGGGTTGTTCAAAATGGTGTTCAAAGCCCAGAAACAATGCATAATGGCAATGTGTGGCATACAGCGCACAGAAAGCTGTAAACCACATTTTCAACAGTTCCAGTTATTAACATTCCCGTGTCTTTATATATATGAAGTGGCTATCTTTGTCAAAGCAAATCTACATCTATATACACATTCAAGAAGCACACGACACAAAAATTAAATATGCGTAAGACGTCATAAGAAAGCAGTATTTACAAAAAACATTTTGGGCATGGCACCCAATATATACAATAAGTTGCCAAAAAGTATCACCCAGACTTAGGTAAAATGGACCAGTTCAAATTAGGTTTGCACGAATTCCTAGTTGGAAAATGTTACTATTCAATTAATGATAATTTAAATGAAAGATAACTGACTTTATCTGAAATGGCACCACAATGTTTACTGATTGTTTAAATTTTGATTTGACTTGTGTATTTTTTATTTTGACATTGCTATTTTTTTAAGTAACTCAATTATAATGTATTCTAGCTGTATAATTATTTAATGTTGCGATTAGTAATTAGTATTATAGATTAGTAAAGACATAATTATATTGATTTGCACACCTTATTAGGTTATAATACAATTAACCTTTTATACTTGTAACACCTTGTTAATATGAGAATTAAAAAGAGATACCGTGGCCCCTGGAACACAGGCAACTGAAGGAACACGGGTGGGTTTTAGTCAGTAAACTTCTGACACGCCCTCTCGCTCCACCCAAAGCGGGACAATTTATTTGATGATTTCCCATTCTCAAAAAAATAAATAAACCGCCTACCTCTGCTGTGATGATATCTGACGGACTCCCTTCAATGGAAGGATGAAGAAACGTGCTAGCTACAGCTGCCATGCAGACGGTAGTTAAGTATATGTTTGTAAAGATGGAAGTTTCACGAATTATTTATTAATCTGCCTTTTCCCAACTATGTTGGGGTCGGCTTCCAGTCTAACTGGATGCTGCAGGCCAGTGTTTTATAGAAAGCGACTGCCTATCTGAGCTCCACAACCCAGTTACTGGGTGACACGATGCCCCTTGGCAATACTGGTTGTCAGACTTTCAGGCTTCTGACTACCCGTAGGTAACGACTTTCAAATATATATAAATGACAGCACAGGGATCTGGATGTTTAATAGATGGCCACCCATCCACGAACCGACAGTGGCAAGCGTAGCTTATCCTGCGGTCGCCCCGTGCGGCTGTTATTATTGAGCCCGGAGTCCCTCATGTACAAAGAATCAACAAAAAATTAGGGACGTTACTCATAGCATATGAATTACTTCATATCACTGTTTGTTTAATTTGACTGCAAGTAATGCTTAAATTAACATTGGAATGATATGTTGTCTATGTATGACCGACTCTGTCTCTGGGAATCAACCTAAGTTCCGATCCGTGCTTCAGGAATACATTGCCAGCTGTCTGTTGAGGGTTGATGCCGATACCGTCATCGGTGATGATGGCGCTGGTGGCCGGTTCCACTCGGAACTCCTCAGCTGCAAACTTGAGCACTGCAGTGAATGGCGTCGCTTCTGGCACGCTCAGCACTTTGAACGGCAGTTTAGAGTTATCTTGAAAGTTACTTTCGAGATTTTTCTAGAATCACCAATAGAAGTATAGAAAATATGAAATTTATTATTTTCCCCACTCGCCCAGTCTGCGAAATGAAAGTGACGTTTTCATTTGACTGCATAAACCATTTCTTTTTTTTTAATTTTTATTAATTTCATTTTCATTAATCGTTGAATGGTGGTTATATGCTATTATTGTATAGAATCAAGTTCTTCCAACATAACAGACAGCTGTGCTGCTGGGGAGTTTGTTGCGCCACTTCTTCTTCCCAGCTAAAGCACTAGGAAGTGGTGAAGGGCGGGCTTTTTGGGGGGACTGTCTTATGTAATTTTGACGTTCAAAAAGTGCTGACTCGCAGCCTAGTTTGAATAAATGACTTTTGATTTTGATTTTGATTTTTGAGCACCACAGCAAGAAACAAGGAAACTCTAAATTCATAATAATTATAAATACCTGCCTATAACAGATACTAATAAACGATCAGATCAAAGGAGAGTGCTTGCGAAGTTTCAACGAGTGCAGCAGTATCTGAATGATACGACGCGACGGCGCGGCGCACACTGGTCCCAAATTAAAAAAAAGTGGACATTGATAGTAGACCGCTGATATTTTTTTTTATTGTTGATACAATGATAACAGATAAGGCAAAAAAATATTATTGTCCTACTTCAAATACTTTTCTGTAAAAAAAATATTTCTTTTTTTTTTGTATGGGAGCGATTACATTTTACTCAATTTCTCAAAAACTTTAAGCGATGTCGAGATGGCAATCACATATGTTAGAAAACTAATAATTCTGAGTATTTGGCTCGAAGAAACTTATTGCTTATCTCTGCGTACTTTCGAGATAATAGTGACAGAAAATAACATTTTTTTTTAATGTTAATTTTTTGCTTTTTTTAATCATAGCCTTACTTTAGCACATAATTATAATGTATGCGTAATGTCAAATAAGTAAAAAGAGACTTCTCTGTAAAAGAGGTTATGGGGGCTCACTAATGACTGAAAAGCTATGACCTTTCTGAAGGAGTACTTTCATCAGTTCTAAAAAACAATCAAAATGAAGACATATTAAGCTGCAAACATAAAGTTGAATATGTTCACAAACGATTCTGAAAAAATATTATGGTGAAAGATTAATATTTGGGTCTATATTCTCTTGAGAAATCTCTATTTCCTCGTTTTCCAACGAAAGCAATTCATTGTTCAAGATCAAAGCACTAGCCTCTGGAAACAACTGTTTATGTAAACGAGCAAACTTTGGTTTGATATGGCTGATGTAAGGATCTGAGCTAATTAGAAAGCTGTGGATAATGTCTAAATTAGTCTGAACTCTACCGATTTTTCTTGTATGTGCCATTCTAACATTCCGGAAATCTTTATTCCTCGCTTCGGAAGCTTCTTCGGAAAGCATGCCTATCGGAATAAAGGAGAAATTTTCACAAATATCAGCACCGTGTATCAACAATTTATGGACACTTGAAGGCATGTAATACCATGGATATAAGTTTACATATAGCATTGCTGTTTCTTTACAATATTCCCTAAACAAGTTGGTATTAATAAGTTGACCAGATGAAATTGTTTGTAAAATGACTGCAAATCTCTTGATTAAATCAGGGTGGATACCCGTTATTTCAGCAGATACTTCATAATTTTCAAAAAACCTTCTTGCCGTATTACCGTCATTGGTTGTACCAAATCCCTGTTTTACTATGTCAATTAACAAACCAGTTCTTTCCCGGAATTCTTCTTGTGTCAAATTCTTTTTAATTTCTTTTAACAATTTATCTTCTTTTCGTGCAGCCCACTTTTTGAAGTCTAAGTTGTACGAAATGTGTAAAATACATTCCATACATCTTATCCACATATGAAGCGAAGACAGACCATATTTATACATATCTTCTCTGATGAGTCTTTTGGATACAAAGTCCAAGTCATTCATTTTGCTAGGTGGGGTATTGCAAATATTACAAACAGCTGCAGAAGAAGTATTGGAAATCACAGTAGAAATTTTCCCATCAATCATAGTCATGTACAAATCATGTTTAATATCAAAATTATCTACAATTGTGGGAACAAGATTACGAATTTCTTCCTCTAAGGATGCACTTTCCTTCTTTATCAATTCATTTGTTTCTTTTGCAAATATAAAGCCAATTGGACGACAATAGTTTGTTGAAGAGGGAGCAGGATTTTGCCACAAGATAGTACCACTCTCTTCTTCCAAACGAAGTGGAACCAAACTAATCATGAAAACTGAAGAATCGTCAATTTTAGTGTCGGAGTGTGACTTTTGTTTATAATTACTTTGAGAAGATGACCCGTCAAAACCCCATTTGCTTATTAGTTTTAGCGATTTTTTGTCGGCAGAGTTGTGCTGAATTGTTTTTAATATCCTATTAGTTGTCAAATCTAGAAGCGATTGAAGTCTTATCTTAGCATCAGATTCAGTTACAGTTATGTCTGACTCTGGAGGATAACAAGTTTTTTTAGCTTCCAGGAGCTTTTGATAGGATGGAAGACCATACATTTTCTCTGAAGCAAGAATAGTTCTTAAATTTCGATATTGCCATTTTGACAAATTTGTTGAGGTGTAAAGCGCTAACGTTTTATCATCTGGTAAACACGGTTTGTCAGTCTTTTTAGCGAATAGTACATCATATACCATCTCACATTTTTCCTTGTTTTGGCTGAGTTCGTTTAATATAGCTGCTAATTTTGTTTTTTTAGACTCTTTTAATTTGGCACATAAAGCATAAACTAATTCCTCCTCTGTGTGATCTAGAAGTGTTAGAGAACGCCTTTTCTTCTGTTTATCAGATATATCAACAAATGGTTTTTTACTTGTACCATAACTTAATTGATGAGTATCCACTTGCGTTTCGAAATTTGGAATTACTTCCTCGGCAACTTTAAAAATGCTGCTTAAATCGATATTTTGACATTTTGGCCAAACTATTTGGGATTGTAACCAGTCTGAATTTTTGTTAAGAAAGGTCTTTTGAGCTCTACTGGAAGCAGACCATCTTTTTGAGATATTACTTGAAAAATTACGACAAAATAATTTAATATTACTCAAATCTTCGGAAGACAATTCAACACCAATACGTTCAATAAGGGCATTAAATAAAAATTCGACATTTTTAAAACCACCTCCTGATTTAAGAACAACGTATAAGTCTAAGTTGGTGACAAATGCGGACATATTATAATTTTAAGGAAAATTGAAAACAAATTAGAATCAAAGATATCAAAGACAAAGTGACTTTGATTTTAACAAAAAAAATTACGAAAACAAATTCGACGAAAGAAAGACAAACAAAAATTATTTAATTTTAAAATCCAAAGATTCAAAATACAACAATAACAAAACAAACAAACAACAAGCATTTCTTCAAGCGCACAGAAAAAATAAGGACACGTCTTATCGCAACCACATTTAGTTGTACACTGAGTGAGGTGTACGCGCGCGATTCGTGACCGTATTACGTTACGTCATGAGAGGTGGCCATCTTGTTATCCCGGCAAACTCGCGTCGAAGCTCCATTTTGCTGGCCAGCGGACCTATTGCGATATGAGTAAGGCTATGATTAAAAAAAAGCGAACAATTAACATTAAAAAAAATTGTTATTTTCTGTCACTATTATCTCGAAAGTACGCAGAGATAAGCAATAAGTTTCTTCGAGCCAAATACTCAGAATTATTAGTTTTCTAACATATGTGAATGCCATCTCGACATCGCTTAAGGTTTTTGAGAAATTGAGTAAAATGTAATCACTCCCATACAAAAAAAAAAGAAATATTTTTTATAGAGAAAAGTATTTGAAGTAGGACAATAATATTTTTTTGCCTTATCTGTTATCATTATATCAACAATAAAAAAAAATATCAGCGGTCTACTATCAATGTCCACTTTTTTTTAATTTGGGACCAGTGTGCGGCGGCACAATGACACACAAGCATAGTTAGTAGGATGTAGGTATTGGGAAAATATAATCGCTAATTAAGCGTTGATTTGATTTCGGACGTATCAGTGGTTATCAAAGGGGCGGTCCTAGCGGCAGTATAATTAGCGAGCAGCACCGTTGTCCTGCACAGTGCTGGTCCCTGGGCGCCGAAGTATGAATACGTTTCTTGTGTGGTGCTGTCTTCTAATCAGCGTTGTCGCTGACCAGACCTACATTGCAGACTTGAAGTAAGTTCTTGATCACGTATTCTATCAATTATTATACCTAAATACTTTTTTATTACTTTCCATTGCAAAACCTTATTCGAAGTATTTTCTAGGGCTTCTAAAATTTTCTCAATTATTATTTCACAAAAATGGGACAGTTCATGGTCTACGAAGTGCGTACTCCTTCCTACTTATATGTATAAATAATACGTATATTATAAGTACTGTTTGCGATTGCCGATCGACTTACCTTACACCGTGGTCTAAGAAACGTCGACTCGCAAACAGTACATACCTACTGAAAAATTTGTGCCATTATCCTGGCCAGGATCACCAGGATAGAAAGAAACTACTGAAAAACATGATTTTGTAGTTAACCGAACTAAAAAATATAAAATAAATAACAGCATAAAATATAAAAAACACGCTTTAATACAAAAACACATTAAACTAATTTAGAAATATATAGAAATAAGAAAATAGTAATTTATAATTAAAACAATTTTAATGTGAAAACGGTAGGTTGCTTGATATCAATTGATGTGAATATGTTATCGACAGCTACTGATAAAAATACCTCAACAAGCATCCCACGCTTATTTACATTAAAAATTAGTTCAATTGTTAATCACTCCATCCTTAAAAATAAGGAAGGAATGATTACAAAAGTATTTTTAGAAATTATTTTCTACTTTTTAGGTTGGTTTTCTATGAAGCATGTTTTTGAATTTTTTCAATTATTGTAATTAATTGTTCGAATCGCGGTGCGTAGTAATTTGTTAAAGTTCCATTGCCAAAAAAATGGTGCCTTCTCGGAATCTTACAATTACGTAATTAGAAAGGCAATACATAATAAGTTCGATAGAATCGTTAAAGCACTAGGTAACGTGACGAGCCAATCCCAAACATGTCAGGTTGCTTGATCACGGAATAGGCAAAATTGGTAAAGAGCTACCCTAAATGTACCACAATAACTTGTTGTAGTATTGTTTACTTCTGCCTTACCGTTCGGGGAACACAGGCGTGGTGACATGTAATGTTGTTTTAAATGTTAATAAAAAAACTATTTGTTTCCAGGTTCCACCCGAGGGACACTTCGCGCGTTGCCTCATGGCGAGCGGATAACTCTACCAGTGCACCACCTGAAGTAACTTCAGCACCTCCTACTAATGGCACAACTTGGCCACCACCAACGAACGGGACCACATGGGCACCGTCTACCAATGGCACGACTTGGGAACCACCAACAAACGAAACCACATGGGCACCTCCTACCAATGGCACGACTTGGGCACCACCAACAAACGAAACCACATGGGCCCCCATAACGATTACTTGGGCACCACCAATTAATGTAACCACATGGCGTCCCCCAACGAATGGGACTACGTGGGCACCCCCTACCAATGGCACGACTTGGGCACCACCAACAAACGGAACCACATGGGCACCTCCTACCAATGCCACGACATGGGCACCCCCTACCAATGGTACGACTTGGGCACCACCAACAAATGGGACTACATGGGCACCTCCTACCAATGGCACGACATGGGCACCCCCTACCAATGGTACGACTTGGGCACCACCAACAAATGGGACCACATGGGCACCTCCTACCAATGGCTCGACATGGGCACCCCCTACCAATGGTACGACTTGGGCACCACCAACAAATGGGACCACATGGGCCCCCATAACGATAACTTGGGCACCACCAATTAATGTAACCACATGGCGTCCCCCAACAAATGGGACTACGTGGGCACCCCCTACCAATGGCACGACTTGGGCACCACCAACAAACGGAACCACATGGGCACCTCCTTCCAATGGCACGACTTGGGAACCGCCAACGAATGGAACCACATGGGCCCCCATAACGATTACTTGGGCACCACCAATTAATGTAACCACATGGCGTCCCCCAACAAATGGGACTACGTGGGCACCCCCTACCAATGGCACGACTTGGGCACCACCAACAAACGGAACCACATGGGCACCTCCTACCAATGCCACGACATGGGCACCCCCTACCAATGATACGACTTGGGCACCACCAACAAATGGGACCACATGGGCCCCCATAACGATAACATGGGCACCACCAATTAATGTAACCACATGGCGTCCCCCAACAAATGGGACTACATGGGCACCCCCTACCAATGGCACGACTTGGGCACCACCAACAAACGGAACCACATGGGCACCTCCTTCCAATGGCACGACTTGGGAATCGCCAACGAATGGAACCACATGGGCCCCCATAACGATTACTTGGGCACCACCAATTAATGTAACCACATGGCGTCCCCCAACAAATGGGACTACTTGGGCACCCCCTACCAATGGCACGACTTGGGCACCACCAACAAACGGAACCACATGGGCACCTCCTTCCAATGGCACTACTTGGGAACCGCCAACGAATGAAACCACATGGGTCCCCGTAACGATTACTTGGGCACCACCAATTAATGTAACCACATGGCGTCCCCCAACAAATGGGACTACATGGGCACTTCCTACCAATGTCACGACTTGGGCACCACCAACAAACGAAACCACATGGGCACCCCCTACCAATGGCACGACTTGGGCACCGCAAACGAACGGGACCACTTGGGCACCTCCTGCAAATGGAACTACCTACTACTAAAAATGACTGAACTATGAAATACTACATTTTATCTGTAGGGTTTGACCGTGACGCGGCACCTAATGAGTCTTTATTTGTAGCTTAGGGGCAGTGTTATCTATAGCATTATTATTATACTTAACTAGCACTTCGCCCGCAGCTTCGCAGCTATAGCCCGCTCGCGCTTTTAATTCGTTTTCTCTCCGATTGTTTACAGTATGGTACACCTGATAGCTACTCAAGCTGGTTGTATTTTTGTTGTAACAAAACCTCACCTGATTTTTTACATTGTGAATCTGCTTAGATATTTAAAATACTCAGATTATAGATATAACAAATATTATTTTGTTTTAAAAAATTATTTTATTTTTGTTAATCGTCTTTTCATCATAATTCGATTTCTCAAATCCCGAAGAACGACATACTGATCCAACAGGCAGCATCCAGTTCAGTTGCTGTCATGGCGCTTGTCATGCTCAGTTCAACTGCTTTTAGAGCGCTTTTCATGCGCGGATCGTTTACGCGGCGGCTAGCATAAAGAAATGTTTTACACGTCCTATGTACGAGTAGTTGGCAGTTTAAATGCTATGGTTTTTTTGTTTCGTCGTGGCTGTCCCATGCTGTTTCTCAAAATTGCCTCCTCAGCAAAGACGGTGTATAGTATGAGCCCTCAAACTGCCTAGGTACTCACTTGACCCGACTTACCTGGAGGATGTCGACAGACGCCAAACAACCGCAATTAATGTCTTACCTATCTTAGGTACCTACATGATGTGCTGTGCAAACTCAGAAGCAACCAAACGAGTTAACTTCAATTCAAACGAATCCGATTACTTATTCACAATCATAAACATATCATAATAAACATTTTATCTTTAAATCTGATTTCAATTATTGTGCTGATACCATCTGGCTGCTAGGTCATTAATAGGTACCTATTGCCAGTTTGCCATAAGAGGCCAATCGTCGAATCCGACTCGGCTGGGCAGCGTTCGGGAAGCTTCGCAATATCTTCTCGTCCCACATACCGCAGTGTCTCCAGACGAAAGTCTTTGACCAGTGCGTGTTGGCAGTGATGACATTTGGAATCTGTGGCTCACAATGGGCCTCATAAGAAGGCTTAATATAGTAAAAACTGTTTAGCCATAAGTGATTTGAAAACTTTATATCTTAGATTGTTTAAAATAAACCGCATGAATCTGTAAAAACTGATATTTTTACAGCATTAAAGAATTTAGTAACTGGAATAATTTTTTAAATGTAACCAATAATATTTGCATTCAGCTAAACTTGTATGCTCTAGATTTCTAGAATGTATCTTAAAACATTTTTATATACCATGTTTTATACAAAAAAAAATTATTTCTATTTCAACTAGATTCAATCGTAATAGTAATGTGACAGTTGCAGTAGCCTTTGTAGTTGTTGGCCAGCTGTAAGGTAGGTCGATTGTAATGTACAAGGATCACCTATTTTAATATTTCACTAACTTCCGTCGTAGACAACACAATATACTAAAATCAGAGTCACATTTTTACTAAACTTCCCTGTATAATATACAGAAAGTCAAGACTGGTGACGCGGGGGCAAGCGACGTACAGTTGTTCGTGTAAGAAGCAAGCTCGTCCTGCCGACTCGACTCCCGCAGCCCTCAGTTGGAATTTCTCATTGTTTGCGTTCGTTTTTAGAGAGTAATTCTCTAAAAACGAACGCAAACAATGATTTTATCTGAGAACGGCTGCATATACTTCATCACTGATACACTGACCGATGCATTCTCACGTTTTTCTTGACGAACAAGATATCACTAAAATAATGTAACAATAGATTGTAAACACACGGGATTTCTCATTAACAGTCACCTAACCATGGACTAATTTATTTTTACTAAAATCAAATATGTCAGAAGAGGCCTAATCTTGACGTTTTTCTGTTTACATTCTAGGAACAATCATACAATAGTTATTAACAAAGTTTAACGTTGACTAAAATAGCCGTTCTTATATTGTGTCATGAACTCATGATAGACTGCTTAGCTCCGTAAAGGAATAGTGGGATGATAATAATTTATTAGGGTAAATCCAGATAGAGTCCGCTGGATGCGGGAAGCACAGAACCGGTCGAAGTGGCAGAGTTTGGGCGAGGCCTATGTCCAGCTGTGGACTTCTTTCGGCTGAAATGATGATGATGATGATGATGAGGGTAAATCTGTTACTATCTGCTATATTCGATCCCTTCTCAGCCCAGTGAGCTAATGGAATAATGCGGCTGTTGACATACTCTTGTATATTGAATTGTGTTCTCTCAACTCAGTCTCACTTTCTACGAAATGGGAAGAAATGTATGGGAAGTTTTTTTTGTGATCACCTACTGAATTTTCAAGTACACACCCCTTAGTTGGTCCGATAGAGTTTTTCCGATTTTTATCCATATATGGAGTAGCATCGATAAGCATCAAAAATTTTGTAAAAATTGACAATTTTCTTGAGTATTTTTTCAACGAACCCGATGCATTATTACTCACCAGATGAATTTTCTATGGCAAATAGGAAAATTGACCATCAACACGCGAATGCGCCTTGGCGGAAATTCACGAGCTCAAGAATTCTCTGATGTTCTTCTAAAAGTTGGTAAAGGTATTCTACCAGAGAAGAGCGGCCAGGTGGACCTACCAGAAGCTCCCACTTTAGAAGATCTGATTCGTCAGGTGTACGGGTACGTCAGTCGAATATCGTACCAAGAGAATCCTTGGGTGTGTTAACGGGTCATTATAACGACCGAAAATAATTAAATTGTAGTGAGCGAAATTGCGGCATTGGCGAGACAGTGTTTATACCGCGTATAACACTAATTAACCACTATTACCTCTTGTTCATGTGACTATCAACAACTTGTCACATGGGCAGACACTGAAGGCTGCGGGTGTCGACCTCAGGACAAGCTGCTTCTCACACGGACAACTGGACGTAGCTTGTTCCCGTGTAATCAGTCCTTACTCTCTGTATATTTTGGCTGGTGAGCCGTGAGAACAAAAGTACAAACGTAGTATATGTGTGGCTATTATTGTAGTATATTGGGGTGTTTTACGACTTCCATGCGAACGAAGTCGCGTGCGGCAAGTAGTTTTTATTAAAACTGAAAAAAAAATCTCCCATTTAATTCGTCACTTGTTCAGTTTCAATACTACACCATTCGTAAGACATGTCGATGCACGTATCACTAATATTTTGACGCACAGACAGTGCTTAAAATCATTGAAAAGGAAGAGCCATCCCACGACTACGAATCGTGTCCCGTCATTATAAATAGGCCTTTTTATTCCAAGTCACTTCACGTAGGCACAAGTAATTGTACACAGATTACGGGTGGCGGGAGCACAACGCGATCCGGTTCTGCTACGTTTCTGAAGATAGCAAGTATAGAACCGTTATCAATCAACGATAGCGTAAGCGTAATTAGTTAGTGCTTACTTATTTATTATAGAAATAACAGTTGCTTGCTGCACTTAAACTAAACACCAAAGCGAGCAACAAGCCAACAACATAACATTTACTTGACTATAAAGTTCGCACAAACATTAAACATCAATTTACTGCTA
This sequence comes from Polymixis lichenea, assembly GCA_949091785.1. Taxonomy (NCBI): domain Eukaryota; kingdom Metazoa; phylum Arthropoda; class Insecta; order Lepidoptera; family Noctuidae; genus Polymixis; species Polymixis lichenea. The sequence continues at coordinate 1,910,394 of OX420944.1, forward strand.
TACTTAAGGATTATGTTAACATCCCACCTCTGAGCAATCAGGGCGTTCAGCAGATTAATCGCCTGGGTTGTGGGGGCATATCGAGCAGCATGGGTTCGCACTGGCGAAACCGCGAACAAGCACCGCGAGGCACAGGTGCCCGCGCCGGAGCAAACAATGAACAGCTAAGGTAGACGCGTCATCGATCTTGTTATTGTGTAAGTAATAAGTAGCAGTGCAATGTGCATCAAAAGCGCACACTTACGTCTCAGTCTCAGTTCCAACATGCTGACGCCCATCATTCCCACAACAAACAGAGACGGTTACAAATAGGGATAATGTCCATATATTTTTTAAATAGGTAGCGACCAAACTTTCGTTGGACCTGTTAAGCTTGTATTTTTGCTAATCCACATCAGTAAAAAACAAGCTGTTTCTACAATGCGCTGGTACGGTTACCTACCAGCGCATTGTATTCAAGTTTGTTGTCACTAGTTCTATTAGGTTCATTGAGTGAAAAATTGGGAATACGTCGATATTGTGTAAAATTGAATAGAATCACGCTCAGCAGAGACTTAGTTCTTGTGAGCACCGAGCTGCCTAGTTCTCACTTATTGATAAAACCGACGATGACCACATCACAAGGAAAGGAGATATTTGTCTAAAAAGAACACTAGATATATTGTAAATATTACTGGGTTCTTGAACTGTACCTACAGTTCAAGAACCCAGTAACATTTGTTTAGAAAACACAACGTTCCTGAATATAGTAATCAATTTCTGTTTTGTCGTACTTACTTATTGAAACTTACGGAATTAAATAAATTAAACGTTTATTTATGTAATTAGATCTTATAAGACACTATCACTCGTCAATATTTTGCTGGTCAATATTTTAAAAACTATTTTCTACCGGCATTTCTTAGCTGACTGATCCCTGAGATTATATTATTACAATTTTATGTGAGTCTAACAATGCAGGGCCATGTCTGGAAGGGCCTTTTGAAGAAAGAGCAATTGCAGCTTTGAGCTGACCATACTATACTCCAGTCAAATAAAACCGCATTCGTTTTTAGCAAAGCTATGTTTTTTTTACTATGTTGCTCTATCTCGCCTCTATCTATTTCACCCTGAAATCCTCTCTCGATAAATTCACACGATACTTACTTGCAACTAACTGTGAATGAAAATAGCAGTGGCAGTGTGAGTGGGTGGGTGGAGGGGTTTGTCACTTGAATGAAAACATGAAACAGATACAGCAGGTACTTAATGATGTCTATAATATGATTAAAGAATATTTTTCGACACGGATATCAAAGATTATAACAATCAGCTTTGTACGGGAATCAAAACAACGCTAGTATGATTCACCTCATTATGTCAACAGCCATATTTTGTGCCTAATAATGGTGTTATCAGCAGCAATAAAACCCGGAGATGTTCTGATACGTTGATGAAGTCAATTTCAAACAGGATGTTTTCTCGCAAGAAATCGTGCCCAGTATCGAGGTCTGACTAGTAAGAAGTGAAGCGAAACACGGTCTCTTTGGGATTTATAGTTATACCTACCTATATCTGTATAGGGTCAGACGCAAGGCCATGGCCAATAAGCACTACTGTGGACGACTCCATATCGACTGCAGGGTCAGCTATGCTGGCAGAAATGTTGATATGGGGGACAGTGGCCACTTTCTGTGGGCTGTAAGACCGTCAGTGTCTCAACGTCTCCATCATGCCGGTCAGTAAGAGGAGACAGAGCATCATCAGCATGACTTTATGTGTGACCAATAAATATTTTTTATGGTTACATTCGTAAACAAATTACTGAAAAGTCCTGCAAAGATCCTAAATACTGTCAGACATGACATAAAATCATATAGGTATAGGGTTGTACCTATTTAAGGCAATTTTAAAATCAATATGTTACATCTTTAACATAATTTTTTTTTTTTTTTTTTTTTTTTTTTTTTTTTTTTTTTTTTTTTTTAAAAAAAACGTTGCCCCACACTAGGAATTACTCCTGTATTGTGGGTGCGTTTACAAACATTTAAATTCACATACACAAACAGCCAGACCCGGAACAACTACTTGTAGGTCATACAAATATTTGTTCCGTGCGGGAATCGAACCCGCTACACGCAGCACAGCAGTCAATCGCTTAACCACTGCGCCAACCGTGCTGTCAGTACGTACATAATGTAACTAGACTAGCTGATTCTCGCTCTTTCAATATGTAAACATGCTATCACTTAGAGGTTGTCGTCACGGAACTAAACTTGGAACATTTGAACAATAAATGACGCCATATTCTGTAATTAATAAATCTGACATAACAATTATCAGTGAGCGCCGGATATCAATAAATCTGCACGCGTAGGTTATTACAAACACTATATCGTCGAACGATAAGGTGTAGCAAATTTATCAAGATACGCACCGAGCACATGCTGCACTACTAGCGAGACTTGCAGGAAGCGCTGGTGACTCCACGAGCCTCATCAAGCGTGTCATAGACACGTACAATCACTGCTCGATGACTCCAATCAGAACTTATTTATTTATGTATATATATTTTATTGTACACCAGAAAATACATAAAAATAAAATTTAACACTACAAACATATAATGGGTAGCCAACTTAATCAATGCCAATATTAATATTATCAATATTCGATGATAAAATACCGATAGTACCTACCTAGCCATTTTTCTAGATATATGAGTAAAGCCTTTGACTTCGTTGATCATAAGCTGTTCCTAAGAAAATTAGATAAATATGGTATAAGGGGCCAACCGAGTGACTGGTTTAAATCTTACCTAAGTGATAGACGTCAATGTGTGCAAATATCAAAAATCACTGATGGAAACAAAGTAGACTTACATTTTATTATAAAACTAACACATCAATTACGTATGCGATAAGCCAGACAAATTGGTATACGCAGTATAACGTCTACGATCAACAGTGTCCGTAGCAGCAGCAGGCACTGCATATCACGGATACGTATCGTCTTTGCTGTCAGATGGTCTGATACTATAGGATAATTATTCCCTTTGAAATTTTAGTATCATATCGTCTGGTTTTTGGACAGCTGTAAATCTTTATTTAAAAAAACTTCACAATTTACTTCTACCTTGCTTGTAGTTGCACATCCACTATGTATTGCTAGTAAAACAATGTCAGCAATATTTTCGCATCCAATCAGAAGAGAGTCACAAATGGAGTTCGGCTAGAAATGAATGTAAATACGAATTAAATATAATTAAATGTGGATTGCAAATATCAGAAGGAATGTACCCATATGTTAATTAATGCCAATCAGGTGTATAACATGTTGCCTAACTCAATTAAGGAACTTCCTATCCCCATCCACTATAAATAAATAATAAATATCCTATCCCATAACCAATATTGGTTATTGGATAACACCATGACTGGTCAGCTGGTCGCACGACCGGCCGCGATCTTGAAGTAAGTTTATCCGCGTTATGCGCGAGGTCCCTAGTTTGCACTAAAATAAATAAATACTAAATGTTTAAATGTAGTGCACGCTTTGCATGGGTCCGACCTCCACTCGGCGGGTTCCTTACAGCGTGTACAATACTTTATTTTTATACAAGGGATGACACACAAGAAATACTCCTTACTACCCCTCACGCTATGGGCGCCGCGAGCGGGGTGCAAGAGGGTGCACGTGGACGGTGGACCTACCTGGCTTCAAAACAAAATGTAGGTAGGCACGAGTAAAAACATTCAAAACTAATAATAAAACGAAAACGCCTAACACCTGCAATAATAGAGAACTTAACCTGAAGCGACTTTCTAAAATGTTCGCAATCTCACAATTCTGTAGCTTTTATTGTGCATTAGTCAACAAAGTACCGAACTCCTATTTCCGCAAATCTAATCGACCCTGAGCGGGGATCTAACATTATGGGTTGCTTCGCTCGCTCTTGTATCCTGCTCTCTCTTAATTCTTAAGCTTTTAAATTAAATAAATCGACACATTTATACCTCTTTCTGTGTGCATGGACAAAAACAAACTTTTCCCATTCGGGGAAAGATGCAAAAATGATCGAGTTCGTTTGGTCGCTCTTGCATCCTACATTCTCTTAGTTGTTAAGCTTTTCAGCATAGGTCGACAAAGTTACTCCTGGTATGAATAAACAAATTTTATCCAAAAATAATCGAGATAAAGTGCAGAAATGATCGATCGCGATTTGTGAGCTGAAGATGCATCCCCCTGAAAATAAACTTGCCGGCGCCCATACGCCACCCCGCCAATCACTCGCATTATCTCGCTACTTTTCGTAGCCGCCATTTTGGATTATCATTTTCGCCTCTCCATCGGCTAGAGCACCATCGAAAACCATGAAAACGACACCCATGACGAATAAAATGGAAAAATTTCGTACTTTCTCGTTTCTTAAGTTAAGGCGATTCTAGCGGCAGCATAATTAGCATGCAGCACCGTTGGTCTATAATAATAATAATAATAATAATAATAATAAACAGATACACCTCACCAACCTACAAAAGAGCAACTAGAAACATATTGGTCTAGCATTTGGGAAGAACAAAAACAACATAACGATAAAGCAACGTGGATAACAGAAGAAGAAACAAAATGGAAGACTATTCATGAAATGGAATTTGTAGAGATTACAGAGTCCGATATCACACAGATGACAGACAGATTACATAACTGGAAATCTCCTGGTATAGATAAAATACACAACTTTTGGTACAAAAAGTTAACTTCATTACACAAACCCATAGCAAAAAACTTCACAGAAATCATATTAGGTCAACAAAATACACCCGATTTTATTGCAACAGGTATAACGTACATGCTGCCTAAAACAAAAAAATCACCACAACCTTCCCAATACAGACCAATTACTTGCCTACCCACTATATATAAAATATTAACATCGGCAATAACAACGAAAATTAACTCACATATCGAACACCACAACATAATGGCAGAGGAGCAGAAGGGATGCAGGCGGGGTCATATGGGGTGCAAAGAACAGTTAATTATTGATTCTGTTATCCATAAACATGCCACCACGAAGCATAGAAATCTACACTGTACCTATATCGATTATAAAAAAGCTTTCGACAGTGTTCCACATTCCTGGTTGATACAAATACTAGAAATTTATAGGATAAACTCAAAAATAATAGATTTCCTACGAAACATAATGCCACTGTGGAAAACCACACTTCAAATAAATTGCAACCACAACAATGTTACAACGCGACAAATATCTATCAAGAAGGGTATCTACCAAGGTGATTCACTGAGTCCCCTTTGGTTTTGTCTAGCACTAAACCCTCTGTCTCATCTATTGCAGCGCTGTCGGGCCGGCTATTGTCTCAAACACACTACAGAACAAACTACAGTCTCACATCTCATTTACATGGACGATATTAAACTATACGCACAAACTGAAAAAGATATGAAGAAATTAGTAGAAGCTACAGCAGAGTTTAGCTTAGATATAAACATGCAGTTTGGTCTGGATAAATGTAAAACACTTCATATCATGCGTGGCAAGATACGACCCGGCAACTATGTAGTAAATAACACAGACACCATAACAGCAATGGAACCAACCGATGTATATAAATATTTAGGGTACACGCAACTAAAGGGACTAGATCATGTTAGGATTAAAGAAGCACTTACTGCAGAGTACAAAAAGAGAATAAACGCCATATGTAAAACACAACTTTCTAGTAAGAATCTAATCAAGGCCTTAAATACATTTGCCATCCCCATTTTAACATACTCATTCGGAGTTATTAAATGGACAAAAACAGACACAGAACAATTAGAACGAATCACACGCACCACACTTACAAAACATAACAACCTACACCCTAAATCTGCAATAGAAAGACTTACTATCAAAAGACAAAATGGAGGGAGAGGCCTGGTAGACATCCAGCACCTATGGCGGAAACAAGTCTGTCAACTGAAAACATTCTTTCACTCAAAATCTCGCACTAGTAACATTCATAAAGCCATAGTTCAAAATGATAGTAACTACACCCCACTTAACTTGCATGAACAGCTAGATATTCCACAAATTACTAGTGACGACCCGCAGAAACAAAAAATTGAGGGTTGGAAGAAAAAGGTACTCCATGGCCGACATCCTCATGACCTAGAACAATCCCATGTGAACCAAGTAGCCTCAAATAAGTTTCTGAAAATAGGCAATTTATTCCCAGAAACTGAAGGATTTATAATTGCGATACAAGATCAGATTATTAACACTAAAAATTATAGAAAATATATCATCAAAGATCCATCAGTAACAAATGATAAGTGTCGCAAGTGTCACACACAACCAGAAACAATTCAACACATAACAGGAGCGTGTACAACTCTTACGCAGACAGACTACACACATAGGCATAACCAGGTAGCAAATGTAATTCACCAAAAATTAGCACTCAAATACACGCTCATACAAGACACAAACATTCCATACTACAAATACACACCACAAACTATCCTAGAAAATGACACATATAAACTTTATTACGACCGCGCCATACTCACCGACAGGACAATTCACTACAATAGACCGGATATAACCCTACAAGATAAATTAAATAAAGTTACTTACCTAATAGATATTGCCGTTCCCAATACACATAACATTCAGAAGACAATATCTGAAAAAATTAGTAAATACGCCGAACTCAAAGATGAAGTAACTAGAATATGGCGCCAACAAAAAGTTTACGTGGTGCCTATAGTCCTCTCCACAACAGGCGTCATCCCAAATCACCTTCTTCATAGCCTTAAATTACTAAACCTAAAAGAAACCCTCTATATCACCTTACAAAAAGCTGCAATTTTAAATACATGTCGCATTGTCCGAAAGTTCATGCAAATAGATGAAAACGAAATAGGGCCTCTAAACAACACATCTTAAACATAACACACCACATGCTGCATTTACTTGGCTTCGGTCCGTAAATGTTGCAAAAACCAGCCAAAGAGCTGAGAAGAAAAAACACTACAAAAATAATAATAATCGTTTATTTATAAAAGGGGACACATTTACAGAGTATCATAACAATTTAAAATAGGGCACAGATGCTTATTGCCTGAACTAGGTTGAACCTGTGCTTCAGGCTAGGAAGTGCGTAAATACTTAATGTAATAAATTAACAGTGTGTATAATGTAATAACTAAATTAAAATTAGGAAAAAAAGTAAAATAAAAATAGAATGTTAGTCGTTCTATTTGCAGACAACAAGTAGATCTTCTGTCTGTGCATAAGCGATGGTTAGTAAATATGTAATAATAATTTTCTTACAACTAAAGTAATTCAATTTATAGATACTTAGTTTTCTATTTAGCCTATTGTACAGAAATGGGCCTAAGAATGTAAAAAATCTTTCTACAAAGACATGTTTCGAGGTTGCATTAGATGTGCATACTATATCATTCCGTCTTTTGTTAGTATTGTCAGCAGTGTCGGTAAGCATTGTGTGCTGTTTTAATACTAAGTGCAAAATGAAAATTTGGCGAACAGTCATCACGTTGCAGGATTTATATAGCAGATCTGTGGGAAAGAAAAAGGGATGGAAGTTTGCTACCTTTAAAATTGCTCTCTGAGCTCTTTCAAGAGGAAGCAGATTAGTTTTTGGTGCGCCACCCCATGATGTGATGCAGTATTGAATTATTGATTGACATAGGGCTAAAGAAACTTGTTTCATTAATTTTGAGTCTACAAATGATCGCAATTTTTTAAAAACAAATATTAATTTGCGCACTCTTTTAACGAGACTTTCAATGTGATTTCTGAAAGACAGAGTGTCGTCCATTATTACACCGAGGTATTTTATGTTGCTCGTTTTGAGGATAAAAGGACAATTACACATGATGACTGAACAGTTTCCACATTGATGGGCATATAGTTGAGGGTTAGTAACGTTAACTTGAGGCTTGCGCATGGAGAAGCGAATGTATTTTGTCTTGTCCGCATTTAATGTTAGCAAATTTGTTTGAAGCCAATTAGTCACAGTATCAAAACCTAGTTGTGCGATTTCGAACAGTTCAGTACTGGTTTTAGCGGTAAAAATTAGCGCCGTGTCGTCGGCATATGATATAATTTTCCCGTCTTTAAAATTAAGGTTGCACATGTCGTTAATATAAATCAGGAATAGCGTAGGGCCCAGAATACTTCCCTGAGGAACACCAAAACCCGTAGTTTTCTGCTCATCACTGGTGGTTTTATCAATTCTAACGCATTGGTATCGGTCATGTAAGTAGTCAGCAAATAGTTTCAGCGGCGTTCCCCTTATTCCAATAGTCTCTAATTTATTCAGAAGGACAGAAACGGACACCGTGTCGAAGGCCTTGGCTAAATCAAGGAAGACTCCCAGGGTCTGGTTCCCTTTGCCGAGTTCTTCTGAGATGTAGTTGGTCAGGTTATGTACCGCATCGGCTGTGGATAATTTGGCTCTAAAACCAAACTGAGCAGGGGATAAGAAGTTATTGTTTTCCAGATAGTTAACTAGCCTACTGTTTATAATTCTCTCTAATATTTTTGATATTGAGGGGAGTAACGATATTGGCCTATAATTACTAACTAGGTCTTTACTTCCACATTTAAATACTGGTATTACAATTGACTTTTTTAGACATCTAGGGAAAATTCCATTGGAAAGACAGATTCGAAATATATGCGTTAAGGGAGGTACCAGAATATGTTTATAGAGTTTAAGGATCTTATTGCTTATGTTATCCCATCCAACTGCACAGTCATCTTTTAGCCCAGAAATAATTCGGGTTATTTCGTCTTCGTCAGTGTCGAGCATAGCAAAAGATTTCAGGTTACTGCTATTTGCTGGTTTTTGGTAAGATTGGTCACAATAATGTGTCGGAATCTGTTCTGCAAGAGTTTTCCCAACATTGACAAAAAAGTTATTAACGTTGTTAGCTGAAAGGAGTGGCGAGGCATTAGTAAGCAGTAAACTCGAATTTGATTCACGCTGTTGAGACATATTGGTGACGTTTTTAATATGTTTCCAAAGTTGCTTGCTATTGTTACCTGCTGTCTGCACAGTACACGTCCCTCAACCGCCGAATCTTGAATAAGCTTCTTGTGTGGTGCTGCCTTCTTATCGGCGGTGTCGCTCACCAGTCGTACAATGGAAACCTAACGTAAGTCCGTCTCTGCCAACGGAACAATGCCATCAGCCTAGCTGAAATTTATACAAAGTTTCACCTGGCCGCTAGCTGAATGAATATAATTTACCCAAGGTTTAATTATTTGACATCTATTTGCATTCGAGTTAAATAATAATTATAATAATAATTTATCATTTATTTTCTCTTCACAAAGGTAAATTAAAGTGTACAAAGAATGTCCCAGCTGTATGCCATCCTTGTGAGAGACTGGTGCCTGATATAGGTTTTTGGAAAAAACCTGTGTTTCAGGTCACCAGGCCCCTTCCACGGCTAGCATTTACAGAGATACCGTGCGGAGTCGAAGTTAAACAATATACATAAAAAGAAAATCAAAACTAAAAGTGAGTTAAACAATATGCTCAACACAAATAAACAAATTATGCAAGAAGAAATAACAATAAAAAATACCTAATTAAACTAGTGCAGAAGTTATTGAGTCATGTTGTGAGACGATGTGTGAGTGAGTGTTTATTTTGGGTAAGGTGTTAGACTAGTAGATGTATGTGAATAATTTAGATAAGCAGTGTGAGCGTGAAGGTGACTTTTTGTGAAGTGAGTGTAGCGAGCGTTGGTTTTCAAGAAGGTGACGAACAGCTATGTATGTTTGGGGTTGGTCAAAATTAGTTTTATTTCAGAACGGTCAAAAGATTCTCAGTTTCCTGATAATCTAGGGTTTTTAAGTATTTTTTAATTTCTTGAATGCAGCTTGATCGAGTTTTTGGATATAGATTTAGGACTTTATTTAATTTATTGTAAAGATACGGGAAGGAAGTAATAGAATCTTTTAGGGAGCGTGGTTTTGAATTGAGCCGTGGGACATACCCTACCCTTTCGTCGGTTGTCTTTGAGTAGCTTAGCGTCAAACAGCATTTGAGAATGTTTTTTAAGTAAAGTATGTAGTATGAACGTTTGCCTGACAGTGAGCGTGTCCCATTCTTTGTATAGGTCAGTAGTCGGAAAACGAAAGGGGAGACCAGCTCCAACCTTGAGTATGGCACGCTGTGCCATTTCAACTTCGATGAGGTGTGTTTTTGCGGCACCTCCCCAAGATATGATGCAGTAATCAATAAGTGATTGGCATAATGCGTAGTAAACCATCTTAATAGTTTTTCGGTCAGCCGAGCATCTTAGGGTTTTGAAAATGTAAATTACTTTCCGTAACCTGGTCACGAGGATTTCTAGGTGTGGTTTAAAGGGAAGATATTGGTCAATAGTGACTCCAAGGTATTTGATATTCTCGGTCATTTCTAGGGAAGAGCACGAGCACTGGGTATTTTCAATGCCACAGGTGTGAGCAGTAATCGTTAGAGTTGGGGGTGGGAGCAGGTTAGATCTTTGAGCAAATGCTATGTACTTTGTTTTGGAGACGTTAAGAGTCGAAACATTGTCATGTAGCCAGTTATTAACACGATTTAGACCTTGTTGAGCAACATCGAATACCTCCTCCCATCCGTCAGCATCAAAGAACAGTGCAGTATCGTCGGCAAAGGTGATGATCTTTCCTTTTAGTAGAGAAAGTTGGCAGAGATCATTGATGTAAACCAGGAAAAGTGTTGGGCCAATTATACTACCCTGTGGTACGCCAAAATTGACTGGGAACTCGTCACTGAGCGAGTCATTTATCCTTACTCGTTGTTTCCTGCCAGTAAGATAGTCCTCCATCAGTTTCAAGGTGATTCCTCTGATACCGAGCCGTTCAAGCTTTTTTAGAAGGTACGGAATAGAGACTGTGTCAAATGCTTTTGCGAGGTCGAGGAACACCGTAAGGCATCTCTTTCTGTCATCCAAGCTGACCACAATAGAGTTTACCAACTCGTGAACTGCATCATTGGTACTTTTACCAGATCTAAAACCAAATTGTGAGGACGAAAGGAGATTATTTCCTTCCAAGAACCTAACTAGACGTTGATTTATAATGCGTTCTAATATCTTGGACAGAGCGGGTAAGATGGAGATGGGCCGGTAGTTATTGACACAGTCTTTTTTTCCAGCCTTATGGATGGGCTTGATAACAGCTATTTTAAAAGCTTCGGGAAAAACTCCCGTTGAGATTGACAGGTTGCAGATATGTGTTATGGGAGAAGAGAGGTAGTTTGCGTATCTCTTAATGATTTTGCTGCTAATCTGATCGATTCCCACTGCACAATTCTCCTTCAGGCCTTTAATGAGGTTGCATATTTCTTGTTCATCCGTAGGAAGGAGGACAAGCGAGTTTAGGGGAGTTACAGATGAGTGATCACTAGTGTGGCAAGGTGTTGGAGATTTGGAAGTGGAGATTTCATTTGCCAACTTTGCTCCGACGTTCACAAAGAAGCTGTTGACGTCATTTATATCCGCCTCGGGACTAGTAGATGACAAAAGGGACGACGAGAAGTCTGCCCTCTTGTCAGAACCGCTAATTTTTTTAATGACATCCCATAACTGTTTTTTGTTACCCTTTGAATTTTCAATTTCCTGTTTTTCATACCTTTTCTTTGCTTTTTTAAGCAGAGAGGAGCAAAAATTTCTATAGCGCTTGTATGTCAATTTGTATCTCATCGTCAGGGTTACGTTTTAATTTTTTATGCAAGTTATCCCGGTTTCTCATGCAGCGAAGAAGTCCTGTAGTTATCCATGGTTTGGTTATTAGTTTTCTTTTTGAAGTTTTAGCTATGCTGGTATTATTTTTGATTGCTGAAGAAAGTTGAGCCACGAGGAGATCAGTGGATACGTTAGCGTCTTGACAGTCAAGGATAGGCTGGTAATCCAAGTTCTGGATTATTTTGTCCAGATTGTCGAAATTAACCGAGCAATATGTTTGATTAAGGTACTTCAGACGCTTGGGAGGTTTACAACTAATCTACACTAAAGCTACACTCTCATGATCAGTGACGGATGTTTCGAAAATAAAACAGCAGGCGTCCATTTTAGTTTTCAGCATCACGTGGTCTAAACATGTTAACTCATGCCTAAGGCAGAGTATGAGCCGGAAGCAAGCCATAGCTAGCCAAGGTGTTCAGGTAGTCGTATGATCATTTTCGGAACTGTTTTGAATTAAATTGATATTTATATCACCACAAAAGAAAATGTTTTTATAAGTTTTTAGATTGCCTAGTAGCGTGTTATTGGAGTCGATACATTTAACAGTATTAGTTTGACTAGGTGGGCGATATAATCCTACAATACAAGTATCTCGATCTAGTTTTAATACAAGGCAATAAGCGTCAGTAACTGTGGGTTCTTCAGATATTACATTAAGAAGCTTGTTATAGTAGATGACAACTCCTTCGTTTTGAGTTTTGTGTGAGGTGGTCGCTATATGATTGTAGTTGTCGAGAGAAGGGATGAACTTTGCAGACGGGAGCCAGCATTCTGTAAGTACTAAAATATCCCAGGGTATTTCAGATCGTTGAAGAAGCGTAACGAAATTGGGCATATTACAGTTAATGCTACGAATATTTTGCGACAGAATATTGATACTATTTTCATTCACTTTAATATGATTTTTTGCATTTTCGATGTCACAGGTTATAGTTCCAGCTACTAGCATAGAGTCCAGATCAGAGTTTATTTCGTTAATGGTTTGCATAGTAGTCATTTGATTGTACAATAAGAAAAATACGGTCACGCCTAATGCGTGACGTTAAGTCGAATAAACTCAATTCTGGAACTTTAGTGGCTTTATAAGCAAAGATTTGACACTGTGCAGGAGATAGTGGGCTAGGGTAAACACCACAGTAACGGGTTTCGACTCGCTTGAATGACGTGTATCTTGAGTTGAATGAAGAGTGAGCGTGATGAGGAATATGTGTGTGTGTAATTCTGCAATAACAATAAAAGCTTAATAATATAAGCGTGAGCAAACGTGAAACCAAAATCAAACTCAAACTCAAAGCATTTATTTCAATTAAACCATTTACAGGCACTTTTGAATTGTCAAAAAGTCGATCAGTTGGAAAGTTGAAGCTAGTTGCCCATTCCAAAACGTAGATCTCTATGGAGAAGAACGGGCAAGAAACTCCACGGACACTCTTTTAAAATCAAGTTGAAATATTACAAAATCTTGGGAACATTATTCTTGTTGCTTCTGTATGTGAGAACAATGTAAAAAAATGTAATTATAAACAATTCTAAATACAAGATAAAAATAAGCCCTGGAAGTTAGGAGATGACCAGTCTCAACCGACAGCGCCCGTTCACGAACTTGACACGTGGATCAGCACCATCCAGCTCAACCATTTTGTAGGGAACCGAATGATCCAACACACGCGCCACCATCAGTGAGACATTTATGTGAGCATGACATACTCTCAACTGCCATGCTTTTTCAAGTCAACGTACATTATAACAACACAATAAACGGATGCATGGTACTCACATTTACAAAATTCAAACAAAATGCTTCTAAATTATACAAAACTATAGTTTGCAATCTATTTGAAATATTAATAAAATTTGATTTCCTAAAAGAAAGAAAAAACATTTAATATATATTGACGTATATAAAGTAACTAACACTTGGTTCAGCAAAAATAAAACATTCGTAATGTCACAAAATTTATAATATTATGAACAAAAATGTTCGTAATGTCAGAAAAAATAAAAAAGGGAAGCTTCTCTTTCAAATATTAAAATTTTAACTAGTATGCCCAGGTGGCTGTGGAGCAGGACCAGCATTAAGCCAAGCATTTTTATCGACGATATAATCATCTAACTTATAATATGCTTGTCTACATAGTGTGCGTTTAATGCATGATTTAAATTTCTTTTCATTTAGTTCAAGAATATCGACTGGTATTTTATTATAACATTTCACACAGTACCCCATAAAAGAAGTGTGTACTTTAGACAATCTGAAACGTGGTTGATCTAATTTGTTCCTATTTCTAGTGTTAAAATTGTGCCTATCACTTATCTTACTAAAAAGATGTAGATTTTTCCGAACATACATAATGTTTTCATAGATATATTGACAAGGTACCGTCATGATGTTAATTGTTTTGAACAGTTCCCTTAGAGATTCGCGTCTGCGGAGGTTATAGATGGCTCTGACATAAATAACGAATGCAATTAAAAATACAAGAGAAACGCATGCCAAGACAACAAAATAAAAATAAGAGAATTGAACCAAAGCTAGTCACATTATAAGTTTGTGAAGTTTAGTTTCTTCATCAATGCGAACTGGGGTCGAGTCCACGTCTTTCTTAACATAAACTTTCCCGTATGAAGTCCAGGCCGCAAGAAGCTTTTTGTTTTTAACGTTTGAGCGCGCAATGTAGAAAAGGTATCGTGCCTTAGCTGTTAAGTATTCCGAGATGCATAATGTACATGGCAATCCCGGTAATTTAATATGCTCTGAGTTCAACTGTGGCTGTTTGTTGTCGCGTCTGGATTTATTGTATGTCTTGTATTTTGAAATCAGTGATTCCTTTCTGAGAGTAGTGCTGAAATCCACAAAGACTGCTTCTGACTTGGAGCGAAAAATGTCCCTGATCTCGGACTGGAGTATGGGTGTTTCAAGGCCTAATGTCGAACCGACTTGCTGGATTGTGTCGATAAGTACTTTCTTATTTTCGTTGTCTTGCCTTGGCACGTTTCGAATTTCAATTGTTGAAGAGTGCGCATTCTTATCCAGGTGTTCCAGCGTTTGTTCCAGAGTCAACACTCGCTTCTTATACTCCTCATTTTCCTGTTCCAGCAGATTGATTTTAGCTACAAGGTCGTCGTGCTTAAGGGTTAACGTCTCGACTGATCTCTGTATACCCTGGTTTTGGATAATGATAGTAGCTAGGGCTTTATTTAATAGTTCGAACTTGGTGTCCTGCTGGTCCCTGATTTGGTCTGAATATTTATATCGCCCGTAGTATTCAGGCTCTGTGTAATGGGTTCGCATGTCCTTCCATAATTGTTTGCATTTTACACACTTATGTTCACATAACTCGACAAAATGTAGGGATAAGGGCCCTTACTAAAAGTTGTTCATGGTGATGAGTACAATGACCTGTTTAGAGGTTCCCACCTTGCACCGTGTATAATATTCATCTGCTGTTGCAGGTTTCACCCGAGGGCAACCTCACGAGCGCGCGACTTAGCTTCGCGATGCGCGGCACACTTCTTGTCATGCGCCAACGTGACAGGCACCGACGCTCCGATGCCGCACCCTGGTGACTGCCAACTGTTCTACTACTGCGCGGATGCCAGGGCAGAGCCTACGTGCTTTGCCTGCGCTAAACAAATGCACTTCAACCCCGTGCGGTTAGTGTGTGACTGGCCGCAGGACGCTGGCTGCCAGGCCGAGTCGTGGCAGGCGGACAGCTCTACCAGTGCGCCACCAGTCAATGAAACAACTTGGAAACCCTTACCGAGCACATCCACCTGGGCGTCTCCCACGAATGTCATAAATGGCATTACCTGGGAACCGGCCAGCACGTCCACCTAGGTGCATCCTACCAATGTCACAAATGGCACTATCTGGGAACCAGTCAGCACATTCACCTGAGCGCCTGTGGGCGGATGTTTATCAGTGAAGCATTGACATGCCGTCAGACATTGCATCCGTGCGAAGCATTTTATAACAAAGGCTAGGCTGGGCTTTAGGTATGTGAAATATGCTAAGAGTAATTAATTGACATTTGCTAATAATCAATTTTATCTAAAATAATACCTGGCGTCCGGTTGATGATTATAACTTAAAAATGTTATGTCAATTTAGATTATATGTCAATTATCTTTGACCGCCTACCTCTCTGCCAGGGGTGCGGGTTGTTCAAAATGGTGTTCAAAGCCCAGAAACAATGCATAAGGGCAATGTGTGGCATACAGCGCACAGAAAGCTGTAAACCACATTTTCAACAGTTCCAGTTATTAACATTCCCGTGTCTTTATATATATGAAGTGGCTATCTTTGTCAAAGCAAATCTACATCTATATACACATCCAAGAAGCACACGACACAAAAATTAAATATGCGTAAGACGTCATAAGAAAGCAGTATTTACAAAAAAAAACATTTTGGGCATGGCACCCAAAATATACAATAAGTTGCCAAAAAGTATCACAGATTTAGACAAAATGGACCAGTTCAAATTAGGTTTGCACGAATTCCTAGTTGGAAAATGTTACTATTCAATTAATGATTATTTAAATGAAAGATAACTGACTTTATCTGAAATGGCACCACAATGTTTACTGATTGTTTAAATTTTGATTTGACTTGTGTATTTTTTATTTTGACATGGCTATTTTTTTAAGTAACTCAATTATAATGTATTCTAGCTGTATAATTATTTAATGTTGCGATTAGTAATTAGTATTATAGATTAGTAAAGACATAATTATATTGATTTGCACACCTTATTAGGTTATAATACAATTAACCTTTTATACTTGTAACACCTTGTTAACATGTATTATGCAAATAAATTATTTGATTTGATTTGAAAGAGATACCGTGGCCCCTGGTACACAGGCAACTGAAGGTATACGGGTGGGTTTTAGTCAGTAAAATTCTGACACGCCCTCTCGCTCCACCCAAAGCGGGACAATTTATTTGATGATTTCCCATTCTCAAAAAAATTAATAAACCGCCTACCTCTGCTGTGATGATAGCTGACGGACTACCTTCAATGGAAGGATGAAGAAACGTGCTAGCTACAGCTGCCATGCAAATGAAAGTTAAGTAAATGTTTGTAAAAATGGACGTTTCACAAATTATTTATTAATCTGCCTTTTCCCAACTATGTTGGGGTCGGCTTCCAGTCTCACTGGATGCTGCAGGCCAGTGTTTTATAGAAAGCGACTGCCTATCTGAGCTCCACAACCCAGTTACTGGGTGACACGATACCCCTTGGGAAGACTGGTTGTCAGACTTTCGGGCTTCTGACTACCCGTAGGTAACGACTTTCAAATATATATAAATGACAGCACAGGGACCCATCCACGAACCGACCATGGCAAGCGTAGATATCCTGCGGTCGCTCCATGCGGCTGTTATTATTGAGCCAGGAGTCCCCCATGTACAAAGAATCAAAATTTTACGAAAATTAGGGACGTTACTCATAGCACCACAGCAAGAAACAAGGAAACTCTAAATTCATAATAATTATAAATACCTGCCTCTAATAAATACTAATAAACGATCAGATCAAAGGAGAGCGCTTGCGAAATTTCAACGAGTGCAGCAGTATCTGAATGATACGACGCGACGGCGCGGCGGCACAATGACACACAAGCATGGCTAGTAGGATATAGGTATTGGGAAAGTACAATCGCTGATTAAGCGTTGATTTGATTTGGGACGTATCAGTGGTTATCAAAGGGGCGGTCCTAGCGGCAGTATAATTAGCGAGCAGCACCGTTGTCCTGCACAGTGCTGGTCCCTGGGCGCCGAAGTATGAATACGTTTCTTGTGTGGTGCTGTCTTCTAATCAGCGTTGTCGCTGACCAGACGTACATTGCAGACTTGAAGTAAGTTCTTGATCACTTATTCTATGAATTACTTAACATGGGTACTTAAATACTTTTCTGTTTTTATTTTCCATTGCAAAACTTCATACTAAGTATTTTCTAGGCCTTCTAAAATTTTCTCAATTATTATTTCACAAAAATGGGACAGTTCATGGTCTACGAAGTGCGTACTCCTACTTACTTAAATGTATAAAAAATACGTGTATTATAAGTACTGTTTGCGATTGCCCGTCGACTTGCCTTACACCGTGGTCTAAGAAACGTCGACTCGCTAACAGTACATACCTACTGAAAAATTTGTGCCATTATCCTGGCCAGGATCACCAGGATAGAAAGAAACTACTGAAAAACATGATTTTGTAGTTAACCGAACTAAAAAATATAAAATAAATAACAGCATAAAATATAAAAAACACGCTTTAATACAAAAACACATTAAACTAATTTAGAAATATATAGAAATAAGAAAATAGTAATTTATAATTAAAACAATTTTAATGTGAAAACTGTAGGTTGCTTGATATCAATTGATGTGAATATGTTATCGACAGCTACTGATAAAAATACCTCAACAAGCATCCCACGCTTATTTACATTAAAAATTAGTTCAATTGTTAATCACTCCATCCTTAAAAATAAGGAAGGAATGATTACAAAAGTATTTTTAGAAATTATTTTCTACTTTTTAGGTTGGTTTTCTATGAAGCATGTTTTTGAATTTTTTCAATTATTGTAATTAATTGTTCGAATCGCGGTGCGTAGTAATTTGTTAAAGTTCCATTGCCAAAAAAATGGTGCCTTCTCGGAATCTTACAATTACGTAATTAGAAAGGCAATACATAATAAGTTCGATAGAATCGTTAAAGCACTAGGTAACGTGACGAGCCAATTCCATAATATCAGGTTGCTTGATCACGGAATAGGCAAAATTGGTAAAGAGCTACCCTAAATGTACCACAATAACTTGTTGTAGTATTGTTTACTTCTGCCTTACCGTTCGGGGAACACAGGCGTGGTGACATGTAATGTTGTTATAAATGTTTATAAAAAAACTATTTGTTTCCAGGTTCCACCCGAGGGACACTTCGCGCGTTGCCTCATGGCGAGCGGATAACTCTACCAGTGCACCACCTGAAGTAACTTCAGCACCTCCTACTAATGGCACAACTTGGCCACCACCAACGAACGGGACCACATGGGCACCGTCTACCAATGGCACGACTTGGGAACCACCAACAAACGAAACCACATGGGCACCTCCTACCAATGGCACGACTTGGGCACCACCAACAAACGAAACCACATGGGCCCCCATAACGATTACTTGGGCACCACCAATTAATGTAACCACATGGCGTCCCCCAACGAATGGGACTACGTGGGCACCCCCTACCAATGGCACGACTTGGGCACCACCAACAAACGGAACCACATGGGCACCTCCTACCAATGCCACGACATGGGCACCCCCTACCAATGGTACGACTTGGGCACCCCCAACAAATGGGACTACATGGGCACCTCCTACCAATGGCACGACATGGGCACCCCCTACCAATGGTACGACTTGGGCACCACCAACAAATGGGACCACATGGGCACCTCCTACCAATGGCACGACATGGGCACCCCCTACCAATGGTACGACTTGGGCACCACCAACAAATGGGACCACATGGGCCCCCATAACGATAACTTGGGCACCACCAATTAATGTAACCACATGGCGTCCCCCAACAAATGGGACTACGTGGGCACCCCCTACCAATGGCACGACTTGGGCACCACCAACAAACGGAACCACATGGGCACCTCCTTCCAATGGCACGACTTGGGAACCGCCAACGAATGGAACCACATGGGCC
Organism: Polymixis lichenea; assembly: GCA_949091785.1. Taxonomy (NCBI): domain Eukaryota; kingdom Metazoa; phylum Arthropoda; class Insecta; order Lepidoptera; family Noctuidae; genus Polymixis; species Polymixis lichenea. Next base: position 1,929,908 of record OX420944.1, read on the forward strand.
CCCATAACGATTACTTGGGCACCACCAATTAATGTAACCACATGGCGTCCCCCAACAAATGGGACTACGTGGGCACCCCCTACCAATGGCACGACTTGGGCACCACCAACAAACGGAACCACATGGGCACCTCCTACCAATGCCACGACATGGGCACCCCCTACCAATGATACGACTTGGGCACCACCAACAAATGGGACCACATGGGCCCCCATAACGATAACTTGGGCACCACCAATTAATGTAACCACATGGCGTCCCCCAACAAATGGGACTACATGGGCACCCCCTACCAATGGCACGACTTGGGCACCACCAACAAACGGAACCACATGGGCACCTCCTTCCAATGGCACGACTTGGGAATCGCCAACGAATGGAACCACATGGGCCCCCATAACGATTACTTGGGCACCACCAATTAATGTAACCACATGGCGTCCCCCAACAAATGGGACTACTTGGGCACCCCCTACCAATGGCACGACTTGGGCACCACCAACAAACGGAACCACATGGGCACCTCCTTCCAATGGCACTACTTGGGAACCGCCAACGAATGAAACCACATGGGTCCCCGTAACGATTACTTGGGCACCACCAATTAATGTAACCACATGGCGTCCCCCAACAAATGGGACTACATGGGCACTTCCTACCAATGTCACGACTTGGGCACCACCAACAAACGAAACCACATGGGCACCCCCTACCAATGGCACGACTTGGGCACCGCAAACGAACGGGACCACTTGGGCACCTCCTGCAAATGGAACTACCTACTACTAAAAATGACTGAACTATGAAATACTACATTTTATCTGTAGGGTTTGACCGTGACGCGGCACCTAATGAGTCTTTATTTGTAGCTTAGGGGCAGTGTTATCTATAGCATTATTATTATACTTAACTAGCACTTCGCCCGCAGCTTCGCAGCTATAGCCCGCTCGCGCTTTTAATTCGTTTTCTCTCCGATTGTTTACAGTATGGTACACCTGATAGCTACTCAAGCTGGTTGTATTTTTGTTGTAACAAAACCTCACCTGATTTTTTACATTGTGAATCTGCTTAGATATTTAAAATACTCAGATTATAGATATAACAAATATTATTTTGTTTTAAAAAATTATTTTATTTTTGTTAATCGTCTTTTCATCATAATTCGATTTCTCAAATCCCGAAGAACGACATACTGATCCAACAGGCAGCATCCAGTTCAGTTGCTGTCATGGCGCTTGTCATGCTCAGTTCAACTGCTTTTAGAGCGCTTTTCATGCGCGGATCGTTTACGCGGCGGCTAGCATAAAGAAATGTTTTACACGTCCTATGTACGAGTAGTTGGCAGTTTAAATGCTATGGTTTTTTTGTTTCGTCGTGGCTGTCCCATGCTGTTTCTCAAAATTGCTTCCTCAGCAAAGACGGTGTATAGTATGAGCCCTCAAACTGCCTAGGTACTCACTTGACCCGACTTACCTGGAGGATGTCGACAGACGCCAAACAACCGCAATTAATGTCTTACCTATCTTAGGTACCTACATGATGTGCTGTGCAAACTCAGAAGCAACCAAACGAGTTAACTTCAATTCAAACGAATCCGATTACTTATTCACAATCATAAACATATCATAATAAACATTTTATCTTTAAATCTGATTTCAATTATTGTGCTGATACCATCTGGCTGCTAGGTCATTAATAGGTACCTATTGCCAGTTTGCCATAAGAGGCCAATCGTCGAATCCGACTCGGCTGGGCAGCGTTCGGGAAGCTTCGCAATATCTTCTCGTCCCACATACCGCAGTGTCTCCAGACGAAAGTCTTTGACCAGTGCGTGTTGGCAGTGATGACATTTGGAATCTGTGGCTCACAATGGGCCTCATAAGAAGGCTTAATATAGTAAAAACTGTTTAGCCATAAGTGATTTGAAAACTTTATATCTTAGATTGTTTAAAATAAACCGCATGAATCTGTAAAAACTGGTAGTTTTACAGCATTAAAGAATTTAGTAACTGGAATAATTTTTTAAATGTAACCAATAATATTTGCATTCAGCTAAACTTGTATGCTCTAGATTTCTAGAATGTATCTTAAAACATTTTTATATACCATGTTTTATACAAAAAAAAATTATTTCTATTTCAACTAGATTCAATCGTAATAGTAATGTGACAGTTGCAGTAGCCTTTGTAGTTGTTGGCCAGCTGTAAGGTAGGTCGATTGTAATGTACAAGGATCACCTATTTTAATATTTCACTAACTTCCGTCGTAGACAACACAATATACTAAAATCAGAGTCACATTTTTACTAAACTTCCCTGTATAATATACAGAAAGTCAAGACTGGTGACGCGGGGGCAAGCGACGTACAGTTGTTCGTGTAAGAAGCAAGCTCGTCCTGCCGACTCGACTCCCGCAGCCCTCAGTTGGAATTTCTCATTGTTTGCGTTCGTTTTTAGAGAGTAATTCTCTAAAAACGAACGCAAACAATGATTTTATCTGAGAACGGCTGCATATACTTCATCACTGATACACTGACCGATGCATTCTCACGTTTTTCTTGACGAACAAGATATCACTAAAATAATGTAACAATAGATTGTAAACACACGGGATTTCTCATTAACAGTCACCTAACCATGGACTAATTTATTTTTACTAAAATCAAATATGTCAGAAGAGGCCTAATCTTGACGTTTTTCTGTTTACATTCTAGGAACAATCATACAATAGTTATTAACAAAGTTTAACGTTGACTAAAATAGCCGTTCTTATATTGTGTCATGAACTCATGATAGACTGCTTAGCTCCGTAAAGGAATAGTGGGATGATAATAATTTATTAGGGTAAATCCAGATAGAGTCCGCTGGATGCGGGAAGCACAGAACCGGTCGAAGTGGCAGAGTTTGGGCGAGGCCTATGTCCAGCTGTGGACTTCTTTCGGCTGAAATGATGATGATGATGATGATGAGGGTAAATCTGTTACTATCTGCTATATTCGATCCCTTCTCAGCCCAGCGAGCTAATGGAATAATGCGGCTGTTGACATACTCTTGTATATTAAATTGTGTTCTCTCAACTCAGTCTCATTTTCTACGAAATGGGAAGAAATGTATGGGAAGTTTTTTTTTGTGATCACCTACTGAATTTTCTAGTACACACCCCTCAGTTGGTCCGATAGAGTTTTTCCGATTTTTATCCATATATGGAATAGCATCGATAAGCATCAAAAATTTTGTAAAAATTGACAATTTTCTTGAGTATTTTTTCAACGAACCCGATGCATTATTACTCACCAGATGAATGTACTATGGCAAATAGGAAAATTGACCATCAACACGCGAACGCGGCTTGGCGGAAATTCACGAGCTCAAGAATTCTCTGATGTTCTTCTAAAAGTTGGTAAAGGTATTCTACCAGAGAAGAGCGGCCAGGTGGACCTACCAGAAGCTCTTGGCAGAGTAGTTCCCACCTTAGAAGATCTGATTCGTCAGGTGTACGGGTACGTCAGTCGAATATCGTACCAAGAGAATCGTTGGGTGTGTTAACGGGTCATTATAACGACCGAAAATAATTAAATTGTAGTGAGCGAAATTGGGCATTGGCGAGACAGTGTTTATACCGCGTATAACACTAATTAACCACAATTACCCCTTGTTTATGTGACTATCAACAACTTGTCACATGAGCAGACACTGAAGGCTGCGGGTGTCGACCTCAGGACAAGCTGCTTCTCACACGGACAACTGGACGTAGCTTGTTCCCGTGTAATCAGTCCTTACTCTCTGTATATTTTGGCTGGTGAGCCGTGAGAACAAAAGTACAAACGTAGTATATGTGTGGCTATTATTGTAGTATGTTGGGGTGTTTTACGACTTCCATGCGACGAAGTCGCGTGCGGCAGGTAGTTTTTATTAAAACTGAAAACTTTTTTCTCCCATTTAATTCGTCACATGTTCAGTTTCAATACTCCACCATTCGTAAGACATGTCGATGCACGTATCACTAATATTTTGCGCACAGACAGTGCTTAAAATCATTGAAAAGGAAGATCCATCCTACGACTACGAATCGTGTCCCGTCATTATAAATAGGCCTTTTTATTCTAAGTCACTTCATGTAGGCACAAGTAATTGTACACAGATTACGGGTGGCGTGAGCACGACGCGATCCGGTTCTGCTACGTTTCTGAAGATAGCACGTATGGAACCATCTGTTATCAATCAACGATACCGTATGCGTAATTAGTTAGTACTTACTTATATATTTAAAGAAATAACAGTTGCTTGCTGCACTTAAACTAAACACCAAAGCGAGCAACAAGCCAACAACATTATATTTACTTGACTAAAAACTTCACACAAATATTAAACATCGATTTACTGCTATACTTAAGTATGTTAACATCCCACCTCTGAGCAATCAGGGCGTTCAGCAGATCAATCGCCTGGGTTGTGGATATCGAGCAGCATGGGTTCGCACTGGCGAAGCCGCGAACAAGCACCGCAAGGCACAGGCACCCGCGCTGGAGCAAACAATGAACAGCTAGGGTAGACGCGTCATCGATCTTGTTATTGAGTAAGTAATAAGTAGCAATGCAATGTGCATCAAAAGCGCACTCTTATGTCTCAGTCTCAGTACCACCGTGTTGACGACCAACATTCCCACAACAGACAGAGACGGATACAAATAGGGATTAAATAGGTAGCTACCAAACTTTCGTTGGACCCGTTCAGCTTGTATTTTTGCTAATCCACATCAGCAAAAAACAAGTTGTTTCTACAATTCGCTGGTATGGGTACCTACCAGCGCATTATATTCAAGTTTGCTACGTACAAACGAATAATACAAAGTGAGTTTAACAAAAATCTACTTTAAACCCACTTGCTTGCCTCATAGCAAAACCAAGTGATTGGAAGGCCTTGCCAAAGATATTAATAATGTGCCCATTAAAGGTCATATTCACGTCAAAAGTCAGTCCAAGATCTTCCGTCTCCAGAGGGACACCCGATATGTGGTAGTTATGTTTAATAGGCGCATGAGAACGGGTAGGTTACAGTTACTATACGGTCTTATACCCAAAGCCTGGACGACTTTTGATGGTTTCTCCCGAAAACAAGAAACAAGGTATGTGTACCTGTACCTATATTCTTTTCTATCGTGCTTGTTAGTGATCCATTGATTTATAATACTTTTCTGTTTTTACTCGTGAGAACCTGTAGTTAGCTCTGTCTCTTGTACAATTGTTATTTATCTAATACAGCTATTGGTTCTCTTATAAACTAATAATCATAATAATACTAATAAGTCGTTCTAATGACGTTACCTCCTACTGTGCTCCAGTGCACCGCCCGACCTTGTTACGTCCCAACAGATCGACACTATCTTAATGTTCACATCATCATTTTTTTTTTTCTGTGGGAAATCATCAAATAACTTCTCCCGATCTGGGTGGAGCGGGAGGGCGTGTCAGACTTTTACTGACTAAAACCCACCCGTGTTCCCTCAGTTGCCTGTATGCTAGGGACCGCGGTATCTCTTTCGAACAACCCGCACCCCTGGCAGGCATCGGCCCTTGCGGGCCCCATCAATTGCTGCTGACATCTCTTTGAGGCGCACGTGGAACACAACGCGCCGTCGACTCGGGCTTGGTCCTTACCGGAAAGCGGGCTACCCATTACTCGCCGTCCGCAAGCCCGCGCCTACGGTAGCCTGGGATTCCCGACGCCCAGGGCGTCTCCTGCGAAGGCCACGGCTGTGAGGGCGCATGTACTGCATCTCCCTCACGTGCGCCGCCTCCCTCTTTGCGAGCATAACTGCTTCGCTGAAGGAGGCGACTGCTAGCCATGCACTCTCGCTCCGTACCATGGCCTGGACCAGGGTCGGACGCGAGAGATCGCCGCCGCCGATTACCTCCACGAGTACACGGCGGTGCTCCGCCCAAGCCGGGCAGACCTCCACCGTATGCTCCACCGTGTCCTCAGGGCGATCTTCGCAATGGAAACACCCGGGCGTTTCCTCCCGCCCTATCCGAAACAGGAACCTCCCGAAACAACCGTGTCCGGTGAGGACCTGTATCAGGCGGAAGGTGAGGATGCCATTCCGCCTCTCAAACCACTCCTCAAAGAGAGGACTTACCGCCGCAATTGTGGCGTGCCCATTCACATCATCATTAGCCTAGTCTTTTCCCAAATATGTTGCAGTTGGCTTTCAGTCTTACCGGATCCAGCTGTATTCCAGGATTTTACATGGAGCGGCTACCTAGTTGACTTCGATACCATAAAACACCGTATAGTTGATCTGCCACCAACCAACACTGATGGCAAATAAATTGATTTGATTTCATTTGATTTGATTTGCAACCAACAGTTGGAGAAACACTTCTTGAACCAACAGGACAGTAGATATGCGGTTCCGGGTTGAGCCCTCAAAGTGCCTGCGTCCTTGAGCCGACGTACTCAGGACGGTTTGTCGACAGGCGCTGAACATCCGCAAGCAATCTTTTACCTACCTACAGTAGGTACATGATGAGCTGTGCAAACGCAGAGGGAAGGCAACCACTCGAATTAACTTCAAATCAATCCGATTAAATATCTAAGTAGTGTTCATAATAAATAAATCATATAAGTAATTTAAACATTTTATCTTTTTATCTGCAACTGACTTCAATCGTTGTGTTGATACCATCAGGCTGCTAAGTTATTATTAGGTACACAATGACATTGCCATTAAAAATGTTACACAAATAGATTATAAGTTATTATAACGCATTTTCAAGACGATAAGTATTACATGCAAAGTCAAGGCATGTATTTCAAATAGGCACATTAAAGGCACTTTTGAATGTCAATATTTACATTTATAGAAATGATTCTAGTCGCCCCTTCCAAAAGGTGGCTTCGTATGAAGAAGAATGAACAAGAAATTCCACCGTTACTCTTATAAAATGTTTTACAACAAACTCAGAGGTCATGGTCTCTTTTAAAGTCCAAACATTATATCATTATATTATTTGGGTCTAACAATGCAGGGCCATGTCTGGAACGGTTTTTTGAAGAAAGAGCAATTGCAGCTTTGAGCTGACCATGCTATAATCCAGTCAATTATAAAACGCATTTGTTTTTGGCAAAACTATGTTTTTTTTTACTATGTTGCTCTATCGCGCCTCTATCTATTTCACCCTGAAATCCTCTCTCGATAAATTCACACGATACTTACAACTAACTGTGAATGAAAATAGCAGTGGCAGGGTGAGTGGGTGGGTGGGAGTTAGGGGGAGGGGTTTGTCACTTGAATGAAAATATGAACCATATACAGTAGGTACTTAATTATGTCTATAATATGATTAAAGAAGATTTTTCGACACGGATATCAAAGATATTATCAATTGAATGGGAATCAAAACAACGCTAGTGTGATTCACCTCATTATGTCAACAGCCATATTTTGTGCCTAATAATGGTGTTATCAGCAGCAATAAAACCCGGAGATGTTCTGATACGTTGATGAAGTCAATTTCAAACAGGATGTTTTTCTCGCAAGAAATCGTGCCCAGTTTTGAGGTCTGACTAGTAAGAAGTGAGAACATCATCTACTCGCTTCAAAAGTGCAGCAAACACGGTCTCTTTGGGATTTATAGTTATACCTACCTATATCTGTATAGGGTCAGACGCAAGGTCATGGCCAATGACCACTACTGTGGACGACTCCATATCGACTGCAGAGTCGGCTATGCTGGCAGAAATGTTGGTATGGGGGACAGTGGCCACTTTCTGTGGGCTGTAAGACCGTCAGTGTCTCGACGTCTCGATCATGACGGTCGAAAAGAGGAGAGAGAGTATCATCAGCATCATGTTCTAACTTGCGTGACTTTATGTCTGGCCAATAAACAATTTTTATGGTTACATTAGTAAACCATTCGAGCAATTTGTAACCTAAGTTGTAGACATTCACTGAGGGATAAATTTAAGGAAATAAATATAATGACAGTCGCATCTCAATATGTATATGAGAACCTAATTTATGTTAAAAAGAACATTAATCTATATTCTAAACACAGCGACGTTCATAGCATAAATACTAGAAATAAAGATTTACTTATTGTGCCCACGACTAGGCTCCAAAAAATTAGCAATTCATTTAAGTGCCAAAGTATTCGTTTTTACAACAAACTCCCAAGCCATGTTAAGGAACTAAGCTTCAATAAATTTAAACTATTTATTAAACAGAAACTCTGTCAAAAAGGTTTCTATAAAGTTAAAGATTACTTGGATGACAAAAAAGCTTGGGACTAGTTAAGTTGCTCCAATGTACCCTCAAGCAACAAACTGTTATATAAGCTAAGTGTTTAATAGATACTGTTAACATTTTATATTTAAGTATTGATTTTTAATGACATTTAAAGAAAAAACTAACTGTGAATGTGAGTACTATGCAGGCTAGATTGAACACATTACTTTATAACTCGTCTGGTGGTTTTGAGCATTTTGTAAATGGCCTACGCAAATGTCCTGCAAATCTGGTAGCGTCTTGTGGCGGGTCGTTGAGCTCCCTAAAATAGGGTTGAGCTACACGGTGACTGCTACATACATGCCGTCTGTTGAGACAGGTCAGCTCAAAGCTGCAATGGCTCTTTCTTCAAAAGGCCTTTCCAGACATTACCCTGCATTGTTAGACTCACATAAAATTTAAATAATATAATGTTTGGACTTTAAAAGAGACTATGACCTCTGAGTTTGTTTCGGCTTTTCTTCTCAGGGAACAGTCAGCTAGGAAATGCCGGCGCCATCTAGTTTAAAAAAATATTGACCAACAAAATATTGACGTGTAAAAGTGTCTTTTAAGATCTACTTACATAAATAAACATTTCATTTCATTTCAAACATATTACTGAAAAGTCCTGCAGAGATCCTAAATACTGTCAGACATTACATAAACTCATATAGGTATAGGGTTGTACCTATCTCAGGCAATTTTAAAATCAATATGTTACATCTTTAACATAATGTAACTAGACCAGCTTATTCTCGCTCATTCATTATGTAAACATGCTATCACTTAGAGGTTGTCGTCACGGAACTAAACTTGGAACATATGAACAATAAATGACGCCATATTCTGTAATTAATAAATCTGACATAACAATTATCAGTAAGCGCCGGATATCAATAAATCTGCACGCGTAGGTTATTCCAAACACTATCATCGAACGATAAAGTCTAGCAAATTATCAAGATACGCACCGAGCACGTGCCGCACACAAGTAGCGGGACTAGCAGGATGCGCTGGTGACTCTGCGAGCCTTATCAAGCGTGCCATAGGCACGTAAAATCACTGCTCGATTGCTCCCATCAGAACTTATTTATTTATAAATAAATTTTAAATAATTTAACACTACAAACATATAATGGGTAGCCAACTTAATCAGTGCCAATATTAATACTATCAATATTCAATGAATGACAACATACCGATAGTACCTAGCCGTTTTTCTAGATATATGAGTAAAGCCTTTGACTTCATTGATCATAAGCTGTTACTAAGCAAATTAGTTATACACGTTTATTTTTACATCGTTCTGGAGCCGAAACACAGTAACTCCAGACGAGTAACAGTCACTATTGGCATTGTTATTTTTGTTTTAAGACATCTAATAAAGAAGTTAGAAATTTATCACTTTTTTTCTGTCATTCGAGTTAAATTTTAGTAGCGCTTCCACTATTTCATTCATAAACGCACGATCGTACGCGATCTGCTCGGTGATGACGTAGCGCGGCACAGCTGTGCGTGTGCGTCAGTTCAGCGCGCCCGCGGTGGGTCAACGGACGTCGGACGAATAAAGTAAGTACGCACGGCTACACATCAAGCTATACATTTCCAGTTTACGCTGATCTTGCACTGTACGGAAATCCTATTCAATGTGAGATCAGCTTATACTGGAAATTTATAACTTGAGGTGTAGCCATGTGTACTTACTTTATTCGTCCGACGTCCGTACAAGTAGGTATTTCATTTCAGGTACGATTTAGGTTGGTGTAAGTTCATTTACCTCCATCATCTCGTATCGAAAGCACAGCACGGTGTTTACCACTATCACATCTCGTAAACGAGAGAAATTAATTGACATTTAATTCACCACTCTCGCATCACGAATCACCTAGTAGGTACTCGTACCTATTCAACTAGACACGACGAGTAGGCTTGGGAGTTGTATTTTACCGCTATCGTCCGGCTGGTACGATATCGTACCGGTAAGTCGAGCACCCTTCAAGCCCAGCTGGTACGATATCGTACCACCCAGAAGCAAGCGGTTTTTATCTTAATATTTATTAAAAATAAGGTTTAATCTCGTCTGCGATGATTTAACTCTATGGGCCGATAGCCAGTCATTCATAAACTACATCATTCAAACGCTTAAAAGTTCTGTGGCAAAATTTATAAAAATAGTTGACAGTGACGCTTCGAACGCGCTCGTCGACAGAGCGTTATCTTGTTAGGCTCTCTAGTTATTTAGTGTTTTTTCTTATTTTTTGTGCATATTCGACGTGAAGTGGATAAATAATCATTTATAAGTAGTTATTACATCGTTTTAGATAATATTTGCATCAAATAGCATCATAAAAACTGTTTTTTCGATAAAAAAGTGTTACGTAAACAAACCGTTGCTCAGTGACGTCATTGTTATGTGAAGTTTGATTGTGTTGAGTGTTTCACAGTGAATTAAGTGTATCTTGGTGTATTTAATGGTATGTACACAAATCGTACTCATAATTAAAGAAAATTCTAGGTATATTTCATAACAAAACTATTTTTAAAAGATCTTTGAATGTTCGAGTGCACAAAACGGCCTTTGACCTCCGCGCGTTATGAAGTTTGAGTTTAAATATTATGCAAATGTTCAGTAGGATTCCCAAAAAAATACTGCTGTTAGATTAAGTACTTGTCTATTCAACAAGAAACAAGCAAAATATCGTGCAAATTAACATCGTAATTTTATCAGAAATCATCATAACACGGGAACAAACACACTTTCAGCCATTGTCTGTTATCTCCATTGTATATCATTAAATGTCAACGTAACAAGAGAACTGTTTAAAACTTATAGTATGCTTTGTTTATTCAAGAACCCGACAAACGCCACTTGACGTAGAGTATCAAAGAGTACCTAATAAAAACTCGAGCGGACCTTTTTTTTATGAGCGCGGTTGCCTTGAATCGAGTGACGACCAATCGCGCTAATAGGTACATATTAAGCATAAATATCTACCTACCATATGATAAATCCCCTCTTTGAGGAGTGGCTTGAGAGGCCGCATGGCGTCCTCACCTTCCGCCTGACACAGGTCCTCACCGGACACGGCTGTTTCGGGAGGTTCCTGTTTCGCATAAGGCGGGAGGAAACGCCCGGGTGTTTCCACTGCAAAGATGGCCCTGAGGACACGGTGGAGCATACGATGTAGGTCTGCCCGGCTTGGGCGGAGCACCGCCGTGTCCTCGTGGAGGCGATCGACGGCGGCGATCTCTCGCGCCTGGCCCTGGTCCAGGCCATGGTACGGAGCGAGAGTACATGGTTAGCCGTCATCTCCTTCAGCGAAGCAGTGATGCTCGAAAGAGGGAGGCGGCGCACGTGAGGGAGAGGCAGGACATGCGCCCTCGTGGCTGCAGCCTTCATAGGAGACGCCCTGGGTGTAGGGAATCCCAGGCTGATTCCCGGCCACCGTAGGCGCGGGTTTGCGAACGGCGAGTAATTGGTAGCTCGCTGTCCGGTAAGGACCAAGCCCGGGTCGACGGCGCGTTGTGTTTGCCGCGCGCCTCAAAGAGATGTCAACACCAACTGGTGGGGCCCGCAAGGTCCGATAGTTAGTAGATAGACAGTAGTTCGAAAAAAATACCGCGACCCCTCGCACACAGACAACTGAGGGAACACGGGTGGGTTTTAGTCAGTAAAACTCTGACACGCCTGCTCCACCCAGAGCGGGAGAAGTCATTTGATGATTTCCCAACCCGAAAAAAAAAAGCAACCATCTGATAAATACTAAAATATGCCTAAAATATTTTTTATGCGACAATGCTTGCGGCGGCTTCACAAAGGCAGGCAATTCAAACAAAAAAATGAATCGTTAAATCTGTGACATAGAGTTCATTATTAGTTGGAGGTGCCCTTTTCTATGAAAATATTGAATCGAATTAAGATCTTATTAATATTACTTTAACCGCGAAATTCGGTTGTGCATTCTTGTAAAGGCCGGTCGAACACGAGACAATAGGTTTCTAAGAATAATTTTAGTAAACTGCGGACTTACTTACCTAGTTTGGTGTAATTTATATTTTTACCCTTTACTGTTAAGAAATAAAGTCTGAATTCGCTTTTCATATTTTTACACACATTACACACGCATAAATTCATTGATCGCAAGGAAGCTTTACTTCGAGTTCTCATTATTTCACAAAAAAATCAATAAATTTAAGTTTTCGTGATTTTTTTTATTGTTATTTATTGAAAAAAATAGTCCCAACCGATTCGAGTTCGATGATTGAGTTCATGGCTTTCGGTTCCAGAACGACCTAAAATTAACCGTGTATATGGCATACGGGGCCAGCCAACCGAGTGACTGGTTTAAATCGTACCTAATGGCTCATCGGCGTAATGTTGCTTGCCTATCGGTTTTCTACAGACTGTTCTTCGGAGAGTGCGCAGGAGCTCCACGACCTGATCCCACCGTCAACCCTTTTACTACGGGACTACCAGGCGCACTGCAGGGTACCATCCGTACTTGCTTGATATCCCGACCAGTTGTACTCAGCGCTACTCCTCCACATACATTATGCGCACAGCCAAACTGTAGAACTCTCTGCCTGCGTCTGTGTTCCCTTCCACATTCAACCCGTCCACCTTCTAAACAAGAGTGAACAGGCATTTTCTGGGCATGCTCGATCTATGATAGACCTCATCAATCGCTTTCCATCAGGCGTGATCGAGATCAAGAGTAGGTCCATTTAGTAATAAAAAGTAAAAAATATGTGATAGACGTTAATGTGTGCAAATATCAAAAATCATTGAAAGTAGAATTTATATTGCATCAATTACGTTTGCGATAAGCTAGACAAATTGGTATACGCAATAAAACATCTACGAACAACAGTGTCCGTAGCAGCAGCAGTCACTGCATATCACGGATACGTATCGTCTTTGCTGTCAGATCGTCTATACTATGGGTTAATCCAGTTGAAATTTTAATGGCATATCGGATACAAAAAAACTGTGTAAGGGCAATATCACTTTTATTTAAAAAATATTTTTACCGAGCACATCCACGTGGGCGCCTCTTACGAATGTCACAAATGGCACTACCTGGAAACCAACCAGCACATCGACCTGGGCGCTTCCTACCCATGTCACAAATGGCACTATCTGGGAACCGACCAGCACATCCACCTGGGCGCCTCATACCAATGTCACAAATGTCACTACCTGGGAACCGGTCAGCACATCCACCTGGGCGCCTCCTACAAATGTCACAAATGGCACTACCTGGAAACCGGTCAGCACATTCACCTGGGCGCCTATTACAAATGTCACAAACGGCACTACCTGGGAACCAGCTGTACCAAGTATTTCCACCTGGGCTCCCACAAATGTTACTTCTTGGTACTGATCCGCAGCGAGCACCTCCACCGAGCTTCCCCGCACTGCTACCATAATGTAAGCTCACTTGGCTGTGATACACACTGTACCTGCTACTGAACTAACTACTTAGCAACATTTCGTACTTGGCTGGCAGTATTAACCAACGGGACATAACTACAATTAACTTACGACGGACACTATTTTATTTACCACTACTAAATTGAAGTTTCAATAAATATTTAGTTTGCATAGAAACATTTCTGTCACACAAATGTCAAATATTGTAATATTGTAATAGAAAACATCAAAATGGTTTTTCCCATAAATTACCTTACTATTGATTGAACTTATAAGGTAACTTAGAAAGTGTAAATCGAACCCATTATATTATTTTATGGCACACCTTACCACACCTTAAAACGGTTAAATGGATTGCGATAGAACTTGGCACACAGACGATTATATGCACAACGAATTCACCATATTGCCTACAATTATGTTGAATTAGCTCAAATATTCATGTTTTGTAGTATTAAGCAAAGAAAACAGAACAATGCACATGAATACCGTATGAACCTACCTACATCATTTTGAGGCTTACTTCATGAACCATAGAGGCATAGATATTAGATAAACAGTCCAGCACCCCTCGCTAGACTCGCTAATCGCTTCACAAGTGTCTGGCCTGCCGGCTACGTCACACTTGTCACTGCGCATAGGTCTATTTACCTTGGGAGGTATCTGCTAATGATGATGGCTTAAGTAATAATCATCAACCGGACGCCAGGTATTATTTTAGTTAAAAGAAATTATTAGCAAATCTCAATTGATTACACTCAGCCTATTTCACATACCTAAAGCCCAACCAAGCATTTGTTATAAAATGCTTCGCACGGATGCAATGCCTGACGGCATGTCAAAGCTTCACGGATGTATTTATTTATTTATTTATTTATTTATTTATTTATTTACTATGGATGACTTACAGCTAAAACAAACAGATTAAAAATAGTATGTGAGACTGACAGCCAATTAAAAGTCTTCACTTCTAAAAACAGATTGTAAAAAAAGAGTGTGAACTGCACAACACAGCCACGGAAAAGGGAAAAAAAATACAGTATGACATTCAAGCTTAAACTAAATTCACATTTCATATTGAATACAAGAATAAAAAACTGAACATACAAAATCTTATTTAAAAAACCAAGGCTCAGGCACTTTCTGGCCGAGGACACACTTGTTGCGAAGGGATCAAAATCATGTTGTTTACACATGTTGTTAAAGTTGCTACTTGCACGCACCATAAATGAGTTCTGCCTGTAATTCGTAGACGTAAATGGAACACGCAACGGTGCGTTCCATCGCTTCGACCTTCTGGGAACGTTAAAATAAAATTTGGATAGAATATCGGAGTTATTAATAGAATTATTGAAAATTTTAAATAATGTAATACAGTCAGAGATTGCTCGCCGATTAATTAGGGGTAATATGTGAGACTTCTTACAGAGGTTGAGGTAATCTTCAGACCGTTAGGGCACTTTCTGATGATAACACAAATACTTGATGAACCTTTTCTGGATGCTCTCTATACGATCAATGTACTTATGATAACATGGATTCCAGATTTCAGACGCGTATTCCAGGTGGCTTCTAACAAGGGTACAGTAAAGAATTTTTAATGTTTTGGCTTGAGTGAAGCACCTGGAGAGCCGCATTATGAAACCTAGTGCTTTAGATGCTTTAACGACTATGGCATCAACATGAAATTCAAACGTAAGTTTGGAATCGTGATATACCCCCAGATCACGGATACAATTCGTTCTGGGTAGTACTTGATCGCCTAGAATATACGATGCGGGTATAATGGCGCGCTTTCGAGAATATGTTAGAACCGAACATTTAGCAGGGTTAAGATCAAGCTTACTTCCACGGCAATAAGCCTCCAGACGACGTAAATCATCCTGCAGTGCAGCCACGTCCACATGTGATGATATTGTGGCATAGATTTTCATATCGTCAGCAAAACACAGCAGTTTGGATGAAATCAAGCAAGAGTTGATGTCGTTAATATAGATAATAAAAAGTAATGGGCCGAGCAATGAACCCTGGGGGACTCCACTGGGAACAGGCACCCAACCAGAAATATAATTGCTTAATACTACTGCTTGGGTCCTGTTCTCCAGATAAGAAGAAAACCATCTGAGTAAATCACCTCGTATTCCCATACCATATAACTTTGATAGTAAGATCTCATGGTCAATTCGATCAAAAGCTTTACTATAATCAGTATAAACGACATCAACCTGCTTACCGTTATCCATAGCGTCAGTAATAAAATCGTTGAGCAGGATTAGGTTGGTGACGGTAGACTTTCCTTTCAAAAAACCATGTTGAAAGGAACTAAACGAATTTTTAAGAGCACTATACACCTGGTTATATATGATCCTTTCGAAGATTTTTGCTACAATACAGAGCTTGGATATCGGCCTGTAGTTTACTATCTCAGTTTTGACTCCTTTTGTGTGAATAGGCGTTACGAAAGCCGATTTCCAAAGTTCAGGCACAACACAAGTATCCAAGGATTTCCTGAAGAGAATTGTCACAGGTTGGGCAATCGAAGTCGAACATCGTACAAGAAATTTGGATGAAATATTATCTGGGCCAGCCGCTTTGGACGTATCCAACTTGCGAATCAAGTTAGAAACTTCTTCAACGTTCACTACAATGCTACAGATATCAGATAGGCTGGAAGATTCAGTTAAAATAGGGGGTGAAGAAATTCCATGAATAGGGCTTGCATCCAGAAATGTAGAATGAAAGTACGTAGAAAACGCTTCGCATATTGTTTCTCCAGTGCGCAACGCTTCGTTATTATAGTTTAAGGTGCTCGGAACTGCATTTGAGTTGTGTCGTTTTTTAACGAAGGTCCAAAAATACTTTGGATTTTCTTCAATAGATTTTTCGGTTAAATTCAAATAATTTTCATAACATTGCGATTCTAGTAACTTTACCCTTTCACGAAGAAGCTTAAATTCTGACTCATCCGCTATATTGCCGTACGTCTTAAATTTTTTAAAATATTTGTATTTTTCTTTAATTGTTTTAATTAATGCCGAATTGTACCAAGTTAGATATTTTTTGCTACGATGTAATTTTTGTGGAATGTATTTTGTGTGTAAATTGAGAATAACTTTATTGAAAAACTTTAATGATTCATCGATTGATCGTGTCGCAAACTCGGATTCCCAGTCAGTCGTGGAAATTTCTTTGTTAATAGATTCATAGTCACCCTTGTCGAACAAATATTGCGTCCGTGACGCGCATTCTAACAGAGGAGCTTCAACGAAATCCATATTAATTAGTAGTGCTGGATGGTAGGCGTCAATTGGAACAAGCGGACTTGAACATTCACCCACAGTAACTAATTGGTTAGCAAGTACCAAATCTAAAATTTTACCACACCTATTAAGAACACCATTATATTGATCAAAACCTAGAGTACATAATTCGTCACCAAGCAAAACTTCGTCAGGACCATTCGGGTTCTTTGGGACGAACGATAGATTGTCAGATAGGACCCAGTTAATACCGCTCATGTTAAAATCACCAATGATGAGAAAGTTATCAGAAGAGTTACTCATAACTATTTGTTTTAATTTTTTGAGGTAATTGCGAAGTTGTAAAGAAAAAGAAAGGCCTAAGTTTTGCTGACATAAATAAACAACACAAATATTTCAAGTAATATGTCTACGTGTATTTGAATTTTTCAGTCGTATGCTGAGCCATAAATTCTCTGCTGTAGAATAGAAGGTAGGTTGGCATATTACTGAAAGTTCCCTACGTGTAGCAATAAGCACACCCCCACCGCGCGATTGCCCGGTCAAAGCATAATCTCGATCACGACGCCACACAATGTACCGTTCATCAAAGAATTCGGAATTTGAAACTCCATCCAATAACCATGTCTCTGTAAGAACAATAACATCATATGAGTTTAGCAACATTTGACGATAAAAAGTATCACTTTTAGTTCTAAGCCCGCAAACGTTTTGATGAAATATATTTAACTTAGGAGCCATTAGAAGCCAATACTAAAAGTTGTGTATAAATCTGTATAATCCATTAAAATAAAGCATTTCGTCAAATAACATTGTAGAATAAGGTATAATTTAATTAAATAAGTATTTTGAAGGTAAAAATCAATAAGATTTGCGCGAGCGCATGAATCATACGATGTTAAGTAGTAAACAGCCGTGCGAAAAAGCAAGCAATAGTGCGTGGTGCGTGTAAGTGCGAGAGAGTAAAACATATTATAGTGCGGTAAAGCTTTAAAGCAAACAGCGCGATAAGGAACACATAGCATACAAGTAACTAAACAAAAGAGAGGTGTTGGATGGACTCATTAGTGCGGCAGAGGTGATAAACATTTTGCAAAAAGTTGTTGTGACCCAAATGGTATTAAGCATTTTGAGCCATTGAAGTAACATATTATAGAAAAATAGGAAAGTAATTGTAAAAATTAAGAAGCACATTAGACAATCTTGTTTAAATCTGACTCCTTTCGTATAATAAAAACTTTTGAATGATTATTTTTAAGTATATGAATTTTACCATGTCTAACCCAAACGTACTCATAATGTTTTTCCTTAGCAATGCTTTTAACTTTGGTTAAAAGCTTTTTGTACTCCACGCTTAGATGATCGTTAATATACACACGCTGAGATGAGCCTTGAAACCCTATGTCACAAGTGGATAGGTCGTTCTTGGCGCGTGCCGCCGCAATGAAATCTTCCTTAACATACCGGTTTAAGAAACTCACTATTATAAGCTTTTCATTGGAACCAAATATAGGGACCCTTGAAATATAGTTCACCTGGGTTTTGGGACAGCTGTAGTCAACTGAACGGCCGATAGCGTCGATAATACAAATTCTCATGCTTCTTTGTAGGAACCCCCTTAATTTCAACGTTGTTCAGCCTGGATCTCTGTTCATAAGTCGAGAGTAGATACTTTGTGCTCGCCAAGTCAGTCTGTAAACATTTCACTGATTCCTGAAGCTTATCAAATTCAGACACTTTTGCTTCAACTTTCACGAGTCTTGTGTCAAAATCGTCGAGTCTCCCACCAGTGCCCTCACATGTCAACTTAAGCTCAGCTAACTCCTCCTTGATCACGCGAATATCGTCTACCAAGGTCGGCAAGTTAAGAAGCTGCCGCTTCCTGTCACGTACCTCGCTTAATATGGTATCCAGCGAAGCAGGTTCAGGAGTAAGCACAACTGGTGATGAGGTTCTGCAAGTGGGGCATTTCCATTGAGCCATCCTATTGGCACCCAGCTTTCTCCATCCGGTTTCTGAGATGTTTGCACATCCAAAATCTAGGTGTATTTTGCAACTGCCACACTGGACGCCATCGTTGAACTGCACGTTACAAACTGCGCACGATTTCATTTTCAGAGTTATATAATTTGAACTGAACTAAAGACGTAAAAAGGTTGGTGATCTATTACTTTTGAGCGGCGCGTACTGTGCGTCTGAGTGTCCACACACGAGTGAAGTGAATTACTTACATCTTGTCCGAAGCCGAGCAGACTTTCCCTGCCATCATCCCAATGAGTGTGAGGTTGGTGCTGTCGGTGCAGCATGCCTTCTTCTATACACATCTATCGTCATCTCAGAATCACGTCCTTATCCACATTTCACGCAAACCATGCAACGTTTCTTTGATCTTCGACTATCGACATAACAAAAACACCGAGCAAGTGCGAGCTGGACTCGTGCAACAAGGGCTCCGTAACCATTCCACTAACTAACGAAAGGGCAATGATTGAGTAACAAACAACCGAACATACAAACTTTCACATTTATATATTAGGAGGATTACACAACTGATTAACTATTTCAACTTTAGGACTAGCCAACGTACCAAGCGACAGGCAGTACATGCGCCCTCACGGCCGTATCCTCCGCAGGAGACGTCCTGGGCGTCGGGAATCCCAGGCGGATTCCCGGCCACCATAGGCGAGGGCTTCCGGACTGTGAGTAATGGGTAGCTCGCTGTCCGGTCCAAGCCCGGGTCGACGGCGCATTGTGTTCCACGCTTGCCTCAAAGAGATGTCAGCACCTACTGATGGGGCCCGCAAGGGCCGATCCCTACCAGGAGTGCGAGTTGTTCGAAAGTGATACCGCGGCCCCTGGCACACAGGCAACTGAGGGAACACGGGTGGGTTTTAGTCAGAAAAGTCTGCCACGCCCTCCCGCTCCACCCAGAGCGGGAGAAGTTATTTGATGATTTCCCAACCAAAAAAAAAATCAGCTGTTCCATATATTTTGACCGCGTAGGTATTGCACTTTTCTATGAAACAGCTGATTTTTTTTTGTATAACCGACGAAAAATTTCTACGATAGGGGGTCTAGAAGTGTCCATTCATGGTTACAGTTTGCGCACTAGATAAAGACTTATCCTGTATAATAAGGATGGTCTTTAAAAATGAAAACCAAAGCAATATCTGCCAGGGGTGCCGGTTGTTCGAAACAGATACCGTGGCCTCTGGCACACAGGCAACGAAACGAACACCGGCGGGTTTTAGTCAGTAAAAGCCTAACAAGACCTCCCGCTCCACACAGAGCGGGAGAAGTTATTTGAAGATTTCCCACCCTTAAAAAAAGCAATATAAATGATTTTCTTGCCCACACATGTTAGATAGATCAAATAAACAAAACAAAAATAACTATCTCCTCTAGGAAAAACAAAAATATCTCTCGAACAAAAAGTGTACATAGTAAAGAAAAATATTCACTCCACATAAATAAATGAACACGCGTGCGCACGTCACTACGAACCAGTATGACTTGCCAGATTTGTGCTTGTACGAACAAATTTTCAAATTTTCTTGAATCTATAGTATCTGTTTATTACTGATTCTGTACTTACGCTTCTTATTCATTCATCCACATCATCATTGTTGTATTATCCTTTATGACTTTCTTACATTATTATATTTCTCTCTTTGTTTTCTGTGTTAGCACTCTGCGAATCGGTCTTAAACGATTCGTCTATATAGAATTACTTGATTTTACATTAGAATTTTTCATATTTTTACTTAATAATATTCTTGTTATGACATTTAAGTCAAACATGTCAAACTGATGTCTACTTATTCTTTTAATTATCTATGCAGTCTATTCAAGAAAAGTTGCATTAAGATTGTACTTACTAAAAATAATATTATATCGTTTTGGATAGCCTAAATTTGGTTTTTCTATGTAACTACGTTGTCTACTAAATAAGGAAATTCTAAATTATTATTATAAGATTCTTAAACGCACTCTCGGATTATATGAAGGAGGTTTTATACGTCTTGGCCGACTAGACTGGCATATGAGAGAATCTATGGCTGAAAAAGAAAAAGGTGAAGGAATTTGGAATGAGAAAAAAGAAGAAGGGGCGGACAGAGCTGAAGGGTGAGGAAAGCGAGTGATGGACCTCCCAAAAACCAAACGGACTGACGGTGCGCTTATTCGCTGAGTCGCTTAGCGCTTAGTTACCACTACTTATTGTTATAATTGTCTGGAGCCACGGAGCTGTCTTGGACATCTACACGTCGCAACATCACTAGAAGCCTATTCGTCACCGCATCCCTGAACACAGAAACGCCGCCGCACCCTTGAAGCATACCTTGAAATCTCCATTGACCTCCCCACCTTGATAGAGTGCGTTTCTATTTAAGCAGGTACCTTTTTTATAATTTATCGTTTGTATTCCTTATAATAAATTTAGTTGTCTAGTCTATTTCTACCCTTTTATTTGTTAGGGATAGGTAGACACGACAAATCATAGCTAAGAACACTCTCGATCAAGTCACCTTTCAAACAAAAAGTTTAATAAAAATCAAAGGCGGTTCAGCCATTTTGGAGCTACGATGCCATGACAGACACTCAGATACCACAGCCGTTAAACTTATGACAACCCTCTGTTTTCAACGGAGGTTAAAAATAGTGACTATTCGGACATCGTGAAACAGCCCTAAGTATGATATACTTCACCCAAAATGTTATGTAAATTCAGATTAAATTATAATTAGGTATGTCAAATGTCTTTGACCGCTTACCTCTGCTGTGATGATATCTGACCGACTCCCTTCAATGGAAGGATGAGGAAACGTGCTAGCTACAGCTGCCAGATGGTAGTTAAGTATATGTTTGTAAAAATAGACGTTTCACAAATTATTTATTAATCTGCCTTTTCCCAACTATGTTGGGCTCAGCTTCTAGTCTAACTGGATGCTGCAGGCCAGTGTTTTATAGAAAGCGACTGCCTATCTGAGCTCCACAACCCAGTTACTGGGTGACACGATACCCCTTGGGAAGACTGGTTGTCAGACTTTCGGGCTTCTGACTATGCGTAGGTAACGACTTTCAAATATATATAAATGACAGCCGGGACCAACGACCGAAAGTGCTGTCCGAGGCACAGGGATCTGGATGTTTAATAGATGGCCACCCATCCACGAACCGACAGTGGCAAGCGTAGCTTATCCTGCGGTCGCCCCGTGCGGCTGTTATTATTGAGCCCGGAGTCCCTCATGTACAAAGAATCAAAATTCTACGAAAATTAGAGACGTTACTCATAGCACCACAGCAAGAAACAAGGAAACTCTAAATTCATAATAATTATAAATACCTGCCTATAATAAATACTAATAAACGATCAGATCAAAGGAGAGCGCTTGCGAAGTTTCAGCTTGTACAATGCAACAGTTTCTAAATGACACGACCCGTCCCGACGGGGCGAGACAATGACACACAAGCATGGTTAGTAGGATGTAGGTATTGGGAAAATATAATCGCTGATTAAGCGTTGATTTGATTTCGGACGTATCAGTGGTTATCAAAGGGGCGGTCCTAGCGGCAGTATAATTAGCGAGCAGCACCGTTGTCCTGCACAGTGCTGGTCCCTGGGCGCCGAAGTATGAATACGTTTCTTGTGTGGTGCTGTCTTCTAATCAGCGTTGTCGCTGACCAGACCTACATTGCAGACTTGAAGTAAGTTCTTGATCACTTATTCTATGAATTACTTAACATGGGTACTTAAATACTTTTCTGTTTTTATTTTCCATTGCAAAACTTCATACCAAGTATGTTCTAGGCCTTCTAAAATTTTCTCAATTATTATTTCACAAAAATGGGACAGTTCATGGTCTACGAAGTGCGTACTCCCACTTACTTAAATGTACAAATAATACGTGTATTATAAGTACTGTTTGCGAGTCGACTTGTCTTACACCGTGGTCTAAGAAACGTCAACTCGCTAACAGTACATACCTACCTACGGAAAAATGTGTACCATTATCCTGGCCAGGATCACCAGGATAGAAAGAAACTACTGAAAAACACGATTTTGTAGTTAACCGAACTAAAAAATTTAAAATAAATAACAGTATAAAAAACAAAAAAAAAACACGCTTTAATACAAAAACATATTAAACTAATTTCGAAATATATAGAAATAAGAATGTAGTGATTTATAATTAAAATAATTTTAGTGTAAAAACTGTAGGTTGCTTGATACCAATTGATGTGAATATGTTATCGACAGCTACTGATAAAAATACCTAAAAATTAGTTCAATTGTTAATCACTCCATCCTTAAAAATAAGGAAGGAATGATTACAAAAGTATTTTTAGAAATTATTTTCTACTATTTAGGTTGGTTTTCTATGAAGCGTGTTTTTTTAATGTTTTCAATGATTGTAATTAACTGTTCTGATCGCGGTGCGTAGTAATTTGTTTAAGTTCCATTGCCAAAAAAATGGTGCCTTCTCGGAATCTTACAATTACGTAATTAGAAAAGCAATACATAATAAGTTCGATAGAATCGTTAAAGCACTAGGTAACGTGACGAGCCAATCCCATACATGTCAGGTTGCTTGATCACGGAATAGGCAAAATTGGTAAAGAGCTACCGTAAAGGGGATTAGGAAACACAATAACTTGTTGTAGTATTGTAGTACCCGGGTCGACGGCGCGTTGTGTTCCACGCGCGCCTCAAAGCCGCAAGTCAGCAGCAACTGATGGGGCCCGCAAGGGCCGATGCCTGCCAGGGGTACGGGTTGTTCGAAAGAGATACCGCGGCCCCTGGCACACAGGCAACTGAGGGAACACGGGTGGGCTTTAGTCAGTAACAGCCTGACACGCCCTCCCGCTCCACCCAGAGCGGGAGAAGTTATTTGATGATTTCCCACCCAAAAAAAAAAACGCTTCAGAGAGGTCACAAAAGATTCCAATGGACTCTTGTGCTTCTTCCCAGGCGTTACTACAACCATACTGAGATGCGATTTTAAGAACTTTTGAAGTTTTGATAACAGTAAGGGTGATTGCATGCTGAAACCTTAACTCTAAAGGGCGCGTCTTTACTTTATTTCTAAAGTAAGGCAGGATAAAATGCGGGTGAGGAGTTTAAAGCTTCAGCTTTACGGTGTATTTAGCAAACATTTTTCAAATTCCTGAGCTATTTCTACATCTGTTGATGGGTCCATGTACGTCTCTAAATTGAAATCAGTTTTGGTTGGTTTTTTTCGACTTGCTTCATTATTTTATTATTTGTCAGGTAGTTTTCATTTTATAATCAGATGTTTTTATTTTATTGCTAATATTTAAAGAGCTTTAGCTATTTTGCATAAAGTTGAAAGAAAAGTTGGAATGTTTTGCAACATATTGATTATTAAATTAAATTAAAAGTCAGCACAATGAAATTAAACTTACATAAATAATAATGTAAGTTGACTACTGACTAATGTAGGCAGCTGATTACAGGACAATTTTATTTATTTTAGATTTAAATATTGGCATTGGCAGACTATCTAAGAAAATATCAATGTTGATGTCGACTGAACAGGCGCTGTTGTAAATCGTCAATTACTAACTTCACGTTCATTGACATTAATTACTTGATGATCTTTTAGCCAATGGTCTACTAAACAAATGACATCAAACTTAAAAAAATTCTAAAAACAAATTCATCAAAAATTTCAAAAATATTTATATTTCAAGTAATTTGGAAGAGCAACCTTTGATATTTTGGTTAACTAGTTTTAAACTATATTGCCTTTGCTAAGTATCGAATACTGCCAGAAGATACCTTTTATAATTCTGTAACAATAATTTGTTCTTTGAAGGGGTAACGTCTGTTGTCTTACTAACTAGTTTAAAGAGTTATTCCGATTGACCTACATAACTACAATTGAGGTGTTTAGGTATGCCCGTCTGAGATCCACTAGAAAGAGAATACTCTATCTGACTGGTAGTGGCCTTCAAAGATGTTGGTATTATTGGTGGACCCTCCTTCGAACAACATGATTTACAAATAATCACTACCTATATTGTTAGTATAACTTGACATCACGGACTCGTCACTCTATCGCTTCTCTTTGTTATATTAGCTATAACCTCATTCAATACTATCAACATAACTACCATTTGTGTACATTCATGCACGTTTGATACGGTTCACGGAGTTAACTTAAAACCACTAACTTTGTTAGTGTCAGCCAAAATACATTAATTTGTCATCACGCTTCGTAGTAATGTGGTAACTTAGCGCTTGCGAGCATTAAGTTGTCAAATGTACTAAGTTGGTTGTTCTTACTTATTGATAAAAGCAACGATTACCACATCGCAAGGCAAGGAGTCGTCTATATAAAGAAAACACTAGAAATAGTAGGTACAGTCCAATGATCCAGTTACGTTGGTTTTTAAACGTAACAATAGGTGCTGGAAAATCATCAATTAGGTACCTACTGTTTTTTCGTAAGTTACACTTTCTCCTTCTCATTATCCAGTAAAATAAAAATGCAATTGATTTTAGGACAATTAAGCTTTGTTTTTTTACCACGTTGCTCTATCGCGCCTGTATATATTACGCCCTGAAATCTCCTCTCATAAATTCACCATGTACCTACTTACTTACAACTAACTGTGAATGAGAAAAGTAGTCACAGGGGGAGGGGATTGACACTTGAATGAATATGTTAAGTCTGTACAATACTTCTTAGTACATGTAATTATGTCAATGGATATCAATCAAAGATGTTATCAATTAGGTTTGAATGGGAATCAAAACAACGCTAGTGTGATTCACCTCCTCCGGTATTGGTGTTATCAGCGGCTGAAATACCCGAAGATGTTATTATACGTTGATAAAGATTTCAATCAATTCCAAGCAGGATGTTTTTCCCAACTAAAGCGCGTTTCTAAAGCAATCGTGCTCAGCATTGACACAGCTTAGTGGCAGTAGGTAGGGCAAATAGCTTGCAGAACAAATGGCCGATGGCGTCGAAAGGTTCTGGAGTGGCGACCGCGTACCTGAAGACGTAGAGTTGGAAGGCCTCCCACAAGGTGGATAGATGACCTTGTGAAGGTCGCAGGAATCCGCTGGATGCAGGAAGCACAGAACCAGTCGAAGTGGTGTAGTTTGTGGGAGGGCAAGCATGACGATTTTAGCAAATCCCCCTTTTGGGGGAGACTTATGTCCATCAGTGGACGTCTTTCGGCTGATATGATGATGATGACTACCCCCTACACCATGCGCGCTGCCGCCAGGAGCGGCGTGCACGTGCTTCAAATAAACAAAACTAGGCGGAGGGCTAACATTATCGCTTAACTCGCTCGCTCTTGCAGCTATCTCAATTGTTAGCTTCTTTATACAGTACTTTATACATATACATCGAGACAGTTAGACCTCTTTCTGTATACACAGAGAAAATTAAACCTATTCTAGTCGTGGTGAGATGCAAAAATTTTGATCTCCCTTTGCTCGCTCTTACATTCTACATTCTCTTAGTTGTTGTTTTTTTTTGGGTGGGAAATCATCAAATAACTTCTCCCGCTCTGGGTGGAGCGGGGGGGCGTGTCAGAGTTTTACTGACTAAAATCCAGCCGTGTTCCCTCAGTTGCCTGTGTGCCAGGGGCCGCGGTATCTCTTTCGAACAACCCGCACCGCTTTTCTTTCTGCTTAAGTCAACTAAGTTACTCCTACTACCCTACTTGTATAAATGGATGGAAAGAAGCAACACGTATACACGTCTTGTTCCTTGAACATTTATACAGTGTGTATGTAATACTACATACACACAGTGTAAATATTCAACGTAACGGAGCAAATCTCAGATAAGAACGCCCAGTGGCGTTGATACGGAACAAGCTTACAACGTTATCTCCGTGGAAGCATCGATTTGATAAGTTTGCTGTAGTACATAGCAGTGGTTATCAAAGGGGCGGTTCTAGCGGCAGTATAATTAGCAAGCAGCACCGTTGGACTGCACAGTACTAGTTCCTCAGCCTCCAAATCATGAATAAACTTCTTGTGTGGTGCTGCCTTTTTATCAGCGTTGACGCTGACCATTCGTACAATGGAAACTTGAAGTAAGTTCGTCTCTAGCAATGGATCAATGCCATCAGCCAAGCTGAAACGTAACCTAAGTTCCACCTGGCCAACAGCTAAATGAATATTGTTTACCCAAGGGTTTCATTATTTAACATCTAGTTGTATTAGAGTTACCTATTTATATCGCCCGTAGCTTTCACGCTGTGTTGGTTCGCACGTCTTTCCATTATTGTTTGCATTTTACATTACGCGGGTCACCATCTTAAAGGATTTGAGAGTGACTTTCGATCGCGGTCTGACTTTTAGAGACCATGTTTCTACTCTTGCGAAGGAATCTTTCAAGCGCTTGGGATTTGTTTTGTGAAATGCTCGTGATTATCGCAATCCAAATGTTATCAGTCTTTCGAACACAGCTGCGGTTCGCCAAATCGGCAAACTCGAGTCCAGTGCCTGTGTTTGGCACCCCTATACCGCGACCCAAACACTGATACTGGAAAAGATACAGAAAACTTTCTTAAGATGCCTATTCCAAGGGTTATACCATTTCTTACCCTACATGTCATGGACCCTACCAACTGTCTATTGGTGACGTTGGGCTTCAACTTGTTGGAGGTAAGACAAGAGGCCTTGACTAGCTCACGGTAGCCTGTAAGACGTTACGGGGACGTATCTACTGCCCAGAGCTCCATGGCCTTTTCTGCCAATTAGTTGTGCCTGACAAATACCTCGGACACCGTAACAGCCGCCGGCACAATGTTTGCGCAACTGCCAACTGTTTGTAAAACTGCAGCCAGAGCCGAAACCACAGTCTGTCGTGCTCTAAAGATGCTAAATGCCCTTCTGCCTACCCTGAATGTGATGTGTTTGGGGATGAATGGAATAAAATTATGCGTTTATGTCTGTGGTTCTGTGAGGGAAAGTATGCAAGATAGTCCACTGTTCCACGTCAGTTTTTAATTTAATAATAACTCCTAACATAATTATTTTCAACGTGATAATTGTTTTTACGTTAATTTATCTAATTGGTGTTATACGGTTTTAATTAACCATAAATAAAAAAACCTCTATGTTCATATATTCACATAACTTGACAGAATGTAGTAATCAACCAAATCTTATTGTTTTAGACCATAACCAAAAAAACAAAAACCCAAACCTACCTGTTGTTATTAAGAAAAACGTGTTGACCCTAGCGTTGCTTTGTGCATTTAATATTGAGTCTCATTGAAATAAGTTTGGATTTTCTTGGGCTCAATCGGCGGTAGGTATGGTAAAATGCAAAATTAAAAAAAATACCCAGATTTAAACTTACTGAAATCTATTCAGTGGTCAATTAGGAACAAACTACCTTCAGGTCTTACGTTTATTCTGTTACACCTTGTACTCGTAAGTGGAGATGGATGAGAGGATAGGATAGAGGACAAACTGATTTTCGTGTACTCGGTTTTGGTCCCTTACTAAAAGTAATTCATGTGATGAGTGACTTGTTTAGAGGTTCCCTCATAATCATGATTTGTTTCAATTGTACCTTGTATTTATTCATGTTCAATTGTTTGCAGGTTTCACCCTAGAGACACCTCGCGAGCGCGCGACTTCGCTTCGCGATGCGCGGCTCACTCCTTGTCATGCGCCAACGTGAGAAGCTCCGACGCTCTGGTGCCGCACCCTGGTGACTGCCAACTATTCTACTACTGCGCGGATGCCAGGGCGGAGCCCACGTGCTTTGCCTGCGCTAAACAAATGCACTTCAACCCCGTGCGGTTAGTGTGTGACTTGCCGCAGAATGCTGGCTGCCAGGCCGAGTCATGGCAGGTGGACAGCCCTACCAGTGCGCCACCACCCTTACTGAGCACATCCACCTGGGTGCCTCCTACAAATGTCACAAATGGCACTACGTGGGAACCAGCAAGCACATCCACCTGGGCGCCTCCTACAAATGTCACAAATGGCACTACCTGGGAACCGGTCAGCACATCCACCTGGGCGCCTCCTACAAATGTCACAAATGGCACTACGTGGGAACCAGCAAGCACATCCACCTGGGCGCCTGCTACAAATGTAACAAATGGCACTACCTGGGAACCGGTCAGCACATCCACCTGGGCACCTCCTACAAATGTCACAAATGGCACTACGTGGGAACCGGCCAGTACATCCACTTGGGCGCCTCCTACAAATGTCACAAATGGCACTACCTGGGAACCAGTCAGCACATCCACTTGGGCGCCTCCCACAAATGTCACAAATGGCACCACCTGGGAACCGGCTAGCACATCCACTTGGGCGCCTCCTACAAATGTCACAAATGGCACTACCTGGGAACCGGCCAGCACATCCACTTGGGCGCCTCCTACAAATGTCACAAATGGCACTACCTGGGAACCGGCCAGCACATCCACTTGGGCGCCTCCTACAAATGTCACAAATGGCACTACCTGGGAACCGGAAAACACATCCACTTGGGCGCCTCCTACAAATGTCACAAATGGCACTACCTGGGAACCGGCCAACACGTCCACCTGGGCGCCTCCTACAAATGTCACAAATGGCACTACCTGGGAACCAGTCAGCACATCCACCTGGGCGCCTCCTACAAATGTCACAAATGGCACTACCTGGGAACCGGCCAGCACATCCACTTGGGCGCCTCCTACAAATGTTACAAATGGCACTACCTGGGAACCGGCCAGCACATCCACTTGGGCGCCTCCTACAAATGTCACAAATGGCACTACCTGGGAACCGGCCAGCACATCCACTTGGGCGCCTCCTACAAATGTCACAAATGGCACTACCTGGGAACCGGCCAGCACATCCACTTGGGCGCCACCTACAAATATCACAAATGGCACTACCTGGGAACCGGCCAGCACATCCACTTGGGCGCCTCCTACAAATGTCACTAATGGCACTACCTGGGAACCGGCCAGCACATCCACTTGGGCGCCTCCTACAAATGTCACAAATGGCACTACCTGGGAACCGGAAAACACATCCACTTGGGCGCCTCCTACAAATGTCACAAATGGCACTACCTGGGAACCGGCCAACACGTCCACCTGGGCGCCTCCTACAAATGTCACAAATGGCACTACCTGGGAACCAGTCAGCACATCCACCTGGGCGCCTCCTACAAATGTCACAAATGGCACTACCTGGGAACCGGCCAGCACATCCACATGGGCGCCTCCTACAAATGTCACAAATGGCACTACCTGGAAACCGGCCAGCACATCTACTTGGGCGCCTCCTACAAATGTCACAAATGGCACTACCTGGGAACCGGCCAGCACATCCACTTGGGCGCCTCCTACAAATGTTACAAATGGCACTACCTGGGAACCGGCCAGCACATCCACTTGGGCGCCTCCTACAAATGTCACAAATGGCACTACCTGGGAACCGGCCAGCACATCCACTTGGGCGCCTCCTACAAATGTCACAAATGGCACCACCTGGGAACCGGCCAGCACATCCACTTGGGCGCCTCCTACAAATGTCACAAATGGCACTACCTGGGAACCGGCCAGCACATCCACTTGGGCGCCTCCTACAAATGTCACAAATGGCACTACCTGGGAACCGGCCAGCACATCCACTTGGGCGCCACCTACAAATATCACAAATGGCACTACCTGGGAACCGGCCAGCACATCCACTTGGGCGCCTCCTACAAATGTCACTAATGGCACTACCTGGGAACCGCCCAGCACATCCACTTGGGCGCCTCCTACAAATGTCACAAATGGCACTACCTGGGAACCGGAAAACACATCCACTTGGGCGCCTCCTACAAATGTCACAAATGGCACTACCTGGGAACCGGCCAACACGTCCACCTGGGCGCCTCCTACAAATGTCACAAATGGCACTACCTGGGAACCAGTCAGCACATCCACCTGGGCGCCTCCTACAAATGTCACAAATGGCACTACCTGGGAACCGGCCAGCACATCCACATGGGCGCCTCCTACAAATGTCACAAATGGCACTACCTGGGAACCGGCTGTACCGAGTACTTCCACCTGGGCTCCCACGAATGTTACTTCTTGGTACTGATCCGCAGCGAGCACCTCCACCGAGCCTCCCGCACTGCTACCATAATGTAAGATCACTTGGCTGTGATAGACACTGTACCTGCTACTGATAATAACTACTTAGCGACATTTCGTACTTGGCTGGCAGAATTAACTAACGGGATATTACTACAATACCTCTTAACTTACGACGGACATTGGTGCCGATTCTGTTGTACACCGAACTAAACTAACTAAACTATCACTAAAATTCCTTACTTTTGGCTATGAGAATCTTAAAGCTATTCTGCAAAAAAAGATCTCTAAATTTAAAAATAATTTTGACACAACTAAAATCGAATTTGACAAACGCGACTCCACGTTTGCCCTACCCCGTGATCTTTTTTAGAGCCGGAATCGCGCAGGGGGGGGGCAGCCTCAACGTGTTTTAAATGGATTTTTTTACTTTTTGTATCGAAAATATGAAAAATTATTACCTACATGTTGAGTTTTAGAGGTGTATGGGGTTTTATAAAGGGGGTCGAAATTTTCATTATTTTTACGATAGGACACACCAATTTCGAGATATAAGCAAAAGAAAAGAAAAAAAAAGATACAGTACTGTATTTACGCCCGAAGTCGAGGTATCAGTGTGAATTTTAGTTCTTGACAACTAATTTTATTCCACACCTTTTTAATCGCGATTAAAAATAGTCAGATTTAGTTATACAATCGAAATTTTGTATTGAATAGAATAATGAATTTGACAACAACAGAATAGCAAAATTACCATTTTCACTAAATTAAAAACTCAGTACAATCTTAGTGCTGTCAAACTAAAATATAGTTAAGTTGTGTCACTTTAGTCAATTTCAGAATGGGAAATCGTCGTTTGACAGGAATAAACTAAATTTTAGTGATTTTTAGTTTAGTTTAGAGAATTTTGTGACAAGAGAATCGGCACCATTATATTATTACTAAATTGAAGTTTCTTAAATACTATTTATTAATCAATGTTATGTTTGCATAAAATCATTTTTGCTCATAAACATATGGATGTTTGATGACTAATATATAGGTTGTATGATTGACTAATATAGCAATAAAAAACATCAAAATGGTTTTTCCCTTAAAGTACCTAACTATTAATTGAACATATACATATAAGGTGTTCGTTTGTTATGCATATTGTAGCTATCTTTGAAAGTTTAAAATGAACCCATGATATTATTTTATGGCACGCCTTATTGGATGGATGGATAGATGGATGGATGGATTGCGATAGAATTTGGCACACAGATACATGGACAACGAATTCATCATATTCATGTGTTGTAGTATTAAAAAAAGAAAACAGGACAATGCCGTATGAATCTACTTACATCTTTACCGCATAGGTACCTACTAATGATGATGACTTAAGTGATACTCATCAACCGGACGCCAGGTATTATTTTTGATAAAAGTAATTATTAGAAAAACTCAATTAATTACACTTAGCACTTTTCACACACCTAAAGCCCAGCCTAGCATTTGTAATAAAATGCTTCGCACGGATGCAATGCCTGACGGCATGTCAAAGCTTCACGGATTTATTACTTACATCTTGTCCAAGGCCGAACATTTCCCCTGTCCTTCTCCCAATGAGTGTGAGGTTGATGCTGTCGGTGCAGCATGCCTTCTTCTATACACATCTATCGTCATCTCAGGATCACATCCTTAGCCACATTTCTGGCAAACCATCCAACGCTTCTTTGATCTTCTAGAGGAAGATCACAGAAGCGTTTGCGACTTAATAACATCGACATAAACTTTTAAGTGTCAAGTAATTAACAGAATTAATTTTCTATTGTTAGCAGACTCAATGAGTCTGCCTAACAGCCGAGGGGACAAAAACACCGAGCAAGTGCGAGTCGGACTGGCGCAACAAGGGCTCCGTAACCGTTCTACTAACTAACGAAAGGGCAAGTCGGATCAATACGTATTGCGTTTTTTCCACTGTAAACTAGACTTTCAAAAGACAAATACTTATTACTAACTTGGCAATGGACCAAATGTTGTTCCAAAACAGTTCTCTAGTAGATCTGATATACCAAGATTTAGTAGATCTCATATCTGATAGACCGAGGGACCACATACCAGAGGTATCAAGTTTAATTTAACACTATTAAACATGGTCAACTCGATACCTGTACCCATTCGTGAGAAAAAGGGGCCTTGATAGACGGACAACAAAGTGGTAAGATAAAGATATCTTGGTTTGCAAATATGGCTACAGTACAGGGCAATATAGGGAAATAGGTTCAGCAATATTTTACCGGCAGGCATACAAAAGTTACAAAAATAACTTCTTGTCCACTAAACTATACTACCAAAAACCAACAGGACAAAAAGCAAAACAAAACGAAACATAATTCTCATTTTAAACATTATTGTCTGACCAATTATTTTTTCAGTCTATAATTCTGGTACGCGATAGGTTGAAGAGATAGCCTATTTGGTGCTTACATACAACCTACGGAAGTCCGATATAAATAGACGGCAGAAAATGTAAAAAATAAAAAATAAAAACATAAAACAAAGAGAAACATTAATTTGATTCAAAAATCCTTCTATATTACTATTATATGTGTGTCGGCGTCAGCGATGGCTGAGTGATAGCGCCGGCATCATCTCGATTCAGTAGTACGGAATCCTTAGTTTACAATAAAATACGATGATAAAGCAAATCGTTTATTATTTTCAATACTAATAACGTTACGAACTATTTTCTAACTTCGAGCAAACCGACAGTTTCGTGTAGGAGAAGTGGGAGGTTTCATTCGTTCGTTGTCTTCACAAGACTGACTCGGTTTGCTGTCACCTCCCCTCACTCGACTCTGCCCACGTGCCGCCCCTCCAGCGAGTTACACTCACCTTAGTAGGTACTGGAAAATCAATTGAGAGACTGTTATCGCTCAACTTTATATAATAAATGCGATAAATGCGAAAGTAACTCTCTCTGTCTGTTACGCTTTCACGCGTAAACCGTTGAACCGATTGTCATGTAGTTTGGCACAGATATAGCCTGGGATATGGAGAAGGACATAGGGTACTTTTTACGGGAGGACAGACGCACCACGCCGGCGCGCAAAAGCCAAAGCTAGTATGTTGTATATCCTAGTAATGATATACCGTCTCCGTTCCGTCGTGGGTAGTTTACCTACTAGTAAATATGACAGTTTGTAAGTTTAGATGTTTGGATGTTTGTTACCCAATCACTAATAGAAATTAATGGTTCTTTGGGATAGAAAAAAGTCGAAGGCAATAAAGATCTTTATTGTTAAATTTAAGAAGATGCCGCCGACTGCATGAGATTGCTAGTATTCAGTTTAATAGTCAACCTCTTAAAACAAAAGTTTCTCGTTTCCATCTTTTTAAAGTTCGTTTTAAGTATATATAAGTAATTATTTTTGACGTTAGGAAGACCTATTTATGAAACCCTTAATTTTGATACTCCAGTCGAAAGGTTTTGACAGAAAATAAATAAGACAATAGATATGGCGCTAAAGTTCGGCCAATTTAATTTTCATTTCAATATATCCAGAGCCACTCTCACAATTGGGATGAATCTAACTGTTCGGATGTCAGTGCGTGGTAATTAGTTTGAGTTGCCAAATAAAACCTTATTGTTAGCATCTGCTTCTATCGTTCAAGCGGAACTTCGGATTTAGAAGCTGTCGCTTTGCTTTGCTTCCGTCCATCTGTCACAGGCGCATTCTCGGAATCTTACACGAACTACAAAGGCATAACAACACAGAATAAGTTCGACAGAAACGTTAAAGCGCTAGGGAATGTGACGAGCGCTAGGTAACGTAAGGTAACGTGACGAGCCAATCACATACATTTAAGGTTGCATACATAATCACGGAATAGGCAAAATAGGTAAAGGGCTACCCAATACGATCCCTCTTCTGTGGTTTAGGAAACCCATTAACTTGTTGAAGTGTAGTTTACCTCTGCCTTACCCTTCGGGAAATACGGGTGTGTTGACATGTAATGTTGTTTTAAATATAAATAGAAAAACTATTTGTTTCCAGGTTCCACCCGAGGGACACTTCGCGCGTTGCTTCATGGGGAGAGGAAAACTTTACTACTGCACCACCTGAAGTCACTTCGACACCCCCTACCAATGGCACAACTTTGCCACCACCAAAGAACAGAACCACATGGGCACCCTCTACCAATGGCACGACTTGGGCACCAAGAACAAATGGGACCACATGGGCACCTCCTACCAATGGCACGACTTGGGCACCACCAACAAACGAAACCACATGGGCATCTCCTATCAATGTCACGACATGGGCACCGCCTACCAATGGCACGACTTGAGCACCACCATCAAATGGGACTTCATGGGCACCCTCTACCAATGATACGACTTGGGCACCGCCAACAAATGGGACCACATGGGCACCTCCTACCAATGGAACTACCTACTACTAAAAATGACTGAACTACGAAATATTACATTTAATCAGTAGCACTCATCGTCATGCAACAGTACGGAATTCAATGTGTCCAATGAGTCTTTATATTTGTAGCTTAGGGGCAGTATTATCTATAGCATTATATGTATTAACTTTACTAGCACTTCGCCCGCGACTCGCACTCGTATAATTCTGGCCCCGACCCGCGGTGACCCGTCGCGACGAATCCCATCGCCCGCCCGCTCTATTACTTCGTTTTCACTTAGCATTCTCACCGACTTTTTACTTGGTCATGTCCTTAGGATCGTAGCGTAATATTATAACTTTCCTGAAGAACTGGGCTATCAAATTCAAAAGATTTTTTCACCTCTGAGTGGTAGTTCCAGAGATTACCCCCTACAAACAAACTTTTACCTCTTTATAATATTAGTATAGGTATATATGGGATATGAATTTTCATGAAAATTGCGGTCTAACATAAAAACGAACTGAAAAGTCAGTTTTTATGTTTGGGACATTTTACGTTATGGTACACACTATACTACAGCAAACATTGATTGGATAGCTACTCACGCTGGTTGTATTTATGTTGTAACATAACCTTACCTGATTTTTTGAATTGTGAATCTCTTTAGATATATTTAATTCTCAGATTATAGATATAACAAATATATTTTGATTTTATAAATTATTTTGTTTTTGTTAATCGACTTTTCATAAAAATTCGATTTCTCAAATCCCGGAGACCGAAATACTGATCCAACAGGACAGCATCCAGTTCAGCTGCTGTCATGGCGCTTGTCTTGCTCAGTTCAACTGCTTTTATAGAGCTTTTCATGGCGCGGATCGTTTACGCGGCGGCAAGCATAAAGAAATGTTTTACACGTCCTATGTAGTTGGCAGTTTAAATGCTATGGTTTTTTTGTTTCGTCGTGGCTGTCCCATGCTGTTTCTCAAAATTGTCTCCTCAACAAAGACGGAGTATAGTATGCCCTCAAAGTGCCTACTAAACAACCGCAAGTAATCTCTTACCTATCTTAGGTACCTACAGGATGTGCTGTGCAAACTCAGAGGCAACCACACAAGTTAACTTCAATTCAAACGAATCCGATTACATATCTAGTGTTCATAACAAACAGCTTATCGTTAAATCTGATTTCAATTATTGTGCCGATACTACCTGGCTGCTAGGTTATAATCTAGAATGTATCTTAAAATATACCATGTTTTATACAAAAAATATTATTTCTATTTCTATTTCAATTGGATGCAATCGTAATAGTAATGTGACAGTTGCAGTGTCCTTTGTAGTTGTTGGCCAGCTGTAAGGTAGGTCGATTGTAATGTACAAGGATCACCTATTTTAATATTTCACTAACTTCCGTCGTAGACAACACAATATACTAAAATCAGAGTCACATTTTTACTAAACTTCCCTGTATAATATACAGAAAGTCAAGACTGGTGACGCGGGAGCAAGCGACGTACAGTTGTTCGTGTAAGAAGCAAGCTCGTCCTGCCGACTCGACTCCCGCAGCCCTCAGTTGGAATTTCTCATTGTTTGCGTTCGTTTTTAGAGAATTACTGAACGGCTGCATATCCTTCATCACTGATACACTGACCGATGCATTCTCACGTTTTTCTTGACGAACAAGATATCACTAAAATAATGTAACAATAGATTGTAAACACACGGGATTTCTCATTAACAGTCACCTAACCATGGACTAATTTATTTCTACTAAAATAAAATATGTCAAAAGAGGTCACATGTCGAGAATATCACGCCGCGCCGGGCGACCGCGGGGAAGCTGCGGTCGCAGAGGGGGCCCTCGAGCAGCGGGCGCGCACCGGACGACTCGGCACTGCATCATCGTCCGAGCGACAGCATACACGACATAGTTAATATAAACTCCTTTTTCTCGCCGGTTCAAATATAGTTGACCGTTTGTCATCCCTAGAATACATTCATTTATTACAGTCCACTATCGATCAAGTTACCGTGTTTTAGTCCTCGTACCACCTGGAGGATATCTACCATTTTTCTTCACCTAATCTTGACGTTTTTCTGTTTACATTCCAGGAACAATCATACAATATTTATTAACAAAGTTTAACGTTGACTAAAATAGCCGTTCTTATATTGTGTCATCATGACAGACTGCTTAGCTCCGTAAAGGTATAGTGGGATGACAATCATTTATTAGGGTAAATCCAGATAGAGTTCGCTGGATGCGGGAAGCACAGAACCGGTCGAAGTGGCAGAGTTTGGGGGAGGCCTATGTCCAGTAGTGGACATCTTTCGGTTGAAATGATGATGATGATGAGGGTCAATCTGTTACCATCTGCTATATTCGATCCCTTCTCAGCCCAGTGAGCTAATGGAATAATGCGGCTGTTGACATACTCTTGTATATTAAATTGTGTTCTCTCAACTCAGTCTCATTTTCTACGAAATGGGAAGAAATGTATGGGAAGTTTTTTTTTGTGACCACCTACTGAATTTTCTAGTACACACCCCTTAGTTGGTCCGATAGAGTTTTTCCGATTTTTATCCATATATGGAATAGCATCGATAGGCATCAAAAATTTTGTAAAAATTGCCCATTTTCTTGAGTATTTTTTCAAAATCGAACTCTTTTTAAATTGGTAATTATCTGCCATATAACAACCTTTTGGCACGTCTTATTACATTAAGCGGCGAAGAATACGAACACAATGCAATATACCGCCTCACCCGATGCAATATTACTCACCAGATGAATGTACTATGGCAAATAGGAAAGTTGACCATCAACACGCGAACGCGGCTTGGCGGAAATTCACGAGCTCAAGAATTCTCTGATGTTCTTCTAAAAGTTGATAAAGGTATTCTACCAGAGAAGAGCGGAAAGGTGGACCTACCAGAAGCTCTTGGCAGAGTAGTTCCCACTGAAGAAGATCTGATTCGTCAGGTGTACGGGTACATCAGTCGAATATCGTACCAAGAGAATCCTTGGGTGTGTTAACGGGTCATTATAACGACCGAAAATAATTAAATTGTAGTTAGCGAAATGATATATACTTCCATTAATACTGTTCTGGCATTGGCGAGACAGTGTTTATACCGCGTATAACATTAATTAACCACAATTACCCCTTGTTCATGTGACTATCAACAACTTGTCACATGGGCAGACACTGAAGGCTGCGGGTGTCGACCTCAGGACAAGCTGCTTCTCACACGGACAACTGGACGTAGCTTGTTCCCGTGTAATCAGTCCTTACTCTCTGTATATTTTGGCTGGTGAGCCGTGAGAACAAAAGTACAAACGTAGTATATGTGTGGCTATTATTGTAGTGTGTTGGGGTGTTTTACGACTTCCATGCGAACGAAGTCGCGTGCGGCAGGTAGTTTTTATTAAAACTGAAAACTTTTTTCACCCATTTAAATCGTCACATGTTCAGTTTCAATACTACACCATTCGTAAGACATGTCGATGCACGTATCACTAATATTTTGACGCACGGAAAGTGCTTAAAATCATTGAAAAGGAAGAGCCATCCTAAGACTACGAATCGTGTCCCGTCATTATAAATAGACCTTTTTATTCCAAGTCACTTCACGTAGGCACAAGTAATTGTACACAGATTACGGGTGGCGTGAGCACAACGCGATCCGGTTCTGCTACGTTTCTGAAGATAGCAAGTATAGAACCGTTATCAATCAACGATAGCGTATGCGTAATTAGTAAGTACTTACTTATTTATTTATAGAAATAACAGTTGCTTGCTGCACTTAAACTAAACACCAAAGCGAGCAACAAGCCAACAACATAACATTTACTTGACTATAAAGTTCACACAAACATTAAACATCAATTTACTGCTATACTTAAGTATTATGTTAACATCCCACCTCTGAGCAATCAGGGCGTTCAGCAGATTAATCGCCTGGGTTGTGGGGGCATATCGAGCAGCATGGGTTCAGACTGGCGAAGCCGCGAACAGGCACCGCGAGGCACAGGCGCCCGCGCCGGAGCAAAGAATGAACAGCTAGGGTGGACGCGTTATCGATCTTGTTATTGAGTAAGTAATAAGTAGCAGTGTAATGTGCATCAAAAGCGCACAGTTACGTCTCAGTCTCAGTTCCAACATGCTGACGCCCATCATTCCCACAACAAACAGAGACGGATACAAATAGGGATAATCTCCATATATTTTTTAAATAGGTAGCGACTAAACTTTCTTTGGAGGTCCAAAGAGCTTGTATTTTTGCTAATCCACATCAGTAAAAAACTAGCTGTTTCTACAATGCGCTGGTATGGTTACCTACCAGCGCATTATATTCAAGTTTGCTACGTACAAACGAATAATACAGAGTGAGTTTAACAAAAATCTACTTTAAACCCACTAGCCTGCCTCATAACAAAACCAAGTGATTGGAAGGCCTTGCCAAAGATATTAATAATGTGCTCATTAAAGGTCATATTCACGTCAAAAGTCAGTCCAAGATCTTCCGTCTCCAGAGGGACACCCGATATGTGGTAGTTATGTTTAAAAGGCGCATGAGAACGGGTAGGTATACCTATACGGTCTTATACCCAAAGCCCGGCCGACTTTTGATGGTTTCTCCCGAAAACAAGAAACAAGGTATGTGTACCTGTACCTATATTCTTTTCTATCGTGCTTGTTAGTGATCCATTGATTTCTATTACTTTTTATGCTATAATCCAGTCAATTATAAAACGCATTTGTTTTTAGCAAAACTATGTTTTTTTTTACTATGTTGCTCTATCGCGCCTCTATCTATTTCACCCTGAAATCCTCTCTCGATAAATTCACACGATACTTACTTACAACTAACTGTGAATGAAAATAGCAGTGGCAGGGTGAGTGGGTGGGTGGGAGTTAGGGGGAGGGGTTTGTCACTTGAATGAAAATATGAACCATATACAGTAGGTACTTAATTATGTCTATAACATGATGAAAGAAGATTTTTCGACACGGATATCAAAGATATTATCAATTAGCTTTGAATGGGAATCAAAACAACGCTAGTGTGATTCACCTCATTATGTCAACAGTCATATTTTGTGCCTAATAATGGTGTTATCAGCAGCAATAAAACCCGGAGATGTTCTGATACGTTGATGAAGTCAATTTCAAACAGGATGTTTTTCTCGCAAGAAATCGTGCCCAGTTTTGAGGTCTGACTAGTAAGAAGTGAGAACATCATCTACTCGCTTCAAAAGTGCAGCAAACACGGTCTCTTTGGGATTTATAGTTATACCTACCTATATCTGTATAGGGTCAGACGCAAGGCCATGGCCAATGACCACTACTGTGGACGACTCCATATCGACTGCAGAGTCGGCTATGCTGGCAGAAATGTTGGTATGGGGGACAGTGGCCACTTTCTGTGGGCTGTAAGACCGTCAGTGTCTCGACGTCTCGATCATGACGGTCGAAAAGAGGAGAGTGAGTATCATCAGCATCATGTTCTAACTTGCGTGACTTTATGTCTGGCCAATAAACAATTTTTATGGTTACATTAGTAAACATATTACTGAAAAGTCCTGTAAAGATCCTAAATACTGTCAGACATTATATAAACTCATATAGGTATAGGGTTGTACCTATCTCAGGCAATTTTAAAATCAATATGTTACATCTTTAACATAATGTAACTAGACCAGCTTATTCTCGCTCATTCATTATGTAAACATGCTATCACTTAGAGGTTGTCGTCACGGAACTAAACTTGGAACATTTGAACAATAAATGACGCCATATTCTGTAATTAATTAATCTGACATAACAATTATCAGTAAGCGTCGGATATCAATAAATCTGCACCCGTAGGTTATTCCAAACACTATATCATCGAACGATAAAGTATAGCAAATTATCAAGATACGCACCGAGCACGTGCCGCACACAAGTAGCGGGACTAGCAGGATGCGCTGGTGACTCTGCGAGCCTTATAAAGCGTGCCATAGGCACGTAAAATCACTGCTCGATTGCTCCCATCAGAACTTATTTATTTATAAATAAATTAAAAATAATTTAACACTACAAACATATAATGGGTAGCCAACTTAATCAGTGCCAATATTAATACTATCAATATTCAATGAATGACAACATACCGATAGTACCTAGCCGTTTTTCTAGATATATGAGTAAAGCCTTTGACTTCATTGATCATAAGCTGTTACTAAGCAAATTAGTTATATATGGCATACGGGGCCAGCCAACCGAGTGACTGGTTTAAATCGTACCTAATGGCTCATCGGCGTAATGTTGCTTGCCTATCGGTCTTCTACAGACTGTTCTTCGGAGAGTGCGCAGGAGCTCCACGACCTGATCCTACCATCAACCCTTTTACTACGGGACTACCAGGCGCCCTGCAGGGTACCATCCGTACTTGGTTGATATCCTGACCAGTTGTACTCAGCGCTACTCCTCCATATTCATTATGCGCACAGCCAAACTGTAGAACTCTCTGCCTGCGTCAGTGTTCCCTTCCACATTCAACCCGTCCACCTACAAAACAAGAGTGAACAGGCATTTTCTGGGCATGCTCGATCTATGATAGACCTCATCAATCGCTTTCCATCAGGCGTGATCGAGATCAAGAGCAGGCCCATTTAGTAATAAAAAGTAAAAAATATGTGATAGACGTTAATGTGTGCAAATATCAAAAATCATTGAAAGTAGAATTTACATTGCATCAATTACGTATGCGATAAGCTAGACAAATTGGTATACGCAATAAAACATCTACGAACAACAGTGTCCGTAGCAGCAGCAGTCACTGCATATGACGGATACGTATCGTCTTTGCTGTCAGATCGTCTTTACTATGGGTTAATCCCGTTGAAATTTTAATGGCATATCGGATACAAAAAACTGTGTAAGGGCAATATCACCTTTATTTAAAAAATGTTTTTACCGAGCACATCCACGTGGGCGCCTCTTACGAATGTCACAAGTGGCACTACCTGGGAACCAACCAGCACATCGACCTGGGCGCTTCCTACCCATGTCACAAATGGCACTATCTGGGAACCGACCAGCACATCCACCTGGGCGCCTCATACCAATGTCACAAATGTCACTACCTGGGAACCGGTCAGCACATCCACCTGGGCGCCTCCTACAAATGTCACAAATGGCACTACCTGGAAACCGGTCAGCACATTCACCTGGGCGCCTATTACAAATGTCACAAACGGCACTACCTGGGAACCAGCTGTACCAAGTATTTCCACCTGGGCTCCCACAAATGTTACTTCTTGGTACTGATCCGCAGCGAGCACCTCCACCGAGCTTCCCCGCACTGCTACCATAATGTAAGCTCACTTGGCTGTGATACACACTGTACCTGCTACTGAACTAACTACTTACCAACATTTCGTACTTGGCTGGAAGTATTAACCAACGGGACATAACTACAATATTAACTTACGACGGACACTATTTTATTTACCACTATTAAATTGAAGTTTCA
Organism: Polymixis lichenea; assembly: GCA_949091785.1. Classification (NCBI taxonomy): domain Eukaryota; kingdom Metazoa; phylum Arthropoda; class Insecta; order Lepidoptera; family Noctuidae; genus Polymixis; species Polymixis lichenea. The sequence goes on from OX420944.1 coordinate 1,972,898, forward strand.
ATAAATATTAAGTTTGCATAGAAACATTTCTGTCACACAAATGTCAAATATTGTAATATTGTAATAGAAAACATCAAAATGGTTTTTCCCATAAATTACCTTACTATTGATTGAACTTATAAGGTAACTTAGAAAGTGTAAATCGAACCCATTATATTATTTTATGGCACACCTTACCACACCTTAAAACGGTTAAATGGATTGCGATAGAACTTGGCACACAGACGATTATATGCACAACGAATTCACCATATTGCCTACAATTATGTTGAATTAGCTCAAATATTCATGTTTTGTAGTATTAAGCAAAGAAAACAGAACAATGCACATGAATACCGTATGAACCTACCTACATCATTTTGAGGCTTACTTCATGAACCATAGAGGCATAGATATTAGATAAACAGTCCAGCACCCCTCGCTAGACTCGCTAATCGCTTCACAAGTGTCTGGCCTGCCGGCTACGTCACACTTGTCACTGCGCATAGGTCTATTTACCTTGGGAGGTATCTGTTAATGATGATGGCTTAAGTAATAATCATCAACCGGACGCCAGGTATTATTTTAGTTAAAAGAAATTATTAGCAAATCTCAATTGATTACACTCAGCCTATTTCACATACCTAAAGCCCAACCAAGCATTTGTTATAAAATGCTTCGCACGGATGCAATGCCTGACGGCATGTCAAAGCTTCACGGATGTATTTATTTATTTATTTATTTATTTATTTACTATGGATGACTTACAGCTAAAACAAACAGATTAAAAATAGTATGTGAGACTGACAGCCAATTAAAAGTCTTCACTTCTAAAAACAGATTGTAAAAAAAGAGTGTGAACTGCACAACACAGCCACGGAAAAGGGAAAAAAAATACAGTATGACATTCAAGCTTAAACTAAATTCACATTTCATATTGAATACAAGAATAAAAAACTGAACATACAAAATCTTATTTAAAAAACCAAGGCTCAGGCACTTTCTGGCCGAGGACACACTTGTTGCGAAGGGATCAAAATCATGTTGTTTACACATGTTGTTAAAGTTGCTACTTGCACGCACCATAAATGAGTTCTGCCTGTAATTCGTAGACGTAAATGGAACACGCAACGGTGCGTTCCATCGCTTCGACCTTCTGGGAACGTTAAAATAAAATTTGGATAGAATATCGGAGTTATTAATAGAATTATTGAAAATTTTAAATAATGTAATACAGTCAGAGATTGCTCGCCGATTAATTAGGGGTAATATGTGAGACTTCTTACAGAGGTTGAGGTAATCTTCAGACCGGTAGGGCACTTTCTGATGATAACACAAATACTTGATGAACCTTTTCTGGATGCTCTCTATACGATCAATGTACTTATGATAACATGGATTCCAGATTTCAGACGCGTATTCCAGGTGGCTTCTAACAAGGGTACAGTAAAGAATTTTTAATGTTTTGGCTTGAGTGAAGCACCTGGAGAGCCGCATTATGAAACCTAGTGCTTTAGATGCTTTAACGACTATGGCATCAACATGAAATTCAAACGTAAGTTTGGAATCGTGATATACCCCCAGATCACGGATACAATTCGTTCTGGGTAGTACTTGATCGCCTAGAATATACGATGCGGGTATAATGGCGCGCTTTCGAGAATATGTTAGAACCGAACATTTAGCAGGGTTAAGATCAAGCTTACTTCCACGGCAATAAGCCTCCAGACGACGTAAATCATCCTGCAGTGCAGCCACGTCCACATGTGATGATATTGTGGCATAGATTTTCATATCGTCAGCAAAACACAGCAGTTTGGATGAAATCAAGCAAGAGTTGATGTCGTTAATATAGATAATAAAAAGTAATGGGCCGAGCAATGAACCCTGGGGGACTCCACTGGGAACAGGCACCCAACCAGAAATATAATTGCTTAATACTACTGCTTGGGTCCTGTTCTCCAGATAAGAAGAAAACCATCTGAGTAAATCACCTCGTATTCCCATACCATATAACTTTGATAGTAAGATCTCATGGTCAATTCGATCAAAAGCTTTACTATAATCAGTATAAACGACATCAACCTGCTTACCGTTATCCATAGCGTCAGTAATAAAATCGTTGAGCAGGATTAGGTTGGTGACGGTAGACTTTCCTTTCAAAAAACCATGTTGAAAGGAACTAAACGAATTTTTAAGAGCACTATACACCTGGTTATATATGATCCTTTCGAAGATTTTTGCTACAATACAGAGCTTGGATATCGGCCTGTAGTTTACTATCTCAGTTTTGACTCCTTTTGTGTGAATAGGCGTTACGAAAGCCGATTTCCAAAGTTCAGGCACAACACAAGTATCCAAGGATTTCCTGAAGAGAATTGTCACAGGTTGGGCAATCGAAGTCGAACATCGTACAAGAAATTTGGATGAAATATTATCTGGGCCAGCCGCTTTGGACGTATCCAACTTGCGAATCAAACTTCTTCAACGTTCACTACAATGCTACAGATATCAGATAGGCTGGAAGATTCAGTTAAAATAGGGGGTGAAGAAATTCCATGAATAGGGCTTGCATCCAGAAATGTAGAATGAAAGTACGTAGAAAACGCTTCGCATATTGTTTCTCCGGGGCGCAACGCTTCGTTATTATAGTTTAAGGTGCTCGGAACTGCATTTGAGTTGTGTCGTTTTTTAACGAAGGTCCAAAAATACTTTGGATTTTCTTCAATAGATTTTTCGGTTAAATTCAAATAATTTTCATAACATTGCGATTCTAGTAACTTTACCCTTTCACGAAGAAGCTTAAATTCTGACTCATCCGCTATATTGCCGTACGTCTTAAATTTTTTAAAATATTTGTATTTTTCTTTAATTGTTTTAATTAATGCCGAATTGTACCAAGTTAGATATTTTTTGCTACGATGTAATTTTTGTGGAATGTATTTTGTGTGTAAATTGAGAATAACTTTATTGAAAAACTTTAATGATTCATCGATTGATCGTGTCGCAAACTCGGATTCCCAGTCAGTCGTGGAAATTTCTTTGTTAATAGATTCATAGTCACCCTTGTCGAACAAATATTGCGTCCGTGACGCACATTCTAACAGAGGAGCTTCAACGAAATCCATATTAATTAGTAGTGCTGGATGGTAGGCGTCAATGGGAACAAGCGGACTTGAACATTCACCCACAGTAACTAATTGGTTAGCAAGTACCAAATCTAAAATTTTACCACACCTATTAAGAACACCATTATATTGATCAAAACCTAGGGTACATAATTCGTCACCAAGCAAAACTTCGTCAGGACCATTCGGGTTCTTTGGGACGAGCGATAGATTGTCAGATAGGACCCAGTTAATACCGCTCATGTTAAAATCACCAATGATGAGAAAGTTATCAGAAGAGTTACTCATAACTATTTGTTTTAATTTTTTGAGGTAATTGCGAAGTTGTAAAGAAAAAGAAAGGCCTAAGTTTTGCTGACATAAATAAACAACACAAATATTTAAAGTAATATATCTACGTGTATTTGAATTTTTCAGTCGTATGCTGAGCCATAAATCCTCTGCTGTAGAATAGAAGGTAGGTTGGCATATTACTGAAAGTTCCCTACGTGTAGCAATAAGCACACCCCCACCGCGCGATTGCCCGGTCAAAGCATAATCTCGATCACGACGCCACACAATGTACCGTTCATCAAAGAATTCGGAATTTGAAACTCCATCCAATAACCATGTCTCTGTAAGAACAATAACATCATATGAGTTTAGCAACATTTGACGATAAAAAGTATCACTTTTAGTTCTAAGCCCGCGAACGTTTTGATAAAATATATTTAACTTAGGAGCCATTAGAAGCCAATACTAAAAGTTGTGTATAAATCTGTATAATCCATTAAAATAAAGCATTTCGTCAAATAACATTGTAGAATAAGGTATAATTTAATTAAATAAGTATTTTGAAGGTAAAAATCAATAAGATTTGCGCGAGCGCATGAATCATACGATGTTAAGTAGTAAACAGCCGTGCGAAAAAGCAAGCAATAGTGCGTGGTGCGTGTAAGTGCGAGAGAGTAAAACATATTATAGTGCGGTAAAGCTTTAAAGCAAACAGCGCGATAAGGAACACATAGCATACAAGTAACTAAACAAAAGAGAGGTGTTGGATGGACTCATTAGTGCGGCAGAGGTGATAAACATTTTGCAAAAAGTTGTTGTGACCCAAATGGTATTAAACATTTTGAGCCATTGAAGTAACATATTATAGAAAAATAGGAAAGTAATTGTAAAAATTAAGAAGCACATTAGACAATCTTGTTTAAATCTGACTCCTTTCTTATAATAAAAACTTTTGAATGATTATTTTTAAGTATATGAATTTTACCATGTCTAACCCAAACGTACTCATAATGTTTTTCCTTAGCAATGCTTTTAACTTTGGTTAAAAGCTTTTTGTACTCCACGCTTAGATGATCGTTAATATACACACGCTGAGATGAGCCTTGAAACCCTATGTCACAAGTGGATAGGTCGTTCTTGGCGCGTGCCGCCGCAATGAAATCTTCCTTAACATACCGGTTTAAGAAACTCACTATTATAAGCTTTTCATTGGAACCAAATATAGGGACCCTTGAAATATAGTTCACCTGGGTTTTGGGACAGCTGTAGTCAACTGAACGGCCGATAGCGTCGATAATACAAATTCTCATGCTTCTTTGTAGGAACCCCCTTAATTTCAACGTTGTTCAGCCTGGATCTCTGTTCATAAGTCGAGAGTAGATACTTTGTGCTCGCCAAGTCAGTCTGTAAACATTTCACTGATTCCTGAAGCTTATCAAATTCAGACACTTTTGCTTCAACTTTCACGAGTCTTGTGTCAAAATCGTCGAGTCTCCCACCAGTGCCCTCACATGTCAACTTAAGCTCAGCTAACTCCTCCTTGATCACGCGAATATCGTCTACCAAGGTCGGCAAGTTAAGAAGCTGCCGCTTCATGTCACGTACCTCGCTTAATATGGTATCCAGCGAAGCAGGTTCAGGAGTAAGCACAACTGGTGATGAGGTTCTGCAAGTGGGGCATTTCCATTGAGCCATCCTATTGGCACCCAGCTTTCTCCATCCGGTTTCTGAGATGTTTGCACATCCAAAATCTAGGTGTTTTTTGCAACTGCCACACTGGACGCCATCGTTGAACTGCACGTTACAAACTGCGCACGATTTCATTTTCAGAGTTATATAATTTGAACTGAACTAAAGACGTAAAAAGGTTGGTGATCTATTACTTTTGAGCGGCGCGTACTGTGCGTCTGAGTGTCCACACACGAGTGAAGTGAATTACTTACATCTTGTCCGAAGCCGAGCAGACTTTCCCTGCCATCATCCCAATGAGTGTGAGGTTGGTGCTGTCGGTGCAGCATGCCTTCTTCTATACACATCTATCGTCATCTCAGAATCACGTCCTTATCCACATTTCACGCAAACCATGCAACGTTTCTTTGATCTTCGACTATCGACATAACAAAAACACCGAGCAAGTGCGAGCTGGACTCGTGCAACAAGGGCTCCGTAACCATTCCACTAACTAACGAAAGGGCAATGATTGAGTAACAAACAACCGAACATACAAACTTTCACATTTATATATTAGGAGGATTACACAACTGATTAACTATTTCAACTTTAGGACTAGCCAACGTACCAAGCGACAGGCAGTACATGCGCCCTCACGGCCGTATCCTCCGCAGGAGACGTCCTGGGCGTCGGGAATCCCAGGCGGATTCCCGGCCACCATAGGCGAGGGCTTCCGGACTGTGAGTAATGGGTAGCTCGCTGTCCGGTCCAAGCCCGGGTCGACGGCGCATTGTGTTCCACGCTTGCCTCAAAGAGATGTCAGCACCTACTGATGGGGCCCGCAAGGGCCGATCCCTACCAGGAGTGCGAGTTGTTCGAAAGTGATACCGCGGCCCCTGGCACTCAGGCAACTGAGGGAACACGGGTGGGTTTTAGTCAGAAAAATCTGACACGCCCTCCTGCTCCACCCAGAGCTGGAGAAGTAATTTGATGATTTCCCAACCAAAAAAAAATCAGCTGTTCCGTATATTTTGACCGCGTAGGTATTGCACTTTTCTATGAAACAGCTGATTTTTTTTGTATAACTGACGAAAAATTTCTACGCTGGGGGTCTAGAATGATATGCTGAATTCATGGTTACAGTTTGCGCACTAGATAAGGACTTATCCTGTATAATAAAGATGGTCTTTAAAAATGAAAACCAAAGCAATATCTGCCCGGGGTGCCGGTTGTTCGGAAGAGATACCGTGGCCCGTGGCACACAGACAACTGAACGAACACCGGCGGGTTTTAGTCAGTAAAAGTCTAACAAGACCACTCCACCCAGAGCGGGAGAAGTTATTTGAAGTTTTCCCACCCTTAAAAAAAGCAATATAAATGATTTTCTTGCCCACACATGTATAAAATACATAGATCAAATAAACAAAATAACTATCTCCTCTAGGAAAAACAAAAATATCTCTAGAACAAAAAGTATACTTATTAAATAAAAATATTCACTCACATAAATAAATGAACACGCGTGCGCACGTCACTACGAACCAGTATAACTTGCCAGATTCTGCGCTTATACGAACAAATTTTCTTGAATCATAGCTAAGAACACTCACGATCAAGTCACCTTTCAAACAAAAAGTTTAATAAAAATCAAAGGCACTTCAGCCATTTTGGAGCTACGATGCCATGACAGACACTCAGATACCACAGCCGTTAAACTTATGACAACCCTCTGTTTTCGACGGAGGTTAAAAATAGTGACTATTCGGACATCGTGAAACAGCCCTAAGTATGATATACTTCACCCAAAATGTTATGTAAATTTAGACTAGATTATAATTAGGTATGTCAAATGTCTTTGACCGCTTATCTCTGCTGTGATGATATCTGACCGACTCCCTTCTATGGAAGGATGAGAAAGCGTGCTAGCTACAGCTGCCAGATGGTAGTTAAGCATATGTTTGGAAAAATGGAAGTTTCACAAACGATTTATTAATCTGCCTTTTCCCAACTATGTTGGGGTCAGCTTCCAGTCTCACTGGATGCTGCAGGCCAGTGTTTTATAGAAAACGACTGCCTATCTGAGCTCCACAACCCAATTACTGGGTAACACGATGCCCCTTGGCAATACTGGTTGTCAGACTTTCGGGTTTCTGACTATCCGTAGGTCGAGTTTCAAATATATATAAATGACAGCACAGGGATCTGGATGTTGAATAGATGGCCACCCATCCACGAACCGACTGTGGCAAACGTAGCTTATCCTGCGGTCGCCCCGTGCGGCTGTTATTATTGAACCAGGAGTCCCTCATGTACGTAGTACAAATCATCAAAATTCTACGAAAATTAGGGACGTTACTGATAGCACCACAGCAAGAAACAAGGAAACTCTAAATTCATAATAATTATAAATACCTGCCTATAACAGATACTAATAAACGATCAGATCAAAGGAGAGCGCTTGCCAAGTTTCAACGAGTGCAGCAGTATCTGAATGATACGACGCGACGGCGCGGCGAGACAATGACACACAAGCATGGTTAGTAGGATGTAGGTATTGGGAAAATACAATCGCTGATTAAGCGTTGATTTGATTTCGGACGTATCAGTGGTTATCAAAGGGGCGGTCCTAGCGGCAGTATAATTAGCGAGCAGCACCGTTGTCCTGCACAGTGCTGGTCCCTGGGCGCCGAAGTATGAATACGTTTCTTGTGTGGTGCTGTCTTCTAATCAGCGTTGTCGCTGACCAGACCTACATTGCAGACTTGAAGTAAGTTCTTGATCACTTATTCTATGAATTACTTAACATGGGTACTTAAATACTTTTCTGTTTTTATTTTCCATTGTAAAACTTCGTACTAAGTATTTTCTAGGGCTTCTAAAATTTTCTCAATTATTATTTCACAAAAATGGGACAGTTCATGGTCTACGAAGTGCGTACTCTTACTTACTTATATGTATAAATAATACGTGTATTATAAGTACTGTTTGCGATTGCCCGTCGACTTGCCTTACACCGTGGTCTAAGAAACGTCGACTCGCTAACAGTACATACCTACTGAAAAATTTGTGCCATTATCCTGGCCAGGATCACCAGGATAGAAAGAAACTACTGAAAAACATGATTTTGTAGTTAACCGAACTAAAAAATATAAAATAAATAACAGCATAAAATATAAAAAAACACGCTTTAATACAAAAACACATAAAGCTAATTTAGAAATATATAGAAATAAGAAAATAGTGATTTATAATTAAAACAATTTTATTGTGAAAACTGTAGGTTGCTTGATATCAATTGATGTGAATATGTTATCGACAGCTACTGATAAAAATACCTCAACAAGCATCCCACGCTTATTTACATTAAAAATTAGTTCAATTGTTAATCACTCCATCCTTAAAAATAAGGAAGGAATGATTACAAAAGTATTTTTAGAAATTATTTTCTACTTTTTAGGTTGGTTTTCTATGAAGCATGTTTTTGAATTTTTTCAATTATTGTAATTAATTGTTCGAATCGCGGTGCGTAGTAATTTGTTCAAGTTCCATTGCCAAAAAAATGGTGCCTTCTCGGAATCTTACAATTACGTAATTAGAAAGGCAATACATAATAAGTTCGATAGAATCGTTAAAGCACTAGGTAACGTGACGAGCCAATTCCATACGTATCAGGTTGCTTGATCACGGAATAGGCAAAATTGGTAAAGAGCTACCCTAAATGTACCACAATAACTTGTTGTAGTATTGTTTACTTCTGCCTTACCGTTCGGGGAACACAGGCGTGGTGACATGTAATGTTGTTTTAAATGTTAATAAAAAAACTATTTGTTTCCAGGTTCCACCCGAGGGACACTTCGCGCGTTGCCTCATGGCGAGCGGATAACTCTACCAGTGCACCACCTGAAGTAACTTCAGCACCTCCTACTAATGGCACAACTTGGCCACCACCAACGAACGGGACCACATGGGCACCGTCTACCAATGGCACGACTTGGGAACCACCAACAAACGAAACCACATGGGCACCTCCTACCAATGGCACGACTTGGGCACCACCAACAAACGAAACCACATGGGCACCTCCTACCAATGCCACGACATGGGCACCCCCTACCAATGGAACGACTTGGGCACCACCAACAAATGGTACCACATGGGCACCTCCTACCAATGGCACAACTTGGGAACCACCAACAAACGAAACCACATGGGCCCCCATAACGATTACTTGGGCACCACCATTTAATGTAACAACATGGCGTCCCCCAACGAATGGGACTACGTGGGCACCCCCTACCAATGGCACGACTTGGGCACCACCAACAAACGGAACCACATGGGCACCTTCTACCAATGCCACGACATGGGCACCCTCTACCAATGGTACGACTTGGGCACCACCAACAAATGGGACCACATGGGCACCTCCTACCAATGGCACGACATGGGCACCCCCTACCAATGGTACGACTTGGGCACCACCAACAAATGGGACCACATGGGCCCCCATAACGATTACTTGGGCACCACCAATTAATGTAACCACATGGCGTCCCCCAACAAACGGAACCACATGGGCACCTCCTACCAATGCCACGACATGGGCACCCCCTACCAATGGTACGACTTGGGCACCACCAACAAATGGGACCACATGGGCCCCCATAACGATTACTTGGGCACCACCAATTAATGTAACAACATGGCGTCCCCCAACAAATGGGACTACGTGGGCACCCCCTACCAATGGCACGACTTGGGCACCACCAACAAACGGAACCACATGGGCACCTCCTACCAATGCCACGACATGGGCACCCCCTACCAATGGTACGACTTGGGCACCACCAACAAATGAGACCACATGGGCCCCCATAACGATAACTTGGGCACCACCAATTAATGTAACAACATGGCGTCCCCCAACAAATGGGACTACGTGGGCACCCGCTACCAATGGCACGACTTGGGCACCCGCTACCAATGGCACGACTTGGGCACCACCAACAAACGGAACCACATGGGCACCTCCTTCCAATGGCACGACTTGGGAACCGCCAACGAATGGAACTACATGGCGTCCCCCAACAAATGGGACTACATGGGCACCCCCTACCAATGGTACGACTTGGGCACCACCAACAAATGGGACCACATGGGCCCCCATAACGATAACTTGGGCACCACCAATTAATGTAACTACATGGCGTCCCCCAACAAATGGGACTACTTGGGCACCCCCTACCAATGGCACGACTTGGGCACCACCAACAAACGGAACCACATGGGCACTTCCTTCCAATGGCACTACTTGGGAACCGCCAACGAATGAAACCACATGGGTCCCCGTAACGATTACTTGGGCACCACCAACAAACGGAACCACATGGGCACCTCCTTCCAATGGCACGACTTGGGCACCACCAACAAACGGAACCACAGGGGCACCTCCTACCAATGGCACGACTTGGGCACCACCGAGCAATGGCACAACTTGGGCACCACCAACAAACGGAACCACATGGGCACCTCCTACAAATGACACGACTTGGGCACCGCCAACCAATGGCACAACTTGGGCACCACCAACAAACGGAACCACATGGGCACCTCCTACCAATGCCACGACATGGGCACCGCCAACCAATGGTACGACTTGGGAACCGCCAACGAATGGAACCACATGGGCACCCCCTACCAACGGCACGACTTGGGCACCGCAAACGAACGGGACCACTTGGGCACCTCCTGCAAATGGAACTACCTACTACTAAAAATGACTGAACTACGAAATATTACATTTTATCTGTAGGGCTTGACCGTCATGCGACACCTAATGAGTCTTTATGTGTAGCTTAGGGGCAGTGTTATCTATAGCATTATATTATTTTGTTTTAAAAAAATATTTTATTTTTGTTAATCGTCTTTTCATCATAATTTAATTTCTCAAATCCCGGAGAACGACATACTGATCCAACAGGACAGCATCCAGTTCAGTTGCTGTCATGGCGCTTGTCATGCTCAGTTCATATGCTGTCATAGCGCTTGTCTTGCTCAGTTCAACTGCTTTTAGAGCGCTTTTCATGCGCGGATCGTTTACGCGGCGGCTAGCATAAAGAAATGTTTTACACGTCCTATGTACGAGTAGTTGGCAGTTTAAATGCTATGGTTTTTTTGTTTCGTCGTGGCTGTCCCATGCTGTTTCTCAAAATTGCCTCCTCAGCAAAGACGGTGTATAGTATGAGCCCTCAAACTGCCTACTCACTTGACCCGACTTACCTGGAGGATGTCGACAGACGCCAAACAACCGCAATTAATGTCTTACCTATCTTAGGTACCTACATGATGTGCTGTGCAAACTCAGAAGCAACCAAACGAGTTAACTTCAATTCAAACGAATCCGATTACTTATTCACAATCATAAACATATCATAATAAACATTTTATCTTTAAATCTGATTTCAATTATTGTGCTGATACCATCTGGCTGCTAGGTCATTAATAGGTACCTATTGCCAGTTTGCCATAAGAGGACAATCGTCGAATCTGGCTCGGCTGGGCAGCGTTCGGGAAGCTCCGTAATATCTGCTCGTCCCACATACCGCAGTGTCTCCAGATCCTGACGAAAGTCTTTGACCAGTGCGTGTTGGCAGTGATGACATTTGGAATCTGTGGCTCACAATGGGCCTCATAAGAAGGCTTAAAGTCACCCAAAAGGCAATGGGGAGGCTTGGAGTTTCCATGCGTGATCGAATCAGAAATGAAGAGATTCGCAGGAGAACCAGTAAAACCAGAAAAATTCTGGAGTGGCGACTTCGACCGGAAGACGTGAAGTTGGATGGCCTCCCAAAAGGTAGACCGATAACCTTGCGAAGGCCGCAGGAATCCGCTAGATGTGGAGAGCACAAGACTGGTCGAAGTGGAGGAACCTGGGGCAGGCCTATGTCCAGCAGTGGACGTCGTATTTTCAAGACGACAACTATTACGTGGTCGTAGGAATAATATAACAAAACATCGCGCTTTAAGTTAAGGCATTTATTTCAAATTGGCACATAAAAGGCACTTAGAAATGTCAACGTTCACATTAAAATAGAATTTTTATTTTAGTCGCCGGGCTTCCAAAGGGTAGATTGATATGGAGAAGAATGGGCAAGAAACTCCGACCGATATTCTTTTAAAATGTTTAGCAATATTTGCATACATAATAATTTTATGTAAAAACAAAAATAATAAATAATTTAAAAAAAATAACAGCAACCAGTTAGATCTAGACTCCAGATTGTTCTAAGTAGCAGCACCAGCATGTTTCCAAGCACTCTTATCTTGGATATAATCCTGTCATTTGTAATATGCTTATTTACAAAGTGTACTTTTATTATGAGTTGTATAGTCATTGCAATTATGTCTATCACTTATTTTATTAAAAAAGATGTAGATTCTTTTTTACACACACAATGGGACACAATATTTTTATACATGAACTGCCAAAGTACCGTCCTAATAGTAATCTTTTAACACGCTTTTATTAGCTTGGTATGTATCTATGAATCTATGTAACGGAATACAGGGTAAATTTTTAACCAGTGCTCAAACTGTTACCATGAATTCAGCGTATCATTCTAGGCCCCCTAGCGTATACATTTTTCGTCGGTTATACAAAAAAATCAGCTGTTTCATAGAAAAGTGCAGTACTTACCTACGCGGTCAAATCGTATGGAACAGCTGATTTTATTTTGTATAACCGACGAAAAATTTAAAAAGTTTGAGCACTGGTTAAAAATGTATACTGTATTGATGTTCACCACCTTTAAAAAGTCTGATTGATTTGAAACTTTCTACACCGAGTATAAAAGACCGATTACAATTCAATAATTTTATAAATTTGTTCCATTATGCTAGCCAAAAAATTTGTAAAAAACAACTAATAATTTGGGCAAAAAAAGCTAGGTGCTTTTTGAGGTATATTTATAATCAATTAATATCAAGCAGCCCACGTTTAAGTGGGGTTTTTAAAGCACGCTTTTTAGTATTTTTTTTGTTTTTACTATTATTATTAAATAGTTATCTGAGAGATTCGCGGCGATGTACATTATAAATCTCTCTGACAGCTCTCTTTTGCAAAATATAGTTGGATTCAATATGAGCAGCCCGACCCCACAAGAATAGAGCCAAAATCGAACCGTGAAGAACGCCAATTGCCATTTCAGACCCCAATGAGTTTATGCCATTTACTTAAAGTTTAATCTTTCTATGTTTTAGGTATAAGATTAGTAAATTAATAGCTGTATTCCTAATCCTAATATGCTCTATTTTCAATAGAAGTGTCTCATGGTTTACGCAATCTAACGCTTTAGAGAGGTCACAAAAGATTCCAATGGACTCTTGTGCTTCTTCCCAGGCGTTACTACAACCATACTGAGGTGCATGAAAAAAGAAGTTTTTATTCAAGTGACGTAACATTTGATTGAGCAAAAACTTTTCAAACACCTTACTGAGAACTGCCAGAATTGATACAGGCCTATTACTGTTGGTTTCTTTACTATGACTCGATTTGAACAACAGAACTGTTTTACTGTGTTTTATAAAATCCGGAAAGACTCTCAGGTCTACACTGATGTTAAATATGAAAGCTAAATAGGGGACAATAGTTTCGATGCGAGATCTACAGACTTTTCCATACATTCACCAGAGATCTTCTGTTGTTTTAATTTTAAGAACTTTTAAAGTTTTTATAACAGCCTCGGTGATGGCATTCTGAAACCTTAACTGTAAAGGGCACGTTTTTACTTTGTTTCTATGCTTACATAGAAATAAAGTAAAAACGTGCCCTTTACAGTTAAGGTTTTAGGATAAAGCGCGGGTGAGGAGCTTCAGCTTTAAGGCGAGGTGAGCCGAGCGCGGTAGGCATTTTAACGCTTACCTCAGCCCCCGAAACGAGACGTAACTAGATACGATGCGCGAGCTACGCGCGCGCCAGGCGTGGCTGGCGGCTGGCTTGAACTGATTACGATTAGTAAAAGTTTTTTTTACTATTCTAGTAAGTATTTTTTTAAGATATAATAAGTTGCGGAAATGAGATTTCTTCATAACATAACGCCTGTATTCTTTCAGAGGGGTTGGGCTATGGTGTATTAGTACACCCACAATTCGCCAGTTATGTTCAAGTTACATACAGACTGGAGGACCGTCGTAGTTTTAAAGTTGCACTTTTTTTTTTTATTTATGTACCTATACCTACATACAAAACTATGTACCGACTACAGTACGTTCCGAGAGATGAAAATCTAACAGTAAACCACACTGTTAGATTTTTAACGCGCTGAGTTGCAATGTGTTGGATTCTCAACCTTCGGCTTACTGACGGCACACGGACGTAATTTCGCGCGCTGGATTTTCAACTCTCGGTAGTCGAAAATCCAGCGCGCGAAATTACGTCCGTGTGAACGTGGACTTACATTTATTATTATTCTTTCTAACTGTTTATGACATGTTACCTGTCATGGTTTTCAAGACCGCTGATCAAAATGTAAATCCAAGATGGATTTGTGACGGCCTCCGTAAAATGACGGCCGCAGTAACATGACGGCCGCAGTAACATGACGGCCACCGAAATATGACGGCCGCCGCAATATGACGGCCACCGCAATATGACGGCCGCCGCAATATGACGGCCACCGCAATATGACGGCCTCGGCAATATGACGGCCTCTGCAATATGACGGCCGCAGTTTTGTGACGGCCGCCGCAGTATGACGGCCGCAGTTTTGTGACGGTCGAAGTAATATGACGGCCGCAGTTTTGTGACGGTCGAAGTAATATGACGGCCTCCGTAATGTGACGGCCGCAGTAACATGACACTTGATACTTGTTCTGTCTAATTGTGGAAATCCTGGCTTGATTTTCGTACGTTACTTTCGGGTGACCACTGAAAATCAGCGTTGTGCTGTGGGTCTCATCCCATAGCATAGCATCATGCTGAGTGGAAGCCTTCTTGTCACAGTCACGGCGTGCAGCTGCCGATTATTTATCTTCTTTATGCCTATGTGTAATCTGTGTGTGTATCATGTTTTTTTTTTAATGTTAATTATGTCATCTTTTATATGCACGTGTTTCTGTGACAAATAAATCTATTTTTTTTCTTTTCTTTCTATGACGCCCTCCGTAATATGACGGTCTCCGCAATATGACGGCCTCCGCTATATGACGGCCCCCGCTATATGACGGCCTCCGCTATATGACGGCCTCCGCTATATGACGGCCGCCGCAATATGTCGGCCGCAGTTCTGTGATGGCTGCCGCAGTATGACGGTCTCCGTAATGTGACGGCCGCAGTAACATGACGGCCTCCATAATATGACGGTCTCCACAATATGACGGCCTCCGCAATATGACGGCTGCCGCAAAATGACGGTCGCCGCAATATGATGGCCGCCGCAATATGACGGCCTCCGCTATATGACGGGCTCCGCTATATGACGGCCACCACTATATGACGGCCGCCGCAACATGACGGCCGCAGCAATATGATGGCCGCAGTGACATGACGGCCTCCGCAATATGAGCACTGCTCCGCTCCGAAATGACAAAGAAGCAAAAGAAGAAGCAGCATAATGTCCGTATTACGCTGGTCCAGCTCAAGGTCATAGTGCCTATCCAGGCAATCATATTATGTTTTTATTTTTAACCTACCTCTTTGATATTTGAAAACAGTAAATAAAACATTATACAATTTGCGCACGTGGCGGCTTTATGCTGTATGACATGTTGGTAAATCTATTCCGCGAGAAAAGTGAACCATTCTAGCTTTTGCGCACGTGGCGTCTTTATTTACACGGACATAGGGTTCCAATTCTGTTCTACACCCCTATTAGCGGTTTGCAAATCTATGTACCTACGCGTAATAGATTTGCAAACCGCAGTAGGGTATTATTGGGCATTCTATACCACTATCCTCCAGTAGCTCGGCGAGTTCGCCTTCGCTACGGACAGTGGTATAGAATGCCCAATAATTAACGATCGACTCTAGTGTACTGTACTCGACCAATGATCATGCGAGTGCGCTGTCGCTCCGGATAGTAGTGCAGATTATATAATGCCCAATAATGAACGCCGCCTGGACTCTAGTGTAATACTGTACTCGACCAATGATCATGCGAGTGCGCTGTCGCTCCGGATAGTAGTGCAGACTATACAATGCTCAATAATGAACGCTCGACTTGGTCAATGATCAGATTATGTGAATTTATGATTGAGCAACAACGGGAATGTTTATAAGATTTTATTTGAGAAGTAATTCAAAACGCCTTTTTAGTTATTATTTGGTTTATTGGTCATAAAACATTGGTTTTTCTAGGAACATCATATCAGCCGAACGAATGAACTCTTGTAGTTTTCGCCACTGAGGAGAATCCGTATCGGTCTGGAACTTGAGTCGGATGAGCGCCTTCTTCCACAGCTCCAGGGAGTCGGTGTGGCGCGCATCGTCAGCCTTGTACACCTTGCAGTCAATGTAGTACTCTCCGTCGGTGCTCGCTGCTCGCCGCTCGCAGCCGTTGGCTACTCGGTTCACGAAGAATGATGATAGACATATTATATTCGATGAACCTTCTTTGAGCTCGGTGTCAGTTCCACGGTTGTTACTGATACCGAATATATCGTTACCAGCATTGGTTTTTTTACTGAAACAACAACGAAAATTACTGTTAGTTCATCACACACTTTCATGATTTATTTATCGTTAGGTAGGTACACACTGGAAAACATAATTGTTATCAAGAAACCTATACAGCACGAAAGACGCACAATAAAAAATATAACGGTTATGTCTATAGAAACTGTCAACAGACTTGTAACAGTGCATGATTCAAAGATTATGAACTAAAACACAGTTTTCAAGATAATAATTATAAATAATTCATTAATACTGAAATAATTCTACACGTAAAACTTTTTTAACACTAAGTAATTAAATATTTTGTATAGATACCTCGGACGAGTTAAATTCGTTGAAGGCGTGCGCGACTTGCGTTTCCCATTGTTGGCTGCAGCCGGATTGCGGGTGGATTTTGTTTTCTGTTCAGTGATCGGAGCTTGCCGAAAGTATTCACACTCAGAATCAGACCTGAAATAAAGACAAAAAAAAAAAACATTTAGTTTAACGTATTACAATACAAATACAACTCTGAACTATGAAACGGTTGGAATGTTTTAACTTACATTTTTCCAATTATGTCCAATCGGTTTGGTGGGTTGGTGAGGGCAGGCGCAGGGACTGGTGGCAGCAAGTGACGTTGGCAGCGGTTGGCTACCAACACTGATATTGATAGTAACTCGTGGTTTACAGTAAGACTGATCGCAGAGCACTTCTTGAAGCTTACTTTCACACTTACAGACTGCAATTAGTATGTATCGAGTACTCCGAAAACATGTAGCTTATAAGTCACAAATGAACGATAATTCACTATATTAAAAATTACTGCAACCGATCAGTTACTGTTGCATGAAACAACTTTTTCATTAGGCGTATTATACCCATTCAAAAAATAAAGACTAAGGATTATTCAAGTAGCATCGATTGTCGATGCAGCGAAACGACACAGGGCTGACAAACTGATTACGCGTAAACAACAAACAACGCTAATGATTTATGATTGCAAGTAAATAATAAAATAATTAGCATTGCATTGGTGTCTAGTAGGTAATTACCTGTTTAACATATCTCATAGAAATATCTAAGTTTTACTTGTAATTGAATTAAGTTTTTGCTTGTCTAAAGCATAGGAAATACGTTAATTAGTTTGACTAAGGTTTAAAGATGTGATGTAAGCGAGTTGTTTGATGAATTTAATTGTTAACTTTTCATGATGTTATAATACTACATTTTATTAATTTTAAGCCACAATGTAGTGTGTAAAAAATACTTGTCCATACATGAATGTGAATGCGTGTCAACCTTACCTAAAATAGCTAATTGTTGCGAGTGTGATTTAGCTGACTGGAAAAAATAATTTGGTTGAGCACACGTGTAATGTTTTCTGCAAAATTAGTAAAACATCGTATGACTACTTGTATAAACATCCTGTTACCATTTTTACCTTAATTATGAGTAACATTTGTATTATTTAAAAGTCGAACACTGATAAATGTCATAACATTATCTCAAAGCTAAGACGGAGTATCTATCCTTTTTCAGAATAACGAAATTAATATATAATATATATATATATATCAATCATTTTTATTGAGCAAATACCGAAGTGTGGGTTCATTCAAAGTATACCTAACTACGATCTTATCATCTCCTGAAACAGCTGTGACCGGTAACTGAAGTCTGGCGATCTGGAGAATAGGACTACTACATATTTGGACTATATAAAATTGGAATTTATGTAACCTACCTATGCCATTACATAATTATTTTGCAGGTAATTAATAAATCATTCTTTGTGTTTAAAATATTGTTAATTTTTCGCTTTAAGTACTTACCTACCTTTTTAATTTTTTCAGAAATATTTTGTTGAATATTTGGTTGGAGCATTAGTTCATGAAGAAGTGAACATCAAACGAGAGAACGCGACCAAAACGGACCTGTATTAGATCATTCTGTTACGCTGCTTACTTCGATTGTATAGGTATACTAGGTAAGATCGTGTATTTTAGTTGTAAGTATTAATCTATGTTGAATTTAGTGAATAGATTGTATGTTAATTAAGTTCAATAAGTAACATTAATATGCCTCACTGTCCGGTTTGCAAAGTATTTGTAGATAATCGTCGATGGTCTGGTCATTTACGTAGCAATGTGCATAAAAACAAAAGCGCGAGCCCTATTTATGATAACGTTGTAATGATTAATTCTTCGTTTAAAGCACGAATCGTAAGTTACAAGATCATTGCAACTAGCGAACAAATAAATAATTTCCCTGAGGTGTTTCTCCATAATATAAGTGAACAAATTAAAAATCTAATAGATCGTTCACTACAGAAACATGCAGCTGTCAAAATTAACTTTGAACTTTTTTCTTTTTTTCTTATTTTAAAAAATGATAAACAGGAAATGAAATCATTCGCTACGAAAAACGTTATCATTAATTTTAATTACGATTTTGATTTAACTTATAAATCGACAGTTGATTTACTGTTAAAAAAAATTGAAGAGTTTCAGGAGAGAGATAGTGGTTGGACATTTTTGTGCAATTCGCATTTAGAAATAAATATTAATAAATATCAACCTCTCGGCGGATCTAAATTTATAACTTTGCCAAAATGTATAAAAAATAAAAGAGCTTGTTTGAACATTCGAAACAAAGATGAGTATTGCTTTTTATGGTGTGTTGTGGCGGCCCTGTACCCCACAATCCGACATCCCGACAGAGTTTCGTCTTATCCCAACTTCCAGGATGTTTTGAATATTGATGATTTGTCATTTCCAATCACATTTTCGGACATAGCTGTCTTTGAGAAAAATAATCCCTCTCTGAATATATTCGTGTATGGTATAAAAAATGATAAGACAATCATTGGACCTTTGTATACGTCAACGAATAATAAATCTAAGAGTATCCATCTACTGCTTTTAGAAAATAACACTAATTCTCATTACTGCCTTATCAAAGATTTGCCTCGTTTAGTCAGAAATCAGATGACCAAACATCATGGTAAACTATACTTCTGCGAAACATGCTTATTGTTTTTTCCAACGCACAGCCAAATTGAATCACACCTGTGTGGGGGAATTGTCACCGTTTTACCAAAACAGGGATCATTTTTAAAGTTTAAAAATTATGATAGAAAACAAAACATTCCTTTTGTCATTTATGCTGATTTCGAAACATTACTCGAACCGATTTCCGGCGATGAATTCAACACCGCTAACACGTCATACTCACAACGTCACGTGCCGACCGCGTTCGCCTATAATGTAGTATCATCATTTAATGATAGGATTGACGGATACAGAAGTTATCGCGGAAAAGATTGTGTTTCCAAATTTGTACATTTTTTGACTGAAGATGTTAAAGCAATACATAGAATTCTGTGCAAAAGCGAGCCTATGATATACACAGAGGAAGATGCTCTCGATTTTAAATGCTCTGTTAAGTGCTACATTTGTGAAAATTTACTGCTAACCGATAGAGTAAGGGATCACTGTCATATTACAGGTCGATACCGAGGCGCAGCACATCGACACTGTAATCTGCAACATAAAGTACCAAAATTCGTTCCAATCTTTTTTCATAATTTATCTGGCTACGATTGCCACTTATTTATAAAAAAGTTAGGTGAAATTCCAGGGCAAATTAAAATAATACCCAAGAACAAGGAAAAATATACAGCATTTACAAAGTATATTCCTACTGCTGATAACGAGTTTATACAAATAAGGTTTTTAGATTCTTTCAACTTTTTAGGAACAAGTTTAGACAAACTTGCTAAAACATTGCAGGTAGGAAATTTTGTTAATCTTCGATCTCATTTTTCTAATGAGAAACAATTTAGTTTGCTGACTCGTAAAGGTATATATCCGTATGATTATATGACCGATTGGAAATGTTACGAACAAAAATCGTTACCATCCAAGTTTTGTTTTCATAATTCTTTGACTAACGAAGATATTAGCGATGAAGATTATAATCACGCTCAGACTGTTTGGGCTGAATTCAATATTAATGATCTCGGCGAGTATACAGATCTATACTTAAAAACAGATGTGCTTTTGTTGACAGACATATTTCAAAATTTTCGAAAAACTTGTAAACAATATTACAAACTCGATCCTGCGTTTTACATAACTGCACCTAGTTTATCTTTCGATGCAATGTTGCTGAAAACAGGTGTCCAGTTGGAACTCGTGTCGGACTTGGCTATCGTCAGAATGATTCAAAGCGGTATACGGGGGGGTTTATGTATGTGTTCCCATCGGTATGCAAAAGCGAATCATAAATACATGCCAGAATATAATGTATCACAGCCTCCGTGTTTTATAGTATATCTAGATTGTAATAATCTGTACGGCTTTAGCATGTGTCAGTATTTACCGTATTCTAGTTTTAGATTTCTCAGTGAAAATGAATTAGCTAATTTTCGCGTTGAACATGTTGAGGATGACGCTGAGTGGGGCTTCATATTAGAAGTCGATCTTCTGTATCCTGATCATTTACACAATCACCATAATGATTTACCATTTTGTCCTGAGAAATGTATACCCCCGGGAGGTAAAACAAAGAAATTAATTGCAAATTTGTATAATAAGTACAAATACGTGATACATTATGTTCATTTAAAAAAGTGTTTAGAACACGGTTTAATATTACGTAAAGTTCACAGAGCTATTACTTTCAGACAAAGTCCCTATTTAAAACAGTACATAGAATTAAACACTCAATTAAGACAAAAAGCTAAAAGTTCTTTCGAACAAGACTTTTTTAAGTTGTTAAATAACAGTGTTTTTGGCAAGACTTTAGAAAATACTGAAAATAGAGTAACCGTTCATTTAGTTAATCAATGGTGCGATCAATCTAATCGAACCAAGAAATTAATATCCGCCGAGAGACTTGTAGCCAACCCCTATTTCCATAGTGCTTCTATTCTATCTGAAAATTTAGTTGCAATACAAATGAAACCTGATCAAATTATTTTAGATAAGCCTATATATATTGGGTTCACTGTATTAGAACTTTCTAAGTCACATATGTATGATTTTCATTACAATATTGTAAAGCCTTTTTATAAAGACCGAGTGCAGTTGTGTTACACAGATACAGATTCATTTGTCTATAAAATATTCACTAATGATTTTTATCATGACTTGAAGTTTAATTTTTTGCAATATTTTGACACGAGTAACTATGACGTTGAAAATTATTTTAAGATACCAATATTGAACAAAAAAGTTCCAGGTCTGTTCAAAGATGAAATGGAAGGAAAATATATATCTGATTTTGTCGGTTTGAGATCAAAACTTTATTCTATAAAAACTCCCAATAAAATCATTAAAAAAGCAAAGGGAGTAAAATCATGCGTAGTAAGGGACTTGAAGATAACAGATTATCAAAATATTTTATTTAATGGCGGAGTTATCCGTAGGAGAAATGTTATGTTTAAATCAATAAAGCACGAAATATTTACTCGGAGCGTCAACAAAATTGTCTTATCCAGTAATGACGATAAACGATCGATATCTGTGGATCAAATATCAACGCGAGCCTGGGGTCACTCTTCGATTTTAAAGAATTAGGATGTTGGTTTGTTAGACTCAGAATGTATTGTAATAAATACTTTTAGTTTTTTTTTTTTTTGATAATATTAATTATGTAACCTACCTTCATCTACTTTTGTATGGAATAATGTTATTTATTTATTTTGAAATAAATAACTTACTTTTAAAAATGAACTACTTACTTACTTACTTTTTTAAATTTTCTCACTTTAGTTTTAGAAAATATATCTAATTAATGTAATGTATAAATATAATTTAGGTTTAGTTTTAATAATTGCACTGTTTTGTAAAAATAGAAATAAAATGTGAATAATAATAACTAACTACCTTGTTTAATTTGAGTCAGTTTAAGAAATCCTCTTTTTTTGAAGTCGGTTAAAAATGCAATCAAACCGAGACTCAAGTTTCAGCATGCACCTATAATACTGTCAACCACGTAAATTGCATTATGTACGCAATACAATAAGATTGATTTTCAAAAAGCTAACGTTCAAGTAATACGATCATAACGCTGTTTGTCAGTACATCATATAATTATTGAAAACACACGACAGTTCAATAACCTCGGCATGGAGACACAAATGCTTAGCTAGCATTTTTATGGTTACCGCGTTCTAACGTGTATATTGACGTACTCATGATAGTATAAATAATAATTATTTTTTTGGTCATTCACGAAATATTACTTGCCTGGAGTACTTGTAACATTTTAGAGTGCATCGTAATCATGTCGGTAAGTAAAACATTTCTAACTCGATTTTTTTGTTTTAATATTGTTTCGTAACTAACGATTGTGTTCGCATCACTGTTAATACTCACAAACATTACACTACGTTTGGCAGGGGTGTAATAGTGCATTTACAATTCGCCAGAGCTTGTCACTAATCTAAACCAAATCCAGACTCCAGATGGCTTTAGAAAAAAAAAATCCTCGATGAAAACCCAATTATAGCGCTTTCGACCGCTATACTAACTGTTTATATATTGTGTTTATATTTTGTTCCAGATTTCTGAATCCGAGATTGTGTTCAGCCAGTATGCTCAGGATCCTTACGAGGGATTCTCTGAGATGCTTCGCAGCACCCCCGACCCCGAGCACAGCAAACAAGTCACGAAAGAAAAAAAGTCAAAACAACGATGCAGGGAAAAGTCAAAGAAGCAAAAACCAACCAAATCCTTCGTTATGAGTCGACTACAGCGACGAGGCATTAAACTAATAAAAATTTCGGTCGTAGATCTCTGTAATAACAATCCTCAAACCACAGACAGTGATAGTGACAGTGAGAACGTTATTATAAATGCCCAATATATTGTGAAAGATGCTATCGACAGTGTTATGGATGAGACTGAGTCTTTAGTTAAGAAAATATCAAAATCTTTAATAGATACTGATTTTTGATAACCGTTTGTATAAGTTTAGTTGGTGAGGTAAATATATTGTACTTAGTATTCATATTTTTATTAAAGTGTTTTTATTAATTTCGTATTAGGTTGTGTTAATTGGAGAAGTGTGGGGAATATAACAAAATAAAACCATATTTACCTTATAAAAGATTTTTAATTGAAAACCTATAACCCAATAACCTAAGTAGGTATACTATACATTTTATGTCCATTCTAAATACTTCCTTAAACAAAGCACATTTTTAAGCGCACAATGCTTTGGATGTTTATTACAATTAAAATTACATCTTCCTTCACAGTATTTTTTATGCAAGGCAGAGAAATTAGGACATTGTTCACTACCAACATCTGATACTTTACAATTCACACAAAGGTCCTTTATCCACTTCACCTTCTCCAAACCATTTACAATGATTTCCTTATTTTCTAGATATGGAACTATTATACGTCGAAATTCTCTATAGTCAATATATCCTTCATTCCAATAAATACCCCTATTTCTTTCCAACCATTTAACTTGTCTCTTTTTGTCACTTGTTAAGTATTTAAACAAGTATGGTGGTTTTATTAAAAATGTTTGCGTATAATCATGACTAGCAAAAGCTAATTCTTTTATTATAAAATTATTGTACAGGTCTTTAAACCCTTGAACATCTAATATGATAGTATTCGGATTCATGATATTTTTCTCACAGTATTACTCAACGGCTTATACTCAATTATACAGTCGTTCAATATAAGACAGTATGCAGAAGTTTGATCGGGTATATCCGAATCACTCTCAATTTCCACTCTTACATCCACAATAGGACCTGTTTTTACATTATCAGCTTGTCTAGAGCAATCGATAATAAATAGCGGTGCCAAATCTTTAAATTGTTTCTCACTTAATAATGGTTCCGGGCGACGTCCGTAATAAGACTGTTGAAATCTGATGTATTGCTCGTATAATAAAGCGATTCTGTTACTCGAGAAACTTACATTTAGGTTTTCATACGGGAAGTAAGTTGAATTTAGGTATACTCTAACATCACGAACATGACAGTGATCGAACTGAGACATATCAGAACTTGAATTGTTTTTTCGATTTGTTTGTAGGCCCATAATTATGTATCTTGGTTTCTCTATTTGTGAGGAAGTTTTGATAGACCAGGTATGTTTTGTAGTTTTAGGTAAAGCAGGATATTCGTACAGATCCCAATTTCTGAATATCATCTGGAGTGGTCGATCTTTCTCTAACAGTTTTAGCAAACTTATTTTCTCTTTGTCGGACACTTTAACATGCGGTACACGCCAAATGATTTTATTTATCTGCACGTCGTCTACAAATTCACCGGTGTTAAGTTTGACAGCATTCAGGTTAGTGTTACTTCGTAGCAATATTAGTTCGTGCCTACTATTTATCACGACTTTCTTGAAATCTTCTGCGAAACCGATGATGTTACAGAGTGGTATAGAAGCGGAAAAACTACCCCCATTAATATTTTTTATACCATCGATATTCCAGCCCCATGCATTAGATATCTTTGATTCACTTTCATTCATTGATATTAACGATTTCATGGTGGTAGTTATACCAGCATTTTTTATTCTATCAATTTCCACTCCATTTAGCTCGTATCTTATATCTTGGAACAGGTAGAGTAGAGCATTATTCGTAAAATGAACACTAGTGGCTTTCTCTTTCATATCATTTTTGCTAACGTTAACAGTTCCTTCCAAATACAAGGTGCTAGCTGACGGGAGTATATACAAGTCTTGTTGGTTAATAGGTATGCGGATTTCATCGTTTCTATTGAAACTAGTTACATAGGGCTTGTAAGAATGAAATTCGATTCCTTCAACAGTGTTGTCGTAAGTCGGAGCGGATAAAACGTCTAAGATATTCATTTTAGCAAACCGATCGCTTTGAGGAATGCCTTGTTGTCTGTAGTTAATTTTATTTTCTTCTTAGGGCGAGCTCTTATTTCCTTGGAAGCTTGAGCGGTACTGATATTTTTGATTTGTTGATGTACATATTTATTGTAGTCAATCATTTTTTCCTTCTGAGATGCAAATACAGCTGCACTTCTTCACCGCGCAAATTTATTAAGCGATTATTTATATCTAACAGCCTGATATGTATGCAGCTAATGTTGTTTTGGTTGATTGGAAAGTATATTACGTTTTTCGGGATTTCTATAATCCTGTATCCGGGAGGCACGTTGAGTGCAAATTCATGGATAATGTGACTCGGTTCTCCGTTTGTGTAGGAGCCGCTTACAATATCACATTCGATCCTGATCACTGTTGTAGGTAAAATGTTGACTGGAAACTGTGACACATGCCATTTATTTGCTTTCAAGATTTGCTTATTAAACCCTAACAAATTCCTGAGAGTGTCTTCTTTATTAAAATTTATGTCTTCTGTACAATATACAGTAGTTTTTAAAGTATTGTTATTGCACTGTAGTTTGATTGATGCATCTTTCATTTCAGATTTTAAATAATCATTAATATCTTGCAATTCATAGGTGCCGTCTGATATTTCAATAACTTCGTTGGAACCATAATAGAATTTATTATTCGTTTTGTCAATGTTCGGAATAGAATTAAATGTCGAGAAATGCATTAAGGCACACTCATACTGTCCATATAGTTGCAACGTGTTAGGATAGTAAGTAGATAAAGTTGAAGAGTTTCCAGTTATCGATAATGTGAGTGACATCTTGCAAATGATTCAAATAAAAGAAAAGCATGCAATTTATACATTTTTATTCCAAAAAGTCCACAAATATTCTAAACATAAGTGTCCACAATTTTCTGTGTTGAATTTCTGATATCTTGTATAATTATAAAAAACATTACAATTTTTAAAATATCGCATTAATTCCATTGGAGGTTTCAAATCTCCAAAGCTATCAAAATATTCACAATAATTGCATACTTTTACATACGCTACCCAATGCGTCCCTTCGTTCTTATAATCGTCCAAGTTGACGATACCACATTCAATCCGTTTCGGCGTCCTTGGTAACTGATCCTTCATGTAGACTCCTCGAAAGTGAGGGATGGTGCGTGCATGCCTTTGGATGTCTACATTAGTTAAAGGACGATTAGGTAGCTCATTTTTCAGTTTTTTGAAGATCTTACGAATAAACCTTGACCATTTTTATGTGACTTAATGTATAAGCCCTGACCTAACTTTACAGATTCCATCGTCTTATTATGTCGTTGTGTTTCTCGCAAATTTTGCTGGCCTGCTTTGTAATCGTTAACAGTTTTTGCAATACCAGCCGCACCACCAGCTAAAGTTCCTAAAGCTGATAAGCCCGCAAAAATAGGGATTAAAGGTAGAATACCTCCAGTCTTTGGTAAGGGTATCACTCGCGGTACTCGAATTTTCTGAATGTTTGGAAATATTTTTTTTGCTGCTGAGTAAGCAGCGTTAATTAAAGTTTTACCATCCTTTGGTTTCAGTTTCTTTAATTTTGCTCTTATTTTTGACACGAAACTTTTAAACGTTTTAACGCCGGAACCAGATTTCAGTTTCGCTTTCATTACTTTGCTCACTACCCATGAACTAAGTTTTTCACCTTTTCCGGCATCGTTTGATTTAAGTCTTTGTTTAGCCATATTTAGTAGTTGTAAATCAGCTCTGTGACGATTGGGTAAGTCTGTATGGTTTGCATATGCAATGTCGTGATGCATACAAGCTTCGTCTAGCTTATTTACACCACGGTCCCCTCGTAGTAAACGTTTCTGGAGTTTTGTTCCCGGACCGCAATAATTGTAACCTGGTAAATGAAGTTCGAACGGGAGATTATTAATTAATGTATTAACAAGTTCACCCCCTTGCATTGTCCAAAGTGTAATGAAATAAATAATGCAAAAGTAATTGTTATATAATTATTTTAATCCACTATTGCAGTCTTGTCGATCCAGCTGTTTTCTTCGTTGCTTAGACCCAACCATTTAACAAACATTTTTGTTCCTTTTCTTTTTAAAACCCTTTCTATCAAATAAATACCAGGATAATAAGATTTTTGAAGTTCTGGCTCGTAAAAGGTTCCCAATATGGCTTGCTTTCGTTGATCTTCTATATGATATGTTACTGGTATGGTACGATTAACCATTTTTATAGTAAATATTTCAGTTGACCAGTTAGGTGTATAACCTTTCTCAAAATGGTGTTTGTATTTACTGATACGAACTAAGTCGCCTGCTTTGAACTTAGGTTTTCTACGGACGGTTACATGATTTAAGGCATTTTTAATATTTTCTTTTATAACTGGCTCACTAGATTTATTTACTTCGATTGGTTTAAATTTAATAGTCCGATGTTTTGTGTTGTTATATATCTTCAAGGTAACTTCTAACGGCATACCTAACCACTTATAGTTTCCATTCAGACTAAAATATTTATACAATTTATTTTTAAGAGTTTTAATCATTCGCTCTACGATCGAAGCTTTTTTGGTAGAAAACGAGGAGTAATGGTTAATATTGTACGTCTTCATAAGCGTTTGAAATAAGTTGTTATAAAATTCTGTTCCCATATCAGTTTGTAAATTAACAGGTTTGCGATTGCTGTTAATCAGTATTCGTTTAAATGCATGAGTAACATCAAGTTTATTTTTTGATTTTAACGACTCTGTCCAAGCGTACTTTGAGAAGCAGTCAATCACCACTAAAATGTAATTGTGACCTTTATTATACTTTCTCAGATTTTGCATGTCCATCAGATCAGCTTGCCATAAGTCATCGACCCCCTTTAGAATGACAGGACGTCTAAGGAAGTTTCTTCGTGCTGCTTTGTGTATTTCGTTAACAATTTGCTGTTTTGCCATTACGGAGTTTTTTTAAATGTATCTACCTCTGCTTTAGTATAAAACTTATCTTGCAAATGAGTTGAAACCTCAGGTATCCTTGCTTTTAAAGTAGCCTGAACTGTACTCTTTGCGTCTTTTATGATTTGAGAACGCAATGAAGCAACCATATTATTGAATTCTTTTAACATATTAGCATTCAATCGATCTACGTAATCCTTGTTCACAGCCAGATTATTTAATTCTTTTAACATGTTAGCATTCAATCGATCTACATAATCCTTGTTCACAGCATCGTCTGCTTCTACTGGAGATCTAATTCCTCTCAATCTTAATGTTTTTAAATCAAAATCTCCGTTTTCTGATTTTAATAATGCATTCTCATTAAATTCAAATAAATCTGCTAAGCGCATTCTTTTGTGAATATAGTGTCCGAATTTGTCTATGTTCATGTTTAAGGTGTATTGTAACGAGAGGCAGATAATAAAATAAACACATTTTAAAATATTTATTTATTTATAACTTTACTTTCACGCAATTCTTCAATGATAGATATAATTTCATTATCTAATCCTGTGTTACCAGCATCTTGAGATGCAATTAATAATTTTAATCTATCCACCAGTTCATTTGGATCGTCCCAATATACAAAATCTACGTTTTTCTTCCACATTTTTGTTAAGGGTAGTCCTTTCCCCGTCGATTGGTGGTCCTGAATTGTACTTTGTAGTTTGAATAGAGGTTTAATAATTTGCAAATATTTTTGTCCTTTGTTACTTTTTATTGGTTTACCAGGCTCATAGTCTCGTCGATGTGCGTTTGTATCAAGTAGCATCGACTTATAATGTTTCGTATCACTCTCTGTAACCAAGCTTAAATCTACGTACTTTTTCAACAGCAACTGTTTTAAACCAGGCGTATTTCGGTATTTGCGTCCAGCCACGATGATATACTCATCGCTGATCGTTATACGAGCAGAACCTAACATCAATTTCTTGCCTTCTACTCTGACACCAAACGGAATATCAGTCAATGCTTCTGAGGAAACTGACCAGGATGACGTATCACAACCTTGGTTTTGTTCAATTAATGATTTATATGAAGAGTCACTTTCGATATCAGATTCATATTTGTCTGCATTGTCGTTGTTATCATTGCTTCCTTTACTAATAGGGACTTCTTTTTGCAAAGTTTTATCGATAAACGGAACTTCGATTTCTTCATTTTCTGTATTATGCAGGAGAGAAGTCTGCTTACTGACATTAGCAATTAGGTTAAGTGGTTCTGTTACCGGTTTGAAAACTGATTCCAGTACATGCTGATTGTTAATCTCAAGATCTCTCATCTTTCGCACTTTCTTCTTAACAGCTTCTGCAGCATCAACTATTTGTCTTTTCAGTAATTTTTCCATAATAACAAGAAAATAAAAGAAGAAAAACAGTTCGTGATAGATCAAACGTTGTTTGAAGAATAATAATATCGAGAGGGTAAAGGTCTTAAATACTAGTATTCCTAATCAAAGACAACAAAAGTATCAAATTTATTTCTGTAACATCCTTTATTTTTGGAGCAATCCTTATTAATTACTACATAATTGAAGGGTTCACTCCATATTTTCGAACACATTTCACGAAATTCAATCCATGTCATATCAGTGTTGACATGTTCTTCATAAATATGTCGTAAATTAATTTCATCTTGTTTAAAAAGTATGATTAAGTTCGCATTGTCTCTTACTAATTGCTTAGGGATTTTAGTATATGTTTGGTTTAGATAAAAACAATCAATGCATTTGTGTCTTCCCATTGCAAAATAATCACGCATGTTATTTTGATTTTCACAGGCAACATCATCAAAAATAATCACGGAGTTGGGTTTTGCGTCCTGAACACTTTGAACTTCCTCATTTCCATGATATTTCTGGAGGGAAATACCAGGCACCCGTTGCAAAACTCTTTCCAAAAAAATGTACTTGGGTTGGTGCAGAGTTTTTGAATAAACATACACATTTTCAAATCTTAATCCATTTTCGTGTATAAGAAGACCAATTAATAAATTGGTTTTTCCACAATTAGATGGACCGCAAATGATACATCGTACTGAGTTAGGTAATAATTCTCCATGACGAAAACTAGTGGTACAAAAATCATCGCAGACTGTATTAACATGTAGCGATTGCGGTTGTTTTACAAATTTCATGATTACTGTCGGAAATGAATCGATTGAAAATGAGTGAATGTATATAGTACGTTAACATTTATAAACTTACCCCAACCTCTTTTGCGTTACTGGTCATTGATCGTGTCGATTGTTCATTATTGAGCATTCTGTATCACCCTTCAGAGCGATAGCGAGTACAGTAATACAGTATAGAGTCGAGTCGATTGTCAATTATTGGGCATTCTATACCACTGTCCGTAGCGAAGGCGAACTCGCCGAGCTACTGGAGGATAGTGGTATAGAATGCCCAATAATACCGTACTAACCGCTAATAGTAGGTTATCTATAATAAATAAATATAGTAACGCGTAAAATGTAATGAATGTAGGTAAATAATAATTATGTAAAATTTGGACTAGGTCAAAAGAGCCAGTTATGCAACGTTTTAAAACCTTAGTAGGTACATAAGTACTTTCAAACAGATCGTCTTACGTCAACGTAGAAAGTAATTACTTTGAAAGACTCCTTTTTATTTTTCGCTAGATTCATTATCCTAAAGCCTTGTTAGGCCGGCCATACACGGACAGCTTGAAGCAGCCAGTATCGACTGCTTCAAGCTGCGAATGCATAGCAACCTACAGTCTTCTACGTACACACTGTAGCGCAAATCCGCTAGGGTTAAAATCTTTTTTTTTTATTTCTATTCCAACCTTTTTAAGAAAATACCCCTCATATGTTTTGGTCACATTTTAAACTTCGAATCTGGAAAAAATATCGCAGATTGCTTTTTTTGACAAACCACACTGCAGATTTGGAAACCATCCATGGTGGTACGATTTTCTTTTTGAAAATTTTGGTGTATTTACCAAAATTTTGGAGTAAATATGATTATTTGAGATTAAAGCAACTATTAAAAACTGTTTCCGTTGTGCAAAATGTGCATAAGTGTTTTCTTCGACATTTAATGGGTATGTAGTCCGTCACTTATTTCTCTTTATCATTTCAATCTTTTCTGTTGATTCCGTCTTTATCAAAGATTCTGCTTGTACCTGTAGTCTGAAGATTCTGTTTTGTTTGTCTTTAGACGTCAAGTTACAAGCCGAATTTCGGTTTTCCACACGGCCTTAATAAAGGCGTGGTTCGCCTTGACCTACGTCGGCGTGGTCTTGCCCGAGATCCTGACGCGCCTGAATACTAGGCGTGGGCACCGCAGCCACGTAACTCCAGCTGCGCTTTCATCCACCTGTCTGGCGCGCTCTGCCGGCCTGTTTCTTTGGACTACCTAACAGTCGCCATGCATACACTGACTGCTCGAGCTGTCGACTGCTCTTGCGCTGTCTCTCCTCCTCCGCTCTTCATTTGTGACTCTTATTTTTGTGACTTGTTCAGCAGTTATCAATGGCAGCTTCAAGCTGTTGACTCTGACTGCAAGTGCGGTCCATGTATGTTGATCACTGGCTAACAGCTCGAGCAGTCCGTGTATGGCCGGCCTTAACAGTACAAAAACTAGTACCGATTTAAGTTGATGTTCACAAGGAGGTAATAAAATTGTGGCGGGATTATTTCGCACACTGGATATTCAACTCTCGATGCTAAACAGTGCGCTGAAGATCCAGTGCACGTGGGAACGTGTGCTGAGAGAGATGTTTTGTTCCTTTTCTGACACATCGAATTTTGCATTCTGATTTCTGAGTCACACCTGTCATTGAATAGATTCCATCTAAGCGTCTCTCTTTCCTTCTCTAACCCGTATCCTAGTGGATACACGGTACCCATAGGACATTTAACCTTTCTATTGAGCGCACTATTGAGTTGTCTTGTGTTGAACTCGAGCGATACGTTATAATTTGCGTTTATCGACCGATGGGGATTTCATTCGTTTCGAATCGGTAATGGAGGATTTACTCAATAAGTTAAAATCAAGTAATAAAAGTATAATTTTGTGCGGAGATTTTAATATTAACATTTTAGATGTTACTCCATTAAGTATTAGACTTCTCAACCTGTTTAGGTCTTATAATTTAATTAACTTGTTTTTTGAACCTACTAGGATCACGGCATCTTCGTCAACATGTCTTGATAATATATTTAGTGACTGTGATGCCAAAAATAAATTAGTGTTAACTGACCTAACGTCCGACCACTGTGGTTTAGTAGCTAGATTCCCCATGCCATTACATAAAAAGCCGCATACACTTGAATGCAGGCAGCATGCAGCTAGTCGTTGCAAAAGGTTTAAAAATAATATCGCTCATAGAATTACACCATCTATAGCACAACACGAGAATCCGAATGAAATGTATGGAGCCCTTTTTGATGTTGTGCAAAAAGAGTACCAATCTACTTTCAAGATCAAAACCATTAACATTAATGGCACCTCCGTTGGCTTTAACCAATGGGCTACTCCAGGTATTTACAAAAGTAGAGCGAGACTGTACGAGTTATCTGGATTTAAAAAAATCAGGTTTGATACTCCTTTCTTAGAGTATGTCAAAAATTATTCAAAGTTATTTAAAAAGATTAGTGCTTTTGCAAAATCGAAATTTTTAAGCGACACAATTAAAAATTCTAATAATGAAGTTAAAACCACTTGGAAAATAATTAACAATGAAACGGGTAAGTCGGTTAAACAAGACAAACGACTTGAGATTATGGTAGACGACAAATTAGTTAGTAAAGAAGCTGACGTAGCACAGGCATTTAATGAGTTTTTTGCCAACATACCTGTAGCCACGACTCGCTCCTTAAATTCGTCCCCCTCTAAAGCTGAAAACCTCTTGCATAGTAGTGTGCCTCAGTGTAGTGACCTATTCAGTTTCGAACATGTAAAGCCTCGTGATGTAGTTAATGTTTTTAACACACTTAAGTCTAAAAACACTGGTAATTTCTGGGGCATTTCCATTAAACTTTT
Source organism: Polymixis lichenea (assembly GCA_949091785.1). Classification (NCBI taxonomy): domain Eukaryota; kingdom Metazoa; phylum Arthropoda; class Insecta; order Lepidoptera; family Noctuidae; genus Polymixis; species Polymixis lichenea. The sequence continues at coordinate 2,006,449 of OX420944.1, forward strand.
GAGTAATATAATAGTTAACGTAGCCTATCTAGCTGTCACTTTTAATAAATGTGTTGATTCAGGAACTTTTCCTGACACATGAAGAGTAGTGAAGTCATACCATTATTTAAATCAGGTAATAAAAATGACGTTCGTAATTTCAGGCCTATTTCTATCTTACCTGCATTTACCAAAATATTTGAAAAGTTAATACTCAAGCAGTTGCTAAGACATTTTAATTCAAATAGCCTCCTTCATAATCAGCAATATGGCTTTACAAAAGGTCGTTCGACTACAGATGCGGGTGTTGCTCTGTTGAAACACATATTTAAAGCATGGGAGAACTCACAAAATGCTATTGGAGTTTTCTGTGATCTCTCCAAAGCCTTTGATTGAGTGCACCATGAAACGCTTTTGCGAAAACTACGTTATTACGGTGTCCATAACGAAGCTTTAAAAGTAATAAATTCTTATTTACAAAGGTTTCAAAGTGTAGAAATTAATGGTGAAAAATCTACCAGGCTACCAGTTCAGTTAGGTGTGCCTCAAGGCTCAATTTATTTATTTATTTAATACTTTACGCACAGATATGTACAGAGGCGGACTTAATGCCATAGGCATTTTCTACCAGTCGACCTTTGGGCGATGCAGAGACAAACAGTGGTAGGTGCTATCAAATAAGTGGTGTAATTAATTATTATTCAAATATAACTAAATATACTCATATTATACCTCAAAAAAAAATTATTTTTTTATTTTTTTAACAATAAATATGCTATTTAAATAATTATATATATGCACAAATAAACATACATAAATACACATAAATATAATAAGACAAATAAGACAAACAATGGGAAAACATTATCGTTGTGAAGATACTGCCAGCTTCTTTTGAATATGCTCGCGAACTTTAACTTTAAAGGATAACCGGTTGGTTGCCATCCTGATATCAAGGGGGAGCGCATTCCACAGAGAGATAGACTGAACGAAGAAGGAAGAGTGCATAAAGTCTGTGCGGTGAGTGGGACATTGAAGAAGGCGATTGTTAGAGGAACGAAGATTTTTGTCAATACTTGGCCCATTCTTGTTTTTAGTGTATATCAATGCATTACCATTCTATTTAAAGGGTATTTGTGATGTTGTACTGTTTGCAGATGATACTTCTCTTATATTTAAAGTAGACCGGAATAGACAAGATTTTGACGACGTAAACAGTGCTCTCTCAATGGTTACGGATTGGTTTACGGCAAATAACCTAGTTCTCAATGCCAAGAAAACAAAATGTGTAAAATTTGCCTTACCGAATGTTAGAAATCTAAGTCCCAACATCATCTTAGATAAAGAGGTGCTTGAAACTGTAGACTCGGCAGTTTTTCTGGGCATAACAGTACATGCCAAACTTCAGTGGGGATCAACATATCAAGCCTAGCGGGGAGGCTCAGTGCAGCCGCCTACGCCGTCAGAAAAGTAAGACAAAACACTGACATCGATGCAGCTTGGTTAGTCTACTTTAGTTATTTTCACAGCGTTATGTCCTACGGTATTCTGCTGTGGGGCAAAGCTGCTGATATTCAAAATATTTTTGTCCTTCAAAAACGTGCTGTTCGTGCAATTTACCAGCTAGGTGCCAGAGTTTCCTTGAGGGACTTTTTTAAAGTTGTTGGTATTCTCACGGTGGCATCACAATTGATATTCGCTAACATCTTATATATTAGGCAAAATATGCACTTGTACACTAAAAACAGTGATATTCACACCGTTAACACAAGAAATAAGGACAAACTACGTGCTCCCTTTCACCGGCTTCATAAGGTTCATAACTCATTGTTTGGGCTTGGTATAACTTTTTATAACAAGCTTCCCTCTTCTTTGCTAGATTTGCCTTTTAATGCGTTTAAAGCTCAAGTAAAATCCAGCCTTTGTTTAAAGGCTTACTATTCCATCAACGACTATTTAAATGACAAGAGTCAAGACAATGTTTATGTTCTTTCTCCAGAATTGGCGTATCTAGTTATAGGGGTCAGGTTATATGGGTTCATATAATTATTATTTTATTTTTTATTGCCTGTCTAACAATTTTTTTTAAATTATCTATTAAGTCATTAGTTATTGACATGATCTACTCATAATAATATTTTCTATGAGTTGTTTTAGGCTTTATTTGGCCTCGACAGTTTTCATTTTATTTGTCGGTTTGGTATGGCTAGCTGACATTTTGACTAACGATTTAACTAATATTTTGTGTCGCGTAATGTTTATTACTTTGCCTATGTATATGTAGAATCAAGTCTATCCGACTAAACAGACAGCTGTGCTGCTGGGGAGTTTGTTGCGCCACTTCTTCTTCCCAGCTAAAGCACTAGGAAGTGGTGAAGGGTGGGCGTTTTGGGGGACTGTCTCATGTACTTTGACGTTCGAAAAGTGCTGATTCTCAGCCTAATTTGAATAAATGACTTTTGATTTTTGATTTTTATTGTCAAACCATCCTTATTCTTTTTTGTTTACTAGCCTTCGAAGAGCCAGCGCTGGATCGAAAGTGTTTACTTTCTGTAGTTTCTCATTTTGTTTGACAAAATATTAACTACTTTCATTTCCTACGAAATGAAGCTTGCTATACATAAATATACTTGTATTTAGCTTATTATTACGTATTATTATTTACAAACAATTTTAAGCTCTGCCGGTAACAGATCATAGCGGGGGGTGGCGGGTTCAAAAATTTCGCTCGGGACTAAACGACACGGAGCGCGCGCATGTAAAGATAAAAACACTGGATTTTAGATTTGTTATAAATGTATTTTCATAGTCCATATTATGACGGCCGGATTTCATCATATTTTTTACGACCTTGGTATAAGTTTTATTGTTCAAAGCCTTATATAACTCAAATGAAATAAGAATCCGATCATCATTTAGACTTGTCTTTGCGATTTAAGTGGATGCAGTAAAATGCAAGTAATCGTGTATCGCACGGCCGGAATATCTAGATCAAGGTGTGAACTATGTAATATATTTTTTCAATTTTTTTAATCCGGTTTATCTACTTATAAAACACTACACAAAACTACGTTTTTCCGGATCACCCCGCCTTAAGGTGTATTTAGTAAACTTTTTTCAAATTCCTGAGCTATTTCTACTCTGTTGTGATGGGTCGTCTCTAAATTGAATTAAGTATTACGCGGTTTTTTTCTACCTGCTTCATTATTTATTATTTGTCAGGTAGTTTTCATTTTATAATCAGATGTTTTTATTTTATTGTTAATATTGAGAGAGCTTTAGCTATTTTGCATACAGTTGAACAAAAAGTTGGAATGTTTTGCAACATACTAATTATTAAATTAAATTCAAAGTCAGCACAATGAAATTAAACTTACATTAATATTATAAAATTAAAATAAGTAATACCTACTTATTTTAATTGAATAATAATAATGTAAGTTGACTACTGACTAATGTAGGCAGCTGATTACAGGAAAATTTTATGTATTACAGTTTTAAATATTGGCATTGGCAGACTATCCAAGAAAATATCAATGTTGCTGTCGACTGAACAGGCGCTGTTGTAAAATGTCAATAACTAACTTCACGATCATTGACATAACTTGATGATCTTTTAGCCAATGTTCTACTAAACGAATGACATCATACTTAGTAGGTATTTTCCAAAAATCATTCTATTTCAAGTAATTTGGAAGAGCAACCTTTGATATTTTGGTTATTTAATTTTATACTATATTGCCTTTGCTTTGTTATTATTATGAGTATCGAATATTGCCAGAAGATACCTTTTATTATTCTGTAACAATAATTTGTTCTTTGAAGGGGTAACGTCTGTTGTCTTACTAACTAGTTTAAAGAGTTATTCCGATTGACCTACATAACTACAATTGAGGTGTTTAGGTATGCCCGTCTGAGATCCACTAGAAAGAGAATACTCTATCTGACTGGTAGTGGCCTTCAAGGATGTTGGTATTATTGGTGGATCCTCCTTCGAACAACATGATTCACAAATAATCACTACCTATGTTGTTAGTATAACTTGACATCACGGACTCGTCACTCTATAGCTTCTCTTTGTTACATTAGCTACAACCTCGTTCAATGCTATCAACATAGCAATCATTTGTCTACATTCCCAAGAGAGGGAGATAAAGTTCACGGAGTTAACTTATTAGTGTCAAACAAAATACAATAATTTGTCATCACGCTCCGCAGTAACTTAGCGCTTGCGAGCACTAAGTTGTCAAATATACTAAGTTGGTAGTTCTTACTTACTGATAAAAGCAACAATTACCACATCGCAAGGCAAGGAGCCATCTGTATAAAGAAAACACTTGAAATAGTAGGTCCAGTCCAAAGATCCAGTAACGTTGGTTTTAAACGCAACAATAGGTGCTGGAAAGTCATCAAATAGGTACCTACTGTTTTTTCATAAATTACACTTACCTTCTCATAATTCAGTAAAATTAAAATGCAATTGATTTTAGGAAAATTAAGCTTTGTTTTTTTACCACGCTGCTCTATCTATTACGCCCTGAATTGCCCTCTCATAAATTCACCATGTACTTGCTTACAACTAACTGTGAATGAGAATAGCACTTGAATGAATCTGTAGTACATGTAATTATGTCTATTAATATGATTAAAGAGTATTTGTTGACACGGATATCAAAGATGTTATCATTTAGCTTAGAATGGGAATCAAAACAACGCTAATCTGATTCACCTCCAGTATTGGTGTTATCAGCGGCTGAAATACCCGAAGGTGTTCTTAAACGTTGATGAAGATTTCAATCAATTTCAAGCAGGATGTTTTTCCCAACTAAAGCGCGTTTTTGAAGTAATCGTGCCCAGCATTGAGGTCTGACTAGGAAGAAGTGAGAATATCACCTACTCGCTTCAGTGGTGCACCGAGCATGGTTTCTTCGGTATTTATAATTATACTTCCATATATCTGTATATAGGGTCAGACGCAAGGACAAGGCCAATTACCAGCACTGGGGGCGAGACCATAAGTCGACTGTATGGTCAGCTATGCTGGTAGAAATGTTGGTACGGGGGATGTCTTCAGTGTATACTTTCTGTAAGCTATAAGACCGTCAGTGTCTCGACGTCTCCATCATGACTGTCGAGAACCGTGACGGTCGGAAGGAGGAGAGAGAGCATCATCAACATCATGTTCTGACTAGCGTGACCTTAAGTCTCGTCATTAATCCTTATGGTTACATTAGTAAACATAGTACTGAAAAGTCTTGCAAAGATTCGAAATACTGTCAGAAACGACATAAAGTCATGTCATCCCAAAATAATTTAACCAGCCAACCACTAGACCAGCTGGTTTTCGCTCCTTCATTATGTAAACATCATAAAACAATCGCTTATAAATTGTCATCACGGAACTAAACTTGGAACATTTGAACAAACAATGACGCCATATTCTGTAATTAATAAATCTGATATTAGAATTATCAGTAAGCGCCGGATATTAATAAATATGCACGCCTTCGGTATTCCCAACACAATATCATCGAACGATAAAAAGTAGCAAATTATAAAGATACGCACCGAGCACAGGTTGCGCTGGTCACGCCATGACCCTTATCACGCGTGTCATAGTCAATACAATCACTGCTCGATTACTCCACTCAGAAGTTAATCAGTGCCAACATTAGTATTATCAATCAGGCATGGAACAAAGGTGGAGCTTCCCTACGTGATCGAATAAAAAATCAAGATATCCACTGGAGAACCACGGCAACCGACATATCCCGAAGAATAGCCAAACTTTAGTGGCAGTAGGCAAGGCACATAGCTCGCAGAACAAATGGCCGATGGGGTCGAAAGGTTCTGGAGTGGCGACCGCGTACCTGAAGACGTAGAGTTGGAAGGCCTCCCACAAGGTGGACAGATGACCTTGTAAAGGTCGCAGGAATCCGCTGGATGCAGGAAGCACAGAACCAGTCGAAGTGGTGTAGTTTGCGGTAGGCCTATGTCCAGCAGTGGATCAATATTCACATTCAGGAGAGCCAGCTCTGTTCCAAAAAAAACAATTCGAAATCCGTTTTTATAGTAGGTTTGGCGACTGGTCGCACGACCTCTTGCCCACACGCTGCAATCTTGAACTAAAATAAACAAAGAAAATATTTTTAATAAAAGGGATGACACCTGAAAATAATAACAATACCCCACCATCCATCACCATCACACCATCCCATTTTTTTATGTGGGTTTCATAGAAGGCAACTAAGGGACTTACTAGAGAATAGGCAGCAGCGTTCTCTATGCATTTGACCACCATACTTCGATCGCCAACCCGCTTGCCAAGCATGGCGATTATGGCAAATCCCCCTTTTCGGGGAGAATTATGTCCAGCAGTGGACGTCTTTCGGCTGATATGATGATCATGATGACTACCCCCCACACCATGGGCGCTGCCGCCAGGAGCGGCGTGCACGTGCTTCAAATAAACAAAACTAGGCAGAGGGCTAACATTTGTCGCTTAATTCGCTCGCTCTTGCAGCTATTTCAATTGTTAAGCTTCTTTATATACACCGAGACAGTTAGAGCTCTTTCTGTATACATAGAGAAAATTAAACCTATTCTATTCGTGGTGAGTTGCAAAAATTTCGATCTCCCTTTGCTCGCTCTTACATTCTACATTCTCTTAGTTGTTGTTTTTTTTTGGGTGGGAAATCATCAAATAACTTCTCCCGCTCTGGGTGGAGCGAGGGGGCGTGTCAGACTTTTACTGACTAAAACCCACCCGTGTTCCCTCAGTTGCCTGTGTGCCAGGGACCACGGTATCTCTTTCGAACAACCCGCACCACTTTTATTTCTGCTTAAGTCAACTAAGTTACTCCTACTAACCCTACTTGTATAAATGGATGGAAAGAAATAACACATATACACGTGTTGTTTCTTGAATATTTATACAGTGTGTAGGTAATACTACATACACACTGTGTAAATATTCAATGTAATGGAGCAAATCTCAGATAAGAACGCCCAGTGGCGTTGATACGGAACAAGCTTACAACGTTATCTCCGTGGAAGCATCGATTTGATAAGTTTGCTGTAGTACATAGCAGTGGTTATCAAAGGGGCGGTTCTAGCGGCAGTATAATTAGCAAGCAGCACCGTTGGACTGCACAGTACTAGTTCCTCAGCCTCCAAATCATGAATAAGCTTCTTGTGTGGTGCTGCCTTCTTATCAGCGTTGTCGCTGACCATTCGTACAATGGAAACTTGAAGTAAGTTCGTCTCTAGCAATGGATCAATGCCATCAGCCAAGCTGAAACGTAACCTAAGTTCCACCTGGCCAACAGCTAAATGAATATTGTTTACCCAAGGGTTTCATTATTTAACATCTAGTTGTATTAGAGTTACCTATTTATATCGCCCGTAGCTTTCACGCTGTGTTGGTTCGCACGTCTTTCCATTATTGTTTGCATTTTACATTACGCGGGTCACCATCTTAAAGGATTTGAGAGTGACTTTCGATCGCGGTCTGACTTTTAGAGACCATGTTTCTACTCTTGCGAAGGAATCTTTCAAGCGCTTGGGATTTGTTTTGTGAAATGCTCGTGATTATCGCAATCCAAATGTTATCAGTCTTTCGAACACAACTTCGGTTCGCCAAATCGGCAAACTCGAGTCCAGTGCCTGTGTTTGGCACCCCTATACCGCGACCCAAACACTGATACTGGAAAAGATACAGAAAACTTTCTTAAGATGCCTATTCCAAGGGTTATACCATTTCTTACCCTACATGTCATGGACCCTACCAACTGTCTATTGGTGACGTTGGGCTTCAACTCGTTGGAGGTAAGACAAGAGGCCTTGACTAGCTCACGGTAGCCTGTAAGACGTTACGGGGACGTCTCTACTGCCCAGAGCTCCATGGCCTTTTCTGCCAATTAGTTGTGCCTGACAAATACCTCGGACACCGTAACAGCCGCCAATGTTTGCGCAACTGCCAACTGTTTGTAAAACTGCAGCCAGAGCCGAAACCCCAGTCTGTCGTGCTCTAAAGATGCTAAATGCCAACCCTGAATGTGATGTGTTTGGGGATGAATGGAATAAAATTATGCGTTTATGTCTGTGGTTCTGTGAGGGAAAGTATGCAAGATAGTCCACTGTTCCACGTCAGTTTTTAATTTAATAATAACTCCTAACATAATTATTTTCAACGTGATAATTGTTTTTACGTTAATTTATCTAATACGGTTATAATTAAACATAAATAAAAAAACATTTATGTTCATATATTCACATAGCTTGACAAAATGTAGTAATCAACCAAATCTTATTGTTTTAGACCATAACCAAAAAAACAAAAACCCAAAGCCAAACCTACCTGTTGTTATTAAGAAAAACGTGTTGACCCTAGCGTTGCTTTGTGCATTTAATATTGAGTCTTATTTAAAATAAGTTTGGATTTTCTTTGGCTCAATCGGCGGTAGGTATGGTAAAATGCAAAATTAAAAAAAAATACCCAGATTTAAACTTACTGAAATCTATTCAGTGGTCAATTAGGAACAAACCTGAAGGTAAGGTCTTACGTTTATTCTGTTACACCTTGTACTCGTAAGTGGAGATGGATGAGAGGATAGGATAGAGGACAAACTGATTTTCGTGTACTCGGTTTTGGTCCCTTACTAAAAGTAGTTCATGTGATGAGTGACTTGTTTAGAGGTTCCCTCATAATCATGATTTGTTTCAATTGTACCTTGTATTTATTGATGTTCAATTGTTTGCAGGTTTCACCCTAGAGACACCTCGCGAGCGCGCGACTTCGCTTCGCGATGCGCGGCTCACTCCTTGTCATGCGCCAACGTGAGAAGCTCCGACGCTCTGGTGCCGCACCCTGGTGACTGCCAACTATTCTACTACTGCGCGGATGCCAGGGCGGAGCCCACGTGCTTTGCCTGCGCTAAACAAATGCACTTCAACCCCGTGCGGTTAGTGTGTGACTTGCCGCAGAATGCTGGCTGCCAGGCCGAGTCATGGCAGGCGGACAGCCCTACCAGTGCGCCACCAGTCAATGAAACAACTTTGAAACCCTTACCGAGCACATCCACCTGGGTGCCTCCTACAAATGTCACAAATGGCACTACGTGGGAACCGGTCAGCACATCCACCTGGGCGCCTCCTATAAATGTCACAAATGGCACTACCTGGGAACCGGTCAGCACATCCACCTGGGCGCCTTCTACAAATGTCACAAATGACACTACGTGGGAACCAGCAAGCACATCCACCTGGGCGCCTCCTATAAATGTCACAAATGGCACTACCTGGGAACCGGTCAGCACATCCACCTGGGCGCCTCCTACAAATGTCACAAATGACACTACGTGGGAACCAGCAAGCACATCCACCTGGGCGCCTGCTACAAATGTCACAAATGGCACTACCTGGGAACTGGTCAGCACATCCACCTGGGCGCCTCCTACAAATGTCACAAATGGCACTACGTGGGAACCGGCCAGTACATCCACCTGGGTGCCTCCTACAAATGTCACAAATGGCACTACGTGGGAACCAGCAAGCACATCAACCTGGGCGCCTCCTACAAATGTCACAAATGGCACTACCTGGGAACCGGTCAGCACATCTACCTGGGCGCCTCCTACAAATGTCACAAATGGCACTACGTGGGAACCGGCCAGTACATCCACTTGGGCGCCTCCTACAAATGTCACAAATGGCACTACCTGGGAACCAGTCAGCACATCCACTTGGGCGCCTCCCACAAATGTCACAAATGGCACTACCTGGGAACCGGCTAGCACATCCACTTGGGCGCCTCCTACAAATGTCACAAATGGCACTAACTGGGAACCGGCCAGCACCTCCACCTGGGCGCCTCCTACAAATGTCACAAATGGCACTACCTGGGAACCGGCCAGCACATCCACTTGGGCGCCTCCTACAAATGTCACAAATGGCACTACCTGGGAACCGGCCAGCACATCCACTTGGGCGCCTCCTACAAATGTCACAAATGGCACTACCTGGGAACCAGTTAGCACATCCACGTGGGCGCCTCCTACAAATGTCACAAATGGCACTACCTGGGAACCGGCCAGCACATCCACTTGGGTGCCTCCTACAAATGTCACAAATGGCACTACCTGGGAACCGGCCAGCACATCCACTTGGGTGCCTCCTACAAATGTCACAAATGGCACTACCTGGGAACCGGCAAGCACATCCACTTGGGCACCTCCCACAAATGTCACAAATGGCACTACCTGGGAACCGGCAAGCACATCCACTTGGGCGCCTCCTACAAATGTCACAAATGGCACTACCTTGGAACCAGCCAGCACATCCACTTGGGCGCCTCCTACAAATGTCACAAATGGCACTACCTGGGAACCGGCCAGCACATCCACTTGGGCGCCTCCTACAAATGTCACAAATGGCACTACCTGGGAACCAGTTAGCACATCCACTTGGGCGCCTCCTACAAATGTCACAAATGGCACTACCTGGGGACCGGCCACCACATCCACTTGGGCGCCTCCTACAAATATCACAAATGGCACTACCTGGGAACCGGCCAGCACATCCACTTGGGCGCCTCCTACAAATGTCACAAATGGCACTACCTGGGAACCGGCCACCACATCCACTTGGGCGCCTCCTACAAATATCACAAATGGCACTACCTGGGAACCGGCCAGCACATCCACTTGGGCGCCTCCTACAAATGTCACAAATGGAACTACCTGGGAACCGGCCAGCACATCCACCTGGGCGCCTCCTACAAATGTCACAAATGGCACTACGTGGGAACCGGCCAGTACATCCACCTGGGTGCCTCCTACAAATGTCACAAATGGCACTACGTGGGAACCAGCAAGCACATCAACCTGGGCGCCTCCTACAAATGTCACAAATGGCACTACCTGGGAACCGGTCAGCACATCTACCTGGGCGCCTCCTACAAATGTCACAAATGGCACTACCTGGGAACCGGCCAACACGTCCACCTGGGCGCCTCCTACAAATGTCACAAATGGCACTACCTGGGAACCAGTCAGCACATCCACCTGGGCGCCTCCTACTAATGTCACAAATGGCACTACCTGGGAACCGGCCAGCACATCCACATGGGCGCCTCCTACAAATGTCACAAATGGCACTACCTGGGAACCGGCCAGCACATCCACATGGGCGCCTATTACAAATGTCACAGACGGCTCTACCTGGGAACCGGCTGTACCGAGTACTTCCACCTGGGCTCCCACGAATGTTACTTCTTGGTACTGATCCGCAGCGAGCACCTCCACCGAGCCTCCCCGCACTGCTACCATAATGTAAGATCACTTGGCTGTGATAGACATTGTACCTGCTACTGAAACTAAATATTTAGCGACACTTACAATACCTATTCACTTACGACGGACATGATTTTGGTACTAAATTGAAGTTTCTTAAATACTATTAATAAATGTTATGTTTGCATAAAAGCATTTTTTCTCATAAACATCCATAATATGACTGTTTTGCATTCCAACAAAACAGGTATTATGTGTGAATAAAACACACAGTGTTGCTAGGTGAAGAAGCTGATGTAAATCTGCCTTTATATTGATATCTATGGTTAAAACTTACCGAATTATCCATGGTTTTATACCTGTCTCTTTCTCTCACCAGCATGCGTCCTTTTCTAATCAGGAAGGGACGCTTAGCGCGAAGCCGTCCATCTCATAGGGTCATCAGCTAGATAATTGCTGCAACACTGTGTGTTTTATTCACACATAATACCTGTTTTGTTGGAATGCAAAACAGTCATATTATGTGTTTTCTAAAACACACAGTGTTGCTAGGTGAAGACCTGTTTGGTATCTGCTGGTGGTAAACACAAACGCTATGTTGAATGAATTATACAACTGTTCTAGAATTTAAAATAAAAATTGTTTTATTGCAATTATAATAACTGTCTTTGTCCAAATAATAATAAAACAACATAAATTTCTTTTAAAACAAACAAAGGAAACAAATAAATAATGCAAAGATAATTCAAAATTAAATTACTTAAATCGCTTAAAAGCTATTTTAACTAACACTATAAAAATTTAAATGTAATGAATCAACATTAGAGTTGGTATTATCAACTCTGTTTACTGGACGACAGTAAAATTTTTGAAATGTTTGAATACTTTTCCAGTTTCCTCTATTAAGTATTTCTTGAACAGGCCTATTGTCCAACCAACTTCTAGAGGCTACTGCTGACCTGATACTGCCTGGTGGGGCATCAATATTAGCATCTTTAAAAATACTACGAATCCAACCTGCAATCATTGTTCTTGATGCAGGTTTTAATTTCCCTGATAAAGAAATAAATAGACTTGAGACAGTTCCGTCTGTGTTCCTTCTAATTTTAGACTTTTCTATAAAGTTTTTAATGTGTTCGACAGGGCAGACATGACGGTCTGGGTGTTTCCGCAACAACCAACCTGACTGTCTGTGTGTATAAGAATCTGTTTTTGAGCCAAACCTTGGCCACAGAGTAATCTCATCTTCCGTAGTAATTAGATTCTCAGGGCTATCTAATAACGTGAGATCATGAATCCTACGACCTGAGGCCAGCAAGAGTATTAAAGCTGTTCGCCTAGTGATTTCAAATAAAGAATTAGAATTTGTTGAAGTCCTTAGCCAGTTAAACAAGATTGCAGTGTCCCAAATTGGTAGCGCTTGTAAAAAGTAATTTGGAATGCAATGCTGTCGTCTGGTCGCCACATGAAGCCAAGTACAAACTGATGCTAGAACGTATCCAGAACAAATTTGTGAGATTCCTGTACTCAAAGCAGTATGGTGTATATCCAGGGTATCCACTGTTGTATCCTACTCTGTTTGTGCTGGGCATGGTAGGCTATGATAAACTGGAAGTACGAAGAGAAGTAGCTCTCGCCACCTACTTATTTAAGATAATGCGTGGTAAAATACACAACCCAGGCGTGTTACGGACGGTTGGTTTGTGTGTACCTGATGGGTACGTGGGGCGACGGAGGCGGCCGCCCCTGCTATGGGTGCCGCCCGCTCGCACCAACCTCCTGCTGCACGCGCCGCTGACGCGCGCCCTGCGCACACTCAATATGATGTCACAACAGATTGACTGCTTCAGTTGTACTCTGAGTGAATTCACACGGGCCGCATTTTTTAAAATTGCTCTTGATTGTTTTTAAATATAATAATTGTGTCTACATTTATAAGCTTTTATTACTATAACTACACTATTGTATTAGGTGAGCCTGTGATGATAGTTGTATGTGTTTGGGGAATAAATAAATAAATAAATAAATAAATTTAAAGCTTTTGCACTGTAGGTTTAGCAAGTGAAATGGCTTTTAAAACTTGTTGAACGAAAAAATGTTTTGAGATATCTACATTTGATGTTGCACAGTAAGTAGAAATTGCTGATTTATGGAGAAGAATAGTTTTATAAGCTAACTTGTCTTCTAAAAACAATTTTGCCAAAAATCTAGCAACCTGCTGGCACTCAGGAGTTTTTGGATTAATTTTATTGGTATCACACCACAATAACCATCTTTTAATAGGTGCACTATATGTTGTTAAAGTAGATGTTCGCCAGCTACTTTTTAACAAGTTCTGTTCCTCTATGGACCAGTGGGCACCTTGATCGGCCCACCCCCAATTTTCCAGGCAAGAAGAGTCAACTTGTCCACTTGTGCAGGGCAATTGCCTGTCGTTCGATCTATTAGGACCTTCCGCAGGTTCTTTATCGGAAGTGGCTCTGCTATGGCTCTCGCTCGCAGGTCGGGTAGCCAAAAACATTTGATCCAATCCGGTGCTATTAGGATGTAAATTCCTTTTGCACTGTTCAAATGTTCCAGTACTCGTGGTATTAAACTGGGTGGGGGGAATGCCCACCCTAGATGATAGTCCCATTTTCGGCTGAATGCGTCGCAAAAGACTGCGTAACAATCTCTGGAATCCAATGTTACGTACTTTGGTACGATAGCCGTGTCTCTTGACGCAAACAGATCTACGTCTGGGACACCCCACACTTTGAATATAGCCTCCGTGGCATCTTCTGCCCCAAGGGCAGAAGATGCCACTCTGGTACTTTGCGACCCCTTGATAGGCGATCCGCAATTCCGTTTAGACTCCCCGGGAGGTAAGTGGCTGAGAGAGTTAAATGTAACTGCTCTGCAAGCTTTAGGACTCTGGTCGTCAATCCTAGTAGTGCCAGGGACTGTGTTCCCCCCTCGTTCTTGAGGTACGCGACCAGGGTCCTGTTGTCTGACTGGATATGAATGTGCGCACCTTCTAGAGTCATCCGCTGACTGTTGATGGCCGCAAATACGGCATACATCTCTTTTCTGTTTGAGTGCCAGTGCTCTTGATATGGAGCCCACTTTCCTGATAGGTAAGTGCTGTTTAATTGAGCTCCCCACCCTGAATTTGCAGCATCCGTGGTCAAGAAGTGAATTACACTTTTCTTGACTATTGGTGTCGTGCTGTGCTCTACAGCTTTTAACCACCACTTTAGGTCTTGCTGAACAAGTGCTGGGAGATTTTTTCTTTCTCTTAATCGGTTTTGGTCGAATAATTTTAGAAAGAGTTGGGTTCTGCGACAGCGCAGTCGACCCGCTGATACTGCGTAATTTGCGAAGTTCAGCAAGCCTAATAATGTCTGAGCTTCTCGAAGAGAACTGTTTCCATTGCTCAGCATCTTGGAAATTATTACTTTTATCTTTATTATCTTCTTGGGAGGAAGTTTTACCCAGTTTTGCTGAGTGTTCCATACCAAGCCAAGATATTCTACCTCCTGAGAAGGTTCCAGAACGGACTTGTGATAATTTATGTGCCATCCCAAAGTTTCCAGCGTTCTCAGTGTTTCCGAAACCTGAGAAACCAGTATGGTCCGATCCTGATTGACCAGGAAGAAATCGTCCAAATACACAATTATGCGGAAACCTCGTGCTCGTAGAATTTCCGCAATCCAATTTGTTACTGAGGCAAACATCTTTGGGGCCGAAGACAGGCCAAATGGCAAGGCTGTCAATTGTAGCACTTCGTTGTTGTAAATTACTCGGAGGAACCTCCTGTGTGTGTCTGCAATTGGTAAATGAAAATAGGCCTGATGAATGTCTATTTTCACTAACCAATCGTTTGTCTGTAGGAAGTTGGCTACATCTATTTGTGAAATTAAATGGAAATGTTTCACTGACACATACGAGTTGAGACCTCTGAGGTCGAAGATGGGACGTAGCCCTCCGTCTGATTTTTGTACTAGGAACATTCGACATAGAAAACCTGGATTGAGTATTTGCGGGGTCTCTAATATTTTCTTTTGTTTTAAGTGAAGGATCATGTCCGTCATGTCCTTTGTTATTTTGGTTGCAAATTTTTTTAAGACATGGTTGTCTGGGTACTGAAGGGGAGGTTTCTTGAAGAATGGGATGCGGCCACCCGTTATTAATTTCATTATATAATCGTTTGCTCCCTGTTGTTGCCACAAATTGGCATAATCCTTTAGACAACCCCCTTCGAAAGTTTTGGTTTGATAGTCATTGTTTATTATTAGTGTTGGAGGGTGTGTTATTCGCTGAATATTTTTTACGAAAGGGCTGATTCGGTTTAAATTTTGGGTTTTGCTTCTTTTGTAACTTGTAATCTTTATTCTGTGTTTTATAAGGGCCATGATGTTTCTTGTTTTGAACATAAGATGTGTTCACGGCTTTTTTCTCCCTAATATAAGCCGGAGTGTTAAGCCACACCTGAGATCCACCTAAAGAAGCTATGATAGGCTGCAAAGCATCTCGGCTAAAAAGATATGCTTGGCTAGGAGGAACATCATGGAGCGTGGCTTTTAAATTTGGATTTACAATTTCTTTTAAAATACGATCTCGTCTAATTTCAATGCACTCCGCCCTTTTGCCACACACAATCTGCATTGCAGTTTCCGAATTTTTATATGACGGGGACCCCGGGCCAAAAGTAGTAGAAATCTTTTCAAACAATGTGTTAATATTTAAACTATTAGAATTTGCTGATGCCCAGTCGAGCAATTCTTGTAACCCTGACTTTAATAGTTCTCTTTGTTTCAAAATATTGTTTGATAAGCCTGCTAATAACTGTTCCGTGGAAGCTAAGTAATCTTTGCCCTTATTAAAATGGCACAACTCTTCATTGAGTTTAAGACCTACAAAACCAGGACTGGCAAAACAAGATTGTAGAGCATTTTT
Source organism: Polymixis lichenea (assembly GCA_949091785.1). NCBI lineage: Eukaryota > Metazoa > Arthropoda > Insecta > Lepidoptera > Noctuidae > Polymixis > Polymixis lichenea. The sequence goes on from OX420944.1 coordinate 2,022,657, forward strand.
GTACCGAATGCCCTTCCAAGAAGGAGAATCAAACTTTTGAAGGCTAGCTAATTCTTTCAATCGTCCTTTGTCAGCTTGTGGAATAATTGTTTTTTCATCAAACTCTGTACCAAGTACACCTAAAGAGAGTTTATAATAAGTGTCAGATGTTGTTGGGTTTCTCAAAAAATGAGATGTGGAAGGGGTCGGATCACTCTCTAGTTGTTCCTGCATCGATCTACCAGGATTAGTCGGTAGTAGTGGCAAGTTAGTTAAGTAACTAGATATAAACCCCACTTGTTGATTATGAGTGTCTACACGCGGGTCCGGACATGTCTGAACTTGTCTGTACTTACGTGAAAGTTTTCGTCTTTTGTTGGGTGGAGGTGATGCTATGCCCTCCTCATCCTCCGAGGATGAAGAAGATGATGACGACGAGTCATTAGGTCTCGTATTATTCGAGTGCTGAACTCCATCCGAAGCTTCAACATTCGAGCTTTGCTCACCTCCAACACCTACCCGTACAATTTCATCCGGATTCATCTTGAAACACTAATTCACAACGGAAAAACCCGACACGTATACTTAATTGACACTGTGTGTTAATTTCATACGATAAATTATTTGTTTTTAGTACTTTTTTAACTTTTGAAAATTTTTCGATGTTTTGGCGGCAAAATTTACAAACGCTATGAGATGGACGGCTTCGCGCTAAGCGTCCCTTCCTGATTAGAAAAGGACGCATGCTGGTGAGAGAAAGAGACAGGTATAAAACCATGGATAATTCGGTAAGTTTTAACCATAGATATCAATATAAAGGCAGATTTACATCAGCTTCTTCACCTAGCAACACTGTGTGTTTTAGAAAACACATAATAATACAGCAATAGACAACATCAAAATTGTTTTTCCCTTAAAGTACCTAACTATTTATTGAACATTAAGGTGTTTGTTTGTTACGCATATTGTAGCTATCTTTGAAAGTTTAAATTGAACCAGTGATATTATTTTATGGCACGCCTTACCACACCTTAAAACGGCTAAATGGATTGCGATAAAATTTGGCACACAGATACATGGACAACGAATTCACCATATTCATGTGTTGTAGTATTAAACAAACAAAACAGGACAATGTCCATTAATACCGTATGAATCTACCTACATCTTTACTGCATAGGTACCTATCTTATTAATTACCTACTAATGATGATGACTTAAGTGATAATCATCAACCGGACGCCAAGTATTATTTTTGATAAAAGTAATTATTAGAAAATCTCAATTTATTACACTCAGCATATTTCACATACCTAAAGCCCAGCCTAGCATTTGTAATAACATGCTTCGCACGGATGCAATGCCTGACGGCATGTCAAAGCTTCACGGATGTATTACTTACACCTTGTCCAAAGCCAAGCAGACTTTCCCTGCCATCATCCCAATGAGTGTGAGGTTGGTGCTGTCGGTGCAGCATGCCTTCTTCTATACACGTGAAGCAGGTGTTGAGAACTAGGTTGATAATAAATTAAAATCAATGACTTACAAGCTTTTATATTGTTACCCATCCAGCGACACGTACAGAAAAGAGACCAAAAATATAGTTACATGATCTTTTATAGCATTTCAAATGACAGCTGTCTACCCTCACCACTTAACCAACATGAACATTGCAACAGATAAAATGAACTCAACTAATAATACAAAACAAATACTTTTAAACAAAACATTGTAACGATGCCTTTACAAAAATGTAATTGATAAGTTAATTAATCTCACGGTATATTCTTAACACAATAATTTACTGGAACTTACAAAGTCAATCCTTTAGTATTTAAACTTAGGTACAAAAAATAAGTAATATGGCAAGAACAAATAGTTCAGTGTGACCCTAAAGAAACTTCTATAAAATTAATTAAACCGAATTAGCTACACTATGTATAATACGATAACACTCGGCCGTCCTGACTAAAGCCGTGTCCCACGGCGATCTTGTTTACTGGCATCAGCTGGTGTGGAAGCAGTCATCACGGAGGAAGAAGAAGCGCCGCCCGTCGCGCTGGTAGACCACGAAGTAGCCCTTGGCGTTGCTCTGTCGTTCTGTGCAGCAGTGTTCGGTAGAGTTTTCCCCATCTGTAACATGAATTCAGTCTACAAACCAACGGGTCCGTGTATACAGTTCGCACATTCCTAGCTAAGTAAATCTTGTGTATGAGGATTGCACATAGAACTAAATGAATAGGTACCATACCTATAGCTAGTTATTTAAATAGGTTGTACATAGCTCAGTAAATAAGCAGCACATAGCTCAGTAAATAGGTAGCACATAGCTCAGTAAATAGGTAGCACAAAGCTCAGTAAATAGGTAGCACATAGCTCAGTAAATAGGTAGCACATAGCTCAGTAAATAGGTAGCACATAGCTCAGTAAATAGGTAGCACATAGCTCTGTAAATAGGTAGCACATAGCTCAGTAAATAGGTAGCACATAGCTCAGTAAATAGGTAGCACATAGCTCAGTAAATAGGTAGCACATAGCTCAGTAAATAGGTAGCACATAGCTCAGTAAATAGGTAGCACATAGCTCAGTAAATAGGTAACACATAGCTCAGTAAATAGGTAGCACATAGCTCAGTAAATAGGTAGCACATAGCTCAGTAAATAGGTAGCACATAGCTCAGTAAATAGGTAGCACATAGCTCAGTAAATAGGTAGCACATAGCTCAGTAAATAGGTAGAATGGCCCTTAGCTCAGTAAATATGTAGCACATAGCTAAATATTTAGAAAGCAGTAGCACATAGCTCAGTAAATAGGCAGCACATAGCTCAGTAAATAGGTAGCACATACCTAAATATTTACACAGCATATAGCTAAATATTTATATAGCACATAGCAGTAAAAAGGTAGCCCATAGCTGAATGTTTACATGGCACTTAGCAGTAAATAGGTAGCAAATAGCTCAGTAAATAGATCGCACATAGACACATTTTAGGTAGGTAGTATAATCAAACCGGGCAATGTGAATTTAAATAAAATAGAAAACGAGTAATATTTTCTATAATTAACAAGTTTGTATACATGGAGGTTAATGATACGCTGCCGTATTTTAAATGACAAACATAGTGCGTATAACGTACACAAGCTTAATATTAAATTGAATAGGTACTAACGAACTATCTAACTTTCTAATAAATCAATTAAATCATCCTTATCAATATCATGACCCTCACTATCTGTCGAGTCATGATCATCTGATATTACAGGCTTGTATGGACGCAACGTATCACCAGCCACAACCGCACTAAATTTTCGGTACCCTCTCATGCCTTTAATTGAAGAAATAGTATATCGATCTATGGCGTGATTTGTTTTGGTAATTTTGTATGGTCCTGAGTATCTGTTTCCTAACTTTTTGCTTACCCCTACAGCTTGCTCAGTGACACCTCCCTTCCATAAGACTAATTGACCTACATTATATTTAGTACATTTTTTCGCCTACTGTCAAACTGTTTTTTCATTCTAGTCATGTTTAAGTCAATGTTAACTTTAGCCTGCCTACGCCTAGAAATTAAGTTTTGCCTCTGTGCTTCATTGCTTATCTGCGGTGAAGATTGTGGCACTGGTAAAAGATTATTCTGATGCGCAAATAATAAACTAAATGGTGCCACTTTTGTCACAGAGTGTATTGTATTGTTAATGCCCCAAACGATATTTATCAATTTTGAATCCCAGCTACATTCCTCTATGACGGATGTACTTAACCCGTCTAGAATCGTTCTATTTACACGTTCAACCTGGCCATTTGCACGGGGTACAGCTACGGCATTCAATACATGTTTAATTTGGTAATTCTCGGCAAAGGTTTTGAAGTAGCGACTCGTAAAAGCCTTACCTCTATCAGTTATTATTCTACTGGGTTTACCAAAAACCGAAATTATATCTGTGAGTTCTTTAACTGTTTCTGTTGAACGTACCGTTTTTACAGGACGAGCAAAAATAAATTTAGTAAATGAGTCTAATGACAATCAAAATATAGTTGTTTCCCTGACGACTTTTAGGGAATGGGCCCAAATGGTCCACGTGTAAGGTGTGCATGGGTATATCTGGCTTTTCTATGGGATGTAATTCCCCCTCGCATCGACCGTATCCCGATTTACCATACGCACATTGGAGACAGCTTTTAATATATTTTCGAATGAATCTAGTCATATTTGGAAACCAGTAAGAAGATTTTATTAGCTTTTCAGCCCTTTCGAAACTTGGATGCCCAATCTGGTCGTGGAACTTTTGCAATATACTGTATTTAGCCAGTTTTGGAATAACAAAACGTTCACCTTTTAAAGTTTTTCTGTATAACCTGCCATTCGTTACGGTATAATTATTAGTGATATCTCGATTTTCGGTACCCCCCTGTAGCTGTCTAATAATTTGTTGGATCCCGTCATCCTGAAGTTGAACAGAGAACGCCCAGTCGGTTTCGTCAATCATGGCAATATCTACAGTGTTGACGCCTGCTGGATTTCGACTTAGTGCATCCGCATGTCGCATTCTATCACCAGGCCTGTATTCTATCTCTAGTTCGAAGTCCTGAATTGTTAACCACCACCGTGCAATGCGTGGTATAAGGTCCTTTTTTGTTAAAGTAGTACGAATGGCTGCGCAGTCTGTGACAACTTTTACCGGTATACCTACAAGATAGATACGAAATCTTTTAAGGGACTCCACCACAGCGAGCGTTTCTAACTCGTAGCTGTGGTAGAATTGCTCCTCTTTACTGGTGACTCTACTGAAGTACGCTACTGGTTTTAGTGTATTATCAAATTGAATTTGCATTAAAATGCCACCTAGACCTACTTTACTTGCATCCGTATGCAACTCAGTTACCGCGTTATGATTATAAATAGCAAGTACAGGTCTCTCGGTTAGTAATCCTTTAAGTGTAATAAAAGCTCTATTTTGTTCATCGCCCCAACACCAAGAAGCATCTTTTTTTGTTAATTTGGTTAGAGGGCGAGCTATGGATGCAAAATCTTTAATAAACTTTCGAAAATATGATGCTAAACCAATGAACTGGCGTATTTCGTGAACATTTCTCGGTGTTTTAAATCCAAGTACACAAGAAATCTTATGTTGACCTGGTCTAATTGTCCCTGCTGTAATTTCATGGCCCAAGTAATCAGTGGTGGTTTTGAGGAATGAACATTTCTTTAAGTTAAGTCTTAAATTAGCACGTTGTAGCCGTTCTAGAACTGTTTCTAATAGTATTAAGCCTTGTTGAACGGTGACTGTGGGTAAGATCATATCATCTAAATAAATTGCGACTATTTCATTTTCACCGTTAACATTATTATTATTTAATTTACTACTATTATTAGCTAGTGTACCCAAAGCAAGTTTTAGAGCTCTAGAGAATACAGCGGGTGCATTAGCCAAGCCAAACGGCATCCTAACAAACTCATACTGCCCCGATGGGGTTACGAACGCAGTTTTACAAATCGATGTGGGGGAAATCGGTACTTGGTAGTACCCTTGTGCAAGATCGAGGGTAGCAAAATAGAACTTACCATATAGCAAGCTTACAAGGTCATCTATATGTGGTAAAGGGAAACGATCCTTTACCGTGCATGAATTTAGAGCTCGATAGTCTATGCACAGCCTATACTCTCCATTTTTTTTCTTTACTAATACGACAGGGCTCGCATATGGCGAATTTGATTCTCTTGCTATTCCAGAATCTAATAGCTCCTGCACTTTTTCGTCTACTATTTCCCTCTCCTTGTGTGATAACCTATATGGCTTACAAAATACCGGTTTGTCAGTTAAGGTGTCTATTGACATTTCTATTAAATCCGTGCAACCTAAATTAGCCGTACTGTTAGCAAATGACTGACAATATTTACGAAGTAATTTAACCAATGCCTCCTGTTCGCTATCACTTATTTCGCCCAGGTCTAATTTTCCATAATCAATTTCATTTTCTGATTGATTACTGTTTAAATTTTGGTAACAAGTGGCATAATTAATATTCATAATACGTTTGTCATTACTGACTTTAGCCCTAGTTAATAAACGTCCAGCCCGCCAAGTTATAGATTCATTTCCTACATTGATTATTTTAATAGCTTCAGTCGTAGCCGATAAAACAGCGCCCGGTATAAAATACATAGCCTCTGAATTGTATACTGGTAGCGTAGTATACGTTGTATCCATACAATCACTATTTATAAAAATATGAACAAGCGTTTCGCAACATGGAGGTATAACCACATCTTTCAACAATCGTATGGAATATTTATGCCCAAAGTCATCGCCATGCAGGTTATACTGCGCTAAAATACTATCACAGGGATCACATTTGATTAAAGTAGCACTAGTCGAAGTAGTTAACAAACTAATGTTATTTTGACAGATAATAGGTTGACCTACAATCATGTCAATATCACCCATAAAATTGTATGTTACTTCTGCAAAACTGGGTATCCGTAATTTATCAATGTCTACCGTGAAGTGAACCGTTCCCAAGGAATTTATACAACTACCCTCAAACCCCCTCAGAACTATCGTAGATGGCATTAACGGAAGATTTAATCTTTTAACCACGTTCATTCGTAAAATATTGACTTTACTTCCGGTGTCTATATATGCACGTACACAACAGTTGTCAATGAAAACATTTTTTTTAAAACAGTCATTAGAAACAATGTACTCAAAAGTGTACATCACCTTAGCTGCTGTGCTCCAACAGGTTGCAGCTTCGTGGCCCCGGCGTTGGCAGTTAGTGCAGACGAGTTGGCTCCGACAGTCTTTTATATCGTGGCCAGGTCTCCGGCAGGCGTAGCACAGCTTAACCGACAGCTGCGCCGATCCTCGACGCCACGTAGTCTTGGCAGGCTGCATAGTTTCTTTGGTCTTCGATGCGCCGCTGCCCAGGCTGTTGTAATTTTCCAACGAAGACAAATACCCGTAGTACAGTTCTTCAGCAGTATCACATCTGAAAGCTTTTGCATTAGGTCTTAGTTCAACTGGAAGACCCCTAATTACACATGAGAGTGTCGCTTCTTCATCCAGTTTGCATTTCTTGGCCAACGATAGTTTATCATGAAAATATGTGGTCATGGTTTCGTCATCAATTTTCTTACGCGCCAACATGAATTCTAATTTATCAACGAAGTCTACGGCCATAGGGAAAGCTCGTTCGAGTGCATTTTTCCATTCATCCCAAGAGAGATCGTAATTATCCAAATTTTCATACCATTCCCTTGCAGAGCCACGTAACCTCATGTGCAAAATATAGGACTTATCCGCGTCACTCCAATCGTAAATATGACTCAATTGATCAATTTTATTAAGCCAAGCCTTAGCATTTAAAGATTTGGGTCCCGGGTTGAATTTGGAGATTAACTCAGCATCTGTGTGGGTAGTTTTTCTTTTCTTCACAGCATTTGGACCCCAGTTGGAAGAAAAAAAATTCAGAATATTTTCTGTTACCTCGGCACTAGTAGTCCTTGCATTCTCCATTTTTCTTTTCTGACCTAGTCCGCCGATGTAGGGTCCCAAACCTGCCATTATTACCTTGTTGTCTTGTGAAGTGATGAGTGGGCCTCTATCCCACTTCTGAGATGAAGCAGGTGTTGAGAACTAGGTTGATAATAAATTAAAATCAATGACTTACAAGCTTTTATATTGTTACCCATCCAGCGACACGTACAGAAAAGAGACCAAAAATATAGTTACATGATCTTTTATAGCATTTCAAATGACAGCTGTCTACCCTCACCACTTAACCAACATGAACATTGCAACAGATAAAATGAACTCAACTAATAATACAAAACAAATACTTTTAAACAATTGTAACGATGCCTTTACAAAAATGTAATTGATAAGTTAATTAATCTCACGGTATATTCTTAACACAATAATTTACTGGAACTTACAAAGTCAATCCTTTAGTATTTAAACTTAGGTACAAAAAATAAGTAATATGGCAAGAACAAATAGTTCAGTGTGACCCTAAAGAAACTTCTATAAAATTAATTAAACCGAATTAGCTACACTATGTATAATACGATAACACACGTCTATCGTCATCTCAGAATCACAACCTTAGCCACATTTCTCGCAAACCATTCAACGCTTCGTTGATCTTCTAGAGGAAGATCACAGAAGCGTTGGATGGTTTGCGTTTGCGTCTTAATAACATCGACATAAACTTTCAAGTGTCAAGTAATTAACACAATTACTTTTCTGTTGTTAGCAGACTCAATGAGTCTGCCTAACAGCCGAGGGGACAAAAACACCGAGCAAGTGCGAGTCGGACTCGTGCAACAAGTGCTCCGTAACCGTACCACTGACTAACGAAAGGGCAAGTCGGATCAATGCATATTGCGTTTTTTCCACTGTAAACTAGACTTTCAAAAGACAAATACTTATAACTAACTTTGCAATGGACCAAATATTGTTCCAAAACAGTTCTCTAGTAGATCTGATATACCAAGATTTAGTAGATCTCATATCTGATAGACCAAGGGACCACATACCAGAGGTATCAAGTTTAATACATGGTCAACTCGATACCTGTACCCATTCGTGAGAAAAAGGGGCCTTGATAGACGGACAACAAAGTGGTAAGATAAAGATATCTTGGTTTGCAAATATGGCTACAGTACAGGGCAATATAGGGAAATAGGTTCAGCAATATTTTACCGGCAGGCATACAAAAGTTACAAAAATAACTTCTTATCCACTAAACTATACTACCAAAAACCAACAGGACAAAATGCAAAACAAAACGAAACATAATTCTCATTTTAAACATTATTGTCTGACCAATTATTTTTTCAGTCTATAATTCTGGTACGCGATAGGTTGAAGAGATTATAGCCTATTTGGTGCTTACATACAACCTACGCTAGTCCGATATAAATAGACGGCATAAAATGTAAAAAATAAAAAATAAAAACATAAAACAAAGAGAAACATTAATTTGATTCAAAAATCCTTCTATACTACTATTATGTGTGTCGGCGTCAGTGATGGCTGAGCGATAGCACCGTCATCATCTCGATTCAGTAGTACGGAATCCTTAGTTTACAATAAAATACGATGATAAAGCAAATCGTTTATTATTTTCAATACTAATAACGTTACGAACTATTTTCTAACTTCGAGCAAACCGACAGTTTCGTGTAGGAGAAGTGGGAGGTTTCATTCGTTCGTTGTCTTCACAAGACTGACTCGGTTTGCTGTCACCTCCCTTCACTCGACTCTGCCCACGTGCCGCCCCTCCAGCGAGTTACACTCACCTTAGTAGGTACTGGAAAATCAATTGAGAGACTGTTATCGCTCAACTTTATATAATAAATGCGATAAATGCGAAAGTAACTCTCTCTGTCTGTTACGCTTTCACGCGTAAACCGTTGAACCGATTGTCATGTAGTTTGGCACAGATATAGCCTGGGATATGGAGAAGGACATAGGGTACTTTTTACGGGAGGACAGACGCACCACGCCGGCGCGCAAAAGCCAAAGCTAGTATGTTGTATATCCTAGTAATGATATACCGTCTCCGTTCCGTCGTGGGTAGTTTACCTACTAGTAAATATGACAGTTTGTAAGTTTAGATGTTTGGATGTTTGTTACCCAATCACTAATAGAAATTAATGGTTCTTTGGGATAGAAAAAAGTCGAAGGCAATAAAGATCTTTATTGTTAAATTTAAGAAGATGCCGCCGACTGCATGAGATTGCTAGTATTCAGTTTAATAGTCAACCTCTTAAAACAAAAGTTTCTCGTTTCCATCTTTTTAAAGTTCGTTTTAAGTATATATAAGTAATTATTTTTGACGTTAGGAAGACCTATTTATGAAACCCTTAATTTTGATACTCCAGTCGAAAGGTTTTGACAGAAAATAAATAAGACAATAGATATGGCGCTAAAGTTCGGCCAATTTAATTTTCATTTCAATATATCCAGAGCCACTCTCACAATTGGGATGAATCTAACTGTTCGGATGTCAGTGCGTGGTAATTAGTTTGAGTTGCCAAATAAAACCTTATTGTTAGCATCTGCTTCTATCGTTCAAGCGGAACTTCGGATTTAGAAGCTGTCGCTTTGCTTTGCTTCCGTCCATCTGTCACAGGCGCATTCTCGGAATCTTACACGAACTACAAAGGCATAACAACACAGAATAAGTTCGACAGAAACGTTAAAGCGCTAGGGAATGTGACGAGCGCTAGGTAACGTAAGGTAACGTGACGAGCCAATCACATACATTTAAGGTTGCATACATAATCACGGAATAGGCAAAATAGGTAAAGGGCTACCCAATACGATCCCTCTTCTGTGGTTTAGGAAACCCATTAACTTGTTGAAGTGTAGTTTACCTCTGCCTTACCCTTCGGGAAATACGGGTGTGTTGACATGTAATGTTGTTTTAAATATAAATAGAAAAACTATTTGTTTCCAGGTTCCACCCGAGGGACAATTCGCGCGTTGCTTCATGGGGAGAGGAAAACTTTACTACTGCACCACCTGAAGTCACTTCGACACCCCCTACCAATGGCACAACTTTGCCACCACCAAAGAACAGAACCACATGGGCACCCTCTACCAATGGCACGACTTGGGCACCAAGAACAAATGGGACCACATGGGCACCTCCTACCAATGGCACGACTTGGGCACCACCAACAAACGAAACCACTTGAGCACCACCATCAAATGGGACTTCATGGGCACCCTCTACCAATGATACGACTTGGGCACCGCCAACAAATGGGACCACATGGGCACCTCCTACCAATGGAACTACCTACTACTAAAAATGACTGAACTACGAAATATTACATTTAATCTGTAGCACTCATCGTCATGCAACAGTACGGAATTCAATGTGTCCAATGAGTCTTTATATTTGTAGCTTAGGGGCAGTATTATCTATAGCATTATATGTATTAACTTTACTAGCACTTCGCCCGCGACTCGCACTCGTATAATTCTGGCCCCGACCCGCGGTGACCCGTCGCGACGAATCCCATCGCCCGCCCGCTCTATTACTTCGTTTTCACTTAGCATTCTCACCGACTTTTTACTTGGTCATCTCCTTAGGATCGTAGCGTAATATTATAACTTTCCTGAAGAACTGGGCTATCAAATTCAAAAGATTTTTTCACCTCTGAGTGGTAGTTCCAGAGATTACCCCCTACAAACAAACTTTTACCTCTTTATAATATTAGTATAGGTATATATGGGATATGAATTTTCATGAAAATTGCGGTCTAACATAAAAACGAACTGAAAAGTCAGTTTTTATGTTTGGGACATTTTACGTTATGGTACACACTATACTACAGCAAACATTGATTGGATAGCTACTCACGCTGGTTGTATTTATGTTGTAACATAACCTCACCTGATTTTTTGAATTGTGAATCAGTTTAGATATATAAAATACTCAGATTATAGATATAACAAATATATTTTGATTTTATAAATTATTTTGTTTTTGTTAATCGACTTTTCATAAAAATTCGATTTCTCAAATCCCGGAGAACGAAATACTGATCCAACAGGACAGCATCCAGTTCAGCTGCTGTCATGGCGCTTGTCTTGCTCAGTTCAACTGCTTTCATAGAGCTTTTCATGCGTGGATCGTTTACGCGGCGGCAAGCATAAAGAAATGTTTTACACGTCCTATGTACGAGTAGTTGGCAGTTTAAATGCTATGGTTTTTTTGTTTCGTCGTGACTGTCCCATGCTGTTTCTCAAAATTGCCTCCTCAGCAAAGACGGAGTATAGTATGAGCCCTCAAAGTGCCTACTAAACAACCGCAAGTAATCTCTTACCTATCTTAGGTACCTACATGATGTGCTGTGCAAACTCAGAAGCAACCAAACGAGTTAACTTCAATTCAAACGAATCCGATTACATATTCATAATCATAAACATATCATAACCAACATTTTATCGTTAAATCTGATTCCAATTATTGTGCCGATACTACCTGGCTGCTATGTTATTAATCTAGAATGTATCTTAAAATATTTTTATATACTATGTTTTGTACAAAAAATATTATTTCTATTTCAACTGGATGCAATCGTAATAGTAATGTGACAGTTGCAGTAGCATTTGTAGTTGTTGGCCAGCTATAAGGTAGGTCATGTTACAAGGAAAAAGGTTATTGCATATTTTCAAGACGACAACTATTACGTAGTCGTAGGAATAATATAACAAAATATCACGCTTAAAGTCAAGGTATTTATTTCAAATAGGCAAAATAAATAAAATAAAAGGGACTTTAGAAAATTTCAATATTTACATTAAAAAAGAATTGATTCTAGTCGCCCTATCCAAATGGTCGTATGGAGAAGAATGGGCCAGGAACTCCACCGTTACTCTTTTAAAATGTTTTGCAATATTTGCATACATTATAATTTTAGGTGAAAACAAAACTAATAATGAATTATACAATTTAATAGCAACCAGTTAGATTTTTTCTAGAATCCAGATTGTTTTAAGTTGCAGGACCAGCATGTTTCCAAGCACTGTTATCTTGGGTATAATCCTGCTATTTGTAATATGCTTGTTTACAAAGTGTACCTTTATTATGACTTGTATGGTAATTGCAATTATGTCTATCACTTATTTTATTAAAAAGACGTTGATTTTTTCTTACATAGGTACACAATATTTTCATAAATGAATTCCCAAAGTAGGTAGGTAGCTAGATATAACAAATATATTTTGATTTTATAAATTATTTTGTTTTTGTTAATCGACTTAATATTAATCTTCTTAGCAAGCTTTTATTAGCTTGGTATGTATCTATGAATCTATTTATCTATGTAACGGAATCTTTTAACGTGATTTTCACCCACTTGAAAACGTCGGATTGATTTTAAACTTTGCACACTTATCAAGGACCGATGACAACTCAATAATTTTATAGTGCTGGCCAAAAAACATTAAAAAAAAACTAAAGAATCACGCTTTTGTAGTTAGCTGAACTAAAAAATAGAAAATAAGAAATAGGTAAAAAATACGAATAATTTGGGAAAAAAGCTTGGGGTGCTTTTTCAGGTATTTATATAATCAATTAATATCAAGCACCGAACGCTTTTTTGCCCAAAATGTTTTCTGCTTTTTTAGTTTGGTTTTTAAAGCGTGTTTTTTAGTTTTCCTTTTTTTAACTACACATTATTTTTAAATAGTTCCCTGAAAGATTCGTGGTGACGTAGATTATAAATCCCTTTGACAGCTCTCTTTGATCATTTAGAACCCTGCGTTGCTCCAATGAGTCTAATTTGAAGTACCTAATTTAGCCGTTCTGTGTAATCAGCTCTATAAGGCCATTTGTGGTATTTAAACCGCAAGCACCTCGTAATTGTTTTTTGAACACGCTCAATCGCGGTCGTTATGAATATTATAAGTCAGACTCCAGACGGGAGATGCATATTCTACCAGCACAACGCAGATCAATCAGCGCAGCTCCACTAGAATCCACCACCACTAATGCTCCAGCAACCACCCGTAGAGTGAGATCAACCAGCGCAGCTCCACAAGAATCAACCACCACTGCTGTACCAGCAAGCACCCGTAGAGTGAGATCAACCAGCGCAGCTCCACAAGAAGCAACCACAACTAGACGTAGAACAACCAGCTCAGCTCCACAAAAATCAACCACCACTTATGCACCAGCAATCACCACAGATAGTCCAACAACCATCGCTAATGGAACCACCACTGATGCACAAATACCGTCCAGGCTGCCTTCTACTACCGCATCGACCACTCGCACCGCCCAACGTACCACTATCCTTTGGAGGAAGTTGAACTATACACGCGCATCGCAATCGACGGGCAACAAGCAGTCTGAAGTTATAGTCGATCGTAGTGACCGACTCACCGAGACTGGATTAATATAGTAAAAGCTGTTTAGCCATAAGTGATTTGAAAACTTTATATCTTAGATTGTTTAAAATAAACCGCATGAATGTGTAAAACCTGATATTTTTACAGCATTAAAGAATTTAGTAACTGGAATCATTTTTTAAATGTAACCAATAATATTTGCATTCAGCTAAACTTGTATGCTCTTGATCTCTAGAATGTATCATAAAACATTTTTATATACCATGTTTTATACAAAAAAAAATATTATTTCTATTTCAACTAGATTCAATCGTAATAGTAATGTGACAGTTGCAGTATCCTTTGTAGTTGTTGGCCAGCTGTAAGGTAGGTCGATTGTAATGTACAAGGATCACCTATTTTAATATTTCACCAACTTCCGTCGTAGACAACACAATATACTAAAATCAGAGTCACAGTTTTACTAAACTTCCCTGTATAGTATACAGAAAGTCAAGACTGGTGACGCGGGAGCAACCGACGTACAGTTGTTCGTGCAAGAAGCAAGCTCGTCCTGCCGACTCGACTCCCGCAGCCCTCCGTTGTAATTTCTCATTGTTTGCGTTCGTTTTTAGAGAATTACTGTGCGCCTGCATATACTTCATCACTGATACACTGACTGATGCTTTCTCACGTTTTTCTTGACGAACAAGATATCACTAAAATAATGTAACAATAGATTGTAAACACACGGGATTTCTCATTAACAGCCACCTAACCATGGACTTATTTATTTTACTATAATCAAATATGTCAGAAGAGGCCTAATCTTGACGTTTTTCTGTTTACATTCTAGGAACAATCATACAATAGTTATTAACAAAGTTTAACGTTGACTAAAATAGCCGTTCTTATATTGTGTCATGAACTCATGATAGACTGCTTAGCTCCGTAAAGGAATAGTGGGATGATAATCATTTATTAGGGTAAATCCAGATAGAGTCCGCTGGATGCGGGAAGCACAGAACCGGTCGAAGTGGCAGAGTTTGGGCGAGGCCTATGTCCAGCTGTGGACTTCTTTCGGCTGAAATGATGATGATGATGATGAGGGTAAATCTGTTACTATCTGCTATATTCGATCCCTTCTCAGCCCAGTGAGCTAATGGAATAATGCGGCTGTTGACATACTCTTGTATATTAAATTGTGTTCTCTCAACTCAGTCTCATTTTCTACGAAATGGGAAGAAATGTATGGGAAGTTTTTTTTGTGATCACCTACTGAATTTTCTAGTACACACCCCTTAGTTGGTCCGATAGAGTTTTTCCGATTTTTATCCATATATGGAGTAGCATCGATAAGCATCAAAAATTTTGTAAAAATTGACAATTTTCTTGAGTATTTTTTCAACGAACCCGATGCATTATTACTCACCAGATGAATTTTCTATGGCAAATAGGAAAATTGACCATCAACATGCGAATGCGCCTTGGCGGAAATTCACGAGCTCAAGAATTCTCTGATGTTCTTCTAAAAGTTGGTAAAGGTATTCTACCAGAGAAGAGCGGCCAGGTGGACCTACCAGAAGCTCCCACTTTAGAAGATCTGATTCGTCAGGTGTACGGGTACGTCAGTTGAATATCGTACCAAGAGAATCCTTGGGTGTGTTAACGGGTCATTATAACGACCGAAAATAATTAAATTGTAGTGAGCGAAATTGGGCATTGGCGAGACAGTGTTTATACCGTGTATAAACACTGTCACACTAATTAACCACAATTACCCCTTGTTCATGTGACTATCAACAACTTGTCACATGGGCAGACACTGAAGGCTGCGGGTGTCGACCTCAGGACAAGCTGCTTCTCACACGGACAACTGGACGTAGCTTGTTCCCGTGTAATCAGTCCTTACTCTCTGTATATTTTGGCTGGTGAGCCGTGAGAACAAAAGTACAAACGTAGTATATGTGTGGCTATTATTGTAGTGTGTTGGGGTGTTTTACGACTTCCATGCGAACGAAGTCGCGTGCGGCAGGTAGTTTTTATTAAAACTGAAAACTTTTTTCACCCATTTAAATCGTCACATGTTCAGTTTCAATACTACACCATTCGTAAGACATGTCGATGCACGTATCACTAATATTTTGACGCACGGAAAGTGCTTAAAATCATTGAAAAGGAAGAGCCATCCTAAGACTACGAATCGTGTCCCGTCATTATAAATAGACCTTTTTATTCCAAGTCACTTCACGTAGGCACAAGTAATTGTACACAGATTACGGGTGGCGTGAGCACAACGCGATCCGGTTCTGCTACGTTTCTGAAGATAGCAAGTATAGAACCGTTATCAATCAACGATAGCGTAAGCGTAATTAGTTAGTGCTTACTTATTTATTATAGAAATAACAGTTGCTTGCTGCACTTAAACTAAACACCAAAGCGAGCAACAAGCCAACAACATAACATTTACTTGACTATAAAGTTCGCACAAACATTAAACATCAATTTACTGCTATACTTAAGTATTATGTTAACATCCCACCTCTGAGCAATCAGGGCGTTCAGCAGATTAATCGCCTGGGTTGTGGGGGCATATCGAGCAGCATGGGTTCGCACTGGCGAAACCGCGAACAAGCACCGCGAGGCACAGGTGCCCGCGCCGGAGCAAACAATGAACAGCTAGGGTAGACGCGTCATCGATCTTGTTATTGTGTAAGTAATAAGTAGCAGTGCAATGTGCATCAAAAGCGCACACTTACGTCTCAGTCTCAGTTCCAACATGCTGACGCCCATCATTCCCACAACAAACAGAGACGGTTACAAATAGGGATAATGTCCATATATTTTTTAAATAGGTAGCGACCAAACTTTCGTTGGACCTGTTAAGCTTGTATTTTTGCTAATCCACATCAGTAAAAAACAAGCTGTTTCTACAATGCGCTGGTACGGTTACCTACCAGCGCATTGTATTCAAGTTTGTTGTCACTAGTTCTATTAGGTTCATTGAGTGAAAAATTGGGAATACGTCGATATTGTGTAAAATTGAATAGAATCACGCTCAGCAGAGACTTAGTTCTTGTGAGCACCGAGCTGCCTAGTTCTCACTTATTGATAAAACCGACGATGACCACATCACAAGGAAAGGAGATATTTGTCTAAAAAGAACACTAGATATATTGTAAATATTACTGGGTTCTTGAACTGTACCTACAGTTCAAGAACCCAGTAACATTTGTTTAGAAAACACAACGTTCCTGAATATAGTAATCAATTTCTGTTTTGTCGTACTTACTTATTGAAACTTACGGAATTAAATAAATTAAACGTTTATTTATGTAATTAGATCTTATAAGACACTATCACTCGTCAATATTTTGCTGGTCAATATTTTAAAAACTATTTTCTACCGGCATTTCTTAGCTGACTGATCCCTGAGATTATATTATTACAATTTTATGTGAGTCTAACAATGCAGGGCCATGTCTGGAAGGGCCTTTTGAAGAAAGAGCAATTGCAGCTTTGAGCTGACCATACTATACTCCAGTCAAATGAAACCGCATTCGTTTTTAGCAAAGCTATGTTTTTTTTACTATGTTGCTCTATCGCGCCTCTATCTATTTCACCCTGAAATCCTCTCTCGATAAATTCACACGATACTTACTTGCAACTAACTGTGAATGAAAATAGCAGTGGCAGTGTGAGTGGGTGGGTGGAGGGGTTTGTCACTTGAATGAAAACATGAAACAGATACAGCAGGTACTTAATGATGTCTATAATATGATTAAAGAATATTTTTCGACACGGATATCAAAGATTATAACAATCAGCTTTGTACGGGAATCAAAACAACGCTAGTATGATTCACCTCATTATGTCAACAGCCATATTTTGTGCCTAATAATGGTGTTATCAGCAGCAATAAAACCCGGAGATGTTCTGATACGTTGATGAAGTCAATTTCAAACAGGATGTTTTCTCGCAAGAAATCGTGCCCAGTATCGAGGTCTGACTAGTAAGAAGTGAAGCGAAACACGGTCTCTTTGGGATTTATAGTTATACCTACCTATATCTGTATAGGGTCAGACGCAAGGCCATGGCCAATAAGCACTACTGTGGACGACTCCATATCGACTGCAGGGTCAGCTATGCTGGCAGAAATGTTGATATGGGGGACAGTGGCCACTTTCTGTGGGCTGTAAGACCGTCAGTGTCTCAACGTCTCCATCATGCCGGTCAGTAAGAGGAGACAGAGCATCATCAGCATGACTTTATGTGTGGCCAATAAATATTTTTTATGGTTACATTCGTAAACAAATTACTGAAAAGTCCTGCAAAGATCCTAAATACTGTCAGACATGACATAAAATCATATAGGTATAGGGTTGTACCTATTTAAGGCAATTTTAAAATCAATATGTTACATCTTTAACATAATGTAACTAGACTAGCTGATTCTCGCTCTTTCAATATGTAAACATGCTATCACTTAGAGGTTGTCGTCACGGAACTAAACTTGGAACATTTGAACAATAAATGACGCCATATTCTGTAATTAATAAATCTGACATAACAATTATCAGTGAGCGCCGGATATCAATAAATCTGCACGCGTAGGTTATTACAAACACTATATCGTCGAACGATAAGGTGTAGCAAATTTATCAAGATACGCACCGAGCACATGCTGCACTACTAGCGAGACTTGCAGGAAGCGCTGGTGACTCCACGAGCCTCATCAAGCGTGTCATAGACACGTACAATCACTGCTCGATGACTCCAATCAGAACTTATTTATTTATGTATATATATTTTATTGTACACCAGAAAATACATAAAAATAAAATTTAACACTACAAACATATAATGGGTAGCCAACTTAATCAATGCCAATATTAATATTATCAATATTCGATGATAAAATATCGATAGTACCTACCTAGCCATTTTTCTAGATATATGAGTAAAGCCTTTGACTTTGTTGATCATAAGCTGTTCCTAAGATAATTAGATAAATATGGTATAAGGGGCCAACCGAAGGACTGGTTTAAATCTTACCTAAGTGATAGACGTCAATGTGTGCAAATATCAAAAATCACTGATGGAAACAAAGTAGACTTACATTCTATTATAAAACTAACACATCAATTACGTATGCGATAAGCCAGACAAATTGGTATACGCAGTATAACGTCTACGATCAACAGTGTCCGTAGCAGCAGCAGGCACTGCATATCACGGATACGTATCGTCTTTGCTGTCAGATGGTCTGATACTATAGGATAATTATTCCCTTTGAAATTTTAGTATCATATCGTCTGGTTTTTGGACAGCTGTAAATCTTTATTTAAAAAAACTTCACAATTTACTTCTACCTTGCTTGTAGTTGCACATCCACTATGTATTGCTAGTAAAACAATGTCAGCAATATTTTCGCATCCAATCAGAAGAGAGTCACAAATGGAGTTCGGCTAGAAATAAATGTAAATACGAATTAAATATAATTAACTGTGGATTGCAAATATCAGAAGGAATGTACCCATATGTTAATTAATGCCAATCAGGTGTATAACATGTTGCCTAACTCAATTAAGGAACTTCCTATCCCCATCCACTATAAATAAATAATAAATATCCTATCCCATAACCAATATTGGTTATTGGATAACACCATGACTGGTCAGCTGGTCGCACGACCGGCCGCGATCTTGAAGTAAGTTTATCCGCTTTATGCGCGAGATCCCTAGTTTGCACTAAAATAAATACTAAATGTTTAAATGTAGTGCACGCTGTGCATGGGTCCGACCTCCACTCGGCGGGTTCCTTACAGCGTGTACAATACTTTATATTTATAAAAGGGATGACACACGAGAAATACTCCTTACTACCCCTCACGCCATGGGCGCCGCGAGCGGGGTGCAAGAGGGTGCACATGGACGGTGGACCTACCTGGCTCCAAAATAAAATGTAGGTAGGCACGAGTAAAAACATTCAAAACTAAAAATAAAACGAAAACGCCTAACACCTGCAGTAATAGAGAACTTAACCTGAAGCGACTTTCTAAAATGTTCGCAATCTCACAATTCTAAAGCTTTTATTGTGCATTAGTCAACAAAGTACCGAACTCCTATTTCCGCAAATCTAATCGACCCTGAGCGGGGATCTAACATTATGGGTTCCTTCGCTCGCTCTTGTATCCTGCTCTCTCTTAATTCTTAAGCTTTTAAATTAATCGACACATTTAAACCTCTTTCTGTGTGCATGGACAAAAACAAACTTTTCCCATTCGGGGAAAGATGCAAAAATGATCGAGTTCGTTTGGTCGGTCTTGCATCCTACATTCTCTTAGTTGTTAAACTTTTCAGCATAGGTCGACAAAGTTACTCCTGGTATGAATAAACAAATTTTATCCAAAAAATCCGAGATAAAGTGCAGAAATGATCGATCGCGATTCGTGTGCTGAAGATGCACCTCCCTGAAAATAAACTTGCCGGCGCCCATACGTCACCCCGCCAATCACTCGCATTCTCTCGCTTCTTTTCGTAGCCGCCATCTTGGATTATAATTTTCGCCTCTCCGTCGGCTTGAGCACCATCGAAAACCATGAAAACGACACCCATGACGAATAAAATGGAAAAATTTCGTATTTTCTTGTTTCTTAAGTTAAAGCGATTCTAGCGGCACCGTTGGTCTGCACAGTACACGTCCCTCAACCGCCGAATCATCGGCGTTGTCACTCACCAGTCGTACAATGGAAACCTGAAGTAAGTCCGTCTCTGCCAATGGAACAATGCCATCAGCCTAGCTGAAATATATACAAAGTTTCACCTGGCCGCTAGCTGAATGAATATAATTTACCCAAGGTTTCATTATTTATCATCTATTTGCATTCGAGTTAAATATTTATATCGCCCGTAGTATTCAGGCTCTGTGTAATGGGTTTGCACGTCCTTCCATAATTGTTTGCATTTTACACATTTATGTTCACATAACTCGACAAAATGTAGGGATAAGGGCCCTTACTAAAAGTTGTTCATGGTGATGAGTACAATGACCTGTTTAGAGGTTCCCACCTTGCACCTTGTATAATATTCATCTGCTGTTGCAGGCTTCATCCGAGGGCAACCTCACGAGCGCGCAACTTAGCTTCGCGATGCGCGGCACACTTCTTGTCATGCGCCAACGTGACAAGCACCGACGCTCCGATGCCGCACCCTGGTGACTGCCAACTGTTCTACTACTGCGCGGATGCCAGGGCAGAACCTACGTGCTTTGCCTGCGCTAAACAAATGCACTTCAACCCCGTGCGGTTAGTGTGTGACTGGCCGCAGGACGCTGGCTGCCAGGCCGAGTCATGGCAGGCGGACAGCTCTACCAGTGCGCCACCAGTCAATGAAACAACTTGGAAACCCTTACCGAGCACATCCACCTGGGCGTCTCCCACGAATGTCACAAATGGCATTACCTGGGAACCGGCCAGCACGTCCACCTAGGTGCATCCTACCAATGTCACAAATGGCACTATCTGGGAACCAGTCAGCACATTCACCTGGGCGCCTGTGGGTGGATGTTTATCAGTGAAGCTTTGACATGCCGTCAGACATTGCATCCGTGCGAAGCATTTTATAACAAAGGCTAGGTTGGGCTTTAGGTATGTGAAATATGCTGAGAGTAATTAATTGACATTTGCTAATAATCAATTTTATCTAAAATAATACCTGGCGTCCGGTTGATGATTATAACTTAAAAATGTTGTGTCAATTTAGATTATAATACGGTATGTCAATTGTCTTTGACCGCCTACCTCTCTGCCAGGGGTGCGGGTTGTTCGAAATGGTGTTCAAAGCCCAGAAACAACGCATAAGGGCAATGTGTGGCATACAGCGCACAGAAAGCTGTAAACCACATTTTCAACAGTTCCAGTTATTAACATTCCCGTGTCTTTATATATATGAAGTGGCTATCTTTGTCAAAGCAAATCTACATCTATATACACATTCAAGAAGCACTCGACACAAAAATAAAATATGCGTAAGACGTCATAAGAAAGCAGTATTTACAAAAAAACATTTTGGGCATGGCACCCAAAATATACAATAAGTTGCCAAAAAGTATCACAGACTTAGACAAAATGGACCAGTTCAAATTAGGTTTGCACGAATTCCTAGTTGGAAAATGTTACTATTCAATTAATGACTATTTAAATGAAAGATAACTGACTTTATCTGAAATGGCACCACAATGTTTACTGATTCTTTAAATTTTGATTTGACTTGTGTATTTTTTATTTTGACATTGCTATTTTTTTAAGTAACTCAATTATAATGTATTCTAGCTGTATAATTATTTAATGTTGCGATTAGTAATTAGTATTATAGATTAGTAAAGACATAATTATATTGATTTGCACACCTTATTAGGTTATAATACGATTAACCTTTTATACTTGTAACACCTTGTTAACATGTATTATGCAAATAAATTATTTGATTTGATTTGAAAGAGATACCGTGGCCCCTGGAACACAGGCAACTGAAGGAACACGGGTGGGTTTTAGTCAGTAAACTTCTGACACGCCCTCTCGCTCCACCCAAAGCGGGACAATTTATTTGATGATTTCCCATTCTCAAAAAAATAAATAAACCGCCTACCTCTGCTGTGATGATATCTGACGGACTCCTTTCAATGGAAGGATGAAGAAACGTGCTAGCTACAGCTGCCATGCAGACGGTAGTTAAGTATATGTTTGTAAAGATGGAAGTTTCACGAATTATTTATTAATCTGCCTTTTCCCAACTATGTTGGGGTCGGCTTCCAGTCTAACTGGATGCTGCAGGCCAGTGTTTTATAGAAAGCGACTGTCTATCTGAGCTCCACAACCCAGTTACTGGGTGACACGATGCCCCTTGGCAATACTGGTTGTCAGACTTTCAGGCTTCTGACTACCCGTAGGTAACGACTTTCAAATATATATAAATGACAGCACAGGGATCTGGATGTTTAATAGATGGCCACCCATCCACGAACCGACAGTGGCAAGCGTAGCTTATCCTGCGGTCGCCCCGTGCGGCTGTTATTATTGAGCCCGGAGTCCTTCATGTACAAAGAATCAACAAAAAATTAGGGACGTTACTCATAGCATATGAATTACTTCATATCACTGTTTGTTTAATTTGACTGCAAGTAATGCTTAAATTAACATTGGAATGATATGTTGTCTATGTATGACCGACTCTGTCTCTGGGAATCAACCTAAGTTCCGATCCGTGCTTCAGGAATACATTGCCAGCTGTCTGTTGAGGGTTGATGCCGATACCGTCATCGGTGATGATGGCGCTGGTGGCCGGTTCCACTCGGAACTCCTCAGCTGCAAACTTGAGCACTGCAGTGAATGGCGTCGCTTCTGGCACGCTCAGCACTTTGAACGGCAGTTTAGAGTTATCTTGAAAGTTACTTTCGAGATTTTTCTAGAATCACCAATAGAAGTATAGAAAATATGAAATTTATTATTTTCCCCACTCGCCCAGTCTGCGAAATGAAAGTGACGTTTTCATTTGACTGCATAAACCATTTCTTTTTTTTTAATTTTTATTAATTTCATTTTCATTTATCGTTGAATGGTGGTTATATGCTATTATTGTATAGAATCAAGTTCTTCCAACATAACAGACAGCTGTGCTGCTGGGGAGTTTGTTGCGCCACTTCTTCTTCCCAGCTAAAGCACTAGGAAGTGGTGAAGGGCGGGCTTTTTGGGGGGACTGTCTTATGTAATTTTGACGTTCAAAAAGTGCTGACTCGCAGCCTAGTTTGAATAAATGACTTTTGATTTTGATTTTGATTTTTGAGCACCACAGCAAGAAACAAGGAAACTCTAAATTCATAATAATTATACATACCTGCCTATAATAAATACTAATAAACGATCAGATCAAAAGAGAGCGCTTGCGAAGTTTCAACGAGTGCAGCAGTATCTGAATGACACGACGCGACGGCGCACACTGGTCCCAAATTAAAAAAAAGTGGACATTGATAGTAGACCGCTGATATTTTTTTTTATTGTTGATATAATGATAACAGATAAGGCAAAAAAATATTATTGTCCTACTTCAAATACTTTTCTCTATAAAAAATATTTCTTTTTTTTTTGTATGGGAGTGATTACATTTTACTCAATTTCTCAAAAACCTTAAGCGATGTCGAGATGGCATTCACATATGTTAGAAAACTAATAATTCTGAGTATTTGGCTCGAAGAAACTTATTGCTTATCTCTGCGTACTTTCGAGATAATAGTGACAGAAAATAACATTTTTTTTAATGTTAATTGTTCGCTTTTTTTTAATCATAGCCTTACTCATATCGCAATAGGTCCGCTGGCCAGCAAAATGGAGCTTCGACGCGAGTTTGCCGGGATAACAAGATGGCCGCCTCTCATGACGTAACGTAATACGGTCACGAATCGCGCGCGTACACCTCACTCAGTGTACAACTAAATGTGGTTGCGATAAGACGTGTCCTTATTTTTTCTGTGCGCTTGAAGAAATGCTTGTTGTTTGTTTGTTTTGTTATTGTTGTATTTTGAATCTTTGGATTTTAAAATCAAATAATTTTTGTTTGTCTTTCTTTCGTCGAATTTGTTTTCGTAATTTTTTTTGTTAAAATCAAAGTCACTTTATCTTTGATATCTTTGATTCTAATTTGTTTTCAATTTTCCTTAAAATTATAATATGTCCGCATTTGTCACCAACTTAGACTTATACGTTGTTCTTAAATCAGGAGGTGGTTTTAAAAATGTCGAATTTTTATTTAATGCCCTTATTGAACGTATTGGTGTTGAATTGTCTTCCGAAGATTTGAGTAATATTAAATTATTTTGTCGTAATTTTTCAAGTAATATCTCAAAAAGATGGTCTGCTTCCAGTAGAGCTCAAAAGACCTTTCTTAACAAAAATTCAGACTGGTTACAATCCCAAATAGTTTGGCCAAAATGTCAAAATATCGATTTAAGCAGCATTTTTAAAGTTGCCGAGGAAGTAATTCCAAATTTCGAAACGCAAGTGGATACTCATCAATTAAGTTATGGTACAAGTAAAAAACCATTTGTTGATATATCTGATAAACAGAAGAAAAGGCGTTCTCTAACACTTCTAGATCACACAGAGGAGGAATTAGTTTATGCTTTATGTGCCAAATTAAAAGAGTCTAAAAAAACAAAATTAGCAGCTATATTAAACGAACTCAGCCAAAACAAGGAAAAATGTGAGATGGTATATGATGTACTATTCGCTAAAAAGACTGACAAACCGTGTTTACCAGATGATAAAATGTTAGCGCTTTACACCTCAACA
Organism: Polymixis lichenea; assembly: GCA_949091785.1. Taxonomy (NCBI): domain Eukaryota; kingdom Metazoa; phylum Arthropoda; class Insecta; order Lepidoptera; family Noctuidae; genus Polymixis; species Polymixis lichenea. The sequence goes on from OX420944.1 coordinate 2,047,834, forward strand.
AATTTGTCAAAATGGCAATATCGAAATTTAAGAACTATTGCTTCAGAGAAAATGTATGGTCTTCCATCCTATCAAAAGCTCCTGGAAGCTAAAAAAACTTGTTATCCTCCAGAGTCAGACATAACTGTAACTGAATCTGATGCTAAGATAAGACTTCAATCGCTTCTAGATTTGACAACTAATAGGATATTAAAAACAATTCAGCACAACTCTGCCGACAAAAAATCGCTAAAACTAATAAGCAAATGGGGTTTTGACGGGTCATCTTCTCAAAGTAATTATAAACAAAAGTCACACTCCGACACTAAAATTGACGATTCTTCAGTTTTCATGATTAGTTTGGTTCCGCTTCGTTTGGAAGAAGAGAGTGGTACTATCTTGTGGCAAAATCCTGCTCCCTCTTCAACAAACTATTGTCGTCCAATTGGCTTTATATTTGCAAAAGAAACAAATGAATTGATAAAGAAGGAAAGTGCATCCTTAGAGGAAGAAATTCGTAATCTTGTTCCCACAATTGTAGATAATTTTGATATTAAACATGATTTGTACATGACTATGATTGATGGGAAAATTTCTACTGTGATTTCCAATACTTCTTCTGCAGCTGTTTGTAATATTTGCAATACCCCACCTAGCAAAATGAATGACTTGGACTTTGTATCCAAAAGACTCATCAGAGAAGATATGTATAAATATGGTCTGTCTTCGCTTCATATGTGGATAAGATGTATGGAATGTATTTTACACATTTCGTACAACTTAGACTTCAAAAAGTGGGCTGCACGAAAAGAAGATAAATTGTTAAAAGAAATTAAAAAGAATTTGACACAAGAAGAATTCCGGGAAAGAACTGGTTTGTTAATTGACATAGTAAAACAGGGATTTGGTACAACCAATGACGGTAACACGGCAAGCAGGTTTTTTGAAAATTATGAAGTATCTGCTGAAATAACGGGTATCCACCCTGATTTAATCAAGAGATTTGCAGTCATTTTACAAACAATTTCATCTGGTCAACTTATTAATACCAACTTGTTTAGGGAATATTGTAAAGAAACAGCAATGCTATATGTAAACTTATATCCATGGTATTACATGCCTTCAAGTGTCCATAAATTGTTGATACACGGTGCTGATATTTGTGAAAATTTCTCCTTTATTCCGATAGGCATGCTTTCCGAAGAAGCTTCCGAAGCGAGGAATAAAGATTTCCGGAATGTTAGAATGGCACATACAAGAAAAATCGGTAGAGTTCAGACTAATTTAGACATTATCCACAGCTTTCTAATTAGCTCAGATCCTTACATCAGCCATATCAAACCAAAGTTTGCTCGTTTACATAAACAGTTGTTTCCAGAGGCTAGTGCTTTGATCTTGAACAATGAATTGCTTTCGTTGGAAAACGAGGAAATAGAGATTTCTCAAGAGAATATAGACCCAAATATTAATCTTTCACCATAATATTTTTTCAGAATCGTTTGTGAACATATTCAACTTTATGTTTGCAGCTTAATATGTCTTCATTTTGATTGTTTTTTAGAACTGATGAAAGTACTCCTTCAGAAAGGTCATAGCTTTTCAGTCATTAGTGAGCCCCCATAACCTCTTTTACAGAGAAGTCTCTTTTTACTTATTTGACATTACGCATACATTATAATTATGTGCTAAAGTAAGGCTATGATTTAAAAAAAGCAAAAAATTAACATTAAAAAAAAAAATTATTTTCTGTCACTATTATCTCGAAAGTACGCAGAGATAAGCAATAAGTTTCTTCGAGCCAAATACTCAGAACTATTAGTTTTCTAACATATGTGATTGCCATCTCGACATCGCTTAAAGTTTTTGAGAAATTCAGTAAAATGTAATCGCTCCCATACAAAAAAAAAAGAAATATTTTTTTTACAGAAAAGTATTTGAAGTAGGACAATAATATTTTTTTGCCTTATCTGTTATCATTGTATCAACAATAAAAAAAAATATCAGCGGTCTACTATCAATGTCCACTTTTTTTTAATTTGGGACCAGTGTGCGACGGGGCGAGACAATGACACACAAGCATAGTTAGTAGGATGTAGGTATTGGGAAAATATAATCGCTGATTAAGCGTTGATTTGATTTCGGACGTATCAGTGGTTATCTGTTCGGATGTCGGTGCGTGGTAATTGCTTTGAGTTGCCAATAACCTTAAACCTTATGTTAGCATCTGCTTCTTTCGTTCAAAGTCAAAGGTTTCTTCCCTTCCAAAATGTAGTTTCGTATGGAGAATAATTTCAATCCTTTTAAATAGTTCCCTGAGGGATTCGCGGCGCCATAGATTATAAATGGCTCTGAAAGCTCTCTTTTGCAAAATAAAGATGGATTCAATGTCAGCAGCCCGACCCGACAGTAAAATGCCATCCATACGACATAATGCTGTGGAAGTAGCTAAAATAGACCAAACGCGCGGTTTCTACATCTGTCTGATCTTTCTAACAGCATAAGCTGCCGAACTTAGCCGCCCCGCAAGAGATGTTATATGAGGTCCCCATTGTAATTTCTCGTCTAGCGTGATTCCTAGGAACACCGTTTGATTAACAAATTCCAGTTTTTCTCCATTCAATATGATGTCACATTCGCTACTTCAAACATTTGGACATTTAAATCTATTACATTTGGTTTATGGTTTTGTTCAAGCGGAACTTCGGATTTAGAAGCTGTCGCTTTGCTTTGCTTCCGTCCGTCTGTCACAGGCGCATTCTCGGAATCTTACACGAACTACAGAGGTATAACAACACGTAATAAGTTCGACAGAAACGTTAAGGCGCTAGGGAATGTGACGAGCGCTAGGTAACGTAAGGTAACGTGACGAGCCAATCCCATACATAATCACGGAATAGGCAAAATAGGTAAAGAGCTAGGTTTAGGAAACACAATAACTTGTTGAAGTGTAGTTTACCTCTGCCTTACCCTTCGGAGAATACAGGTGTGGTGACATGTAATGTTGTTTTAAATATAAATAGAAAAACTATTTGTTTCCAGGTTCCACCCGAGGGACACTTCGCGCGTTGCTTCATGGAGAGAGGAAAACTTTACTACTGCACCACCTGAAGTAACCTCGGCACCCCTTACTAATGGCACAATTTGGCCACCACCAACGAACGGGACCACATGGGCACCCTCTACTAATGCCACAACTTGGGCTCCATCAACAAACGGAACCACACGGGCACCTCCTACCAATACCACGACATGGGCACCGTCTACCAGTGGCAAAACTTGGGCACCACCAATTAATGTAACCACTTGGGCACCCATAACGATTACATGGGCGCCACCAATTAATGTAACCACATGGCGTCCCCCAACAAATGGGACCACATGGGCACCCCCTGCCAATGGTACGACTTGGGCACCATCAACAAATGGGACCACATGGGCTCTTCCTACCAATGGCACTACTTGGGCACCCCCAACCAATGTCACAACTTGGGAATCACAAACGAATGGAACCACATGGGCTCCTCCTACCGATGGCACGACATGGACACCCCCAACCAATGGCACAACTTGGACACCACCAACAAACGGAACCACATGGGCACCTCCTACCAATGCCACGACATGGGCACCCCCTTAAAATGGCACGACTTTGGCACCACCAACAAATGGGACCACATGAGCACCCACTACCAATGGCACGACATGGGCACCGCCAACGAATGGGACCACATGGGCACCCCCTACCAATGGCACTACTTTGGCACTCCCAACTAATGGCACAACTTGGGAACCACAAACGAATGGAACTACATGGGCTCCTCTTAGCAATGGCACGACATGGGCACCCCCAAACAATGGCACAACTTGGGCACCACCAACAAACGGAACTACATGGGCACCTCCTACCAATGTCACGACATGGGTACCCCCTACCAATGGCACGACTTGGGCACCACCCACAAATGCGACCACATGGGCACCTCCTAGCAATGGCACGACATGGGCACCCCCTACCAATGGCACGACTTGGGCACCACCAACAAACGGAACTACATGGGCACCTCCTACCAATGCCACGACATGGGCACCCCCTACCAATGGCACGACTTGGGCACCACCCACAAATGCGACCACATGGGCACCTCCTAGCAATGGCACGACATGGGCACCCCCTACCAATGGCACGACTTGGGCACCACCAACAAACGGAACTACATGGGCACCTCCTACCAATGCCACGACATGGGCACCCCCTACCAATGGCACGACTTGGGCACCACCAATGAATGGAACCACATGGCGTCCACCAACAAATGGGACCACATGGGCACCCCCTACCAATGGTATGACTTGGGCACCGCCAACTAACGAGACCACATGGGCACCCCCTACCAATGGCACTACTTTGGGACCACCAACAAATGGGACCACATGTGCACCTACTACCAATGGCACAACATGGGTACCACCAACAAATGGGACTACATGGGCAACCCCTACCAATGGCACTACTTTGGCACCACCAACAAATGGGACCACATGAGCAACCTCTACAAATGACACGACTTGGGCACCGCCAACGAACGGGACCACATGGGTACCTCCTACCAATGGAACTACCTACTACTAAAAATGACTGAACTATGAAATATTATATTTAATCTGTAGCACTCATCGTCTTGCAACAATACGGAATTCAATGTGTCCAATGTGTTTTTATATTTGTAGCTTAGGGGCAGTATGATCTATAGCATTCAATGTATTATTTAGTTTACCAGCACTCCGCCCGCGACTTCGCACTCGTGATATTCTGGCCCGGACCCGCGGTGACCCGCCGCGACGAATCCCATCGCCCGCCCGCAATATTGCCGCGTATTCACTTAGTGTTCTCACTGATTTTTTTCTTTTTGCACGGCTCCTATGGGTCATAGCGTGATGTTATAACTTTCCTCAAGAATTGAACTATCAAATTATTTTTTCAAATCAGACTGGTAGTTCCAGAGATTACCCCCTAAAAAATCTACAAACAATATGTTAGTTCTTTTATTAGTATAGATATAGATGGGGGATGTATGTAGATTTTCATGAAAATTTCGGTCATAGTTAAAAGCCCCTTTTTAGGTTTGGGACGCTACAGTATATCTCACACGATACCACGGCGAACATAGGTTGGATAGCTACTCAAGATTCGTTTAATTGTGAATCATTTTATATATATTAAATAATACAAATACATTTTATACATTTTTATAAGCGATTTTGTATTTTTTAATCATCTTTTCATCTTAATTCGGTTTTTCAAATCCTGAAACCACCTTATGCAGGCAGCTGCTCTGCATAGCTATTTAATATTTTGTCATAAGATATTGCTATAAGGGCTAAGACCGATAGTTTTGTCAGTACCGTCACCAAAAGAGATAAGTAACCAAGGTCTTCGGATATACTAGTAGTTGAAGTTTATAAGGCACCGATGAATGTTTTCTAACAAAATTTAATTTAATTACTAAATAACAAACAGTCCACGTATCAAATTAAATTTCATTTGAAAATATCGACCGGTTTCTAACTAAACTTTAACTATATCCTACTGCCTCACTTCTGTAGTGCATCGGGGATGTTTGCGCTGTATCGCACTGATGGCTTTGACGCCGTTTGCAGAATGCGTGGCAGCTGCAACAGAATTCTGAAGACTATCTATTACAGCAGATAGGATCTGTTCTCCGCTATGGAGAATTGGAGATCCTTTATTAAGCGGAGACTTTTAATGTATTTAAATTTTATTTGTGACACTGTTTTCGACATTAATTTAAGTACCTACGCTGGAAGAGGTCGGAAAGTGGCTCGTTCAAAAGGGTATTAAATGCCATCTCCCGGCGACATATCGCATTGAGTATAATTGTATTTTTGCAGATTTAAGGCCGATTCCTATAATTTACGGACAGTTGTAGGTTAGAATTAAGAATCTTGTAGCTTTATTAATAATGAAGCAAAGACCTAATACTTTCGCATAGTACACGTCCCCCTATTTGGAAGTAGTTATCACAGGTGAAATTAGCTTACAAAACTGTTATTTTCCCAGTTTGGAAATAAAAAATTATACCACTGGGAAGTAAAATGATCGTTTTTGTTTATAGGAACCGAGCAAAAGTGACTGGTTTTCTCATGTCAAAGTCAAAGCATTTATTTCAAATAGGCACATAAAAGGCACTTTTGAACGTCAACATTTACATTAAAATAGAATTGATTCTAGTCGCCCCTTCCAAAATGTAGTTTCGTATAGAGAAGAATGGGCAAGAAACTCCACCGTTACTCTTTTAAAATGTTAGCACCACATTTAACATACATTCATTACATAATTGTGTGAAAACGATGCACCCAAAATAAAATTACCATACCAAAGTAAAAAGGTAAAAAGAATGAAAGTGAAGCAATTATAGATACATTAATTTTATGATAGTTACATGGTGCTCACATATTTATAAACATTGTAAAAGTGAAGTTGTGAAGGCCGCAGGAATCCGCTGGATGCGGGAAGCACAGAACCGGTCGAAGTGGAAGAGCTTGGGGGAGGCCTATGTCCAGCAGTGGACGTCTTTCGGCTGAAATGATGAAGATGATGAGGTCAAGGTTACATAATTGCAGTGTTCATAAAATATTTTGGTAAGTACTAGCTTTTGCCAGCGGTTTCGCCCGCGTGTAGGTCGTTCCTGCGGGATACAGGAACGTACTACTGGGATCAAAAGTATCCTATGTGGTAATCCAGGTTATAAACTATCTTCGTTATGCTCGTGAACGGGTGCTACTTGTTGTGACTGGTCGTCTTGCTGACCATGGTTTTGTCATTGTTATTCGTAATTAACTGTTTATCTATTTTACTCCGAAGGTCCCAGCTTAACATTTATTACTTCAAGTTAAATCTAATTGAACATAATGCAGCATTGCATATGTAAGCGGGCACACCCTTTATGCCTGGAGGCTTTTATGTGGGTATTGAGTTCTGTTTACGTTTATTGATTTGTTTTTATTTGCTTCAGTTTAGTTACTATGTTCTGTTGGTATATTGACGTGTACTAGCTGACACATGGCAAATAATTTAATTTTATGTTTTGTATTTAGTAATGTTAATTAGTCATCTATTATTGTACAGAATCAAATTCTTCTAACTTAACAGACAGCTGTGTTGCTGGGGAGTTTGTTGCGCCACTTCTTCTTCCCAGCTAAAGCATTATTAGGAAGTGGTGAAGGGCGGGCGTTTTCGGGAGACTGTATTATGTAATGGGGACGGTCAAAAAGTGCTGACTCTTAGCCTAGTTTGAATAAATGACTTTTGATTTGATTTGATTTGCGTGCCAAATTTCATCCAGATCCGTTCAGCCGTTTATGCATGATTTAGCAACAAACCAAACATACCCACTTTTACATTTATAATACTAGCTTTTTACCGCGGCTCTGCCCGCGTGGATGTCGGGTATTGCATAAAAAGTAGACTATGTCCTTCTCCATATTCCAGGCTATATCTCTGAAAAATTTAATGACGATTTGTTCAGCAGATTAGTCGTGAAAGCGTAACAGACAGAGTTACTTTCGGTATTAGTAGGTGTGGCGGACGCCACACATTTGTAAAATGTTTATTTAAAATAGAACAATTTTTGTAGTTTAGCCATAAGTTCTTATATTAGGTATCGCAGTGTCATTTCGCAGCAGCAAGCATTTATCAATGTATAATGTACTTAAGTTAATATCTCCAACAAACAAACAGACGCTAATTATAATTTTCTATTAGCGATCTAGCTAGCGCGTCACACGGCGCACGGCGACCGGTTTCTTATCGCCGCAGGCGCAGGAATGTTGAGGGGAACGCGCGCGGTCGCGGGACGGGTGTCCATGCAGCGCGCGGGCTTCGCCCTCGGCTGCTAGCTAGTCGAGACACCTCTCCGACGCGAAGCGCATGTTAATTGCCCTCTCACGCCGAAACTTTAGTTTACTTCCGTGCGGTCGTAATAAAGTAGCTTGCGGGTCTGCCGGCTTGGACCCTGACTCGTTCCCCTTCTATTAATTTACTGCCTGCTTGTGCCAAACTATATTTGTGTATGTGGAATAATACAAGTAGTTTTCAAGAAATCAGTGCCTTATCATTTGGATTCCCCACACACCTACGGCAACGTAAGGTTTCTACATTGGTGACCCCGAAAGGAACACGAGATGAGTCAAGACCAAGCGAACCAAGATGGCGCGGCGAAAACTTCAAGCGATCCCAACCGTTACTACGACGTGCACAGGGTCGGTGTGAGGGTACCCCCATTTTACCCGGAAAAACCAGCGCTCTGGTTTTCACAGCTAGAGAGCCAATTCGTGTTGGCGAACATAACCAGCGACGCTACGAAATACCATCACGCTATCGGTAGTCTCGATCCGATCTACGCGTCTGAAGTAGAGGACATTATCACCGATCCACCAATCACAAACAAATACGAGAGGTTGAAAACTGAACTGGTGAAGAGGTTATCAGCGTCGCGGGAGAAGAAAGTTCATCAGCTACTTACCCAAGAGGAGCTAGGTGATCGGAAGCCGTCGCAATTTCTGCGACACTTGCGACACCTTGCAGGACCGGATGTTCCAGAAGATTTCTTGCGAACCATTTGGACCAGCCGATTGCCCAGTAGTACGCAAACTATTATCGCCTCGCAATCAAAAGCATCATTGGAAGAGGTAGCTGAACTAGCAGACCGCATACATGACGTGGTGCCCACTAACCTACAGGTAGCATCCACGTCACGGGCAATACCAGGTAGTAACGTCGATCAGATGAGCAATCAGATAGCCGAGCTAACGAAACAAGTACAAGCGCTGACTACGAAAATGGACAGGTTAACACGGTCAAGGCAAAGATCTCGCAGTGACAGCCGAAGACGGTCACCATCTGGTCGCTCAAATTCAAACTACAGACAGTTCCCTATATGCTGGTATCATTTCAAGTTTGGAGACAGGGCTACTAAGTGCACGAAACCCTGTGACTACGCGGGAAACGCGACCGGCAGTCAGTGACAGCGACCGACGGCTGCCATGGCTCTGGTCGCCTCTTCGTGACAGATCGAACCACCAAAACTCAATTTCTCGTCGACACCGGCAGTGACGTGTGTGTGTTCCCCAGAACCGTTATTAAAGAGCGTCGTATTAAGACAAACTATGAATTGTGCGCGGCAAACGGCAGTGTAATAAATACGTATGGTTACATACAATTAAAACTAAATATAGGCTTACGTCGTGACTTCATGTGGAATTTTATTGTTGCAGACGTTACTAAGGCGATAATAGGCGTAGATTTCCTGTCTTACTACAATTTAACAGTAGATGTCCGAAATCAGCGCCTCATCGACGCAGAGACAACACTGGTTACCCCGGCTTTGCCTGCGCGTTCGTCCGACATCGTCTCCTCGGTAAAGGTAAGAATTGGTGACACCACATACCATGATATACTACGGGAGTTCCCAGAAATAACCCGACCATCAGGTATACACCACAAGCCAACTCATAACACTGTACATCACATACGCACAACACCGGGACCACCAGTATCGTGTAGTCCTCGCCGACTGGCTCCCGATAAGTTAAAAATCGCAAAGGAGGAGTTTGAATCGATGCTAACAGTTGGCACGGCCAGACCCTCCGATTCACCATGGGCCTCACCCTTGCATCTTGCCCCAAAAAAAGATAACGGTTGGCGTCCGTGTGGCGATTATAGAATGTTAAACGCGAGAACAATTCCCGACAGATACCCAATCCGACACATTCACGACTTTTCGCATAATCTATCTGGTTGCCAGGTCTTCTCTACAATAGACCTAGTAAAAGCCTATAACCAGATTGCGGTAAACCCAGAAGATATTCCAAAGACCGCCATCACCACACCATTCGGTCTATACGAATTTCCGTTTATGACGTTTGGCCTCCGCAATGCAGGGCAGACCTTTCAGCGTTTTGTCGATGAAATGTTGCGGGGGCTAGATTTCTGTTTCGGGTATTTAGATGACTTTTTGGTCTACTCAAAAGACCAAAAAGAACATGAAGACCATCTACGGCAGTTGTTCTCCAGACTACAGAAATACGGGATAGTTATTAACACTTCGAAATGCGTGTTTGGTGCCCAGGAAGTAAAATTTTTGGGGTACAACATCACGCGCGGAGGCACAAAACCCTTGCCAGCGAAAGTCGAGGCTATCAGCGGCTTCCCAGCGCCAAAGACCATACGTGGGCTGAGAAGATTCTTAGGAATGGTAAATTTTTATAGGCGTTTTATCCCAAATGCAGCACAGCACCAGAGCCCGCTCAACATACTTTTGTCAGGGTCTGTGAAAGGCTCACACCCAGTCAATTTTACCCCAGAAGAAGACAAAGCTTTCGAAGAATGCAAGAAAGGCCTCTGTAGGGCCGCAATGCTGGCGCACCCAGACACCGACGCCAAACTTGCTTTGGTGACAGATGCGTCAGACACGGCCATGGGAGCAGTTCTACAGCAGCTGAAGAACAATACCTGGGAACCACTAGCTTTTTTTTCACGCAAGCTGAGCCCAACACAACAAAAATACTCCCCTTACGACCGTGAGCTGCTCGCAATATACGAGGCCATCAAATATTTCAGACATATGGTCGAGGCCAGAGAATTTGTAATCTATACAGACCATAAACCCATCTGTTTTGCCTTTCACTCCCGCAAGGAAAACTGCCCACCTAGACAATTCAGACACTTAGACTATATATCACAATTTACCACAGATATTAGACACATATCAGGAAAAGACAACGTTGTGGCAGATACTTTGACGCGAGTTGAAGAAGTAGTACAGCCCATCAATTTAAACGAGTTAGCCAAATCGCAAAGCTCCGACACGGAACTCCAACAACATCATAACGGCAAAACCTCGCTACAATTGAAAAAGATACCACTACCGGGCCTAGAGACGAAGTTGTACTGCGACGTGAAAGGCAAGACACCAAGACCATACGTCACCAAGGAATTCCGACGCCAGGTATTTGACAGTTTACACTCGCTTAGCCATCCAGGCGCAAACGCCAGTGCGAAACTAGTAGCAGAACGATACGTATGGCCAGAAGTAAGGAAAGACTGCAGGGCTTGGGCACAAAACTGCCTAGTATGTCAACGCTCGAAAGTCACTCGCCATGTCTCTGCACCGCTCAGCAACTTTAAGCTACCCCGTTCTCGGTTCATGCATATCCATATAGACTTGATTGGACCACTGCCACTGTCACAAGGATATCAGTACTGCCTCACCGCAGTCGATCGGTTCACTCGATGGCCTGAGGCAATACCCATTAAAGACATTACAGCAGAAACAGTGGCGAAAGCACTCTTAGTTGGTTGGATCTCACGCTTCGGTTGTCCCATCATAATTGTTACAGATCGCGGTAGACAATTCGAGTCCAACCTCTTCAAACGACTATCAGAAATTGCAGGCTTTGAGCATCGTAGAACGACTGCTTACCACCCGGCATGCAATGGACTGGTCGAGCGTTTCCATAGACAGCTGAAGACAGCTATTACCTGCCACGGAAACCAGAATTGGGTAGAAACGCTTCCCCTGGTCCTGCTGGGCGTGCGGAGTGCCTATAAAGAAGACATAAAGGGGACCACTGCGGAATTGGTATACGGGGAGACTTTACGACTGCCAGGAGACTTCTTTCAACCGGAAAACGACATCGCAGCCAACGTAACCGAATATATAGGAAAGTTACGCATGTTCGCAAGAAATCTACAACCATCACCGGCTTCACGACACGATAATAAACGAAAAATATTTATATTTAAAGACCTAGCCACCACATCTCACGTATTTCTAAGAGATGATGCTTCATCCGGGTCATTTAGACCATCCTACACTGGGCCACATGAAGTCATAGACCGGGGGGAAAAAGTGTTCAAACTCCTCCTTAATGGTAAAACTGTCACAGTATCGATAGACCGAATCAAACCAGCCTACATACTAAATGACACACACACCACAATTGGCCACAACAATAACACTAACAGTAATATTAAAAACACAAACACAGAACAAACACCTCAGCAGACGCTCGTCACCAATTCTTCTCCTAAAACCAACGACCCTAGTGTCGGGCGGACGCGATCAGGACGTAGGGTGCACTTTCCGGACTATTATCGCCCGTAGTGACGGTCTCTGGAGGGGGGTGATGTGGCGGACGCCACACATTTGTAAAATGTTTATTTAAAATAGAACAATTTTTGTAGTTTAGCCATAAGTTCTTATATTAGGTATCGCAGTGTCATTTCGCAGCAGCAAGCATTTATCAATGTATAATGTACTTAAGTTAATATCTCCAACAAACAAACAGACGCTAATTATAATTTTCTATTAGCGATCTAGCTAGCGCGTCACACGGCGCACGGCGACCGGTTTCTTATCGCCGCAGGCGCAGGAATGTTGAGGGGAACGCGCGCGGTCGCGGGACGGGTGTCCATGCAGCGCGCGGGCTTCGCCCTCGGCTGCTAGCTAGTCGAGACACCTCTCCGACGCGAAGCGCATGTTAATTGCCCTCTCACGCCGAAACTTTAGTTTACTTCCGTGCGGTCGTAATAAAGTAGCTTGCGGGTCTGCCGGCTTGGACCCTGACTCGTTCCCCTTCTATTAATTTACTGCCTGCTTGTGCCAAACTATATTTGTGTATGTGGAATAATACAAGTAGTTTTCAAGAAATCAGTGCCTTATCATTTGGATTCCCCACACACCTACGGCAACGTAAGGTTTCTACAGTAGGGATTATAATAATAATAATAAAAGCCATTTATTCAGACCATTTAAAACGTATGCTACTACAATAAAATCATGCATGTTGTAAATAAAGCTAAAAATTAATTAAAATAATTATATTATTGACACCGGCTGTCTTGGTCTGTGAGCCCATTGGCAAAGGCCTCCTCCATTTCCTTCCACTTTTCCCTATCGACTACTATTCGAGTCCACAGTTTACCTCCAGTGGTCTCTAGCTCATCGGTCCAGCGTTTTCTCTTCCTTCCTCTATGTCGTTTGCCATTTCTCGGGTACCAGACTGTTACCCGTTTGCTCTATTTGTCTCTGCCTCTGAGGGTGTGACCTGCCCACATCTATCCAGATTTGATCAGATCTGGCTTTCCGTCTGTCCGTCTGTCTGTCCGTGTGTCACCACCGTTTTTCTCAGGAACAGGTGGACTTTGCAAGTTGAAATTTATACCAAATACTGAGGTCTATAGTCCCTATTAGGTGTATAAAAGTCAACATGATAAAAAGATATGGGCAAATTTAGATTTTCGCGAAAATATGTACGAGGGTCATTTGAAAAGTTCTTAGCCTAACATGGTTAAAGTCATTGGTTTTTTTTATAACTACCCTCATTTTGTAGTTACATTATTTAGCAACAAGTATGCACAGTTTAGTTTATTCACAGTAACTCATTGTTCGTTTACACGTGATACCGTAAGTCAAGTCAGAGCTATTTTTGAAAATGGATAAAATTGAACATCGTGCAGTGATAAAATACCTGAATTTGAAAGGTTTAACTCCAAAAGCTATACATGAAGACATGTCTGCTACTTTGGGTGAGTCTGCTCCTTCGTATGCGACTGTTAACTACTGGGTGGCAGAGTTTAAACGTGGTTGTGAGACCATTCAAGATGAGCCCCGTAGTGGCCGGCCTTCGACTGCTTCCACTGATCAAAACAAAGAAAAAATCTGTGATTTAATTTTATCTGATCGAAGATTGACTGTCGAGGAGATAGCTAAGACTGTAGGCATCTCATCTGAGCGAACACATCATATAATTACTACTGAACTTGGATTCTCTAAGGTGTCTGCGTGGTGGGTACCGCGACTGCTTTCAGTGGAACAAAAACGCAGCAGACTCACAACTTCTCGCGACTGTTTAGAGTTATATGAAGCTGACCCAATAGAATTCGTTGAAAGATTTATAACCATGGATGACCTGTATGATAACCTGGGTTCACCATAATACACCCGAGACAAAAGAACAGTCGAAACAATGGAAAAGAGCAGGATCGCCCACCCCAAAGAAGGCAAAGGTGGTTTTATCCGTTTTTTGGGATGCAAAGGGTATAAATCTCGTGGATTATTTAAAAAAGGGTGAAACATTAAACTCCGATTATTATTGCAACCTGTTGCGTCGTTTGAGAGAAGAAATCAAAGAAAAACGTCCAGGTTTATTGAGAAGAAAAGTCTTGTTTCATCAGGACAATGCGCGCGTTCACACCTCTGTGCAATCCATGGCAGAAATCCATCAATGTGGCTGCGAATTATTACCTCATCCCCCATATTCACCGGATTTAGCACCGTCCGACTTTTATCTGTTCCCAAAGCTGAAAAAATTTTTAGGTGGTAAACATTTTTTTACAAATGAAGAGGTCATAGCTGCCGTGGACGCTTATTTTGAGGAGTTAGACGAAGATTTTTTTAAAACGGGTATCGAAGCCTTACCGGGTCGATGGAAAAAGTGTTTTGAGCTCGGAGGAGAGTATGTTGAAAAATAAAAATAAACTCAAAATCGTGTGGTTCCATTAACTATGTTAGGCTAAGAACTTTTCAAATGACCCTCGTATGTACCAAAATGTACCTTAGTTTTCAACTTTTTTAATTTTCGGAATTTTCCCTTTACTTGTGCTATAAGACTTGCTTTTAACCAAAATTGACAATTCTAGGTCAACCGGAAGTACCCTATAGTTTTTGGGTCGAAAACCTATATGGTAGTTCCCATTGACCTAGAATCACGAAATTTGACAAAAAGCAAGGTCTTACAGCACAAATAAAAGAAAAATTCCAAAAAATAAAAAGTTAAAAATTAAGATAAATTTTGGTACTTACAAGTTTTCGCGAAATACATATTTGCCCATTTCTTTTTTATTATGGCGGTATAATGGGTAGGTTCGCAACCCTCGGCACACGAGTTAGACTCGCACTTGACCGGTTTTTTTATATGGTGTTTTCTTCTAACTCCCATCATACTTCTTTCCATGGCACGTTGACCTTGACATACAGCTAGTTTTTTGGCTTGAGCCTTTGTTAAAGCCCAAATCTGGCATCATGTTAGGACCGGCAGCACGCATGAATCGAATAATATCCCTTTTAATTTCAAACTAAAATCTGGGCACTTCATAATCTCCTTCAGGGACCAATACCGGGTTCATTCGTTTCCTACACTATTTTTTTTTCGCTCTGGTTCATGCTGGAAATTAGTTGTCCTAAGTGTGTGTACTCATCTTGGTAGTCGATGTTTTTGTTATTTACCATAATTCCTAAATCCTATTTTGTTCCTTATTCCTAGTTTGTTAAAAGTTTGGTGTTGTTGTCGGTATTCATAGTGAGTCCAACTAACTCGCTTTCTTTCGCTAGGTCTACTATCATTTCTTTGAGGGCAATTGGTGACTCTGCAAAGATAACTACGTCATTGGGGAATCTAAGATGGGTCAGTCTGGCTCCATCAATTGATATCCCCAAGTTGTCCCAATTCAGTCTGCGAAAGACTTTTTCCAGAACTGCTGAAAATAGTTTTGGGGAGAGTGGATCACCCTGACGCTTCTCCTTTGATTTTAATTATTTGACCCCTTTTTCTAGCAGTATTCTTGCTGAACTTTTTGAGTACCGTAAAACCGTGCAACTTTGCCCAGATTTCTTGCAATTTTTTATTCAACTTTAAATATTTTTTTAAATAATATTACTTTCAATTTGCTAATGTGCTACATCATTGATACCTGTTATTTTCTTTGCATGGAATGTATGATAATATCAAAACCATAAATGTTTATGTGCTAAAAACCTCAATTTGGACAGTGGGCCAAATATATAGTACTTCTTCCAAGTTTGCCCATTTTACAGAATCCTCTGTAATTTCGGTATTTCCTACCATAAGCACATTAGATTTAGGGATCATTTTAGGAAACTAATAATCTATCATAGGACCTTAATACAAAACGTTTAAACGTTCATATTACCTGTCAAATTTGAGTGGGCAAAGTCGCAACATTTTTTTTGTAATTTTTCAAACAAATGAAACGATTTACTAGGGTTGCCACTTTTTTATTTTTTATCTAGCATTTAAAAGTAATAGGAACATCTTTTTGGCTCATCGAGATAAAATAAAATATAACTTAATTTTACTTTTCCAACAGCTTGTAGTTACTATAGAAGTGATACGTAACAGATACCTGCACCGTAACTTGGATTGGACTGTGTTTCACAACTATAGTGCAGGTCTATGTTTTCAGTGACTTCTGTAGTGACCTTATTCTACTTATATTAAAGTATAATGTTGAGTAAGTACAGCAACTAGCTGTACTCAACATTATATTTTATGATAGCTGTGATACAGTAACAATTAGCATGAAGAAGAACGACTAAAAAACAAAGTATTAAAAAAAAGAAACGTAGAAGTATTAATAAAACAAACTATTAAAAAATAATAACAAAAGGTAGAACGAGTACTAAAATAAACAAGTAAAAAAATTTAAAAATAATTGTTGCTCGTTCTTAGTAACTCTTTAATTATATTGTAAATACGTACTCGTATAAAGTATCTACATAACTCAGATCTAATTTAACGTTGAGGTGACAACCCTAACGGTAACATTTTGGTGGGCAAAGTCGTAACAAGTGCTTTAGAAAAACTAATTTGACATTGCCCACCATCATATTTTTGAATTTTAGAGTTATTTCGCGTTGGATATTTGATCTTTCTTATTTTAGTTTTACAAACTAGCAGAGGTAAAAAAATAACTTACCTGCTGTAATTACCAATTGAGTTCTAAAAAAAGTTTTTCACACGAGTTTTGGCCCGCAAAATACATCACCAACTTCGACACAGTTTGACAGCCGAATGAAGAAACATTAGGAAAAATCAGTTACTTAGTATTGCCAGAGACATATTCAAATTTCTTCCATAGATTAAATAATAAACGAAACTGAAAAATGTTGCCAGTTTTTTAAACATTTGTGAAAAATACCTTGCTGGGCAAACTCAGATTATTTGGGCAATCTTGTAAGGTTTTACGGTATAGGGAACGTGCACGACGTGCACGACGAAGGGTCTGCCATCTAGTGGCGCAAATCCGAAGTTTTCTCGGAATCATTACTTGAAATTGACACTTCACGTTATAAAATAATCTCATTAAAGAAGTGAAAAAATCATAATTACTAAGTGAAAATGTATTGTTTTGTTTTTGGATGCTCAAACACTTCAAAGAAAAATAAAAATACCTAAATCAAATTCTATTACCTACTTTCCCACGGATAGTACCTACTCACTTTCCTTGGTTACGTGATAAACGACAAAAGTGGATAAATGCAGTAAAAAAACATGTAATGATGATTTTCAAAACATTTAGAAATTACTTAATTTTGTTATTTGTAAAAACAGCTAAATTTTGTATGTAGTATTAGGTACTATTCTATACCTACAAACAAATCTGTAAGTAAACATAACCTCAAATAATTTTAGTTCGTTTTCGTAAGTAAATTTCAAGCACAGTTATTTTGACATCATAACCGTTAGATATCGTGGTTTTGAGCTACAATTTTGCTAGATAATACTGCATTTTCATCATTCCTCACTGTTTCTTCTACATCCATCCAAGACGTGCCCGGACACGAAGTTTTTTATCCTTTTGACATATTCTGACCACGCTGACGATAATTATTCGGCCGGTACCAATATTTTATCATTTCATTTAAAACGATCTAATGTAACAATAACATATACATTAACGGCAACACGATGACAGATCAGAAAAGTTTCTTTGTTGTTGGTTTGTGCTGCCACCTATAGTTCGTGCACGTTCCCTATACATTTTGTATAATAATAATTCTGATGTATTTGTTCGTAACTCCTTGGTCTTTCAGCGCCTGCCAAATTGTGTTATGTTCTAAAGAGTCAAAACAAGGGTTGCAGTCGACAAAACAGCAGTACAAGGGAAGATTGTATTCGTTATATTTCTCAAAAAATTGTTTGACTGCGTGTTTGTGATCTATGACAGAAAATTGAATTCTGTTTGCTCAATGAGTTGATTCTCGTGCAGTATTCCAGAAATTCTGTTTAGGATTACTTTAGAAAATACCTTCTAAATGTTGGACATCAAGCTGATTGCCCTATAGTTATTAATATTGTAAATATCACCTTTTTTGTGTAAAAGGATTATTGCTGATTTTATTAAATACATATATTTACCAATAATTTAGTCGATAGCAGTTTTTTGCTTAGTAAAATCTCGTTAGTTACTTGGTCTGGACGTGGACATTTTTCCCATTTTTAGGTTTGGATGGCGTTTTCTACCTCACTTTCTAATATTTCTGGAGTCTGGTCTGTATCACCTAGGAGGTCAACTACCTGTCCTTCTCTTTGATTGTTGTATAGAGCAGTGTAAAACTCAGTGGCTGCGTTTATAATTTCTGTTCTTGTAGTCCTGGTACGACCAGCTGTATCTTTTAGCTTTGGGACCCAGTGTCTTTTGTCGTTTAGTTTTTTCTGCGCTTTTCGGATTCTGCTAATTTGGTTATTTCTCCTTCTAGTATTTTCAATCTGTTTCGTTTCTTCTGTTTTTATGTTTTTCTCGTATTACCTTGCTTAGCTGTGATAGTTCCTATCGAATTTCTTTGTTCTTGTGTTCTTCTATTAACAGGTTTTTCCTTTTCTCAAGTAGTTTTGTGATTTCATCCGGAATTTCTGTGTCTTTATTTTTCTTTCCTGACTTGTCTGTTCGTTGTAAAGTTTTTTTTGAATCTGGTCGTATTTTTCCTGTACTGTTTGTTGTGTTTCCGTCTTATCGTAGTTATTTAGTATATTTTGTAGATTTTTATTTATTTGGAGAGGTTCTTCTTGATTTAGCCTGGTCGTTTCTGTGTGATAATTGGTCCTAGATTTGTTTTTGAGGTAAAGCTTTGAGGTTTGCTCTGATCATTCTGTGGTCTATGTTGAAGTTATTTAAAGCATTGAAGTCAACAAAACTTTTAAATTGTTTGTGAGAATCAAATCAATCTCGTTTCTAGTTTCTCCGTTAGTTGATTTCCAAGTCCATCTAAGATATGGTTTTTTTCCAAAATGTGCTGTTTAGAATCGTGAGGTAGTGTTCGAATGCAAAGCTAATCAGTTTCTTGTCTACTTCCGATTTGAGTATAGAAATCAGCCATTACGATAAGGTTTTTATGAGACTAATCTTTAACTGTTTGGCAAAGTTCTGTATAGAATGTATCAATATTTTTTGTTTTATCTTTGTCAGCTGCTTCTATGGGTGAATACACTTGTATAATAGACAATTTGTCTTCATAGCCTGGAATCGCCACATTCAAGACGGCGATAAGTTCTTATATTCCAACTATTTCTTCGACATTCTTTGTATACCCTGCCTTTATTATGAAACCCACGCCGTGGTGGCCGGGTGTTCACATAATGTGGTAGGATAAAAAACGCCCATTTGTTTCTATCACTTTCCCTTGCCTTCTAACTTCACTTAGGCCGAAGATGTCCCTGTAGTTTGTGTCCTTAGGTGCTAATTCCAATTCTATAAGACTTTCTTTTGATTTTAAACTTCTAGTATTATTTGTTCATATGTATAGATATTTCTGTTTTTCTTTTTACAATTTTGGATATGGATGGTGTTGGTCGATGTCCCCACGGTGACCAACCGGATTGGGGATATTGTTAATATATGGATGTTGTTTTATTTGATATTTTGTTTTTAGTATTCTTCTTATGTTGGTTGATTTATGCGGTTTATTTTTGGTAGTAGGGCAAATACATACAATAAATAAAATAGGGGGTAATACAAAATATACTTTTTCTTTTTGGGTGGGAAATCATAAAATAACTTCTCCCGCTCTGGGTGCAGCAGGAAGGCGTGTCAGACTTTTACTGACTAAAACCCACCCATGTTCCCTCAGTTGCCTGTGTGCCAGGGGCCGCGGTATGTCTGTCGAACAACCCGCACCCATGGCAGGCATCGGTCCTTGCGGGCCAGATCAGTTGTCGCTGATATCTATTTGAGGCGCGCGTGGAACACAACGCGCCATCGACTCGGGCATGTCGGTGAACTTGGCAGATCATTTCTCAGCAGAGCAAAATATATTGTGAGTTCTATTCGCATGCGGATGAGTTCTGGAGTTCCTTATACTTAAAAAAATAGTTCAGGTGTTTTTGCCTGAAAAAAGATCGAATGAAAATATGCTCTAACTTCCGGTAGCAGATAATTTTTTTCCAAAATTAAAATTTTAAAACTGATTTAGGCACACAGTGGTGAGTTCTATAGTTCCTACTACTTTTCCGGAATAGTTCTGACGACCTAAGTCATGAAATAAATAAAAAAGAAATGTTACCTGCTACAAGATAAAGAAAATAATTTTGTTAAATTTGTAGTGCCTGGTAAATTTGTAGCTTTTCGTAGATTCTATGGACTAAGTTTAGTAGCAGCCAAGACCCCCAGGAACAGAATAAAACAAAATAAACGCAGTTGTCTCTACAAAATTATCAGCAGAGCCTTATGAAAAAGTTAGATAGCAAGAAATCTAGATTTCATTGAGTGATTATATATCAGCAGAGCATGGGTAAAGATTTAAGACAGAAAAACTCACGATTTTAATCAGTGGAATAGAAAGATGGATAAAAAAAAATTCAGTAGCACTCAGGAGCGGGAACTCCATGGTTTCTTATGCACCCTTACCCCCACCGGGCACTCCCTCGGGCCAACAGCAGAGGTGGGCCACGTACGCCGAAGCCACGGCGATCACGGCCAAATCGGCACCGCAGCCGGGACGGACTCCAGCGAAACCGATGCCGACCAAGCCCAAGGGCGGTGTGGCTGCGCAGGTGGCGACGGCCCCAGCTGTGGTGCCAGGGCGAGTGGCTCCGCCTCCCAAAT
This sequence comes from Polymixis lichenea, assembly GCA_949091785.1. Lineage (NCBI taxonomy): Eukaryota > Metazoa > Arthropoda > Insecta > Lepidoptera > Noctuidae > Polymixis > Polymixis lichenea. The sequence continues at coordinate 2,068,736 of OX420944.1, forward strand.
CTCCCCCGGCCGACGCCGAATGGCAAGTAGCTGGAGAGGAAAGAAAGGCGGGGAAGGCTGCAAGGGCGGCCAAAAGGAGGGCGAGGTGGCAGCGGGCCAAGAATCGGAGCGCCGCGGCTAGGCTACGTGCCCCGAAGTCCGCAGCTGTAGTGATCACACTACAGCCGGAAGCGGAAAAGAAGGGCGTGTCCTACCGCGACGTGATCGCGAAGGCAAGGGCGGCGGTGGACCTGGTGGGCCTAGGCATTGCCAACGGCCTCCACATGAGGGTCACTACGACTGGGGCCCGGATGCTGGAAGTCTGAGTTGTGACTGGGTGTAGGACCTGAGTGGCTCAGTGACCCTAATTTCGTCGGTCGTCGCCGGTACCCCGGCTCTCGAGGGTGTCCAGAGGGGAAGGCGTGCGTAGCAGCACGGTTCGGGGAGATTGCAGTGGTAGGGGGTACTTCTTCCCGAGCCGAACTCTTGCCGAGTTCCACAACTCCCTTGCGGAGTTGAGAGACGTCGTCGTTGGGTTCCGTTCTCTCCCCGTGCTCCTCCTCGGGGACTTCAATGCCAAGAACTTGGCTTGGGGTTCCCGATTGACGGATGTGCGGAGCAGGATGGTGGAGGACTCGGCTCTAGAGGTGGGCTTGGTCGTCCTTAACCAGGATTCTGGCGCCACGTGTGTACGGATGCGGGGTGAGGCGGTGGTGGACATTTCGTTCGCCAGCCCCGCTCTGTCGCCGCGTGTCGTCGACTGGCGCATCATGGAGGGGGTGGAGACATATTCCGACCACCGGTACATCCGGTTTGACGTCTCCGCCCAGACCTTGTGCGCGACGGTCCACCGGGCCCCGTGTGGTCCGCGGTGGGCGCCGAAGCGGCTGGACCAGGAGCTCCTCCTGGAAACCTCGATCGTGCAGGCCTGGATGTCACTTCCGGACAGGCCTGCCGACATCAACGACGAGCCGGAGTGGTTCCGGGAAGCCATGTCGCACGTGGCAATGCCCCGGGTCCAGCCAGGACGCACTTCATGCCAGGTGTACTGATGGTCGCCGGAGCTCACAGCTCTGCGCGAGGCGTGCGTTGCTGCGCGGCACCGGTATACTAGGCACCGCAGGCACGATCTCCGGTGAGGCGGCGGGCCTCCTCGCTGGATTGCCGCCATGGGATCTGGAGGCATCTTTCTATACCACTGATTAAAATCCTGAGTTTTTCTGTCTTAAATCTTTACCCATGCTCTGCTGATACCTGAGTCGGAGTTCTGGTATTCCTTTTCATGTTTTTGGATATATCTTTTAGCGTTGCATAAGAAACTGAGGAGTTCCTGCTCCTGAGTGCTACTCAAATTATTTTTTGATCCATCTTTCTATACCACTGATTAAAATCCTTAGTTTTTCTGTCTCAAATCTTTACCCATGCTCTGCTGATATCTGAATCAGAGTTCTAGGATTCGTTGGCATGTTTTAAGATAGTTATTTTAATGTTGCTTAAGAAACCGTTGAGTTCCTGCTCCTGAGTGCTACTCAAAAAATTTTTTGATCCATCTTTCTATACCACTGATTAAAATCCTGAATTTTTCTGTCTTAAATCTTTACCCATGCCCTGCTGATACCTGAGTCAGAGTTCTGGAATTTGTTTGCATGTTTTTGGATAGGTATTATTATATATATAGTAGTATATAGTATTATATTTATAGTATTATTATAATGTTGTATAAGAAATCATTGAGTTCCTGAAAGATGGATCAAAAAAAAATTGAGTAGCACTCAGGAGCCTGAGTGCTACTCAATTTTTTTTTGATCCATCTTTCTATACCACTAATTAAAATCCTGAATTTTTCTGTCTTAAATATTTACCCATGCTCTGCTGATACCTTATCGATAGTCGGAGTTCTGGGTTACTTTTGCCTGTTTTAGTATAGTTCATTTATAGTTGCAACATGAATTGTGGAGGGTTACCTCCTCAGTTGTAGTAAAAATTTTTTATCATACCAAACTAATCACTCAATGAAATCTCGATTTCTTGCTATCTAACTTTTTTATAAGGCTCTGCTGTTAATTTTTAGAGACAACTGCGTTTATTTTGTTTTTTTTTCTGTTCCTGGTGGTCTTGGCTGCTACTAAACTTAGTCCATAGAATCTACGAAAAGCTACAAATTTTCCAGGCGCCTCTTTTAACAAAATGATTTTCTTTTTTTTTGTAACGGGTAACATTTTCTTTTTTATTTATTTCATGACTTAGGTCGGCAGAACTATTCCGGAAAAGTAGTAGGAACTATAGAACTCACCACTGTGTGCCTAAATCAGTTTTAAAATTGTAATTTTGGAAAAAATTATCTGCTACCGGAAGTTAGTAGAGCATATTTTCATTCGACCTTTTTTCAGGCAAAAACGCCTGAACAATTTTTTTTTAAGTATAAGGTACTCCAGAACTCATCCGCATGCGAATAGAACTCGCATTATATTTTGCTCTGCTGAGAAATGATCTGCTAAGTTCACCCACATGACTCGGGCTTGGTCCTTACCGGACAGCAAGCTACCCATTACTCGCTGTTCGCCAGCCCGCGCCTACGCTGGCCGGGAATCAGCCTGGGATTCCCAACGCCCAGGGCGTCTCCTGCGAAGGCTACGGCTGTTAGGGCGCATGTATGTGCGGCGCACGTGAGGGCCTCTCCCTCACGTGCGCCGCCTCCCTCTTTGCGAGCATCACTGCTTCGCTGAAGGAAGCGATGGCTACCATGCTCCACCGTGTCGTCAGGGTGATCTACGCAATGGAAACACCCGGGCGTTTCATACAAAATGTAGTAGGATACCAAATTTCAAGTCAGGGAACAAGGATTTTTTCTTTCCCATGTATTTGGTCGTTAAGTTTTCTTAAATTTTCGAATGTAACGCTCAATTTTCTTATTTTTTTCTTTCATAAGAACCTTCTCCTGACAGTACCTAACAAACACACAAAAAAGAATTAGCAAAACCGGTCCAGCCCATGACCAGCCGTTCACGTGTGATGCCATGACCAAGGGAAATAGGGATTAATTTTTATATATTATATAGATCAGCGTTTCCCAAACTACGGGTCGCGACCCAGTGGTGACGCGCTGTTATGCGATCGTAATCATCGTATTATCTCGGTAATTTTCGCTGTACTGTGTGCAAGTGAGAAGGAGCATGCGCCGCGCGCCGGTCGGCCGGCAGCGACATAAGTGAACTATAATTTAGAACCGTATATTTGACGAAATAAGGTTTACGTTTTACTGACAACGCGGACTGCCTGTGCTGCGATGTGTATATCATATACATTTCCTATTTTATATAAATCGTGACATTACATTTTGCTGAGCTCGCCATACGATACAAAATAAAACAGTAACACGAAACAAATATAAAACTGAGTGTTGTGTTTATGATTGTGTCATCATTATTAATTAATGAGGTATTGAGTGATATTTAAAGAAATAACTGAAAACTGTAAATACATAAATTATTATTACGTAAGTGTGAAAATATCTTGTGTTGTTATGGCAACGAAAAGAATAATTGCGAATGAAATCAAGAATTATCACGAAACAATCATTGTAAGTACATAAAATCGATTTTTAAATACGCCAATATTCAAAGTCATGGTCAATAATCTATATTGCAATCCATGTTTATTACCAGTCCTAAGCCTGGATTGCCCTTTTCATTGAATTAATAATTATGTATATCTTCTACAACGCGAGCATTTCATTACAACAACCATCGCGCGTGATGTCGCGTCATGTTTGGAGTCATGGTAAAATGCAACATTACTCGGTACGAAAAGTAGTCATATTACTTCACTTTAAAACGCATTGTTTTGCGCATGTGTAGTCGCGAGCTAATAGTGGGTTGGCCTTGAAAATAGGGAGATACGTCCAAATGAAAAACTCATTGATTTATCACAAGATACGTCACTGAAAAATTGTTTCGATTGCAAGCACCGAAATACTGGGTCTCAGTTTGCTGACAACTATCCTTGCAAACAAAAAATAGGAAACAAATACATCCTTCTCTTGGAAATAACACTCCTTGTAATTAATTATTTTCGATTCTTACTGAATATTTTTTCTCATTTGATGCACCCATGACAGCCAAGAGGTGTGTCCCGAAATTGGAAGGTTTGTTAGGTGGGTCGCGGTCCAGTCAACTTTGGGAACCACTGATATAGAATAATTTAGTGCCAATGGAAAGCGATTTCTTTTAACATTATAACCATTATCATAACTTTTTGAAACAACACAGACAGTTATTAACCGACTTCCAAAAGGAGGAGGTTCTCAATTCGTCGAAACCTTTTTTTTTATTTTTTTCCATTGCTTCATATGTTCGGCAAATTTGTCTGCTCAGCAACGAAAATAACGCAATGAATATTGGTGAACTGTCAAAACCAAAATGAAACCAATTATGTTTGATCATGTGTTACGCAATTAGGATGCAGGATTCCTGATTCGGAATTCCGTGAGATTAGCGCAAACGTTCGATTTTATGTATTAAGAATTTACACTCCCAGTGGCGCTTTCATGAAAACATTAATTCATCCAGGCGAAAAATTCATAACTGTTGCATTTCTTTTTTTTTCTAGCTCAGCGCTGGAACGCAATAGCGTTTAGTGGGTGTACCCAATAGGGTTCACCCACTAAATATTAGCAGAAAAATTAATAGTTTGAAAAACACTAGAAAAACACGGTTTTATAAATGCATGTAAAAACAAAAAATAAATTATGGATCGTTCAAGTTGTCTCATTTTCTGGGCTGAAGTGTACGTGCTTTTAATTATAATATTTGATTGTAAAAGCGTGGCGCGCTGGAACAGGAAAGACTTTTTGTATAACTTGCTGAGAAATCAAGTTAAGCGATGTTATGGGAAGCAGGTTACACAGATTGGCGCGCTAACTGGAGTTGCAGCACGACTAAGTAGGTGGCTCTACATTTAACAATCTGTTCAAAGTACCAGTTTGTCGAACTCAGACAAAACATGCGCCAGCAGCGAAGAGAGACGACATTCACCGACATCTTCAAAAAAAGGAGGAGGTTCTCAATTCGACTGTATGTTTTTTTTGTAATGTTTGTTACCTCATAATAACATTCGACTGGGTGAACCGATTTTGATGATTTTTTTTTATTTGAAAGCTCGTGCTTCCCGTGTGGTCCCATTTCAATTTCATATAGATCTGATGTTGCGTTTCGGAGACAGACAACGGAACTCTTCAAAAAATTACAGTAAATCAACCGCGATTGATGCTATCGCATAAATATGCATTGTTTTGTCCCCAAGGATGATGAAATTTCGAATTAGTGGGGTAGATATTATAACTAAAACGTGAAAAATAATAACTTTTCCAAAAACAACAACCGACTTCCGAAAAAACACTACAAAGTCAAAAATAACTTTAATTTCGGAAGGCGGTGACAAAAAATTTAAATATATGTCCAAAGTCACCGCCTTCCGAAATTATAGTTATTTTTCACTTTGTAGTGTTTTTAACGCCTCTTCTTTCAGGAAATTAAGTACATAAGGGTAATGCGTCAACAGTGGCAAAATGTAGAGTTCTTGTTCGTGGACGAGATATCTTTGGTTCCCTTTCTTTGGTAACCTTTTGGCGGCATAAACGTTATGCTCTTGTGCGACCTCATGCAGCTTCCGCCAGGAAGTTAGTATTAGTATTTGTTAACAAGAAAGGCTTTCTTGTTCCAGCGCCCCACGCTTTACAATCAAATATTATAATCAAAATCACATAGTTTACACTTCAGCCCAGAAATAGAGACAACTTGAACGATCCATAATTTATTTTTTGTTTTTACGTGCATTTATAAAAGCCTGTTTTTCTAGTGTTTTTTTTTTTTACTATTAATTTATTTTATAATTTTTGGTCTTTGATAACGGAATATTTTTCACATTTGTACATTTATTTTAAGTAGGCGAATGAGTCGGCATCCTCTCCATCTCCGCCAGTGCGTCTGTATTGCATGGTGTTTTATCTATCAGCGTAGAACAATCTAGCTCTTCAATCTGGAGACCACTAAGTGATTTTGCTCTACTTAAGGCCACATACGCCTGTCCAGCCGCAAAAGTACCTACGGGACCCTAAGTACACCACTGCTACTACCCTATTTATACGTCAATATACATCGTATATAGATATATCAATATATTTCTATTACACTCTCCATGTACTGGTCTATATACATTTTGTACAGGCACCCTATGTCAATATTTACACTATTTACACTCAATATTTACAGGTGACGTCGCGATGTCGCTAGGACATGATATTATTAACCACCCTCATGCTATTCAGTCCTCGGCACGTTTCTCACCTTGGCTTATGTGGGATCTTTAACAACCTACTACCCTATTTACACGTCAATATACATCGTATATAGATATACCTATTGTACGGTGAACCCGCACATTCATCATATTACTTGTTATAATTATGTAGGTTAGCAACCTCAGCGTTTCAATACGCGCAGTCGTTTACTGTAACTAGCAAGTAAAATAAATTTAGTGATATTACTACATTCAACACGGGCGGTTTTACTCATCATCCCCGGCTTCATCATTAATTCTAAAGTCATCTTACACCTATTAATATTATTCCATTTACACTCTCCATGTACATATACATTTTATACAGGATTTTATACTCTATATACATTTTATACAGGCACCTATGTCAATATTTACACTATTCAATATAAAATAGGTTTGTTATAACCTTGAAACCTGATCGTCTTTAAAGTTCATTACGTGGCCTTTCTCACAAGTGCAAACACGACTATGATACGATATTCCATCATAGAATGCCAGTGCCTATCTTCCGGCTTCATCATCAGACCTTGAAACCTAATCGTGGTCAAAGTTCATTACAAGACTTTTCTAAGAAATTCAAAACAGCTATGATACGATTTTCCATCATGAAGTTTCAGTTCATATCTTCCGGCTCCATCATCAGATCAGTTCGACAGTACCATATTATTGTATTGTCATCAGAACTATATACAGCTGCCAATTTTCATTACGCTACGACCCTTGGAAGATGGTTAAATTAGTTACCTTAGGTTCCATTACATAGTTAGTTACATAATAAAAGAGTGTTAAGAAAAGAGGGTCAATTCTATCTGAAAAGAGCAAAATTACGAGCACGCCCAGAAGTTCTTAAAATTTTACAGGATGCACATACAGGGTGTCAATGGAATCCTTTGATGAGCTTCATAGATGACCTATAACCTATTTAACACAGCGCAGGCACTTCGACACTTAGATTTTTATCCGTTCGTGTACGGCGGATTAACAAAAACTTATGCGACCGCTACGTTCGGGATGACGTCATTCGGTTTTTTTCGTTCTAAATAACCGGAATGCACGGTTTGTTTCCCGTGACCGTCACGTTTTTTTCTCTGTTCGGAAAATGTACACACTGCTACACATCAAGCTATACATTTCCAGTTTACGCTGATCATGGACTGTACGGAAATGCTGTACAATGCGAGAGCAACTTATAGTGGAAATGTACAGCTTAATGTGTAGGCGTGTGTACAAACTAGTTGAACATTTTGTATGTGAGGTAAGCATTCAGGTCTCCGAATCAGGAATCCTGATCAGGAAACCGTACGTATGCGGCTGGCCTTAATAGGACGAGCCTTAACGAAATTCGAAAAAACCCCTGCCGCTCACTTACCTAGTATGAAACTGTATCAACTGGGATGGCAGCTAGCTACGGGGTGCGGCATGATCTGAAAACGTTTAAATAGAATATAAACCATGCGGTATTCATGTTAGCTTATATAAAAAAAGTTTATAAGTACAAAATAAAAGAAAGAATGCCTATTGCCTACTGAGCAAAAAATAAAAACAAACTATTTCATAAAACAAATAAGTAACAAAGCGTGAAACGAAACGCATAATTATAAAATTGTTCCAAATTTATCCGTAAGTGTACCTTGGCTTGGCAGCACTGTAGCCTGTGAACCGCCCGCCATTTCGATCGACGCGGATTGGATGAGCCGTGCACGTCGAGAGTTGTTTGTTTTGTACGTCACTTCCGCTAACGTACAATCGGCTGCCCTGATTGGATTGCTCCGAACCGCACGGCGGAGCTGCCATCTTTGTATCTAGCGTTTTGGCTTGGCGCCTTTCCTGTGTTGGTTGTTCACTGTCTGTAGTGCTCATAGTGTGTTACACGTTTCAAAATGGTGAGTTTTGCAAGATTTTGTGAAATTTTGTTGTTATTGTTGTGATTTTATTGTGTAATACGGTGAACAATGGTGTTATTATCATACTGGCGAAGTTTCAACTCTGTACGAGAAAAATTAATGGGATTTTTCGTCAATTTTAGGCTGGCGGTAAAGCGGGTAAAGATTCGGGTAAAGCCAAGGCCAAAGCGGTATCCAGATCAGCGAGGGCTGGGCTTCAGGTAAGTTAATCTATTATCTTAATTTGAAATAGGATTTTTCATGTTCTCTGTATATTAAAATTCGTTCTATAACTTCAATTCATTTAATTGAATAATATGAATGACCACTTCAGTATGGCGGCGTCCATTACTCCTTAGGAAAATAATCAATAGATACGAGCTACATACGAAAAAAAATTCTTTCAGTTTCCCGTGGGGAGAATTCACAGGCATCTCAAAAATAGGACTACGAGTCATGGACGTGTCGGTGCAACAGCAGCCGTGTATTCTGCAGCTATTCTGGAATATCTCACAGCCGAGGTAAGCTTTGCGCGACGCCCTGTCAATATGGCGGCACAGAAATAGCGTAATAATTGCATGACTGTGTATTTTAGAAAGTAATACCCGCGTACTTATCTTATTTAAACCTTAATTTGCGGCTGATATTGTAAGTTTATAATTTAATTGCCCTGTTTAACTCCCAAAGGGTTCTGTCTTATTTTGGCGGGAAACGATTTCAGAGTTCTTGTAGGTTAACTAAAGAAATTTATGATGAATCTTCTATTAACTACATTTCAAGCAGTTGAAACAGAGCTAGCTAGGTCCCTACATATAAATTAGTGAAATTACCGTGCATAAAACAATCAACAAACTATTTTACTGTAGGTATTGGAGTTGGCGGGAAATGCATCCAAAGATCTCAAGGTGAAGCGTATCACTCCGCGTCACTTGCAGCTGGCTATCAGAGGGGACGAAGAACTCGATAGCTTGATCAAAGCTACCATCGCGGGCGGCGGTGTTATCCCTCACATACACAAGTCGCTCATCGGGAAGAAAGGCGGTCCTGGTGCTCCCGTTTAAATATAGGTAACTGATACATAATTATGTATACTACCTCTATGCCAAAACATTGGTCAGTAGGTCTTATGGGCATGACAAATCTCTAGTTTTGAGTTTTAGTACCATATGTTTAGATATCAGACAAAAATACCTACAAACTAGCACCTATCCAATTTGCATGTTTAAATGGTCTATGTAGCTTAGATTATTGTAGCTGTGTTGCACACATTCAGATTACAGCTAACATTTCTGCCGAGATGACAAATGCATCATGCACTAATTGGCAAAATACTCTTTTCTACTATCTTTGTCCGTTATGGCAATTTAATGACAAAGAGATCACCAATGTATCTATAGAATTGTGTTTTGGAACTGAATGGCACATAAGTAATTTACAATGATTTGTTGGTTGATTATGGTAATGTATAATTTAACTTCATGCTCCTGCCCTAATTATTTAGAGTTGGCTTACCAGTTCAGCTTCAATACAATGCATCTCAGTATGACCCACCACCTCGGTGTTCAGTCCCTTTGTTTCGTTGGTCTTCCCCTACTCTTAAAGCTATCTTTTTTAAAAGTATAGGCAGCTTCAAAAGCTGCTTCAACCATTATTGCATTCACCCCTTTTTTGGCCCTACATTGCCACTATTATGAGGTTGATTGAATAATATCTTTGACATTAAAATTCAAATACTTTATTGTCTGCAGGTTATCTCCAATACCACCTTTGCTGCATTTGACTCCGGGCATGTTTTCTACGAAACTTATCAGCTGATAAATAGTTTGCAAAAGTTAGTGATGTGAACAGTGAAGTGTTTTGAGGGAACTGTTGGGTCCGGACTAAATCGTTTAGTAGTTCATAAGTACTAGAAATATTTTAGTGATAAGAAGATTTAATATGATTGTAGAATTAAGTTTAATTTTCTTGTTTGTTCTTAAGACAATATTTTTCTATAGCATTGATTATTACAATGACTTAAACATATAAAAATTATTTTGCTACCAGTTTCAGTTAAGCTATAGTTGTCTGCAATTGCGTCAGAGGCTGGTGCATCTTAATTTTTAGTTTGAATAAATATGCTACCTTAATTAAATAAATAATTTGTTTGAAGCTATAAGCTGTTGTAATTTTTTTGCAGCATTTGTATTTTTAAGTGACAAACACAAAAATGTTGTTCTAAATTGTAATTTGGTATGATTGAACTGTTACAAGTTGTAAGAAATGTATTTTGATCTTTGAAATATATTGAGAAAGCACTAATGTCTGTTCATTCTATAAGTCCTTTTATTATTACTCATCAGAAAAGTCCTGGAGACTTCACAGATTTCTACAGGTATGAATGTCTTACTGTGGCAAGCCATAGCCATAAACAGTGACCTATAAAAATCATTTTATTTTCGTCAGTGTTGGGCAATCTCGGGATCTACCTGGTATGCCTATTGTGCAGAAGTGTTAAAGTGAGCAGTGTCACGTGACAGTCACCAGACGTGGGCTGTTCCTGTCCAGCAGGCTTAGCATGACTCTTTCTATTTCTACACTACTGTAGAATAGAAGTCGCTTACCTACATTTCTCGGTACAAAACTCGACTGCCTATACGGAAACGCCATTTTTGTCTACTCTTCCGACGACAAAATGCTTGTCTACGATTGTCGTGCTAAGCCTGCAGGTCAAATAATTGTCTAGTTGGCCTACCATCTATGGATGGCATAGTTTCCCTAGTCTGCCTGCAGAGCCCGATGTCGAAGGTTCACCAGTTCTCCGCTTGTGTGAATGAAATCCTGTAGCCGCCTGCGTAGCTGGTTGAAGGAGATTGACTCGATAAGTCCGGGTTCACAGACCAACGCGCTGGATGACTGAATGCCCTTCTAGCCAGTTCTAGCGGTTAGATACCGTTACTCGTACTAGTAGAGTATTGTACTGAGACAAACATACACCATAACAGAAGTACCTAGGTAATGGTTGGTTGGTCGGACTTGCACGTTGGCGTATCATTCATTCTATTGGTCCTTTGCTGAGGATGGAAGTGCATTCCAGCATCAGCGGCAATTTATGCAACTACCAGTCTCACTAGAAACTTTTCAAAGGAAATAATTAGGGTTCCATATAAAGGTAAAAAATCTACCCACCCGTAGATAATTACTTCGTTTCATTGTCCGTCTGTATGTCAAGACCCCTTTTTCTCTGGAATACGATCCACGCATCAAGTTGAAATGGATTATAAACAGGTACCTACCTATATCTACGGTCCCTTGGAACCAAAAAAAAATCAAGCTTTTTTGTTCCAAGGGACTAGATTAACGCAATAATAATTTATGCCGCATAAGTTTTACTGAAGTTTAGCAAGAAGCAAGTAGAGGTGAGTCGTATACACTGGTACAGGTATATATACCAAGTATGTGCTTCCCAATACGCAGTCCGGGTACAGACCGAAATACTGGGTAAAAAATACCTTGAAGGTATGACGTATGATACGAACCGCTACCACAAGGTAGCGGTCAGTTCGTGCGGCATCGGTTACAAATAAAAATTATGATTGTAAATAAAGTGATTTGAAATCTTTTAACCACGCCGGCTAGTTAGTCAGTTTAAATATAATTAATGTAATTTTGCATATAATTAATTATACCTAAATAAACTGCACTCATTAATAACCATCATCATACTCATAGTCGACAGTCCTAAGCCTGGTAAAGTAGGAAGGAAAGATTTCATATCTCTTATCGCATATGTATACTTGAAACGTCGTACACACGGCTACACATCAAGCTATACATTTCAAGTATAAGCTGATCTCGCATTGTATAGGATTTCCGTACAGTGCGAGATCAGCGTAAACTGGAAATGTATAGCTTGATGTGTAGCCGTGTGTACCTACATTATAATGGAGGTATACCATACTCATCGCATACGTTTACTTATCAAAATCATAACACACCCAAATACTTAGAAGTATGTTGAAACCCGGTTTTTGTACCAGGTATTAAGCGATACCCATACCTTAAAGGCCGGGTATGGAGATAAGCAGGTATATCTCATCTCTAGAAGCAAGGTCTAGAGCTAAAGCAAGGTTTAGAGTACGAGTAAGTAAAGGAAAAATGGATAATTTGTAGAAATTACCATAAAATCGTGGGAACTTTATTTGTAATCTACATGTATCTCCGTTAGGTTTTTTGTTTTGGGTGGGAAATCATCAAATAACTTCTCCCGCTCTGGGTAGAGCGGGAGGGCGTGTTAGACTTTTACTGACTAAAACCCACCCGTGTTCCCTCAGTTGCCTGTGTGCCAGGGGCCGCGGTATCTCTTTCGAATAACCCGCACCCCTGGCAGGCATCGGCCCTTGCGGGCCCCGTCAATTGCTGCTGATATCTCTTTGAGGCGCGCGTGGAACACAACGCGCCGTCGCACACTGGTCCCAAATTAAAAAAAAGTGGACATTGATAGTAGACCGCTGATATTTTTTTTTATTGTTGATATAATGATAACAGATAAGGCAAAAAAATATTATTGTCCTACTTCAAATACTTTTCTCTATAAAAAATATTTCTTTTTTTTTTGTATGGGAGTGATTACATTTTACTCAATTTCTCAAAAACCTTAAGCGATGTCGAGATGGCATTCACATATGTTAGAAAACTAATAATTTTGAGTATTTGGCTCGAAGAAACTTATTGCTTATCTCTGCGTACTTTCGAGATAATAGTGACAGAAAATAACAATTTTTTTTAATGTTAATTGTTCGCTTTTTTTTAATCATAGCCTTACTCATATCGCAATAGGTCCGCTGGCCAGCAAAATGGAGCTTCGACGCGAGTTTGCCGGGATAACAAGATGGCCGCCTCTCATGACGTAACGTAATACGGTCACGAATCGCGCGCGTACACCTCACTCAGTGTACAACTAAATGTGGTTGCGATAAGACGTGTCCTTATTTTTTCTGTGCGCTTGAAGAAATGCTTGTTGTTTGTTTGTTTTGTTATTGTTGTATTTTGAATCTTTGGATTTTAAAATCAAATAATTTTTGTTTGTCTTTCTTTCGTCGAATTTGTTTTCGTAATTTTTTTTGTTAAAATCAAAGTCACTTTGTCTTTGATATCTTTGATTCTAATTTGTTTTCAATTTTCCTTAAAATTATAACATGTCCGCATTTGTCACCAACTTAGACTTATACGTTGTTCTTAAATCAGGAGGTGGTTTTAAAAATGTCGAATTTTTATTTAATGCCCTTATTGAACGTATTGGTGTTGAATTGTCTTCCGAAGATTTGAGTAATATTAAATTATTTTGTCGTAATTTTTCAAGTAATATCTCAAAAAGATGGTCTGCTTCCAGTAGAGCTCAAAAGACCTTTCTTAACAAAAATTCAGACTGGTTACAATCCCAAATAGTTTGGCCAAAATGTCAAAATATCGATTTAAGCAGCATTTTTAAAGTTGCCGAGGAAGTAATTCCAAATTTCGAAACGCAAGTGTTTACTCATCAATTAAGTTATGGTACAAGTAAAAAACCATTTGTTGATATATCTGATAAACAGAAGAAAAGGCGTTCTCTAACACTTCTAGATCACACAGAGGAGGAATTAGTTTATGCTTTATGTGCCAAATTAAAAGAGTCTAAAAAAACAAAATTAGCAGCTATATTAAACGAACTCAGCCAAAACAAGGAAAAATGTGAGATGGTATATGATGTACTATTCGCTAAAAAGACTGACAAACCGTGTTTACCAGATGATAAAACGTTAGCGCTTTACACCTCAACAAATTTGTCAAAATGGCAATATCGAAATTTAAGAACTATTCTTGCTTCAGAGAAAATGTATGGTCTTCCATCCTATCAAAAGCTCCTGGAAGCTAAAAAAACTTGTTATCCTCCAGAGTCAGACATAACTGTAACTGAATCTGATGCTAAGATAAGACTTCAATCGCTTCTAGATTTGACAACTAATAGGATATTAAAAACAATTCAACACAACTCTGCCGACAAAAAATCGCTAAAACTAATAAGCAAATGGGGTTTTGACGGGTCATCTTCTCAAAGTAATTATAAACAAAAGTCACACTCCGACACTAAAATTGACGATTCTTCAGTTTTCATGATTAGTTTGGTTCAGCTTCGTTTGGAAGAAGAGAGTGGTACTATCTTGTGGCAAAATCCTGCTCCCTCTTCAACAAACTATTGTCGTCCAATTGGCTTTATATTTGCAAAAGAAACAAATGAATTGATAAAGAAGGAAAGTGCATCCTTAGAGGAAGAAATTCGTAATCTTGTTCCCATAATTGTAGATAATTTTGATATTAAACATGATTTGTACATGACTATGATTGATGGGAAAATTTCTACTGTGATTTCCAATACTTCTTCTGCAGCTGTTTGTAATATTTGCAATACCCCACCTAGCAAAATGAATGACTTGGACTTTGTATCCAAAAGACTCATCAGAGAAGATATGTATAAATATGGTCTGTCTTCGCTTCATATGTGGATAAGATGTATGGAATGTATTTTACACATTTCGTACAACTTAGACTTCAAAAAGTGGGCTGCACGAAAAGAAGATAAATTGTTAAAAGAAATTAAAAAGAATTTGACACAAGAAGAATTCCGGGAAAGAACTGGTTTGTTAATTGACATAGTAAAACAGGGATTTGGTACAACCAATGACGGTAACACGGCAAGAAGGTTTTTTGAAAATTATGAAGTATCTGCTGAAATAACGGGTATCCACCCTGATTTAATCAAGAGATTTGCAGTCATTTTACAAACAATTTCATCTGGTCAACTTATTAATACCAACTTGTTTAGGGAATATTGTAAAGAAACAGCAATGCTATATGTAAACTTATATCCATGGTATTACATGCCTTCAAGTGTCCATAAATTGTTGATACACGGTGCTGATATTTGTGAAAATTTCTCCTTTATTCCGATAGGCATGCTTTCCGAAGAAGCTTCCGAAGCGAGGAATAAAGATTTCCGGAATGTTAGAATGGCACATACAAGAAAAATCGGTAGAGTTCAGACTAATTTAGACATTATCCACAGCTTTCTAATTAGCTCAGATCCTTACATCAGCCATATCAAACCATAGTTTGCTCGTTTACATAAACAGTTGTTTCCAGAGGCTAGTGCTTTGATCTTGAACAATGAATTGCTTTCGTTGGAAAACGAGGAAATAGAGATTTCTCAAGAGAATATAGACCCAAATATTAATCTTTCACCATAATATTTTTTCAGAATCGTTTGTGAACATATTCAACTTTATGTTTGCAGCTTAATATGTCTTCATTTTGATTGTTTTTTAGAACTGATGAAAGTACTCCTTCAGAAAGGTCATAGCTTTTCAGTCATTAGTGAGCCCCCATAACCTCTTTTACAGAGAAGTCTCTTTTTACTTATTTGACATTACGCATACATTATAATTATGTGCTAAAGTAAGGCTATGATTAAAAAAAGCGAACAATTAACATTAAAAAAAATTGTTATTTTCTGTCACTATTATCTCGAAAGTACGCAGAGATAAGCAATAAGTTTCTTCGAGCCAAATACTCAGAATTATTAGTTTTCTAACATATGTGATTGCCATCTCGACATCGCTTAAAGTTTTTGAGAAATTGAGTAAAATGTAATCGCTCCCATACAAAAAAAAAAGAAATATTTTTTTTACAGAAAAGTATTTGAAGTAGGACAATAATATTTTTTTGCCTTATCTGTTATCATTGTATCAACAATAAAAAAAAATATCAGCGGTCTACTATCAATGTCCACTTTTTTTTAATTTGGGACCAGTGTGCGTCGACCCGGGCTTGGTCGTTACCGGACAGCGAGCTACCCATTACTCGCCGTCCGCAAGCCCGTGCCTACGGTGGCCGGGAATCAGCCTGGGATTCCCGACGATCTCCGTTAGGTTAGGAGTATATATGTTCTGTGATGCCTATATTATTGTACTCTGTGGAAAATGCTTTAGAACTTTTGAACGTTGACAACTTTATTTTCTCTGAAATGTCGACTCGACGTTTCAGAGAAACTAAAGTTATACAAGGATCTATTGCTCGTGATCAAAATCGGAACTAACGCCGCCGCTGTTATCTTGATTTATAAACGAAATGCTGTCATGAAGTCATATCTTCTGAACTGAAATCTTCATCAGTGAGCAAGGTACACCAAGAGCTGTGTCAATTCAACAGTCGCCAATTACAGGATAGCAGCAATTTTATGAATAAATGACAACACACAATAATAGTTAGACTAGAATACAAATAAAAATGGCTAACTACTTCTTGAACTTAAGATTAATAACAAAAAGGAAAATTAGGAGTTCAGGACACTTAGAAACTTTTGAACCGGTGCAGACTATTACATAGAAAATTATATTTAAAACTTGAAGGAAAGATCAAAATAGCACAAAGGCAACCTAAAACCTGGCCAGTCAATTAAAACTCATATTAAAAGTAAACTTTGTAAACAAGCATATTACAAATTAGAGGATCCAAGATAAGAAAGCTTGGAAACATGCTGATCCTGCTCCATAGGACAATAAAAAGTGTAGACAAAAACAAACTGTTTGCTAATTGAATTGTATTTATGACATTGATTTACACTCGGTGACTACTTTAAATTTCCTTTCATTTAATTGCAATATATCACGAGGTATTATAACATTTAACACAGTACCCCATAAAAGATATATGTACAGACGCCAGCACATCAAGCTACCCCAATCTGTCAAATTTATTTGAAAGATTTTCATCTATAACATATAAGTTTAAGGTTCATGTTCAATTGGGAATTTGAAATTTTCTTTGTGTCTAGTATTAAAATTATGTCTATCACATAATTTATTAAAAAGATGTAGACTTTATCTTACATATATATTATGATATTTTCATAAATGAATTGGCAAGGTACCGTCATAATATTAAACAGTTCCCTGAGGGATTCGCGGCAGCGTAGATTATAAATGGCTCTGACAGCTGTCTTTTACAAAATAGAGATGGATTCAATGTCAGCAGCCCGACCCCACAGTAAAATGCCGTAAGACATAATACTGTGTCTCTTCCCTCACTGTATTATATGTGTGAAAGAAACCGTTTGGTCGTCTCAGGAGCACTTTATTTTTTCATAAAGCATAATATTTATTTTATCTGTGGAACTGTTGTTGTCACGTCTGTCACGTCGGTGTTGAGGGACTCGGTGGAGGGGGCACAAGCACAATAGCGTCAGTGATGCCAGTTTAGGGTAATTAACCCTAGATTTAAGGTGAAACTGATACAACAGGGTAAGTTTTAGAGTATTGATTTTTTTAAGGTAAGGTCTGTTTCGATTACGAGACCACTATAATATTAAATTAACTTAGTAGAAATACGTCGCGTTGCGTTTAGTTTTGGGCTGGAGTTCAGTGGGGCTTAGATGATGGTGGTAATAAACGATTTCATATAGTTTCTAAGGTGGCATTAGCTTTTTATCAGCACCTATGAATAATGTGCAGCCGTAGAGAGAGCCTTTTCTCTGTTTTCAGTCAAGACCGAGCTCTGTAGGTAATAGGCTATCTTTGGCCATGATATTTAGTATATTCGCAGTCATTAAACAGTAATCTTGCGTTAACTTCACACCGTCCAAAACAATCAAAGATAAATAAAAATAATATTTACATAAACAAAGATAACTATGCAGTCGATACAGAGAGTAAAAAATATATCTCGTTGTTTTATTTGCAAAGTAAGAAAAAATTGAGGGAATTCATTTTTGGTATTTTTTTCAAATTACTAGTGATTCTGGGGCAAATTGCGACTAAGCCTGGGGTAAAGTGAAAACCAAACCTGGCAACACTGAACAGCGTCGCCATTTTCCGTCGTCTTGTTGAGTTGCTCGTAGTCCTGTCAATAGTTTGTTCGACTCACTTGGCGTGTACTAATTTTAGTTTTTGCAAAGGCAAACAAACCTCTTGATCCATATATCACAATTTCGGCATACAGTTATTGCTTTTCCTATAGTACTAAATAAATTAATTATTGAAATCGCGCTGTGTCGTACAGCTAATTTGTTGATTTTAAAGTGCATTTGTAAGCGCCTGCTATGAGTTCAAGACATCGTGACAGGAGTCGTTCAAGATCTCGCGACCGCGAGAGGGATAGGCACAAGGAGAGAGATCGTGAGAAGACCCGGGACCGAGACCGTGATAAAGATAGGGAGCGAGACCGTGACCGGGATCGAGACCGCGATCGTGATCGCGACCGGGATAGAGACCGGGACCGCGATCGGGACCGTCATCGCTCCAAAAGGTGCGTGTGCATGATTGATGATGATGATTTTTTATGTCTGGCACAAGTGGTATTATAGCAATGATGAAATGCTTCGCAGGGACAAGGAGCGTGAGCGCAGCCGGAGCCGCGACCGGCACAAGGAAAAGCGTCGCAGCCGCAGCCGCTCGCGCAGCAGGAGTCGTAGCCGCAGCAGGAAATCTAAAGACAGGTAAAATTATTATTGTTCTAGCGGTTGAGCATAGCAGCTGGGTTTGATACACAGGTCAAATTGTTTCCTGTTAGTGAGCATTTCTTGACATATTACTTGTATGCTAAAAGGTCATTGTGTCGTCTTAGGTGCGGTACATAGATAATACAAGTAACATTTTGGAAGTTAAATAACTAATTTCGAATGTTTCATATACAGGAAATCATAAGTTATGACTGAGATATAAGAGTGTTCTGTTTATAGTGGTAATGGTCCAGGGAAGGTTTTCAAATTATAAGAACACAAGGTGTCAATGGGCAGACAGGCCCATAGACATTGTTTTTTAGATAAAGTGTTGTGTTAGTGCTCATATGTATCAGGTTCAGTATATTGTGTTTACCATGCAGTAATGTGGTTACAGGGATGGCACAATCGCCCTGCTCGACCAGATGGTGGGCACGACGACGAAAGCCACGGCGCGGCAGGTGAGCAACAATGGTGCCATCAACCCTGCCACGCAGGCCGCCATCCTCGCCGCCGCTGCTGTTGCACAGGTGACATACGACACAGACCCATTATATTATACATCTACATAAACCACAAAAAAAAATAACACACTGCACTTGCACTTGGGAGCTTGTTTGTTGTTGTGCGCCCCTGTGTGTTGCAGCATCATACACGTGTACACTACCCACCACAGATCTTTAAGTTGCTGCGTTTTTAAGATTAATTTAAAAACTGGTTAACTGCATGTTGGACCACTAACAGTGTCAGGCTCCACAGAAGAGATGAATGTTTATGCATGATCAGTGTTTATTCACTGAAAAGATAAGTTTGAATTTCTTAGTATTGACTGACACTGTTTTCTGGAATTTATTTCAGCTTTTAAATCAAATCAAATCATTTATTTCTTTGCAAACATGGGTATAGTACATAGATGTTTTATAATAAAGTTTTCCATATTTTACTGTCAGGGCATGCAAGGTTGACATTACCTAATAAAAATTCAAAAATAAACATTGGAATTACAAATTTAAAAAGAAAAAGGAAACGCACAAATCAAAAATGTCAGCGTGGTCACAGCAAAAAAAAATAAGACTTATGAATGTCTAACAGAAAATTAAAATCAGGATCATAATAATAATGTCAATGAGAGTAACCGCAGAGAGAACCGTAGAGTAAATTAATACAATATATAAACTACAACTAAAAGCAACTAACTTTACAGAGACACAAGTCAACCTAAAAGAAGTCTTACAAGTTCGTATTCTTTTGGGAAAAAAAAACAATCCAATTTTAAAGGTTTTTAACAGGGGCTTCATAATTGGTATAATTATATGTACATAAATAGATGTCTAGATAAACAAGACAGATATTGATTTTTTGAAGAAGGTATTTAGTTCTACATTAATTCTGGTTATAAACAGTAGGGCCATTAGCTATGATTGTCATCGCAGTATAACATGAGCTTTAGTATTTTTCAGCACAATGCTATTGAGCGAGAGGTAACATGTTTGTATATTTCAGTTATTATCATTATAAAATTGACATTAAAGTTCTTGCCAAATCTTTCTATTACTATGTATGTTGATATTTAGTTGGCATGGGGACTAGCCTAACATATAGTGAAATTGATTTTAACTGGCTATTAGAGGCTCTATAATCCTAAGTATAGTTACTGGATGATCTCTAGGGCAGCACCCTAGAGTGTAGAAAAGATAATGTGTTATCTGGCATTGCCTTCCAACCATGCGTGGTAAGGCTGTGCAGCAGAGTCCTCCTCTTTACTCTGACAATGATAGAATTATATAATGTCAGCGACTGCTCATTGCTTAAGGTGCATACGTTGTTAGTTGTCATTCCTTCCTTTTTTTTGTGGTATTTTTGAAACAATTATTGTAATAAATGGTTTTATATTTTGTAGAAATGTATCAACTATGCGGTAAGCAATCTCATTTTAGAACCATTACATTGTGATGTTCTTCCTGTGTCCATATTCTTTTATTTGTTATGGGCTTATTTTCTTAGTATGGAAATTCTTGAGCAGTGGTGGCCCAGTGGTAACGGCCGCGACTTACGAGTTGTTGGTCGTAGGTTCGAACCCAGGCGGGCGTTTTACTTTGTGTAAATTATTTCATCACCACTGCTCTTAAAACGGTGAAGGAAATTCGAAAACAGAAATTCGAAGACATGTGACATCAACCAATCCGCACGGGGCCCGTGTGGTGGATTACGGCCCACTCCCTCTCACAGAGAGGAGGTCTTTGTTCCAGCAACGTGGGAACGATATAGGCTGAGTGTGCACGAGTATTTTATTTGTTTTCTTGTAATCGTGAAGGTGACACAAAATACAAAATTGTATTAACATATTTTCAGCTAGACATATTTTCCATGGCGCGCTTTCGAAATCATCGTTTGCGTGAATACGCTATCGTCGCGTTCATATCGCACACCTACATCTAAACAGAGTTAACTCAAAAAAGTAGTTTTTTTTTCAGAAAAGTTCATAAACTGTTTACCGTGTTCCTGTGCACTGAAGAATTTTTTTTTTTTTTGGTGGTAAATCATCAAATAACTTTTCCCGGTCAGGGTGGAGCAGGAGGGCGTGTCAGACTTTTACTGACTAAATAAAACCCACCCGTGTTCCCTCGGTTGCCTGTGTGTCAGGGGCCGCGGTATCTCTCGAACAACCCGCACCCGTGGCACTGGAGAAGTCATCTGTATACATATTTGTTTTGCAAATTCTACTAGAAAAATATTTTTAAATCTGTGTTATTAGTCGATAGGTAGTGAGATAAGGAATTCAATGGTAAGCGTATGTCAAAACTCCCAACTTTTGACGTAGCTCCCTTTAGATCTAGGGTGTGCGAATTATGTCACTCATTTGTTCCGACAACCGGAAAACATACTTGTCGACGCATAAGATTCCCGTTATCAAATGTATGGTAGAAGTAGTCAATGTCACTTTGTATTGAATAAGGAAATACAATAAATCGCCAAAAATTTAAAATACGGTTTTTCTGTGAATCACGATTGACTCAAAGCTGCAGTGGGGTCCTCACTTAACGTCACTTGCAGGGAGTCCAAATTCAGTCACTTACGCTGTCTAGAAGATTCGGGAATTAACAGACTGGTGGATACAACCACGTACCACCTCCGTAGATGCCAATCTCTAAGGGATTTTTTTTATTACCATCATGGCGGTGCCCTGTCAAGAAAACATTAGTATACAAAGGAGGTTAATGTGTTGAGCGCAAGTTTGGATTCGTCGAACAAAATGAACGCGATGATAGCACACTCGCGGGATGATCGCTTTGTTAGGGCGCAGCCTCAGTCAAATCAAATCAAAAGTAATTTATTCAATCTAGGCCGAGAGTAAGGTCGTTTTGAATGTCAGATGTACATAAGACAATCCCCCAAAACGCCCGCCCTTTACCACTTCCTAGTGTTTTAGCTGGGAAGAAGAAGTGGCGCAACAAATTGTCCAGCACCACAGTTGTTGTTAATTTAGACGAACTTGATTTTATACAATAGTAGGTAACGAATTAACTTTACGACAAAACATTATATTATTTGCCATTATGTCGGTTAGCATACGCCAAAATACCAACAAAACATTCAAAACTATACTGAAGCAGAAATAAATAATCAAAAGCAAAAACAAAAGCCTCTACTAGGGCTCCAATTCTGTATGGTTATAATGATTCCCTTACTACGTTCAAACAACATCAATATCGTTTTTTTTTTTAGAAACCAATGTAACGGTAAGGAATCGAAATGTCATATTCTGTATGTTCCAAGACAATTTGTCGATATTATTAATACGATATTAGCAGAATTCGCGTGCGATTGACGTGGTTACAAGTAAGGAATCGTTAAGTGGTCATAGCGAATTCAGGCCCAGGCATGAAAGGCGTGCCCGCTTACTTGAAATAATGCAGCAGGAAAATGAGATCGTTGTGCTAATGTGCCGTGCCCGCAGACGTTCGTGGCGGCGCGGCGCATGGCGGCGCCCGTGCAGCCGGCCGCGGCCGCCGCCGCCGCGCTGTCGGCCGCCACGGCCATCCCGCCGCCCACCTCGGTGCAGCAGAAGCTGGAGCTGCTGCAGGCGCGCGCCGACTCGCGCTACCGGCCCGAGCGCGCCGAGCGCCCGCAGCACGACTACCACCCCGAGGACGACCAGGACGACGGGCTCGGTGAGTACGCAGCAGGCGACCGTTGTGTTCCTACAGAAACATTTCTACAACATTTTTCATCACATAATAAACTTTTCTCGTCGGGCCCAGCTTTAAAAAAAATAGTCAAAAGCACACCCACCGGTATCGGTATATGTATTAATCACAACGGTCGCATATCTATTTTTTTATATAATTGTACGTTGGGTGGGTGTAAAACTCTACGAGGTTTTCGAAAACCAAGATTTCAGGAGGATGCATGATAAATAACATTAGTTTCAAGAACGTATATGGATAGTTGGCACCCTCCGCGTGCCAGTGACAGTACAGTACCGCCCACAGACTAGAGATATTGAATATAACCATCAACCGTTAAAATTAACTATGATAATCGATAAACAAAATTAGCATTATCGAATAAAAATATCATTTCAACTTCTTAAAAATATTCATTCCGTTACGTGCATTCAATTGTATGCTATATCTCTCTTACGATAAAACACATTTACTGTTGGGGATATTTTATTCTAAACAAACGCAAGTGATATTTTTAACAAATATTTCGGTCGGGTAATGGTGGATTGATTCCATAGGTTAGTTTTGTTTTGTTATTCGAATAACAAAGCCGTGTCGTCGCGTTGTATTGTTTTCGATTAATGTGAAGCTGTTTTAACAAATGCCGAGACGAAATAATGATACTTGAAAAATAATGATAATATTCTCACGTGTTAAAAATATTCGAATATCTAACCAAAATAAATGCTAGTCAGTCCTAAGCCTGTTCAAGTATGAAAGAAAGTTCATTGAGTTTAACTTAACATTTCTAAATGCATTAGTAGAATATTCAACCACTAACCATATTGCAGTTAACTACTTGAATAAAAATACTAATATTTTCAACCAATAAATTTATCGATATTTTTTTTTAACCATTAACTAATAACCAATAAACAAATTCAACCAATATTGTCATCTGTACCACAGACTGGTCGCCGCCCGGGCCGCTGGGCGAGACGCCGGCCGAGCGGCGCGCGCGGCGCCGGCGCACGCGCTGGATGGGCTCGGAGCACGACAAGACCTTCATCCCCGGCCTGCCCACCGTGCTGCCGTCCACGCTCACGCGCGACCAGGAGGAGCAGTACCTGCGTGAGTACCCGCGTGTCATGTGTGCCCGACTGCCCGCGTGGCGATACCTGAACTTGGAACGATATCCGCTGACATCTGCTGAAAGCTATTAATGAAGGCTCGGCTGCAAATCATGTTATTTTATGAGGACTTAGCTGTTGTTGTTATATCGTTTCAACACTCATGATCTATTTCTTAGTTAAAAAAAAATAATAAAAATGGTAGGTATTGTTTTTTTTTTAAATGAAATAAGCATAAACAAAGTAGTAGGTATGAGGGAAAAATGTAATATATCACATTATTTTAGCTTAGTATGAATCATGCTGTATGATTATCAACGAGCACGTATATTTACGCATCCGCTAATCATTTATAAAGAAGCTCTAACGAGGCGCTGTGTACCTATAACTTATAGGGTACATTTTAATGAAACAGGAATATAGTATTACAGTAGGCTTTCCAAGTGCGCCTCGGCGCCGACGTGTTATTTTAGTTTCAGCGCAGCGCGCCAGTGCGCGTGCGTCGCCTCTCGGAGCGTGTATGTGTACCTTGTGACATGTGTATCTGTGTGCCCCTAGTATGTCGGTGCTAGGCAAGCGGTCTGTATTCTAATGTGTGCGCCTGGCCGCGGTTGGCTAACCCGTTCCCTTGCAGTTCAGCTGCAGATCGAGGAGGTGTCGCGCAAGCTCCGCTCGGGCGACCTGGGCATCCCCGCCAACATCGAGGAGAGGTTTG
Organism: Polymixis lichenea; assembly: GCA_949091785.1. NCBI lineage: Eukaryota > Metazoa > Arthropoda > Insecta > Lepidoptera > Noctuidae > Polymixis > Polymixis lichenea. Next base: position 2,093,458 of record OX420944.1, read on the forward strand.
TGCCGTCCATAGCCGCGCCGCCGCACTGCAAATGAGTATACGAACTGATGTTTCCCTTACTATATCTCTAGTTACGAACGCTCCACGCGGCACTGTAAGGCGCCCGGCGCCCTGGCTGCACTGATAGCCGTACTCCGAAGTACTCTGTTCATATTGAAGTGTCATACAAATCAACCGAGACTATCGTTGAATCACAAAATCAAAAGTCATTTATTCAAACTAGGCTGAGAGTCAGCGCTTTTTGAACGTTAAAATGACATAAGACAGTCCCCCAAAACGCCCGCCCTTCACCACTTCCTAGTGCTTTAGCTGGGAAGAAGTGGCGCAACAAACTCCACAGCAGCAGAGCTGTCTGTTATGTTGGAAGAACTTGATTCTATACAATAATAGCATATAATTAACATTCAACAATAAATGAAAATTTAATTCACATTCTGTGATAAGAGATAGTATACTTAAACAATCAAAAGATTATCTAAGGAAATAACAATTCTGTTGATCCAACGTAATACCAGGATTTTCAAATTGTAATATTTATACGAGGTAAAATTTAATGAATTGGCTTGACTACACAGAATCATGTAACACAAAAAAATAACCTTAAAATCTAAGTAAACCACCCGTGATTAAGGACTGCTATCTCGATCTCGTCGCGAAACTTAGTACGCGCTTCGGGAGAAGGCATTTTCAAAATTATTCACGCACTCTATAAACTATGTTATCTTTTGTGGTCTTATTTTGTATGCGTAGTGAAACATGATTATTACTTAAATATCTGTACATGTTTTGTTTCTACATTCAATTAATGTTGTTTTATTTACAAAATATAACACCCTAACTCCTAAGCAGTAGTGTTTAAATAATCTCATTGTTTTTGTTGCATTGGTGTTTTAGAAAGCCGGACGAGATCTCGATGTCAAAAATTAGCATTGTTTTAAAAATAACTGTTTAGTAAAAGAAAAATCGCCTCTTGAGCAGAGCACGAGAAATCTCGAGTGGCCAATTACGGCTCGAGATTGCATTCCCTACCAGTAACGTATATGACATTTCGCAGCTAATTGATATGTATAGGTACCAGCGGCATAGGTAGATCTACTGGTCTATCAGTACAGCCAGGGCTACCGCTTACTTACAACGCGCGTCCACCGCTACTCGTCTAAACATAGCCCAATGATTGCTCAACGAGCGATGAATACATTCTGTCGAAACTCGACTGATCGCTGTCTACTTTACTACGCGACAATTAAAGGTTTTGGAAAAAATAATATCAAAACAACTGGATGGTTCTCGACACCTGTTCATTATAAATGACAAAAAACAGTATAATTAAAGATTTGGAAGAATTAATGGCATTACCCTTCAATTTCTGCCTACCCATGGGAAAAAGACGTGAGTTTATGTATGTATGTATCATTGAATCACAATGCAGACGATGAGGTAGTATGCTATCGAAGATAGTAGCGCGCGTATGTGGAGCGTGTCGTGTGCCGCCCCCCGGGGGGCCCGCCCTGCTACTAATGCGCCATTTTCTTCAGTTGCAGGTCGCATACAGACTGCTATAAACACTAATGATTCAATTAATTAACCAAATACATCTAATAATAATAATTATTGATAATTTTCAGCAACTACAGCTCAATAATGATTAATAACCAGATTATTTTCAGGGCTAATGAGCTTTAATTAAAATTTCAGGAACAAATTAATTGAATTATTCTTTTTCCTCGGGCGTTAGGATCTAGGTGTTAGAGTAGGATATCAGTGCACATCATATTTATTCCCTTTTGTTACTGTAAATCGTGCGGTGCTCAATGACATCCGACCTAGAGACGGACTTTCTATTTCACACAAATAAACAAACTTTCAATGCAGTCGTGATATTGTTGAGCACCGTTCTTTGTCATTGATGCGACGCTCCGACACTCGACACATAGCTTTCTGCTAAATGTAAGCTACGAAAAAGTGTCGTTCACTCTTATGGTGAACTCAACGCTTTAATAGTACTTTCAACAAATCATAAGCAGCGTTACATTTAATTATCTGACGACACTACACAGACGTGGTGGGTAGTTATATCTAATTACGATAAAAACAAAAATAAGGTTCATAGAAATTCGTAATTTAAAGTAAGTGTAATGTTCTCAGCTGCTGTAGTTATTTGAAAGTATTAGTTGACAAAATCATATTTTTGTTTATTCGTGATTCGATATGGGTATCCAAATCTGTGAAGATTCGTCGAGCAATGAAATATAACCCTGTATTAACTTCGTCAAAGATTACGTACTTAAAATTGAAAACGAGAATAGCAAGGCTACGTGTCGGAGTGCGTGCGAGCGCGGCGTGACGTAGCGGTGTGTGGCAGGTCGCCGTCGCCCGAGCCCATCTACTCCACCGACGGCAAGCGCCTCAACACGCGCGAGTACCGCACGCGCCGCAAGTTGGAGGAGGAGCGCCACCGGCTCGTCACGCGCATGCAGCAGATCAACCCCGAGTTCAAGCCGCCGCCCGACTACAAGTACGTGCGCGCTGTACACATGCATGCATAGCTTACTCCAGCCCGTCTGCTCCACCGACGGCAAGCGTTCAGCTCATGTATAAATCTCCAACAGTCCGTTCGTTACATAATGTTCAAAATAAGACGCAAATCTAGATCTTTACAGATTTTACACTGAAAGATTGCACAGATTACCTATGTCATCAGGCGGTTTATCGAAACATTCGGCCTTCCCTGAATCCGCGCGCCTATGCAGAGCAGAAGTAACGATATCGTGTTGTTGCAGGCCTCCCATCATCCGCGTGCACGACAAGGTGATGATCCCGCAGGAGGAGCACCCTGACATCAACTTCGTGGGCCTGCTCATCGGGCCGCGCGGCAACACGCTCAAAGGTCAGCATTATTCTGCCATTCCGAATTCTAGCGAGATAACAAACAAAACAGACCATTCTGACGTCGAATTAGTACCAGAAGATATAAGTAAAACACATGTTTTGAAAATAACCTCCTGAACAATTGTAACTTATAGTTCGACTTTTAATTGTATTCAGTACTTGACAGTTCAAAGAAAAATAATGTTACCATACTAAAACTAATAGTGTTGAGGTAGTGAACAATTTTGCGTAAAGAGCAAATGATAAAAATGGTTCCATTTTAAATTAAACCATTTTTATCGTTCGTTATGAAACTTGTAAGATGTTGAATATAAGCATTACTTACTACTGAAAAAGAAAATATATAACACAGTCTACAATATTTTATAGTGCTTATCACGTTTTTAGGACAAGTTATTAAATTTAAAATAAAAAAAAATATTATAAAATTGCATGTAAGTACATAATTTCAAGTTCATTCAATTTCGTTCATTCTTACACCATCTCACTAGCTTTTTTTTTGTCAAAATCTGCCCTTCAACTGTCAAGTTACTGAATACAATAAAATTAAAAATCTAACTTTATGGAACGTGCACGAAGAAAGGTCTGCCATCTAGTGGCGCGAATCCTAAGTTTTCTCGGAATCATTACTTGAAATTGATACTTCACGTAATAAAATACTATATAAATATAATGTTAGTATACATTAGCGGCAACACGATGACAGGTCTAAACAGTTTCTTTTTTTGACCACGCTGTGGCTCTCGTGTCGATTTGTGCTGCCATCTATAGTTCGTGCACGTTCCTTAAAGTGACTATTTGTTTATGTTACCTGTAGACAAAAATATGATTTTTGGTATCTTCAAACCCACATGGAGGGTAATAGTAGGTGTTACCTTGTAAACAAAAATGACATCAACATCTTATTACAATCCCACATCATTGTAACGGAAAAGCCTCACAAACATGTAAATTGTTGTGACAGTTCTACAATTTATCGTAAAACAAAAATTTCATGACATTTTTTTTCCGGAAAACTCGTGTAGATTCACTTGTAATGGTTAGCGTACATATTGTTTGTAGAATTGTAGCAATTTGATGTCCTTTCTTTCGAAATAAACATTACCTTTGTTATCTAATTACAGACATAAATGTAGAAATTACTAATACATCTTGTATAATGGTTTGTTCCATTATGTGTAAATAAAATAAATAAATAAAATATTGTGACACAGCGATGGAGAAGGAGACGGGCGCTAAGATAATAATCCGCGGCAAGGGCTCGGTGAAGGAGGGCAAGGTGGGCCGCAAGGACGGCCAGCCACTGCCGGGCGAGGACGAGCCACTGCACGCATACATCACTGCCACCAACGCCGACTGCGTCAAGAAGGCCGTGGAGAAGGTACCGCTCATCGCTACCTATGTTCCACTCTCTAATGGCCTATAATTTACGGACCCTTATAGGTTTAGTGGAACTAGTCAACACTAGTAACATCAGCTTACGAATCTATTTATATGCCCAGTTTCGCAGTAAAAAATGCTGTCATTGGTAAGCAAAACGACTCGGTTTTTGTTTATAGGAACTGAGCATTAGTCGAACCAAGAAAATTAGTTATGGCTATACTTTTTCGTTTTACTCGTAAGTCAATAAGGTGGATGCGGATGAGCTAAGATGGCCTGTAAAATTCAAATTTGTTACGGTTAATAATCAATACAATTTTCTTAGTTAGATTTCGCCTCAAATGTCATGAATTCACGAAATTAGTCATGCAATATGGTAATGGTAATTCCAATCATTACAATATTTTGTAAAGTATGTATTATATACAGGAAAAGTTTTTATCCATTGCGCAAATTGTAACCATGAGTTCAGCATATCATTCCAGACCCCCAGTGTAAAAAAAAATCGTCGTTTATACAAAAAAAAATGAGTTGTTTCATAGAAAAGTGCAATACCTACGCGGTCAAAATGTATGGAACAGCTAATATTTTTTTTTTTTGTAACTGATGAAAAATGTCTACTCTGGGGGTTCTAGAATGATATGTTGAATTCATGGTTACAGTTTACGCAATGGATAAAAACTTACCCTGGATATTAGTATATTTGTTACGGCGCGAATTAAATTATAATCATGAACCTACAATCTAATACTGACTTGAAAATTGTAACAAGCCTAGCGCTTTCGCCTCAACACCTTACCCGCGACGTGTACCACGAGCCCGTGTTGCAGATCAAGGAGGTGATCCGCCAGGGCGTGGAGGTGCCGGAGGGGCAGAACGACCTGCGCCGCATGCAGCTGCGCGAGCTGGCGCAGCTCAACGGCACGCTGCGCGAGAACGACGCCGTGCGCTGCGCCAACTGCTCCGCCACCGACCACAAGACGTGGCTCGTACGTGCGCCGGCCGGGACCGACTATCTTACACTTTGCCATTAAATAAAGTCAGGGTTTACCGTGTGGCTTCCTCCACCTTACCGACAGTGATCCAAGATTACGTTTATCTTGACAGACATATTTATTTATTTATCTCATTAACAATTTTTACATGAGATCGAAACAGTTAATACTAAAACAACATGAAGACATAATAAACTTAAAGATAAAAAAAAAACACTAATGAATTTGTACTATGAAAGAATTTATTTAAAACAATTTTCTGAACTATTTGCAAATTCACTGAAGAGCCCCTAATTATTATTAATCGATGTATATTTGTATATCGCCTACTCCAGTGCCCGGACAAGCCGAACGTGACCAACAGCATCGTGTGCTCGTCGTGCGGCGGCGCGGGCCACATCGCGCGCGACTGCCGCGCCAAGCGGCCCGGCCAGGGCACGCTGCACAACACGCCCAACAAGGTACGCGCTGCACGAATATCTCTGTTTAAGATCTAGTCGCGGGCTCGAACTCACTGGTGGGCCCGGCTAAAAAGCACGATGTCTCGCCAGGCATCATGTCCGACAGAAGTAGTATCTGTGATGAGCAGTTAGACGCTAGTCTACACGCACAACGTTATTGAGTGAGATGCAGGATAATTTATAGTAAAACAGGCGCGGAAAAGTCTGAGTTTTATGAAAAAACCACTGCATAAATTAATTATCAATAAAGTTTATTGAACTTTCCGATATTTGAGCTTTGTCGGTACCGACTTGGTTGTGGAGATTTTACACGTCTTTTATTATAGCATGAAAAAAGATTTGCATCATTGTCTTTGCGTTGCATTTAATAAAACTGCTACCAATGTTTAAAAACTAACGACGTAATGCTGAGAAGCTTATCTGCAGTCACAATAAGCGTTTGTTATGGCTTCTAGTGCCGATTTGGTTGCAGTAACTAAGCAAGGGCTCCGTGAGCAATTGCTTTATATTAGGTTAGAACAGCGATCTGGTGCGAGTGCCCCGCAACATAATTTTTAATAATTTTTGCCAAGATTTGATCGTGTTTTTTATGTAGTTTATTTATGAATAATTATAGATATTTACCACCAACAAATTGTATACGATAGGCGTGGTATCATGTTTTTCTTAACAAATACTAAACTCCGTAGGTTGATGTAAATCCTGAATTTTATGACGTAATTCGCAAACATCCTGTCGAGTCAGCTAATGTGTCGTTTGTCTAAATTTAATCGAGCAGAGTGGTTAAACGAGTGTCTACTAAAATTAAAATGCAATTATCACACTTGCTGCGTGAGGTTTAAAAATGTCGTATGTCGGCAGGCTAAGATCGACGAGGAGTACATGTCGCTGATGGCGGAGCTGGGCGAGGCCGCGCCGGGCGGGGGCGGGGGGGGCGCGCGCCGGTTCACGCCCTCCCTGTTCGCGTCGCACGCGCCCCCGCGCGCCATCATGCCGCCGCCGCACATCACAGCACGTATGTACCCACAGCGCATTCATCAGTACTGAGCTGACCGTCTTTTTCGCGCTCCACATTTTGGCATTATAGACCCGTGTGCAACAGCGTAGGTCTCACACATCAACTCAACGATCATCTCCGGCGACGGGCCACAGCCGCATCGTGTCATCCGCATAACTGATGTTGTTGCAACTGACACCAATGAGGTCATTGTCTTGCTTATTTCGTTACTACTAACTCCTGTGAGAAATCTGTATCCCGTAGTTCAGTATCAGAACACATTCCATGATAATTCTCGATTTGTTTTATTTCTGACGCCCCAAAGCTAAGCTAGGGTTTCCTATGATTGCGGTGGCCACAGCATAGCGTCCGCAATTTGCTGTCGAATGACGCCATTGGAACGATATTTATGAAAGCGAGTTGGCGTGTTTTCCTCGAGAGATTTTGGACACCGTAAAGTCTAATCCTGGTGCCATCATTGTTATGACACTCGTCACTGCGGGCGCTATGCAGCGGGCCCCCGCTCGCAGGCAGCCGCAGTTGTAGCGTGTGCACGAGTAGCGCGTACGTGTGTGGCGCGTGCGCGTGTAGCGTGCGCGTATAGCGTGCGCGTATAGCGTGCGCGTATAGCGTGCGCGTATAGCGTGCGCGTGTAGCGTGCGCGTGCGAGTGATGCGTGTGCCCGCAGGCGAGCTGCCCGTGTCGCTGCCGCCGCCGCCGGGCGCCTTCCCGCCGCCGCCGCCGCCGCCCAGTTCGCAGCCCGCGCCGTGGCTCGGTACGTGCTTACAGTTAACTTGACACCGTCGCTAATTTCATAATGAAAAGTCATTTATTCAAATCAGGCTGAAAACCAGCACTTATTACTTATTGAAAATATTAATTTGTCCGCAACTCCACGCCAAAGCGCGTATTTTGGCTACGGATTAGCGTACCTACCAACAGGTTATATAAACTCAAAATATTGTTTGTTTTTTATTTGACTGTACAAATTAAGGACGCTATCACATTTTTTTCTACAAATACCGCTGGTTTTCTGGCACCAATAACATGAAGAGGAATCACAACTGCGAGGCAATTATAGTCTTAAATTAAAGGTAATATAGTCACCTCCACATTAACACCATAAAAATTGCATAAGCCCCATACTAAATTTTCACTCAAATACGATTTCACCACCACAATAATCGCAGAAAATGACAAAAAAGGGGGTCTTAATAGGAACCATTATAACTAGATCAACTGCATATTTTAACACCAGAATAATAAGAAATTGTAGCTTCTATAGTCCTCTGAGCAATAAACAAAATATTTTGTAATTAAATAAGTAACTTTTTATTTTATAGAAAAATAAAGATCGCTCTCCAATTTCTTCATACATTTTCTAAACGCGGGCTGTCATTCCGCGCTCTAGGAAGCACGGGTGTATCGCTTTCTTGTAAAAAATAAATACAATCAAAATAATAATAAAATGAATGCCGTGCTCTATACTATGGTTGGAAAAAGTTGATACTTTTCGGACCAAAAGTATGAGTACCAAACTTATTACGAGTTTAGAAATATATAAATGAAATTCTAAATGGCAGAACAAAATAATGTTTTTAAATTCGCACATATTTATTTAAGGATTTAAAGGTAGTGATGATTATGAATATGTATCTAATCAGTTTACATGAATCCAAGATGGTGCATGAATTTCCTTTTTTAGTATGGTAATCATCCATTTATAAAACGAAGTTCTTTAACGCAGCTTGCGGTAAAGGTAAACGAGGGTGCTGAAGCCGGCTGTGAGGTCAAAATGAAAATCCAAGATGGCAGCTGTGGAAATTATCAAATTTTTCGCCATGGGTGTCGTTTTCATGGTTTTCGAAACTGCTGAAAACAGTACTGAGGTCAAAATAAAAATCTAAGGTGGCGGTTGTGGAAATTTTAAAATTTTTCATCGTTGAAGGAGAAGGAACTATGTTGTTGACGGGGGTACTCGAACCCTACACGTATTTGTCATTCAAGATGTCATAGTCTACGATTACCGAATACGAATACTTTAATAATATTTTTGGCTATTAATAGCCAAAAAAAGGCTTAAAAGGTTCAACACATACAGTTGTGTTCATCTAATTAAGAACGATACGTACGCACAAATTGTAAAAAAAAAGATTTTTTGATGGTATTGTATCGAGAATCACTAGTCCTATCACCTGCCTTCGTTTTCGGAAGCGTTTCCCTTACACCCTGTATATATTTTATTTCGTGTTGGGTTTTTTTTAACAATTAATTGATGAAAATCTGAGTTTTGATTTAGTCCGTTGTCCCCCTCCGCCAGGCGCGCAGCCGCCAGTGCCGGGCAGCGCGGCCCCGCTGCCCTCCTACCCGCCGCCGCCGCCGCCCTCGCCCGCCATGCTGCACCAGCACCAGGTGCGTCATTCATTTAGAACATTTAGCTGGCTGCCTTACTGCGCCATATAATAGCATCTGTAATGCGTGTATGAGTCAAGATCGACACATGCGCCTTAATACGTTATTGTTTATTCATTTCCTTTCTGCTAACCTATTGTCTGTGGTCGACTTGTAAAAGTTGTGTGTATATTTGCAGGGTGACGGCAAGATGGGTCCTCCACCAAACGTCGGCCCCGGGGGGCCACACATGCCGCCGCCGCCGCCCGGTCAGTACCTGCCCGCATAATCTCCACTGTGCATGTACAATCGCGGTTCACTCCGATCCAGCCCGTCCCTTATTGCTCCCTTCCAACGACCCCGCAAGGGGTGCGATTAGCGTGTAGTCACTAAGTTTTAAGTTTTGAAGCCCATGCTGGACGCCTTAATTTATTGAGGCAGCACACCGCAAATCCAGTTAAGCAGCCCACAACCTCCTAGGTTGCCATGCGAGAAATCATTTAGAACAAAAAACAAGTAATATAGCAAGTGCGTATGAGCAAGCAAGATCCGCCCGCAAATAATTTCGGCGAATCACAAGAAGCTCCCAATGCAATCCACCGGAACAGTCCGTGATTATACTTAAAAAAACTGGGTATGCTATTAAATCCTTACCTGCACAATTTTCGTATGTAAACAGAAGTGAGCATCAAAAAAAAGCCTCTGCTAGAAATAAGTATAAATACGAATCAAATAATGTTCTTCAATGGAGATTTCAAATATTCGGGACATACATTCCGTATGTAAATGCCAGAAATGTAAAAATCCTAGATGACATTTAATTAACTGTTACTTGGGTAGTTTGATATAGGAACTTATTGTGCATAACAAATCACAAAATTTAATTTGTTTAGTTAATCTCATTCACCAGTGGTCGGTAGTGGTTGGTACGGGTCTTATAAAATGCTAAATTGTGGTATATGACTTTGTTACTTGTCTGCAGGCATGATGGGCATGGGCTGGCGTGGCGGGTTCAACCCCCCGCCCTGGGGCGCGCCCCCGCCCCCCGCCTTCCTGGCGCCTCCGCCGCCCCCGCCACCCGTGTCCGGCGATTAGCCGCCCGGGTGCGGCCACTGTCCGGCGACTAGCCGCCCAGATGCGGCCACTATCCGGCCCGTGTCCGGCGACATCTGGCTCCTCTACCTGACTCGGCCTCGGCCGTCGTTCCGTGCTCTACGCAGTAGATGCTGACTATGCAATATTATTTTAATCAAGAAGATTGAATTGATATATGTATTATAATTTAACATAATTATTAAAAACCATGTTCGTTTTATTTATTTCGACGCTTGTACCCCAACGAAGACCTAATCAAAAATGTCACAACCTGCTACACTCACTATTTCTACGACGTCGCATCATACGTATTGCGCTGCGATCATGTCATTGTGTATCTAGACTGAGGGCCTATTTTTTAAGTCCATGCAAAGAAAATGAGACTCATGGAAAACATAGTAAAAACTGAAGCAAAGGTTAAGGTTCATAACAAATCACAAAATTGAATTTGTTTAAGTAATCACATTCATTCACCAGTGGTAGTATGTACGGGTCTTAAAAATGCTAAATATGTGGTATATGACTGTGTTACTTGTCTGCAGGCATGATGGGCATGGGCTGGCGATATTTTGTTCTATTGGCTTTCGATACATTACCCAACGCGTGGGTAACGTATTGCCAGCTAATTTAATTTGACCTTGTATATTAATGCGTGAAGCAAAAACTGCGAAAATTACGTTTATATGTAGAAGGGATGCAGACCGTTAATCTATATAAATAAAACAGCAGAACATTTGTTACATTATTTAACGGGAAAAATTCACAAAAGAAAAATGAGCATAATTCATTTCCTCATACATTTTGTTTGTCGGCTTTTTCAATGCCTTCGAAGTACCAAATTGTTATGACCCGGTAGGAATACACCTAACAAAGTTATGTTAGCAAGAAAACGCTATATGCCTTCGAAGTACCAGGTTGTCATAACCCGGCGGGAGCACACCTAACATAGTTGTGTCAGCTAGAAAGAGCTTGCATTTTAACATAATAATTTATATGTTATAATTATAACAAAATTAATAACTTAAAAAACCTATTAAAAATCCTTTTAGAATTATTTTCGACTTCTACCCGAACGAAGTCGCGGGCAAGCATGTAGCCGTCAAGTTCCGCGCCGATATCTGACAGCTGACCTTGCTCACAAAAAAGGTCCACTCAAGTTTTTATAATATTCAAACTTGCAACTAATAAAACAAACAACGTCCGTCGCACTAACCCTGAGATTGTCAAGTGGCTGTGCCAGCGTAAACCAGTTTTTCCCAGTCTCGCCGCGTACGCGACAAACGGGCAATGGTCACGCAAACATGCCGCGTGCTTGTAGTAGTGCAACCGATTCGCGCGGTTACTCATGTGTTCGAAGTACCAGGTTGTCATAACCCTGTAGGAGCACACCCCGTATATAAAAAAGTACTCTGTGAGCACACCCAAACAAACTTGTGTCAGCTAGAAAACTCTTTATGCCTTCACAGTACCAGGTTGATATAACTCGACAGGAACTCCCCAATATAGCACCTGCCATCTAATCTCTTCACCTTCCTTGGTTGACTGGTAGAAAATGCCTGAGGCATTAAGTCCGCCTTTGTACCTTTTTGTGTGCGAGAAATTTAAGTAAATAAATAAATATAGATGTGTCAGCTAGGAAACGCTTTATGACGTCGAGGTACCAGGATGTCATAACTCGGTAGGAGCACTCATATCAGGTTTGTCAGCTAGAAAACGCTTTATGCCTTAGAAGTACCAGGTTGTCATAACTTGGTACCAGATCATACGCATCACTGAAGATGTTTTGGAGGTGCAATGATCGTTTATCACAAGGTGCTTCAATGAAGCCATCCAGCAAATACTTTAACGGAAAGTACTGTAACTATGCTACTCGAATAATTTTAATTCGTTTCAATAAAGCAAATGCTTTGAATGCACGTAGGGCCCACGTGTTTTAAATTCATTAGCTTAATTAATTCGGCTCATATGTAAACAACACTTGATTCTGAGGCGGCACGAAGTTTTTCAGGTCAGCTTGTATTTTAGTTTAAATTAATTATGGTCAGATTTCGACCACTGGGCGACCAACTAGTAATTAATAAATCAGCCTTGTTGCATACATTCAAAATAACTTCAAAGGTAATAAAACAATAGCTAAGAAAACTTAATTTTTATAGTCAGAAATTATCTAATTTTAAATTAAATACATCACTTGTCAGTCGCAATATAGATCGATATGAAATAACATGAAGTCAAAATATATTAAATGCACAGAATATCTACATTACTTGTATTAACGCTACAAGAGATTATTATTGCATAAAACGATAAATGAAGTAATACACGAAAACAAGATTTAATCTAATAAATACTCTAGACAGGAATACCGTCAGTCCTTTAATAAATAACTTAATTACAATAGCACATGACGCAGGCAGGCGGCGCGCGTGCATGTGTCGTCACACGTGACGCGCCGGCTCACATACATTGGACGTGTATGCCAGCTCAGCGCTTCACCTAACGGACAACATCAGTGTAATAACCTTAAATATAACATTATACTTCATGTATCAAATCTAAATATTTTCCAAAGATAAATTGCATCTATATTTAAACTTATTGTATAGGAAGGCTTTCTTCTCTATAGCCTAAAGGTTCTATCTGAGTGAGGACATACACTACGCGGTGAGGGCAGGTGGTGCGACGAGCCACACTGCGATCATCTGAGAGAGCTCGCCGCTACTACGCATAAGGGTCAGCGCACACCGAACTGCAAAATGCTTGCGTATGGTCAAGCAAAATTTTGACTGCTCAACTTTGCAGGCGGCATGCTCGCCCCTCCGTGAGCAAGCTCCGTTAAAAATGCTCTGGATTGCCAGGCGGGCGTGCATACCAGTTTGATGCCAAAATCTGACGTTGCAGACGTGTTCAAAACGGTTGATTGGGACTTAATTATCGCCAGCATGCCATTACACGTCCAGTAGTTGCGCTGACGGCGCGACTGAGCGCGGGCGGCGCGCACTCCGTTGCGCGCGGTCAGGCATGTGGAACGCATACTCGAACACGTATCTTGTAAGCTCGAGCATCAAGTTTGGACGTGTATTTAATTTTGCAATGTATGGAAGTGTTATGAGATTATTTTTTCAGTAGTCTCAGAAAATGCTCTGCTCTGCTCGTGTTGTGCGCTGACGCTAATGCGTAAATAGTAGGTGAATGCAATCAACTACTATTATTGATTTACTAAGTAGGTACCTTCATCATGTATTTATTTTATCTTCTTCAAATGATGTAGTGAATCATCGTAATGACAATACCACCTCTTGCACATGGCCAACAGCGGGCGCCACACCCCAGTCCTACCCTCATATCACAAACATTTCAATCATTACCCTAGCATCTCAATGTTAATTAATATTTACTTTAGAGCACTAGTGTTCATTCAAAATAATAAGGTTGCTACTATGCAAGAAGGATCAAAGTACTAAGATTTACGAAACTAAGAGTTAAAACTATAACGTATATGTAGTCGTCGAGAATTGGAGATTCTTCGTGCGGAGAGCCTGCACAGTGCACACTTGTACGTCCGTCAGCACCGACCTGGTGACCTGACGCAGCCGCGTGCACAATGTGTAGCGAGTGCCAATCGACAGGCGCGTGCACAATGTGTAGCGAGTGCCAGTCGACAGGCGCGTGCACAATGTGTAGCGAGTGCCAGTCGACAGGCGCGTGCTCAATGTGTAGCGAGTGCCAGTTCACAGCCGCGTGCACAAAGTGTAGCGAGTGCCAGTCGACAGGCGAGTGCACAATGTGTAGCGAGTGCCAGTCGACAGGCGCGTGCTCAATGTGTAGCGAGTGCCAGTCGACAGGCGCGTGCTCAATGTGTAGCGAGTGCCAGTTCACAGCCGCGTGCACAAAGTGTAGCGAGTGCCAGTCGACAGGCGAGTGCACAATGTGTAGCGAGTGCCAGTCGACAGGCGCGTGCTCAATGTGTAGCGAGTGCCAGTTCACAGCCGCGTGCACAATATGTAGCGAGTGCCAGTCGACAGGCGCGTGCACAATGTGTAGCGAGAGCCAGTTCACAGCCGCGTGCACAATGTGTAGCGAGTGCCAGTCGACAGGCGAGTGCACAATGTGTAGCGAGTGCCAATCGACAGGCGTGTGCACAATGTGTAGCGAGTGCCAATCGAAAGGCGCGTGCACAATGTGTAGCGAGTGCCAATCGACAGGCGTGTGCACAATGTGTAGCGAGTGCCAATCGAAAGGCGCGTGCACAATGTGTAGCGAGTGCCAATCGACAGGCGTGTGCACAATGTGTAGCGAGTGCCAATCGAAAGGCGCGTGCACAATGTATAGCGAGTGCCAATCGACAGGCGTGTGCACAATGTCTAGCGAGTGCCAATCGACAGGCGCGTGCACAATGTGTAGCGAGTGCCAGTCCACAGCCGGCCTGCTGGGGACGCACTCGCCGAGCTTCGTCGCAGGCTTAGCTTCCTCGTTTTGTGTAGTGTTGCCAGCATAGGGCATATTTGTGAAATATTGCGCATTCAGAGTATCGCGACAACGCGCGAGTCTTCGTCGAAGCCCGGTAACAGACCCAATACAATTAAGTGTGAAGATCGAGCGAAACAATAGTAAGCGTGTGTGCATGTGGGGCGTGGGGCGGGTGGGGAGGAGGACTCATCGCGCCTCCTTGGCCGTGAGCTTCTCGATGAGCTCCTGTAGCGGCGCCAGCTCCCGCCGCTCGATCAGGTTGAATTCCTGCACACACAGAGATACCTGATGTAGGTATATACATTAACATACATGCACGGACCTATCATGCTAACGTTTTAATTGAATTATGATTGTTGTCATTTCCTTATCGATATAATCTAAATGTACGGAAATAGAATTAGTACCATCATTATCTCAGCAGTGCTTAGACAATAAACTATGGGTCAATAAGATAATTTCGTCTAATTAATTATTATTTTTATTTCCAATAAATTCTTGTTTTGAAATCATAATCATAATTATTTATTAGCCAGGATATGGTGCATCATATTATGGTTTTAAGATTAGAGATTCATCAAACTCATGCCATATCATCACATTCTGCCAAGTGTGGCGTGCAAATATTAGTTACAAAGGTACATTTATAACAGAGATTAGTAGTTTAGTATTAAATAACATACATGGCAATAACCAGACTGTTCCAAGTTATGGGCCATGGTACTAACATTAATATAGCATTGACGAAACGAATATGTATATGACTGTTTGGTGATGGGTTTTTTTACATCCGCATATAAATGTAATAGTGGCAGTTAGTAGGAGGTACCTGCACGAAAAAGATGAAGTGTTTGAACGAGGTGTTGAGGTGCGCCTCCTCGCCCAGCTGCACCACCTCGGGGAAGTGCTGGTGGTAGATGTGAGCGTACACGCGGAACAGCCGCTTGAGGATCGTCTTCGCCATCGCCAAGAAGTTCTTGGGGAACGGCACGCCTGCAACATGCACGCTAGCACTAAACAACTTCGATTTTTTATATTTCTCATCATAAATGATGTTGAGCACAGAAAGTGCTTAATGTAATAAAATAACTTTACATTTGTGAGAAGCTGTTACCCGGAAAAGGCATAAAATACCTGTTACGGATCACCAGGCCCTCCAAGACTTACGTGCCTCGCTTATGCCCAACGAATTTTTGGAATACTTAATTCTCATCGACATTTTTGTTTCAACTTGCCATTAAAAAAGGAACACGAATGAAAGCGGGCAATTGATGAATTGACTAGACTGCGTCGTCGCGTCAGTCGCCACTAGGTGGTAGAGACAACACTTGAGCGGCGATCGCAACGTGTCTGACATCGGTTTGCAATCAAAGAACTTCCCCCAACTTCCGCATAGTATAGTATTATTAAGGTTATTATTGATTGTAGTAAGTACAACAGTCAAAGTAATACCCGAGTCTCTGCGTGTAAACTTAAGGGGAATCTAGTCGCGGGCTCGAACTCACTGGTGGGCCTGGCCAAAAAGCACGCTGTCTCACCAGGCATCATGTCCGACAGAGGTAGTGTCAGTGATGAGAGATACAGGATAATTTATAGTAAAACAGGCGCATATATGAAAAAAACCACTTCATAAATCAAGCACTAGGAAGTGGTGAAGGGCGGGCGTTTTGGGGGACTGTCTTATGTACTTTTGACGTTCAAAAAGTGCTGACTCTCGGCCTAGTTTGAATAAATGACTTTTGATTTTGATTTTGAATGAATGTAACTGTTTACCTATTTTGGAGGGGAAGAGCGTCTCGTCGTCGAGCTGGTCTTGCGCCCACGTCATGAGGTAGTCGATGTACTTGGGCGCGGAGCACTTGATGGGCTTCTTGACGGTGTGTCCGTCTGCCCAGTGGTACTCGTACTTTGGCCCCGCCGACATCACCGCGCACGACTCCTCCGTGCAGAACTCCGTGATGGTGCCGTACAGCATGTTGATCTGGTTGAAGAAGTCCACAGCTGCCGACACAAGCGAGGGTTACACACGGAGCATGCGTCTAACTTATACATACTGTGGAGCTTGTTCAACAGACAGCTGGGCTGCTGGAGAGTTTGTTGCGCCACTTCTTCTTCACAGCTAAAGCACTAGGAAGTGGTGAAGGGCGGGCGTTTTGGGGGACTGTCTTATGTAATTTTGACATTCGTAAAGTGCTGATTCTCAGTCTAATTTGAATAAATGACTTTTCATTTTTTTTTTTAATAATCCCTTACAGAATCATAATCTTTATGGTCATTTCTTAAATTCATATAAGTAAATAAACAAGCTCTGTTCTAATGTCTTTATCTGCAAAGCAGGAACGTTTAGTAACTTAGTATATTATGGGTCATATCTACGACAGTTTTTTCACCAGCGCCAGCATACTTGCAGCAGCACCAGTAACCATACGAGCCAATAGTCCTGTTTTGCACTATGTATACTACTCGTAGATAGCATTTTATGAGTAGGTTGTATTCTTGTGTAAAAAAGATGTTTAATTTTTTAGCGGTGGTACCCCACACAATTTGTGTACTTACCTAGTGGTACACAAATCCTCCAGCTCCCTTTATTAACATTATAACATCATCAACATACACGAAGTAGATTAAATACATATATTATATACAAAAATCACTCATCAGACCTTGACCAAATTGATATGGCACCACCCCCATAACATTCAGAAGAATAATTTTATTGTGGAAATTGCTCTGTTCTCTAGGTATCTCTATTTTTTTTCTATAATATTTTTTCTCACAGTATCAGCTTAAAATGATAATATACATTGTTAACATATATTTTACATGAGAGGAAAAATAATCAGCAATTAGAATTAAAAACATATTTTTCCTTGTGCAGCTCATGGTTCGCTATAAAAGGAAACATTGAAAGGATGTGAGTTGGATAGTCTGTTATCTGTGAGTCATGCGCCACCGCACCGCACCGCGCCCGGCCCGCCCGTGCGCGCACAATGCTGTATAGACAAGCCCGAGCCAACCTTATTTGATACTAGGTAAAACAATGGGCACATGGAGAGATGCTAATGTTAGTTCCTGTTAACACTGCATTGTATCACTTTGGTTTTAGAGAACCTATCTAATGTGCGTATAGCACAGAGGGACCAGTGGGAAGGTGAAGAGAAGGCATCCATGCAGCTGGTCATGATGCCTTCTCTTCCCCTTGGCAGGAAGCCACTGGAAAAATCAAGTAAAATATTTTTTTAATCAATCTTCAACACCACATGTCTCCACATCAAGGTTTTATTTAAGTGTCTAACCCTATGTACTTTCTCAAGCATTTCTAATTTGTATGGATATGAATGAAATCATTCAAATTTTTCAACACACGAGTTGTTAGAGACAACAACAAGACAGCTGTGAACTGCGGTCTCTCACAAACTATTAATAGAACTTAAACAACTTCTGTACATGCTCTTTTAAATGAGAACTAATACTCTAGGTGGTGAAGCCTATTCAGCTCTTTGTTGTGTCTACCTTATACAAATACTTATTATAAGTTGCCTTAACAGCTGTATGGTCATTGAACCTGGTGGTTTGAACTATCCAATCTGATGGTACAAGCTAGATAATTTGAGTGCACACCGCAAGTATTAAGTTAAAGCAGCTAGTACAAAGAGCTGGTGCTCACTGTTGACGGCGACCCACTCGTTGAGGTCCTCGCCCTCAGGCAGCATGACGGCGAGGCGCAGGTTGCCGGAGCCCAGCGTGGCCGCCGCATGCCGCATAAGATCGTACTGGTGCGTGCCCTCGGGGATGTTCTTCTTCGGCTTGAATGTCTTGTTTGAACGACTCCCACTGTAACACGACGTTCATATTTTATGTTACACATACCTCTCGATGGCCTACCACAGTGCTAAGTTAAGTATATATACATTCCGGCCAGGAGGGTGCTTCACCCCGTACTGGCGGCGCACTAGACAGAGTACACTATGACCACACAGCATAGTATGGGCCACTGCTAACTACGAGGTTTTCATGTAGTGGCGCAACTCTTTACATTTAAATAATATACCACACCACAGACGTAAACAAGACGTCAGCGCAGCAGAACGGAAGACGTTTAGTTATAAATAGACACACATGACTGCTTTAGCTAAACCAACTATTACTTACAATAAAAAGCTCATTTTGAAAGTGTTCTTTTCCCTTTCGATTATAAGAAGTATTGTGTCCACTAAAATAGCACCGAGTCATTAAAATTAGGTTAGATGTATCAATACATTAAAATCTTTTGATGCAGTTGTCAAAGTTTATTGCATTTTTTTATTTGACAGCTGCAGAAGTTATTGCCACTAATGAAAAAATAAAAGCAACTGCTCCATTCATAAATGTTACTTTCTAATCAAAGGAACGCTGCTAATCAATTTCAGAAAACAAATGGTCCAAGCATTCCTAAACGAGCTTTTTTTTGGGGAATGATATTTTAAAAACTAAAGCGACTGCTCGTTAAGGGCACCCCCGTCCCCCTTTGAGGTACGGATCTCGGCTTAGGGCATCGCTGGTAGAGGGCAGCAAGAGACAGACTGATCGGACCGATTATTATTAGGAGACGTCACGACGAGCCTCGGTGGCGAGAGGATTTGGGGATTTGGATGCTTCACAACAGAGTCGGAGAAACGCTTGGAGAGGCGTTTCATGAACTGCTGGATAGTGGCCATTCTGAGATCCAGATGGAGTATCTCGTGCGGGACATATAAAGGGGCCCCATGACCTTTCTAAGGAAATGGTTCCTGCAGGCTTAGCTTGACGCTTTCTATTTCTACTCGACCGTAGAATAGAAATTGCTTGTCTACATTTCTCGGTACAAAACTGTCAGTTGTCTACACGGAAACGTCATTTTTGTCTACTCTTCGGTCCACAAAATGGTTCCCGTGCTAAGCCTGCTAGACGATACTTGAAAAGCTACATTCATGTAGTTCAGCCTCCAAGCTACTGCGACAAGGTTAGTGCGCTAATCGCGTTCACAATGGAACTCGAAGCTACAGCAATATTATGTGGAACAAGGGCCAGCACATCAGGCCAATCTATCAAATTTCTTTGATAGTTTTTCAACTGTATTCTATATTCTTTACTGGGAAAATTTGACAGTCTGGGATAACTTGATGTGCTGGAGTCTGTACATACTTTGTGGTCCTTGCCTTACTCAGTGCGTGTGGGAATGGGCGTAAAGTATTAGACAGTGCTAATGTAGTCACCGCGACTTTTTTTTTCCTGCCGCAGTACCTCTTTCAAACAACCCGCACCCCTAGCAGGCATCGGCCCTTGCGGGCCCCATCAGTTGGTGCTGACGCTTTGAGGCGCGCGTGGAACACAACGCGCCGTCGACCCGGGCTTGGTCCTTACCTGACAGCGAGCTACCCATTACTCGCCGTCCGCAAGCCCGTGCCTACGGTGGCCGGGAATCAGCCTGGGATTCCCGACGCCCAGGGCGTCTCCTGCGAAGGTCACGGCTGTGAGGGCGCATGTACTGCATGTCCCTCACGTGCGCCGCCTCCCTCTTTGCGAGCATAACTCTGCTCGCTGAAGGAGGCGACTGCTCGCCATGCACTCTCGCTTCGTACCATGGCCTGGACAAGGGCCGGATGCGAGAGATCGCCGCCGCCGATCGCCTCCATGAGGACACGGTGGTGCTGGCAGACCTCCACCGTGTCCTCAGGGCGATCTTCGCAATGGAAACACCCGGGCGTTTCCTCCCGCCTTATGCGAAACAGGAACCTCCCGTGTCCGGTGAGGACCTGTGTCAGGCGGAAGGTGAGGACGCCATGCCGCCTCTCAAGCCACTCCTCAAAGAGGGGACTTACCGCCGCAATCGTGGTGTGCCCAGCACTGGGTTGCGACAATCGCACTCTCCACGTCGCCATGAGATCCTGCCGGAGCTCTATCCGCCATGCCGCGATTTCCCACGGCAGCGGAATTACGCTCCGACGTTTGGCCACCTCGCAC
Organism: Polymixis lichenea; assembly: GCA_949091785.1. NCBI lineage: Eukaryota > Metazoa > Arthropoda > Insecta > Lepidoptera > Noctuidae > Polymixis > Polymixis lichenea. The sequence continues at coordinate 2,114,118 of OX420944.1, forward strand.
CCCTCCCAAGTGTGCGCGAGGACCTTTGCCTCCAGATCCCATGGCGTAGTCACCGCTATATACTGTACTCTTTGGTCACCGCGGTTTGATGCGTTATTCAACGTGTTAAAACTAGAGATGGGTCGTCGATGTATTTTGCGTCAACGAAACTAGACCGTTCAGTTTTAATTAATCGACTAGTCGATAAACTAGTCGAATTCGTCGACTAGTTCACGTTAACTTTGTAAACTTAGCGACGAAGTCTACGGTGGCGTCGAGGTGCAGCGGTGACGTAGGTGGTTCACTTGTCCCCGCTGACTGAACATAAAAAAAAACAGTGACGCTCCGGGAGTGCCATCAGAAGTGAAAACTTCTGCCGGGGGTGCGGGTTGTTCGAAAGAGATACCGCTGCCCCTGGCACACAGGCAACTGAGGGAACACGGGTGGGTTTTAGTCAGTAAAAGTCTGACACGCCCTCCCGCTCCACCCAGAGCGGGAGAAGTTATTTGATGATTTCCCACCCAAAAAAAAAAAAAGTGAAAACTTGAACAATTACGTATAAAACACTCAACGCGCGACTCATCCGTGTGCTCACTGGAAAGCGTTCGGTGTCGATGACGCGAGTTTCATGATTTTTGTTCACCTAAAAAGTTCTCAACGCGCCTAAAGAAGTTTTCACTTCAAAAATCAAAACAAAATGAAAGCATAAAACAAGTAGAAACCGGTTTGTCTCGCATCGTCCAACCAGTCCATCGACTTCATTTTTGCACACGCGAAGCTACCATAACGGCAACCAAAATTCAAATAACACAATAATTTTATTCGACCCGTACAAATATCAACTCTCATCTGCTACATTTGAAGATCAAATTTGTTGGCACGATTATTTTATTTCAACAGACGAATGCATCGACTCGCGTCTACGTTCTCGCGTCGGTCATCGCGTTCCGAGTTTTAAGTTAAGCCGTCAGAGGAGTCTACGGATTCGACTAGTCCACCGATTATCATTGAACCATCGATTCGTTCACAATACGTCGACGGTCGATTTAACTAGTCCATTCATTCAACGCCCATCGCTAGTTAAAACCAAAAAACTACCATCGTTAACGGCATTGATAGCGGTTTTCCACCCCTAATTGACATGTAATCAAGCAATATTGGCTACATCTTGGTGGCGCTACGAAGGTGTGACAAACTTGAATATTTTTTTTAAATATTTTATATTTTTGGGATGGTAACATTGAAACTGCTGTAAATAATCTGTCAGACTGTCAGTCAGATTTTTCCAGCAATTGACGAAGACTGCACTAAATCGATTGCTTGTTTCTGGTTCTGCCTCCTAGGCAAATACTTGTGAATTTTTGAATATTCCAAAAGTCATCAAAATGCAAGGTTTATCATTTGAAAGCCTGAAAAAGCACAAAGCTGTAAGTAGCACCTCTTATTTGTTGATCAACGCTTACTACGTCTTAGGTGTACACTTCTTACATAATTAACCTCTAACACCGTATTTAATCTTGTTCCAATTGTATTTTAGTAATGGCTTTCATTTATTTGTAAGGCGTAATTCGTCACCTGTAGTTACACAAGTAAGTTACGTTGTGAAAAGTAATTATATCGGCTCGTCATAGGGCTGCCATTTGTAAAATCTATTCCAAGATAAAAAAGACTGAAAAACAATCAGACTAATACCCTACTTAGGCCTCATTTGTATTTTACTCGCAACTACACAAGCAAAGTCGCGCTAGAAAGCGAATTAGAACTAAATGAGACACAGTCTTAATATTAAAGTATTAGTATAAGTATTGATTGTGAAAACTTGTGCATTGGTAGGATGTCCTATAGCTTTATCTTAATCATTACTAATGTGAATCAAAAGCGGTAAAGCGAGGGTTCACATTGTAATTCATTTATTATTTATTTCCAAACTTATGCAATTGTGTCCAGAGCAATTGGGAATTCTAATTTCTTTTAATAATTGGTAATATCCTGGTATAAGTGGTGGCAAGTGTCTATGGGATATTTCTGACCTTAACGTTGAAGCCATGGGCACAAGTACCATACTAGTTAAAGTAACATTTTTTTAAAGAAACAACATAACAGAGAGTGTGTTACTACATAGACATGCTGCATACTGCATCATAGCTGGGGGCTGACCAGGCGGCGGGCTGCCAGGGACGCAAGCTTTAGGGGGCAAACTTGACAGACTCACAGCTTGGCCCTATTTCCATTATTCTTTCTTTATATTGCATTATTTGTTCTCACAATTTTTAGGATTTTCTGTGTAGGTAATTAAACAAAATAAACTATTTGTTTTTATTTGTATTTGCATGATATACTAATCAATGATATGCTATTTATATATTGTATGAGAGGGCTTGTGGCCATTTAATATTAGCTGCACGGGTCGATCGATCAGGTTAAGCTACGTTTGCCGCGGTTGGTCCGTGGATGGGTGACCATCTTTACATATCAAGACCCCTCCGTGCCTCAGAAAGCACGATAAGCTGTTGGTCGTGGCTGTTATTTGTGGATCCTTGACAGTCGTTACGGGTCATCAGAAGCCCGAAAGTCTGACAACCAGTCTTACCAAGCGGTATCGTATTACCCAGTAACTGGGTGGTGGACGTCAGATAGGCAGCCGCTCCACGTAAAATACTGGTATTCAGATGCATCCAGTTAGACTGGAAGCCGACCCGAAAGTAATTGAGAAAAGGCTAGGCAGATGATGATGAATAATTTCTATTTGAATGACCAAAAGGCAATCTAAGCCTTCTCTCTTTCTACACTAACTGTGTAGAAAGTTAAATAAGTTTCTTTCTACAAAAACTTTGCTTGTGTGGATGTCGTAATTTATCCCATGGGAATGTGCTATGGAGACAAATGCCTATGTTACTCCTCATTTCATAAAGAGTAACATCTAGGTGTTCTTATAACATCAGCTATCTGCCTGTGAAAGCTCCGTCAAAACTGGGGCAGCCATTTCGGACCTTAGCCGGAACAAACAAATTGACTGTAATTTTTTTTATGTACTCTCGGCGTATCCTTTCACATGCATTTAGCATTTCTATTCCTTTATGAATAGTCAAAAGAAAATCTAATCTAGACCCAAGATACACACAGCGTCAGTATGTGCTAACCCCTCAAGTTTTAAAATGTTACACTGCTACAACATTTTCGAATAATCTACAGAATACTTCAAAAAGAGTTTATTGTTTTGACTTGGATTCGAACAATCGCATCACTGAGCGTACTCATACCCTGTACCCGGCAGTTTGACGAACTAGCCAGCGAGCCCATATGCATTGCGATGAAATGGTTATCCACTATCGTCTGAGTCACTTCATCTTTAGGTCTCTGTCTAATTAAGATTATATTATTTGTGGGTATCCATTAATTTAACTTACTTACGTTTTCTTTATAAAATTAATCCCTACCCTCAAGTTGTAACAACGTTTGATATAAACGATTACTTAAACGTTTTATACAGAGACGACAAATGATAGATCACTTGACATTTCGATCTAAAATATTTCTAGTGCTCCATAATAAAACGTTTGCGATAATAGGGATGTCACTTGTCTAGGAACCCGTTTGTGTCACTTGGCAATGTATAACTTATCTGTAAATTATCAAATAAAATTGTAAAATCTCTGTAGTAAAATAAGATCAAAGTTCTGTTAAATAATAGCAATAATAAATATTATGAAATGATTTTAAAATTCTTCATAAATATGTATTACTAAAACAAAATAGAAAAATACTTTGTATTAAGAAAAGTGCATGACAAAAAGCACATTTTGTGACCTCTCTGACCTCTCTGTTATGCACAATATACCAATAAACAGGTCATGTGACTACAACACTGCATGTTGTTGGAGAATATTCCATAATTATAATATTTTACAAATAAATAATGAATAATTATAATAACGTGTATGTGCAGTTGATCCCGCTGTACGTGTGCGTGGGTATCGGCTGTGCCGGCGCTGTGTACTACCTGGGCAGGCTGGCCACCCGCAACCCCGATGTTTCCTGGAACAAGAAGACCAACCCCGAGCCCTGGGAGGAGTACAGGGCTAAGCAGTACAAGGTATGTAACACTAACACTGCAACACCATTGCCTTGAAAAAGTGTGGCGTGAATAGGGTTACCAGGTCTTAAAACCGAAAAGCCGGATAGACCAGCCAGTTTAGCCGAACATTTGTGTTAAAAGGCTGGACACCATTAATTTTTTAGTCTTAGTAGGTATAACACGACCAAAAGTGAATGTCTTTTTTATCATATACCATAAAATCTTCTTAAATTCTAAAAAATTCAACAACAATAAAATTGAATGAACCAGTCTTCTTTATTATGTATAGTGCTAGTCCGCGCGCTTGCGCTAGCGATACAAGGTGATGTGGGCGGAGCGGAAACCCACGTACATGTTTTTTCTATAGTCAAAAAGGCTAACAAAAGTCGGTCAGGCCAGACACCATCTTATTTGGCCGAACGCACAACCAAAACGCCTGACTGTGTCCGGCTTTATCCGGACGCCTGGCAGCGCTAGGCGTGTAGATGTTGTTTCTATTACTGCAGTCGTGAACATAGTGCAAATAAGCTCAATTAGTGGGGATTTCCTAATAAAATATGGTGCCACTGCAGGATTTATATAATTATAGTATAGGTGCTTACCTAAAAAATCTGTGTTTTGGAAAATGCACTGTCACTGCTAACAAATAAATATAGACAAATTGGCAAAACAACTATACCAGAGAAAAAGTGTTTGATGTTGTAACATGTGCCTATAGCAGACCCGCATTTTGCCAGATAAGTTTAAGTCCTATGACAAAGGAGGCGAGCCGATTGCCATCAACTGGATACCAATTCGGACTAGGTTACTACTGAGGAATTCCTGGTGAAATAACCAATAACACTTGGAATAAACAGATTAGACACCTATCGCGAATATTGACACAATTACAATGTACTAGCAGCGCTCCGCGGTTTCACCCGCGTCGTTCCCGTTCCGGTAGGAATACGCGGATAAAATATAGCCTATGTTACTCGGTAAAGATGTAGCTTTCTAACGGTGAAAGAATTTTTTAAATCGGTCCAGTAGTTTTTAAGTTTATTCGTTACATACAAAAATACAAATCTTTCCTCTTTATAATATTAGTGTAGATATGTATATTGCACTGTAGTGAGATGAGAACGAGACATTGATTAGTGTTTGTTTTGTTTCAGTTCTACTCGCCCACCAGAGACTACTCGAAGGAGGAGTCACCCGCGCCCAAGTACTAGACTAGTGCTAACGTAATCAAGTGTAATCGCGAACTATAGATTGTATTATTTAATAAATAGCAACAATTATGTGATAATAATGTTTGTTTAATTTGTCTTTTAGTTTGTCTGTAGCTGCCATAATTATAGCATCTGGATAGTACTATTACAGATTCAGCGCTGATACATTATTTGTAGCCTGTTAACTCATCCAGGTCCTGTTAATTAAAGTAAATAAATTGTAACGTAAAAGCAATCGTGTCATTTAGCTTATCCCAAACCACACTATAAGTAAGCAGTATTACGTCTTCATACAAATCGGTCACAACGACGCGCTTCGAAGCCTTGGTGTAGACTCTCCTGCACAATTTACTTACGTAAAATATATCACGAATTTATCAACTAGGTGTACCTATTGTTTAGTGTTGGATGTTTAAATTCATCAATATCGAAACCAGAAATAACATATTTTAAATTATATCCCATCAAAAATAAATGTGAAAATGGGAGCCAAGTATATAATATTAAGAATATGCGTGGTCGCCGACTGCACCGACAAAATAATTAATATTTAAATGGGTGCCAATTTCTCTAAATATTCGTGAAATTTATACAAGAGACAAGCATTTATGAATAAAAACAATATTTTGTATTTTTTTAATACAGAAGTGTTTTCTATTTTGTAAATATAACTTCTGAAATAATATTCAAATTATATACACAAAGCAGAAGATACATTGATGATTCCTTTGCTGTAAAAAATTGAGAGCGAGAATTATGCAATGCGAGGTATTGTCGAAATTCTGGAAAAGGTGGTAATCTGTTAGTGTCCATTTCAATAGCGTGGCAACGGCAATATTTAAAAAAAAAGATTACCAAATGTTTTTTTAAATTGATTCCCGAAACTATAAATTTGTCAAAGTTATGTTTAAAAAGTTAAAAGGGTTTGAACTTGGCCGCGCTATTGAAACGCGGAGAACCGCGCGGCCATGGAGATCTTTAAAACTATGCGTTGTAGAGACCTGAAATTTTGGTAAATAATACATTGAATTTGTAAAAAAAACGTTAAAATATGGAAAAGAATCCTAGGTTTATATTTTAAGAGCTTATATATGTATCGCAATAAATGTTTCGATAGGGTGACCATGGTTTATTCTTTACAGACAACTTTCCACCTATAGGATTTTTTGATGATCGTAGATCCCTTTTTTAAATATCGCCGAGGCCACGCCATTGAAACGGTGAAAACACGTTAGCGCCGATATCTCGCTGAAAAGCATCGCAGAGGTCTCAATCTTTTACAAAAAGATTCAGAACTTAGATTTGAATTTGTCGTATTTAGTAAAATACACAAGAAATCCTAGCTTTATATATCAGGAGCTGCAGTACGCTGCGTTGAAATAAGTCGTGATGATCAATCGAAGAAAGCAAGTAGCTATAAGCGAGATTTTTTCTGTAAACAACAACCATGAATATGTAGAACTACCAATAATATGTTAAAGAAAAAAAACTATGTAAAACCTTAAAATACGTTGTGAATTTTTCGATAGGGTGACCATGGCTTATTGTTAGCTAAGCTATCTCAATAATATATTTTTAGATTTTTTCTCATATAGAGTATAATACCCTATTGCATCTCTTCTAATTTAGCATGTATTACATTGAACATTAACAGGTATAAAATTGCACTAATTTACTCATTATTGATATAAAATTCACTTAATCAATCCCCAAGAAACTCGGTAAATCCTTGGTTAAATAACTCCGCTGCACGTCGTGGCCCGAACTCCGAACCTAGTTACAGGAAATAATGGAACCTAATGAACTTGACGTAAGTATCTACATTTGTAACAAGTCCACTACTCACTATAATAAGCTACAACATAACGTTCCAAGTAAGTCTTTAGAACTCCAATTCAAACTGCTGAACCGATTAAAGCATATTTATATTTACTATAAAGGCTCGTGCAGACTAGCGCGACGCGACGGTCGCGTCGCGACACTCGTAGAACAATTTCTATGAAAACTTAATGGAAATTGTTCTACAAGTGTCACGTCGCGCCTGTTTGAAGGAGCCTTAACTTCTAAACGGTGCATTTTATTAGATTTTTTATTGATAAACAAATTCAGGCTTATTCATAAGTAGTCGTGTGCAAAAAATTATAAAAGTGCGCCTAACCGTTTCAAAGATGTCCGGATGGTGTGGGGATACCGCACGATCTCCCGTAAGGCGGCGCGCCTCCTTGCCGGATTGCCGCCATGGGGATCTAGAGGTAAAGACGGCGATCTCTCGCGTATGGCCCTGGTCCAGGCCATGGTACGGAGCGAGAGTGCATAGGTAGCCGTCACCTTCTTCTGTGAAGCAGTAATGCTCGCGAAGATGGAGGCGGCGCACGTTATGGAGGGGTAGTATATGCGCCCTCACGGCCCTAGCCTTCGCAGGAGACACCCTGGGCGTCGGGAATCCCAGGCTGATTCCTGGCCACCGTAGACCGCTTGCGGACGGCGAGTGGCGTATGGGTAGCTCGCTGTCCGGTAAGGACCAAGCCCGAGTCAAAGAGATGTCAGCACCAACTGGTAGGGGCCGGCAAGGGCCGATGCCTGCCAGGGGTGTTCGAAAGAGATACCGTGGCCCTGGCACGCAGGCAACTGAGGGAACACGGGTGGGTTTTAATCAGTAAAAGTCTGACACGCCCTCCTGCTCCACCCAGAGCGGGAGAAGTTATTTGATTTCCTAACCACAAAAAAAAAAAGTTTCAAAGACCCAGAAAACACGTAAACGTTGCACCAGCAGTATCTTGTATAACTTTGCAACCATAAAAGATACAAATACAAATTAAGTCGATACATTTACCTCGTAACTCCGCTACAGGTACCTCCCAAGGTAAGTTGACTTTAGTGACAGCTACCTCACTACTGTGGACCTAGTGTGTTACTTTTAAACGTCTCAATTGAACGCGTACGGCGTTTAGTCCTTCACCAATCCAGGGCCCGTGCAAAAGATAAAATACACTACGAAAGGGCCCTGGCTCGTATCAGATACGCAGTGAGCGTGACATAGGCAGTGGCGTGCAGTCCATAAAGACAAAAAGACACTGCCTACCCTACTTAAAGCAAGTAAATATTTAAAACGAATATTATTTTAACAATAAACAAAAAAATCTTTATTCATAAATCAGCTCCACCTGTCGAGCGTCGGTCGTGTCATTAGTATCATCGATACAATACCCGTTCGTTCGTGCAATTTAACGCAACTTCGCATTGCGATGCACTAGCGCCCCTGAGTGCCTCGGGAGAGACACAAACTATTCGCCGCTTAATGTTTATGTGTGCTCTCGTGGTCATGCAGATATATTGTGTGTGCGTTCCTATTCATACGTGGCACACAATGTAACAATTTACGCACACAACCGTACAGGGTTGGGCACGCCACAATTGCGGCGGTAAGTCCCCTCTTTGAGGAGTGGCTTGAGAGGCGGCATGGCGTCCTCACCTTCCGCCTGACACAGGTCCTCACCGGACACGGCTGTTTCGGGAGGTTCCTGTTTCGGATAGGGCGGGAGGAAACGCCCGGGTGTTTCCATTGCGAAGATCGCCCTGAGGACACGGTGGAGCATACGGTGGAGGTCTGCCCGGCTTGGGCGGAGCACCGCCGTGTCCTCGTGGAGGTGATCGGCAGCGGCGATCTCTCTTGTCCGACCCTGGTCCAGGCCATGGTACGGAGCGAGAGTGCATGGCTAGCAGTCGCCTCCTTCAGCAAAGCAGTTATGCTCGCAAAGAGGGAGGCGGCGCACGTGAGGGAGATGCAGTACATGCGCCCTCACAGCCGAGGCTTTCGCAGGAGACGCCCTGGGCGTCGCGAATCCCAGGCTGATTCCCGGCCACCGTAGGCACGGGCTTGCGGACGGCGAGTAATGGGTAGCTCGCTGTCCGGCAAGGACCAACCCCGGATCGACGGCGCGTTGTGTTTCACGCGCGCCTCAAAGAGATGTCAGCAGCAACTGATGGGGCCGCAAGGGCCGATGCCTGCCAGGGGTGCCGGGTTGTTCGAAAGGGATACCGCGGCCCCTGGCACACAGGCAACTGAGGAAACACGGGTGGGTTTTAGTCAGTAAAAGTCTGACACGCCCTCCCGCTCCACCCAGAGCGGGAGAAGTTATTTGATGATATCCCACCCAAAAAAAAAACCGTACAGGACAGTCACTAGCTTTTGACACGACGTATTACGAAACTTACCGAAGTTTTCCGAACAAAGTTGGTTTTGCGTCTATTTTTAAAAGTAGCATTGTTTCATTGAATTGTCGCTACATAAACTACCATTACTTTTATATTCCTATTTCCGACGCCATTGTTTGTTTTGGTTGTGAGCTATGATAGCATATATTTAAGGGTTTAACGTTGATAATAGATCATATTCACTGTGAAAGTTGTTCAGGTGGTGTGTATAGAGAAAAGAAAAAATGATGCATTTTCAAAACAATCTTTCGGTGAACAAAAAAAAACCTGTGATCGTGAAAAATAGTTGTTCACCGGATTTGCAATTAATACAAACTAAAGGCAAAATCAATCGTAAATTCAATACACAACAATAAGATCAATTTAATTGCCTCACAGGTTGCAATGCTGTGTAGGTACAGCAATCAGTTATTCTGTTTTTTGTTTTATTTTTGCCTACCCTGTCTAAAAACTCTGTGCACACCATTGGACATAGGTCAAAATAAAACAAGAACCAATAAATTTCTTTAGAAAATTATTTCTACTTTTTATTTCATGAAAATAATAACAAATTTTTTTTTTTACATAGTTACAAATGAGGTTGCTATGTTTGCAGTGAGATTTATACTTAAAAAGCACCAGGACGTGCGCCCGCGCGCCTCGTACGCTAGCATGACGTCACAGGCGCACACTGAGCTGTGTCCACTTCACCTTCAATAATACTAAATATCAACAAACAGCGCCTTTGCAATGGCCGAGCATATTCTTATAAATATTATCTATTCTCCTGTACTCCTTTTCAATAGAATTACTTCATCGCCAACATCCGTACTTCTTTCATAATATAAACAATTACGTCGACAGAGATTATTATCATAATAAATGTTTAATAATAATTTATTTAATTTAATTAAACATCACATTCTCTGTTCCAGAAATTCGTTTTAATGCATTGTTTTGATAAAATCTTTTAAAAATAATTAATTATATCATAAAGCTATTAATCTGATGGTCAGTGCGCATGTACGCACCCGACGTAAGAAATGCATCAACTATCATCTTATCCAGAGCATGAGGGCAGCTAGCGCTAGCACGACCAGCCGCGGCCCGCGGCGTGACGTCAAACGGGTTGCGTTCATACGATTCCGCTGAGTTGGAAATCTAACCCAGGAAAATAAAAGTGGTACTATCTTTATTAAGGCATTAAATTAAATTATTGCAAATATTTCGTGAAATTTTACGTCAATTTATATTATAACAAGTTCATTTCTAAGTAAAATCTCCCTTACTGGTAAACAAGATAAGCGGGTGAAGAATAATTATGTGAATTGACATATTTTCTATACAAACGCTGTCAAACCACAATTTTCAGATAAAAGTTGCTGATTATGAAAAATCGGCCCGAAATCAGGTAGAATTTAGCCGATATCTATTTTTGTTTGGCTTAGCTTTAGCGCTCGTTTTCGTAGCAAGCAATTGCTTCATCAATTTTGTGGAGTGGTGATTGATATCTATACATGTCACTAGGTTCCTGCATACCTACGATATATTTAACGACCCGCCACTCTGCGCTGCCGTCTCGACGTGGCGCTAGCAAAATATGCGACACCGGTTCAATTGCTAATTGAATACAACGGATATTTCCTCCATTATTTGTTTGATATTTATCCCTTGAGATTAATTGATGGGTTCTTTAAATACATCATCCATCTTTGTAGCGACTGAATAACTTGATAAATTCTGTGAATTCCTTGTTATTGCAAAAATGCGCACACGACCACAAACCCAAGCGGGCTCTGGGGTCCTTTTCTAAATATGTTTTTATTTCATGGTACCTATTCTTCGGAGAATATAAGAGAAATAAGTATATATTTTCGCGGTCGATAATTTAACGTGCGTGCGTTATGACACGCACTGGCCGGTATCTTAAATAAGACTCAGGAAGAAACTTTAAAAAATATAAATTGATGTTAAAACAATATTTTATCGAAATTTTCACAAAAAAAATAAACTGATCTTTGACGGTAGTGTTTTGGTCTTTTCACACGGTATTTCTAATTAATTAATTAATTTATTTTAAATAGAACGGCCGAAGCCAATTACACATTATTTGCCGTTAATTTTATTACCTTTTTTATTTTCCTGGGCATTATACTGTCCCTTTTTTATGATTATAGTTCTAACTAAGTTTGAGCCGGATGTCGATGACAGCACTGTGATTCTATGACGCCTCTGCGCGACGCCTCCGCTCTACTGCTGGTAGGGGTTGTAGCCGGGCGGCTGCGTGCCGTAGGGCGCGGGCGGCGCACCGGGCGCGCCCGGGTACTGGTAGGGCTGGTAGGCCTGCGCCGGCGGCATGCGCGGCGCGTGGTGCGGGTAGGGCAGCGTGGCGTACGGGTTGTACAGCTGCGGCATGGGTGCCGCGTAGTACGGGTAGGGCGCGCCCATGCCGTACGGCACCGGCATGCCTGCGCACACGACACACACACGTTACGCTCATCCCTTTACTTGTGGCCTTATATGTATTACGTGTCAAAAACTTAGGGTTCAATGATACGGTGTCGAGACTTAGTGAAGACGTAGGGTCACCTTATGGTTGCTGCGGGTAAGCCAGCGGGGGGGGGGCGCTACATGTACGTGTGGGCTCACCTTGTAGTTGTTGCGGGGGGGCGCGCTACATGTACGTGTGGGCTCACCTTGTAGTTGTTGCGGGGGGGCGCGCTACATGTACGTGTGGGCTCACCTTGTAGTTGTTGCGGGGGGGCGCGCTACATGTACGTGTGGGCTCACCTTGTAGTTGTTGCGGGGGGGCGCGCTACATGTACGTGTGGGCTCACCTTGTAGTTGTTGCGGGGGGGCGCGCTACATGTACGTGTGGGCTCACCTTGTAGTTGTTGCGGGGGGGCGCGCTACATGTACGTGTGGGCTCACCTTGTAGTTGTTGCGGGGGGGCGCGCTACATGTACGTGTGGGCTCACCTTGTAGTTGTTGCGGGGGGGCGCGCTACATGTACGTGTGGGCTCTCCTTGTAGTTGTTGCGGGGGGGCGCGCTATATGTACATGTGGGCTCACCTTGTGGTTGCTGCGGGTAGGGCAGCGCGGCGGCGGGCGCGGAGGTGCCGGCGGTGGGCGCGGCGGGCGGGGGGGGCCGCGGGGGCGGCTCGCGACGCACCGCGGGCGGCTGGGGCACAGACACGGATAAGTCAAAGCATTTATTTTAAATAGACACATATAGGAAAGGTAAGTCTGAATCGTAGTTGTGTATGGAGAGAATATTTAAGCCCCATAACCCGAGACCAAACGCGAATGAATCTGACATCGACCTTGTCTTAAACCAAGATCTTCTTACACTTAGTTCGTAAACGTTTTGTCTTTGACTTTAACTAGATCTACCCTTGAAGCTAGGAGCGCCTATAGATATACAGGATTTTTTTTATCCAGTGCGCAAACTGTAACCATGAATTCAGCATATCATTCTAGACCCCCTAGCGCAGAAATTAATGATATGCTGAATTCATGGTTACAGTTTGCGCAAAAGTTTTGCGATACATACTTGTTAGTTTGAAAACAACAAGTATCACTAATTGCATGTATTTTTTTTTTGTATTTCTCTCAGTATCGCAAAACTTTTCCACACTAGCGGTACATTCGTTGATACACATGATTGGCTAAAAAATTTATAGATAAAATTTATACATTAGATCTGAACCTAGTATTCCTACTTACTGGCTGGTCACATACCTAATTAAGAACGCTGAATATTTAATTGTTTTATTCGAATTTAAATAGAGAACACTTTGTGGCTCTGTGGTTGTAGGTCACTTCGTTCAGTGCTGTAAAAGTCTTAAAGGTGATTGCTTCATATGAAAACAATGGGGAAAATGAAAGTTGTGAAAAATCTACAAGGGAAGCAATAATAAAACATCGCGAGAAGAATCGGTCGTATAAAAGATAGCCGACTATCTGCAATGCTCAAAAACGATGGTTTTCCACGATGTGAAGCAGTCTGCCACGTATCAAACTACTTCAAATGATCCGCGTGTACCTAAACAGAGAGTAGTCTCTTTGAGATGACAATTTGAATGAACAAAATTATTTTAAAGGGTTTAATAAGCTGAGAAAATAATATTTTGGTGAAAACAACCCTTCAGCAATCTCGGCACGCACTATTCGAAGGCGTTTGGTAGAAGAAAAGTTGCACGGAAGGATAGCAAGAAAGTTGCTCATATTGAAACTCTACCATAGGCAAGCTCAGCTTGCATTTACAGTGGGATAATGTCGTTTTTCTAACGAGACAAAAATAAACAGGGTATGTTCTGATAGAAAATGACATGTACGATGCCCTACGAATAAAGCTTTCGACCCTAAGTACATAAAAAAGACATTAAACCATGGTGGGGGAAATGTGAAAATTTGAGTGCTTTTCTGGACATGGTGTTGGACCTGTTAAGCTGATAAAAGGAAGCATGGATCAATTCCAATACAGAAATATACTGGAAGAAATAATGTTACCTTATGGTGAAGACGTGTTTCCGGTTATTTAGACATTCCAGGGCGACAATGATCCAAAGCATCATCGTTGAGGAATTTCTCACCACGCAATCATTTTCTGTCTTACATTGGCCAGATAGCAGCTCAGATTTAAATCCAATAGAGCATCTTCAGTGCGAAATCAAGAAAAAGGTTTCAAATGGACAGTGTGGCAATTTTAGAGAGCTGTGCGACGTTTTCTTTGAAGAATGGAACTCTTATATCTCTTGCGAAATGTCTTTATAAGAGTCAATGCCCGCCGGTGTAAAGCAGTAATTAGAAGCCGTGGACATGCTACTAACTATTAATTTTAGTATAAACTGTATTAAATTGCTTTGTTCCTTATGCACTTCACATTAATGATTTATATAATATAAGTTTCAAATAAAACAGCTCTCGAGCAGTTTAATAAATCCTTCTTAGTTATTTGTCCAGCTTCATTACTATTTGAATTTGTTATTTTAAAGAATAAACAAAATTTATAAAAAAATTGTTAACGATTTTATTATATTCCTAATCCCGTTTATTCATGTGGCTCTTTCATAACATAACTAGTTTTAGATAGAAAATTCAAAAACTTCATATACCTAGTTCTTAATTAATTATATGACCACAACTGTTTAGGCAAGGAATATAATTTTGATTCATTCACAATTAGTGTGATTTGGTTCAGAAGGTGCTAAGGCTTAAATTTTTCAAGTAGCGGTAGGTTATATTATATAAGGTTATAATATATAATTTATGTATATTGTGATGAGAAAATAAAGTGATTGATTGATATTATTTGTTTTTTTTATTTTTATTATTATTTTGTCTATTGTTTTAGTCATATAATTGCATCCTTTTTTTTGTCTGTTTTTATAAGCTTTAAGTCCTCCATGTACTAAAATAAATAAATAAGTTGTCCTACTCATACTAGTGCAATTTTTTAACTGTATTATTATATGGTTTGGTGGGTAGCATAATCAATTTAAGGTGTCGTATGTCATTAGGGTAGCAAGAGTCCGCTGGATGCGGGAAGCACAGAACCGGTCGAAGTGGCGGAGCTTGGGGGAGGCCTATGTCCAGCAGTGGACGTCTTTCGGCTGAAATAATGATGATGATGATGATGCCATTATGGGGCCCTTTGGGACCCACTACCCAGCCGGCGTAGGTTCGAGCGTTTAGGTCGTTTTGGGGAACATTTGAACTATACGGCTGAAGTGGTCGCGTGGTACATACCTCGTTGGCCGGTGTGTGGTGCTGTGGCGGCGCGGGCGCGGGCCGCACAGAACCGCGCGACGCCTCCTGCGTCAGGTCCTTCAGCAGCTCGTCCTTCTCCGTTTTGCGGGCGAAGCAGAAGTCTGACACTTTGTTCTGGAACGCCACTAGCAACTGCAACACGCAAGGGAAGCGCGGTTAGCGACAGCGTGCGGGCGCGTGCAGGCGCCTGCTCGGGCGCGCGCGAACATACCTGCGTGAGGTCATTGTAAAACTTGATTCCCTCGTTGAGGTTGGCAGTGAGCTCCTGGAAGGCGTCGGCGGCCGCGCACAGCTGGCCCAGCGCCGCGTCGCGGCCGCTGGCGCCGCCGCGCGCGCCCACCAGCGCCGCGTGCGCGGCCTGCACGCGCGCCAGCAGCCCCTCCTGGCGCGCCAGCGTGGCGCCGGCCTGGCGCTGCAGCGGCGCCAGCGCCGCGCCCAGCGCGCCGGCCGACAGCGCGGGCTCGTCCACGCCGCCGTCGGCTGCCAGCGCGCGCAGGAACTGCTCGCGCATGTCCACGGTGGTGTCCTTGAGCTCGGCCTCGATGGCGTCGCGCTCGGCCTTCAACGTCTCCACGTCGTCCATGAGCGCGCGCAGCGTGCGCACGGCGCCGGGCTCGTCGCCGGCGGGCTCGGCGGGCGCGCCGGGCTCGTCGGGCACGCCGGCCGTGATGTCGCCCTCGCTGCCGCTGAGCAGCGCGATGTTCTCGCGGTGCTGCGCGAACTTCTGCTGCACTATGTTGTCGGCGCGCACCGCATTGTCGATAATCTGGCGGTACTTGTCGGCGTTGGTGCGGAAGGCCTCGGTGAGCTTGGCGGAGTCAGTGCGCGACCAGCGCGCGCCGAACTGCGTGCGCAGCGCCGCGTCAGCCTCCGCCTCTTCGCGCAGCATGCGCTCCGCCTGCGACACGAGTACGCGATACATCAATGGGAGACGCACGCTCGGGCACTGTCGATTGACTCGACAGTGACCGAGTTTGTACAAAAGTGACCGGGCCACAATTTTACAGCAATTATTCGAACGTGGCAGCGTTTTTATTAAAGAAAATGTATAGTCCGGTAATATTTCCACTACAGTGGATCACACTGAAAATTAAGCCGAGTTTTACTGCAGTGCCTGCAGTATTGAAGTGTGCCCGCCGCACTTGAAACATTTTCGGCAATGTGTGACAGACTTGCAGCTGTACATTGCTGGGGACATGGCCCGTTTAGGAGCCTGTTCACTCTCGATTGAATGCCTTCGTGACACTTGTGATGATGCGATGGTGTGTGTGCTGACGAAGGCGGGTCGGTTTTAATGGAGTATGTCTGATGGACGTGTGCATCGCTTGTATAGGCGTAGCTCTCAGTATTGACTGAGCTCTCTTCGCATAAATCTATAAAATAGGCTAGTAGACGGTTAGAAAAATACCTTAGGCGTTTTGTATTGAGGAATGGTTGAGAACTAAAACTATAAAAATTAATTTACTTTTGTAATTGTAGACCTGTAGATAATTGTAGATTCTACACACAAATACAATAGAAAAATGGACGTTCAGTTTTACCCGTTATTCAGAACTTTCTGGGACATATGTCCAATTAGGAAAAGTTCTATAAAAATCTAATTCGAACTGAGTATTACGAACATTAAACAAAAAATAAAAATAGCAAAACCGGTGCAGCCGTTCTCAAGTGATGTGTTTAGTAACGAAAAGCATTTAATTTTTTTTATTATTATTTTTGTTTAATTAAAAACAAATAAATGGAAAACGTCGATTGGATGGATTTTTTAGACGTGTTAACGAGAAATAGGAATTTGTCTAGTGTGAATATTTTTTTTTATAAAAACGTTTTTATTAATAACTACTGATTATTATATTTTGACAGAAGTAATAGATGAAGATTGTGTTCTGGCCACACTAAAAATCTCAAACATTTGACAGAGTAGAAGTAAAGAAGTCACTTGATCCGCCATGTCATGCATACATGAATGCACGGAGCATTCTGTCAACCCTTGACCCCCAAAATTGAATAGTTTTTATATACCGTCAACTAGCTTGTCGTACAAATACAATCGTAAAACCGACTCGTTCTCGCGGAAGAGATGTCGTGGCTACCTCGTCGAGGATGTCCCGGTTGCGCTGCAGCAGCTCGGGCAGCTCGGCCATGAGGCGCGTGAGCTCGGCCAGGCCGCCCGCCTCGCGCACGGCCGCGGCGCGCGCGCGGATGGAGTCCGGCAGCGCGCCGGCGCCGGGCGCGGGCTCGATGCAGGCCGGCAGGTTGAGCGAGGCCAGCACGCTGTTGAGCAGCTGCGTGGCGTCGCGCAGCTTGCTGATCTCGGCCGACACCAGCTCGGCGCGGCGCGCGCCGGCCGCCTGCAGCGCCTGGTGCACGGCCAGCGGCACCAGCGCCGCGAACAGGTCGCGCGCCTCGGCCCAGCGCGGCGGCGGCGCCAGCGCCTTGGCGATGGATGCGCGCGCCACGGGCTCCAGCTGCGCCTGCTCGGGCACGCGCTCGTGGTAGATGAAGTCGTTGTCCTTGCGCGCCGCCGCCAGCTGGCGCGCCGCGCGCGTGGCGTGCTCGGCCGCGAAGGCGCCGCCCGGCGCGCGCTGCTGCGCCGCCTTCAGCAGCTCCTCGGCCAACTGCGCGGCAGATTTCATTTCTTTATGTACTCTTTGTGGTGAAATGGTCAACGTCCAAAATTTACCGACGAATGACGTCATTGGAAAGTTATTATAAAGGTAAGTGTGGGTGTGTTTCCATAGAGAACGTTTTTTAACACCGTCAAATGAAACCCCGCTGCCACCATTTTCATGCCACCCGTCACTACGGCCGACATGTGGCTAATGTGGCGCCATCGTCGTCGTAGGCAAGCCAAGCTTCTGTGATATTGATACCTGTCTACACGTTATTAGTTGTAAGTTACCTGCAGGCGTGCGATCTCCTCGCCGACGCTCTTGTTGGCACGACACACGGCCGCCTGGAAGAGCTGCGCCAGCCCGCGGAACATCGTCTGCTTCGACTGCATCTGCGACCCAAACTCTACGTGAATATTTTTTTTAATGCTGTACTACACATTTTATCCGCGTTAGTACACTTTTCTATGAAATAACAATTTTTTTTTATGATAACCGACACGACGATACGTATACACAAGGATAATGTAGAGGCGTTCGGGTAATCGTTCGTACATCCATTACCATGGAGTAACATGCTTAAAACTGAAATCCAGCGAATCAATAACTGTTTGCGTCCATAAGAAAGGGTATAAATCAAAATTGCATATCTTTAATTTGATTTTTCATGACATTGATAAGACTTAGGTATAAAATAAAAATAATACAATTAACATGATATTTTCAAATTTTTTGTGGAACAGAAGAAACACGAAATAATAAAATTTTCTCTATAAAAAACATCACGAAGTTACCTCCGATTTTCACGTATTTTCAATTTGTACCTAATATGCTGATGACTAATAGTATAAAAATGTGATGAATACTTGTATAACTACAAGACGAAAAACACTGTGACGGCATTTTTTTAAATTATTAACGCGAAAATAATGATATTAACTAAAAAGTGTAAAATAATAAAGTAATTAATAAAATCAGGAAACCCGACAACGTAAAAAGTAAAGCGAATCTCGGACATAGGAGATACTGTGTGTATGATGGGATAGAAAGGGCATCGTTCTTTATGAGCTAGCAAGAATAGAGAAATAAAAAAGATCGAACAACGGTTAAAAGTGAACATATTTTTTATATACTTTTTTATTTCTCTATTTTTTGCTTGTGTGTCATCAGCTGCAGGCAGTAGAGATCCGCATCGACGGCTTTGCTCGGCGGCAGTAAAAGCTCATAAAGAACGATTCAACAGCATCACCTATGTCCGAGCTTTGCTATAGTCTGTGGGGTTTGACTGGCCTCTGATTACATCTTTTTAGCACGTTCTTGTGGGTGTGTTCCACACTACATCACCAGCAACCAATCTTTTCAAAAATGGTTCGGTTTTATAACGTTGCAATAGACAGTCGCAAATTAGTTCACGATTGATTAGGTTTCATACAGCGAGCTCGTGTGGCACCCAAATATCGAGCTTTTTTGTTTAGCATGATCAGCCTATAACGTTCCCACTGTTGAGACACAGGCCTCCTATTTAAGAGAGGGTCTTAGTCATAAATCCGCCATGTGGGCCCTGTGCGGCTGCCAGGATGCCACGTGTCTTCGAATTTTTGGTCCTAAGATATATCAGGATTTCCGTTAAGGTTCTTGAAGATATCATTGACACAATTGCCCCTGTCCTAACAGGCATATTTAATCAATGTTTAGACACCGGTACGTTTCCTGACTTAATGAAACATAGTAAAGTAGTACCAATTTTCAAATCGGGTAGTAACAGTGATCCCTCTAATAAAATGCGCGAGACTCGGTGAACACGTACACCGTCAATGGCGGGCAACCACAAACTAGCACTATCCGCGTAGTGTGTATAGCAACCGTCCCGCTGGCCTTCGATCGGGCCGCAACACTCAGAACAGCCGGCAGCCGCATCGCAGTGCGGATAAAAAGTACTTCCTCGTACATATTTTTGATTGCGGTTACGCGGAACCGCATAGTGCGTAGGTACATTTGTACATTGTTCTTGCTGGACGCTGCCGGCGCGGCGTGGTTTTTTTTTTTTTTTTTTTTTTTCTGGGTGGGAAATCATCAAATAACTTCTCCCGCTCTGGGTGGAGCGGGAGGGCGTGTCAGACTTTTACTGACTAAAACCCACCCGTGTTCCCTCAGTTGCCTGTGTGCCAGGGGCGGCGGTATCTCTTTCGAACAACCCGCACCCCCGGCAGGCATCGGCCCTTGCGGGCCCCTCTGTTGCTGCTGACATCTCTTTGAGGCGCGCGTGGAACACAACGCGCCGTCGACCCGGGCTTGGTCCTTACCGGACAGCGAGCTACCCATTACTCGCCGTCCGCAAGCCCGTGCCTACGGTGGCCGGGAATCAGCCTGGGATTCCCGACGCCCAGGGCGTCTCCTGCGAAGGCCACGGCTGTGAGGGCGCATGTACTGCATCTCCCTCACGTGCGCCGCCTCCCTCTTTGCGAGCATAACTGCTTCGCCGAAGGAGGCGACTGCCAGCCATGCCCTCTCGCTCCGTACCATGGCCTGGACCAGGGTCGGACGCGAGAGATCGCCGCCGCCGATCACCTCCACGAGGACACGGCGTTGCTCCGCCCAAGCTGGGCAGACCTCCACCGTATGCTCCACCGTGTCCTCTGGGCGATCTTCGCAATGGAAACACCCGGGCGTTTCCTCCCGCCCTATCCGAAACAGGAACCTCCTCAGGTTACGCGGAACCGCATAGTGCGTAGGTACATTTGTACATTGTTCTTGCTGGACGCTGCCGGCGCGGCGTGGTGGCGTGGGAGCAGTGTCATTTACTTAGACATTACTAGTGAACACTTTTATTCAGTATTATTTAACTTTATCTAATAGTGATAAATAAAGTTAAATAACGCAAAAAAGCGACTAAATGCTACTTGTTTGTCAATGTTACCGATAAGAAGATCACTGTACCGAGCATGTATTAAGGCCAAAGAGCGGAATCGGTGGAGTATATTTACCTAAACTTCGAGGGAGATATAAACATAAGAGTGGATAATACTTCCCCAAAAAATCCCGGATTATGTGTTGGATTTATACAGAAAAAAGGTGTCTTTTCCTGTTGTAATTAAAGTGCGTACATGCTACAAACATTAGTAAATGCTTATTAACAAATGAAGCCATTTTACGTATTAGGTATTTAGCCAATGGACAGCGCCATAGCATAAACAGGGTAATGTTTTGTTCTATGTTTTTTAAGTACTCTGGTTCTAAGTGTAGTGTTAACAAGAAAGATTTGTAATTATATATTGATTTGATTAAGTAGATATTTTTCTTATTAAATAAACTTTTGTAATTTTTTAAGCGAACTTTTCAAGAAAAAAAATTAGGGCACTCACGATGGTGAGCCAGTCGCGCTCCCACAGCGACTTGAGCTGCTCCTTCTGCATGGCACGCAGTGCGTCCGTGTACAGCTCGTCGCACTGCGCGCACACCTTGGCCACACTGCTCTCCTTCATCTCGTCTGCAACAACCGTTCATGGCGTTCAACATATGCGTACTAAATAGCAACTAAACTCAAGTATTTGGAAAGTGCACTGCACACTGTCGACCGCAGCCACGACATTGTGGACGCATTCATTATGGTGATGAAAGCAAGTCTCGGTTAGCTGGGCCTGTCTGCAACACAACGGTGAGCGCGTATGCAGTGCTCATGTTCCAAGTAGAATCAGTCAACCCACGTGTTTGGCTCTAAACAGGAAAGCGATCCCTTGCTATAGCAGGCGATGTCTCGGAAAGCGCTTGGCTCGGTGCATGTGGGCTGTGTCATAGCTGTGCTTACCACGGATACACTTGTAGGCGATGACCTCCTGCGCTTGCGCCAGCATGAGCTTGGCCAGCGCGTCCAGCGTCTCAGGGTGCAGGTCGGGCGTGGTCTCCTGGTGCACCGCCATCATTATGTTCGCTTTCAGGAACGAGAACACACCCGCCGCTTGCTGTACACACACACATTATTTATTTAAGGCTTAATTTTATTTCATAATTTCTGAAAAACTTACAGCTAGGAATGGACAATGGGTCATTTGTTAATAACATGAACATGCCCAGTTACAACTTCTCACAAATAGGCATAAAGAAAGGATTCATGACATTTTCAGTCAGTCAGTAGTCAAGCGACACACACTACACATATACGGTACTCTTTGCACTACACACTGTCACACACAATGATTAAAACACATTTGGCTGAAAATTAGGTTGCTTAGAAAACTATCACGCGGAATTTCTGTCGAATAATTGTCGGGAGGCGCGTCGCTCCACTGAGGTAAATATAGATTATTAAAAAAAAAAATATGATACAGGAATACATCTCCCTCACTAATCCCTCATAAATTATAAACATTGCTTATAGTTAAGAGATGTTTAAACGTCAAAAATGTATGGTTAAATAGACGCTAATCACTACCTAAGTTTAAGGGGAACCTAGTCGCGGGCTCGAACTCACTGATGGGCCTGGCTAAAAGCACGCTGTGTCACCAGGCCTCGTGTCCGACAGAGGTGGTGTCAGTGATGAGCAGTTAGACGCTAGTCTACACGCACAACCTTATTGTGTGAGATGCAGGATCATTTATAGTACAACAGGCGCGTAAAAAATTAAGAACAGTCCTTCGGAAGATCGGGTTTATGAAAAAACCACTGCATAAATCAATAACCAATAAAGTTTATTGAACTTTTCGATATTTGAGCTTTGTCGGTACCGACTTGGTTTTTCAGATTTTATACTTCTTTTGTTACTAAAACACGCCCAAAGTTAGGTTAAATTAGCGAGAAAAACTAATCTTTGTTGGCTCCTAACTTTTGAATGGCTTTTTATTTTAGTATTCTGTTTCCATACAGACAATATTAATAATGAGACAAAACCATACCATGTTTAATTTTTGATGTATATTGTCCAACAGTGGAGTAAAACACTCCCGAAGTTTGTATGGGAAAAATGTGGACTAGGTTCACCTTAAGCAATGTTTATAATTATAAGTAAGGGGACAATACATAATTATTGATAAACTTTGTCAAGATATACAAAAATATATTTGCAAGTTGCATCCAACAAATCACTGCTGTTATCACATAGGCTAGGCTCCACAAGCTGAACAGTTGTGGCCCAGTGGCACCAAGCGTGACTAACGAGTTATAGGCTGATTAAGCCTATGCTAGTCTCCACAGCCAGACAAAACTTGACTAAAGACAACTTAAACTATGTAAGTGTAAGTAGGTAATCAAATAAGATAGTTTCTATTTTCTGGAAAATGATTAAGGAATACTTCTTTGCAGTATATGCGAGTGTGAGTAAACTTGCTGTGGTACCTGGAACAGCTTGGCAGCCTGCTTGAGCGAGTCCTCGGTCTCCACTGGCTGCTGCGAAGCAATGAGGCTCTGCATTGCGCCGATGTTGAACAGGATGCACATGCGCTCGTACGCCAGAGAGCTTATTGCTATTCAACACAATAATGTATTACACATCATGTGTACATACTTACCAGAAACTTAAGCATCATGGAATTCTTTAAATAAGTTTTTGACCAAACAATGGGGCTGCTATTGTATGATACCATAACACATTTTATGACATCAAAAAAAGGTCCTAACACTACAGTTACTATTTAGGTGGTCTTTTTTACATGATTGATTCATTTTATAAGATCAAGATAAATTAAGGGCAGAATTTAATTAACTTGTAGGTAGAATATGATTCTACCTACAAATTAATTAAATTCGCAAAAGGGATTTATAAAACCTAAAGGTCAGTTAGTATTCATTGATTTAACACATGACACATGGATTACACTCTATGTTTAATAGTTTATCCTCATAAAAGTAAAATCTGAGATTTTGTACTTGAAATTTAATTCTAAAATGTATTCCAATCAACTTTATCCTTATGTACATTGTATACCTATTGGATACTGGAAGTAATGAGTACAATGTTTCATGCAGCCTTCCCATGAGGTGGGTGTAGTGCCTAGCTGAGTTGCCTATCACTTGCTCTTATTTATTTATTTAAAAAAGCACAGCCAAATCACATACATTCAACTTATGCTAGAAATAATCTTAATAAATAAAGGACTAATGTACATGACAATTACGACATACATAGCATTGATCTAAATATCTTGCTGCCTTGAAATAATAAACTAAACCTAACTAAAAACTACAACAACAAGAAAAAAAAAACAAAACAGAACAATGAAGAAAATAGAACCTCTTTGCAGACTCATTTCATATTGCAAAGTCCAGTTAAAGAAACAGACTCTTTTGTGTGTTTTTCTTGTGTATAATTTAAGTTTTTAATTTGAGATTCTCTATCTTTCTGTTTATTCTTATCTCTAGTATCTGTCCGTGTCACTAAAACTAACCAAATCACATTTCTAATGGCTGAAACTTAAATGTAATTTTTGGTTGCAGCAGTCAAATACCAGAGGTAGGTACTTCTATATTCCTTGCAAAAACTCCCATAGACTTTTGACTAAGTATACAATGCTATAGAGACCTTAAGTTTCTTTTTCCAGTGATGGTTTTAATGATACTTACTGAGACTCATCCGGCCTCCAAACAAGGAGCCCTTGTCGAAGGCGTCCTTCCACTTGAAGGGGATCTGCACCTCTTGCGGCGGGAGCTTGGACTCCAGCGATGCCAGCTGGTCATGGTAGCTACAAGCACAAACACCCAGCTTACATACACCTTACACGTTGCGGCGAGCATTAATTCTACGGGTCGTTTGTTTTAACTATTCCTTTGTTTGTGTGCGTGATAAGATGACATCATTTTTGAACAACTTCGACAATTAGTAATAAAATTCCCAGAGATCAGTCATTATTATATGTTAGTGCCTTAATTTCTTCTGCCTGACAATGATTCAATTGTGAAGGGTGACTCATGCGATATAAATACTGTATTTACTTGTAGATTACGTCCAGCGACGATTTCTCGAATACTTT
Organism: Polymixis lichenea; assembly: GCA_949091785.1. NCBI lineage: Eukaryota > Metazoa > Arthropoda > Insecta > Lepidoptera > Noctuidae > Polymixis > Polymixis lichenea. The sequence continues at coordinate 2,138,920 of OX420944.1, forward strand.
CCAAATGGCGTTTGCTCTTAGCCGGCTCAGCTCGGTGAGGGCGTCGGTGTAGTCTTCATGGTTGTCGCCAGTGTTGTACGTCGAATTGATCAAATTCCTTAATGGTTTCACAATATCTACATCTGAACCTTTTTTAAACGGTACAAACAACAACTCCGAAGCCATTTCTGCGACTGATTGTGACAGCAGCCGTCAGCGCACACGTCAGTGTACTTGTACAATTCAACACAGATCACACAACAAAATGATGTCACTGACAGACCACAATGCTTAGTCACGTTTATAGACAATACACATACAAAAGTAGATTTATGCATGAATTAATAATAATAATAATAATCGTTTATTTTCGGAAATCAGGTTCCATTTTGTTAGTATTACAGTCTTAAATAAAATGTTAGTACGTAAAATATTAAACTAATCGGGCATGAACGGAGAACCACTCATCTCCTGTTGCAAAGAGAGTGCCACCCCATCCACGCCTGCAGCATTGGTGAATTGCAACGAGATTTTTTCGACCACTTGATCTTCAACGCACTGCTCAGCGCTGAGAGTTGAAAATCAAACAATGTTTTTTTTTCGACGCACTGAGACTCACTCGCGCTACGCTCTTTTGGTTTTTCAATGATGGGTTGAACACCGAGAGTTGAAAATCCAGTGCGCGATCAAATCCCGCTGACGTGAAGTAACAGCAGTGTCCTCGCTAGTGATTTCAAAATCTATGTGGACGTGAGATTTTAAATCTAGTTACACGCGACTAGTGTGACTATAATCGCTGCGTGTGTACCTAGCATTAGACCTAATCCGATTTCAACAATAATATTACTATTTAGGTAAATAAACTAATAAAGGTATATTACTAACTGTATTCAATTTTTATTGAAATTTGAAACATTACTTATCAAAAATTTGCAAGAATCTGGGACATTTCAGCGAAAGACACAAGCGCAAACTCACGTGCGCGAAAAGACATTTCCGAGAATGGGCTTTTGCGCGACTGGACTTTTGCGGGAATGGTTATAATTATGTGCGAAAGACATTTGCACGAACGATATTTGCGCGAATTCACTTGTATGAAAGACACTTTTGCAAATCCACTTGGTCGCAAAGACAAATGCGCGAAAAAGTTGCGGAAATAAGATTTCTTCATAATATCTTGGCTGTATTCTTTCAAAGGATTGGGCAGGGGTGTGCTGTATACCCACAATTCGCCAGTAATGTTCCAGTTACAGACAGACTGGAAGTAAACACTTACGGATGTATTTTGTCTATTTGGCCAATTAAACGTCACAGTGATCGTCGTAGTTTTTTAGGTAGGTTATAAGATGTAACCTTTTTATTAATTTATTTACTTTCTATAATTTAATTTTAAAATTAACCTATTGAACCTACATAAGGTTCGTGCAAGTGGATTCGCGCAAGTGTCTTTCGCGCCTATGTCCATTCGCGGAAATGTCTCTTCGCGCAAGTGTCCCTTCCTGTATAAGCCCGTTTGCGTAATAGTACATTCGTGGAAATGTCTTTTCACGCAAGTGGGTTTGAGCAAGTGTCTTTCGTTTAAATGTTTTTCGCGGAAACGTTTTTCGCGCAGTAAAATATGTATAGTTTGTGTAGAGATAAAGCAGATGAAAATATTCGCATTAGTAGTAAGGGTGTGGTGTGATGGGTGTGTGGACCTTTAAATTTCGTCAAAATTCATACAAACGATCGCGTTGATTGCTTACTCGCGCGGTAATCGCCTTTGTTATGTTACGACGTGGGATCGAAGAGCGCTACTATATAATATCTGGACTCTTTCTAAACATGTCATTGCTAAGAGAGCCGAGTCAACTATAACTCAGGACTGTCCTACGTCTACCTCAGACACCTCTCTCTGTATATGATTGTAAAGACGCCAGCACATCAAGCTACCCCAATCTGTCAAATTTCTTTGATAGATTTGCATCTTTATGTCACAAGCATAAGGTTCATGTTTAATTGGGAAAATTTGACAGTTTGGGGTAGCTTGATGTGCTGGCGTCTGTACATTATATTAACCGGTGCCCGGTAAGAGAAAAATAAAGATGATGATTGTTATCGGCTTTGGTCAGGACGCGGCCTTTGGTGTGGCGACTGGCAGTGATCGCGTACACGGGCTTACATTTCAGAAGTGGCAATGGAAATATTCAATTGTTTGTGTTTGTTTGGCATTTGAAAGAGTACATATTATTAATCTATCTATTATCTATGATTGCGTTTCTCAATTTAATTTTTTTCTTTCACGTCATGACTTACCAAATTCATTAAAAAAATATAAAAATATGCTAAATTGTTTGTAAATGTAGAAAAAAAATGGTTATCAAAACTGTGTCCGTATCAAAACCGTGAGTCACTTTAATATATTTAAAAACATCGCCTAAATGACACTGTACAAAACAAGGATTCCTATTTTGTCAAACTGAGACGATCCTTTGGTAGTAGCAATCTCATGCTCAGTAATAGGTATATAATATTAGCAGGTAGTTTGTCTAATGATCAACAACGAATGTTCGGATATTTTCAAGTGTGTTTTTACATAAACTGTAAGTAGGTTTATGTATACGTACTTAGGTAAGTACCAACAGTTTCTGTGATTAAGTAGAGTTGTTACTTTTGATTGTTGTGGGACTTGTGGGTAAATGATGTACAAACTTGTGAGTATATGGTCCAATGGGAATAAGGCGGGTTGAGCATGCGCGGTCCGTCTTCGCAGCCGTCCTCCGCGACTGCCGGCGCTGTTGCGCGAGGTGGCGAGTCCGCCGGGAGTGGCCACGCAGGCACGTCGCGCCGCTGCCGCCGCCCCGCCACCCGCTCGGAGCCCCACGGCCGTCCAGCCGCTAAAAGTAAGTCTGTGGGCGCCTGCACCCGTCGCCCGCCCGCGCCGCTGCCCGCCGCGCCCGCTATCTGTTGCTCCTACAATCGATACACTGCTCAGGTGTGCTTTTGTTTTGGTCATGATTGCACGCGACATGTTTGCGTTCCTATCTTTATTTTGAGTGTCACTTCATTGGTTATGTGAAAAATACAGCTTGACTATTTTGGTGCGTAATACATTTTTGGTAAGTTTATCTTCTAATAGACTCATTTTGCCTAAGTAGGTGTATGCCTGCTACAGCTACAGAAAATAGTTATCTGATTTTTAAAACCAAGTCGTACACTTTGTAGCAAAATACTGGCAAAAATCCACGGATTATTTACAGTATTAGTATTATAACTTATAACGATATGGTCCAGTCAAGTATAGTGCATTTAAAAGTTACACGAGTGCTCCGTAAATGTTAAGAGCTACGACGCGGCTACGGCGTAGGCAACTACGGCGTAGCTGCTACGCCGTAGTTGCTAGTCGTCATGGCGACAATGATGTGAAGCGGTGCATCTGTCGCCCTGCACCGAGCACGGTGCAGTGGGGTCGCGGAGCTGGTCGATACCCGCCTACTACTTAATAACACCACCTTCCACTACCACCTACCATCACTATCTTCCACCACCACCTGCCACCAACACCGTGGGCTGTTTAACGTGATAACGCTCGGCTCGCAGCGATGTCCTCAATCTTTGTTATGTTAAAAATAAATATTGCATGTAAGTGGCGGGTGTTTTATATTTTATAATTTGTCGGTCGATCGTTCATCTATTGGCGGTTGTTCATCAGTCTGTTGTTGCCACTACCCTATCTATATTGAGGGTTTGTATTGTGCTCTAAGTGTGCCTGATGTCCATGTAGTCACGAAGCGTGGATGACTGACGGCAACTATCAACAAGTACGTTCCTACTTACAAATACCTTTAACGTCAAACTGCGACTTTGGTTTTGAATCACTTGAAGAACTTATTATTCCTTACCGATCCACGCTCCGACTAAAATAGAATAGATTTTCATCGGACATTTTTGTCGAGTTTTGAATTGTTTCTATTTATTAAATAGAAAAAATTCCATCAGAACCTAGGTTTTTAGCTATTTACTTACATACGTTATGTTTAACCCCCGACGGAAAAACGACGGGGTGTTATAAGTTTGACGTGTGCGTGTGTGTGTCTGTCTGTGGCGTAGTAGCTCCCGAACGGATGAAACGATTTTGTTTTTTTTTTTTTGTTTGAAAGGTGAATTAGTCAGGAGTGTTCTTAGACATGTTTCATCAAAATCGGTTCCGCCGTTTGAAGATTATCAGCTCTTTTCTGGTGAATGACCCTTCATCATGATCGATCGTGTGTACGCAATTAGGGTGCAGTTCGGTTCTTCCAACGGTCCAAATACCCGCCCCATTCACCACTGTATGCATGGACTTCCTGGCATTATTTAAATGGCCCCTGGATGCCAAGGCCATTTAAAATGGAGGGCTCCAATACCATGGTCGTCTACTAGTATCTGACCTCATACCAAAGCGAGACTCGTCAGAATAACACACATGACTGCCCGATTTTTGTTTTCACGACCCCATTGTGAACGGGCTCTGCGATTGCGGGGCTTAATAGGTGGTACACGTAGCGGCCTTCGGGAACGGAGATTGTCTTCATGCAAGCGATGTCATATGGTTTGATCACTTCTTAACATCCCTGAAGAGCTATGAAGCCTGGTAACCAAAGTCATCGCGGTCATTGTACAATTTCGTCGAGCAGTAATTTGTATTTGACGATCTTGTCTGCGTGTGGTGATTCGAGCTCGTCCTGCATGTCGCTCGACCACGCTGCCCATGATGTGGTAATGCGTCCAAGTCGTCTTATTACACTATGAGCGATTTCCACCGCACTTTGCCGAGAACCAGCTTTCTACCAAGGTCGGATCAAGCTTTCGAGTCGAAGGTGGGGGGGGGGGTTACATTGCGTCGCGGTCCAGTCAGGACAGGCTCCATTTAATGGCGGACTAAGCCTGTCGGGGGCAAAACTAAATGAGTCGACTAGATGACGCGTCCACTCAGTTCATGTAGGTAATTCTTATAATATTTTGCCGTTGCAATTATTCGCATGTAACTTATTACACAATCCAAGTTAACAATAAGTTTGCGCTGACACATTCGCGTTCATAATGACGGCTCGGTCGCAGTGATGATGACTACCCTGGATCCGCCATTGCTTTTAACATTTCCGTGGCTCAGGGGGCCTACTGCCTAAGCACGAACTCCGTAGTTTCGGCCGAAGTTCACTTACGGCCATAAGATTAGTTCGGAGCCCAAGAAAAAAATAAATCGCAACACGATTTGATACTTGTCTTTACCTTCTCCCGATGTCATTTTTTCCGTTCGAAAAAGTTAATTAATCTGGAGTAGGGTTTTTTTTTTCGAGGGTGGGCAGTCATCAAATAACTTCTCCCGCTCTAGGTGGAGCAGGAGGGCGTGTCAGACTTTTACTGTCTAAAACCCGCCCGTGTTCCTTCAGTTGCCTTGTGCCAAGGGCCACGGTATATCGCTTTCGAACAACCCGTACCTATGGCAGGCATCGACTCTTGCGGACCCCACCAGTTGGTGCTGACATCTCTTTGAAGCGCGCGTGGAACACAACGCGCCATCGACCCGGGCTTGGTCCTTACCGGAGAGCAAGCTATCCATTAGGGCCAGCGCTCACTGGCGGCACGGCACGGCAAGGAATTTTTAAGCCGTGAATAGAAATAAAACTTAATCGTAAGACAGTAAAATTGAAAATTCAACGGCAACGCTGCCGCGGTATCTTTAGACATGCCGCAACGTCCTTAGGCATCATCATTTAAATTTGAATTTTATTGTCTTACATTTAAGTTATATTCCTATTCGTCGCAAAAAAAAAATCCCGTGCCGTGCCGTGCCGTTAGTGGGCGCAGGCCCTTACTCGCCGTCCGCAGGCCCGCGCCCACGGTGGCCGGGAATCAGCCTGCATGGGATTCCCCACGCCCAGGGCGTCTCCTGCGGCGACTAGGACCGTGAGGGCCCATATACTGCCTCTCTCTAACGTGCGCCACCTCCCTCTTCGCGAGCATTACTGCTTTGCAGAAGGAGGTGACGGCTACCCAGGCACTCTTGCTCCGTACCATGGCCTGGACCAGGGCCAGACGCGAGAGATCACAACCGCCGATCGGCTCCACGAGGACACGTCGGTACTCCGCCCAAGCCGGGCAGACCTCCACCGTATGCTCCATCGTGTCCTCAGGGCGATTTACGCAGTGGAAACACCCGGGCGTTTTCTCGCGCCTTATACGAAACAGGAACCTCCCGAAAAACCGTGTCTGGTGAGGACCTGCGTCAGGCGGAAGGTGAGGACACCGTGGCGCCTCTTAATCCACTCCTCAAAGAGGCGCGCCCAATCTGGAGTAGGGTTTAATTCGAAGTATCGAAATACTTTTGGACGGCCCCGTTTTTTCGTTGACGGACTTACGGTAGGCCCTCTGATCATTTCATCTTAGCTCAAATGACGTCTTCTCTCTATAATATTGTTCTATATCTCTATTGTATCGATTTCAATCAGTAGTATGGCAGAAATTTTTCAGATTTAAGAGATTGGTCCCAAACCCGTTGCAGGATTATATAGGAATAGGCCATGCAAAAAAATATATAAAGCCGTGAATTAAACGGCCTTCTCCAAATGTTAAACTAGGACCTTCGGAGTAAAATAAATAAACAGTTAATACTATTAAAAAGAACAAACCCATGGTCAGCAAGATGGCCAGTCACCACAAGCAGCACCCGTTTACGAGCATAACGCAAAGATCCCCCCTCGCTTTATTTGAGGGAAGGAGGCAACCCGACCCCCGACACTACCGCAAGCAGTGACATGTAAGGGAGTATGACGAACTTGCTGCATAGAAACTGAGCTACGTGTACGGGTTCGCCCCCGTCAGTCCCGTAGCGCCAGCGCGCCTTTGTCTAGCTAGCTATGCTACGCCGTAGCGATGCTACGAACTTTTACGATCTTCTTTTTCATGATAAATTAATATCTTAAATAAAATAAAATAAAAAAGCCTTATATTTCCAGTAACACATTAACATGCAAATGTTGTCTCCTACCTATAGTACTTAGTTAGCAAAAGGATAAAAAAAATTGAGAAAACTAATATCTATACACTTAAATACAATTATCTTAATAACTACTTCAATTTTACTAATATTATAATAATAGGCAGTAGCATTTTTTTACTTTACTGGAACCCCTCTCAGGTAAAGGCCTCCTCCAAAGCTATCCATTTCTCTCGGTCTTTGGCTATTCGTTGCCATTCTGGACCAGCAATTTTTTTAATATCGTCGTCCCATCTAGTGAACGGTCTTCCTCTATGCCGTTTCCCTGGTGGGCCTTTCCATGACGTAACAGTTTTGGTCCATCTGCGATCTTTAAGACGTGCTATGTGACCGGCCCATTTCCACTTTAGCTTCTGGCTGTATTTGAGAGCATCTATTGCTTTTGATTTTGACCGTATTTTGTTGTGGTTTATTTTTTGTATTTTCTTGATATTTAACATGCTGCGTTCCATTCCTCGCTGACATGTAATTATTTTATTCTTTACTTTGTTGGTATATTTCCATGTTTGGCATGCATACGTAAGACAAGGAATGAGACACGAGTCCATGACTTTTTTCTTCAGTTTGATAGGCATTTCGTTTTTAAATATTTCCTTACAACTCCAGAACTTTTTCCAAGTCTGTTTTACTCTTCTCTCTACCTCCAGTTCATTGCTATCTCTGCAGAATCCAATTTGTTTTCCTAAATATATATACTGATCCACATAATCTAATGGTTCATTTTCAATTGTTATTTTTGATTTTTTGAAGTTGGTCATTAATCTGGTCTTTGTGATATTCATTTCTAATCCCACTTGTCTGCTTGCTGCGTGTAGAGTGTCTAGCATATATTGCAACTGTAGGTTCGATTCTGATAGTAAAACTAAGTCGTCTGCAAATCGTAAGTGGTTTAAGTATTTACCCTGGATATATAGACCACAATTTCTCCAGTCTAGTTTGCTTATGATAGATTCTAATATTGCGATGAAGATTTTTGGGGATAAGGGGTCACCTTGCCTGACTCCTCTCTTGACTGGAAAAATTGGGCCAATGGTTTCTAGTTTAACTCTACTTGAGCAATTACTATAGAGGTGTTTGAGTATTTTTATGTATTGTTGCTCTACATTTTGGGCTTTTAGCGTGTTCCATATACTTTCGTGTGAGATTGTGTCAAAAGCTTTTTGGTAATCAATGAATATGACATACAGCGGTCTCTGTTGCTCTTGATATTTTTCCATTACCAGTTCTAATGTGTGTATGTGGTCTATAGTAGAAAAATTTCTCCTAAATCCTGCTTGTTCAATAGGTTGTCTTTCCTCTAGTGTTGTACTAATTCTTTGATTTATTATTGTAGAGAAAAGTTTGTAAACACTAGGTAGCAGGCTTATCGGCCGGTAGTTGCTGATGTCTTTTGGGTCTCCTTTCTTGTACAGCAAGATAATATTCGATTCAGACCATTGGTAAGGTGTAACTCCTGTTTCAAAAATCAAATTAAATAATTTGGTAAGTGGAGCAGCTAGTATGAAGCAGGCGGTTTTTATGGCGTCGTTGGTGACATTATCTGATCCTGGGCTTTTGTCTGGTTTTAGTCTATTTATTGTTTCAATTACTTCCGTACATTCTATTGATTCTATGTGGGATTGTGGTTTTTCTGTATCAAAGTGATCCTTTTCAAGGTAATTCCTGTCTCTTACTGTCTCAGGAGCACTATAAAGTTTTTTATAAAAGTTTGTAGCAACGTTAATGATGTCTTTTCGGCTATAAGCAGTGTCCCTCGACTCCTTCAAACAATCAATCCATGCTTTTCCTGTCCGCAGCTCTTTATACCCCTTTTTTAAACTTCCACTTTTTTCTAAATGTTTTTGGAGGATATTAGTTCTATGGTTTTTGTAATCTTTTTTTTATATATTTGCTTAGCAACTTATAAAGAGCTTTGAGTTCATTTTTCATTGTTCGCGTTTTATTTTTAGTTCTTTGTAGCTCTTGTCTTCGTTTTAAGAGTCTTTCTGTATTTTCTGTGAGAGCGCTGCGCACTTTTGTTGAATGTGACGTTCGTGCTACTTGTAAACTGTCTGTTATATTTTTTTTTATTTTATCGTAGTAGTCCTGTACTGTCACATTAGTTTCGGTGTGGGATATAGATATTAATTTATTTTGTAAGTTTTCCTTATAAATTTGTATTTCTTCTTCGTTTTTGAGTGTACTGTTTTGTTTATTTACAAACCTGGTTCGTGTTTTCACATGCTTAGTGAGTGATATTTTAGCTCTAAGTGGTCGGTGGTCCGATGTAAAGTTTATACTTAGTGTTTCGATGTTTTGAAATGAGTGAGGATGATTTGACAGTATGAAATCTATTTCGTTTTTATGACCATTCGGAGACTGCCATGTCCATTTTCTTTTATCTTTTTTCTTATAAAAGGAAATAAAATATCTTAATAAAATATCTTAATCAGTGTTAATTTATTAAATACCTACTACATTCACGACATAAGTGTAAGCAATTAACAACCGTGTTTACTGTAAACTAAGAAGCATTAAACTTAAGAACACACATAGCTACAGCAATACTCTGCAAGTACACGTACGAGCCGTACAGCTTGCATGCAAGACTTGCGCGTTTTGTTAGTATGTGGTTCAGGCATGCATTTTCGATGTGAAATTTATGAAACTCCAGTTTGTTAATTTCATTGGTCTATGATACTCGAGATCTCTAAATGAATAAGAGCACTTGGACCAGTCACGGCTAATGTGGGCTCATGGGCCGTTAGTGGGTGTGAACATGTCACTCGGGAAAGAAATGTGCCGACGCCGCAGGGTGGCTCCATGACGCCCACACGTTCCCGGTACGTCGCGCCTGGGACTCAAGTCACGTTGGTTGCAGGAGCCGCGCGCCGCACGCGTCCTCGGCGGAGGTCATCGTGGTGCGCGCCAGCAGCACCAACGTCGCGCGCCACCGCCACGACGCACGGTACTACACCCTACTACACGAAGGCCTGACACATACTTCACTTAAAACTCAAGCATACTCGTAGTTTTAAGCACTTAGGTACGTAGCTTAAAAGCCATTTGATTGGTTAAAACTACTTATGATTAAAGTACCTACCGCTTGAGTCTGGAGTGAGGTTCTGTAATACAGGCTTGAAATGGATACCCTTGTCAGTTGCGTCTACAAGTCTTTTAATTCCTTGTTGTGCTTAAGGGGAACCTAGTCGCGGGCTCGAACTCAATGATGGGCCTGGCTAAAAAGCACGCTGTTTCACCAGGCATCATGTCCGACAGAGGTAGTATCAGTGATGAGCAGTTAGACGCTACTCTACACGTACAACATTATTGAGTGAAATGCAGGATCATTTATAGTACAACGGGCGCGTAAAAAATTAAGAACAGTCCTTCGAAAGATCGGGTTTTATCAAAAAACCACTGCATAAATCAATGACCAATAAAGTGTATTGTACATTTCGATATTTGAGCTTTGTCGGTACCGACTTAGTTTTTCAGATTTTACACTTCTTTTATTACTAAAACACGCCCAAAGTTAGGTTAAATTAGCAAGAAAAACGAATCTATGCTGGCTCCTAACTTTTTAATGGCTTTTTATTTTACTATTCTGTTTCCGTACAGACAGTATTAATACTGAGAAAAAATCACACCATGTTTAATTTTTTATGTATATTGTCGGACAGTGGAGTAATACACTCCCGAAGTTTGTATGGGAAAAATGTGGACTAGATTCACCTTAAGTAGTTGCGGCGCAGTTGCAGTTAAATTTAAGTTTTAGTGCTGAACCGTATTGTAATCTTTGAATCTTTTTTGGGATTTTATCACGCACTGGATTTTCAAGTCTCAGTGTTGAACCGAGCATTGAGGATCGTAACAGAATCACTGAATCAAAGAGCAACACGGGCCACTGGTGGACTCCGGTCCGCGCGTCGAAAACCGAACACTGTGTTTTACTGTTCGATTTTGAACTCTTGGCTTTAAGTAGTGCGTTGAAGATGGATCTTCTCTCTCGTGATCACGTGCACGAGAAAATCCCGTCATGATTTGATTACCTATGTCCGTGGGAACGTCGAGTTAAAGGCAGCATAGCAAGTACGTCAGGTACCTACCTAGTCACCTGGTTTAGTATTATTAATTAGGATTCAAAATACTCCAGGGGATCATTAATATTCCTGACCTACACAATCTAATCTGCAACTTGTATGAGCACCGGTTACTGGCAGCCCCAACATGTCGTTCTGTTGCACACTTCGTCTTTTTTGTGTCGCCAATTTGCCATACTCCACACAGCAGTCGCTTCCGAACCAAGCTGATCATCAGTGGGAGTTATCAAATCGAATAAATATAAACTTAACGCGGTCACGACCGGAGTGCAGCCGCGCGCTCGCAAAGTGGGTGCCGCTGTCACAGCTGCAATCGATCCCGCGGCGAGCGTTCACCCCGGCTGCGGCTGGCGGCTCGGCTGCATGTTGTAGCAGACAGCCGAGCAGGCGCACACTGGTCCCAAATTAAAAAAAAGTGGACATTGATAGTAGACCGCTGATATTTTTTTTTATTGTTGATATAATGATAACAGATAAAGCAAAAAAATATTATTGTCCTACTTCAAATACTTTTCTCTATAAAAAATATTTCTTCTTTTTTTGTATGGGAGTGATTACATTTTACTCAATTTCTCAAAAACCTTAAGCGATGTCGAGATGGCATTCACATATGTTAGAAAACTAATAATTCTGAGTATTTGGCTCGAAGAAACTTATTGCTTATCTCTGCGTACTTTCGAGATAATAGTGACAGAAAATAACAATTTTTTTTAATGTTAATTGTTCGCTTTTTTTTAATCATAGCCTTACTCATATCGCAATAGGTCCGCTGGCCAGCAAAATGGAGCTTCGACGCGAGTTTGCCGGGATAACAAGATGGCCGCCTCTCATGACGTAACGTAATACGGTCACGAATCGCGCGCGTACACCTCACTCAGTGTACAACTAAATGTGGTTGCGATAAGACGTGTCCTTATTTTTTCTGTGCGCTTGAAGAAATGCTTGTTGTTTGTTTGTTTTGTTATTGTTGTATTTTGAATCTTTGGATTTTAAAATCAAATAATTTTTGTTTGTCTTTCTTTCGTCGAATTTGTTTTCGTAATTTTTTTTGTTAAAATCAAAGTCACTTTGTCTTTGATATCTTTGATTCTAATTTGTTTTCAATTTTCCTTAAAATTATAATATGTCCGCATTTGTCACCAACTTAGACTTATACGTTGTTCTTAAATCAGGAGGTGGTTTTAAAAATGTCGAATTTTTATTTAATGCCCTTATTGAACGTATTGGTGTTGAATTGTCTTCCGAAGATTTGAGTAATATTAAATTATTTTGTCGTAATTTTTCAAGTAATATCTCAAAAAGATGGTCTGCTTCCAGTAGAGCTCAAAAGACCTTTCTTAACAAAAATTCAGACTGGTTACAATCCCAAATAGTTTGGCCAAAATGTCAAAATATCGATTTAAGCAGCATTTTTAAAGTTGCCGAGGAAGTAATTCCAAATTTCGAAACGCAAGTGGATACTCATCAATTAAGTTATGGTACAAGTAAAAAACCATTTGTTGATATATCTGATAAACAGAAGAAAAGGCGTTCTCTAACACTTCTAGATCACACAGAGGAGGAATTAGTTTATGCTTTATGTGCCAAATTAAAAGAGTCTAAAAAAACAAAATTAGCAGCTATATTAAACGAACTCAGCCAAAACAAGGAAAAATGTGAGATAGTATATGATGTACTATTCGCTAAAAAGACTGACAAACCGTGTTTACCAGATGATAAAACGTTAGCGCTTTACACCTCAACAAATTTGTCAAAATGGCAATATCGAAATTTAAGAACTATTCTTGCTTCAGAGAAAATGTATGGTCTTCCATCCTATCAAAAGCTCCTGGAAGCTAAAAAAACTTGTTATCCTCCAGAGTCAGACATAACTGTAACTGAATCTGATGCTAAGATAAGACTTCAATCGCTTCTAGATTTGACAACTAATAGGATATTAAAAACAATTCAGCACAACTCTGCCGACAAAAAATCGCTAAAACTATTAAGCAAATGGGGTTTTGACGGGTCATCTTCTCAAAGTAATTATAAACAAAAGTCACACTCCGACACTAAAATTGACGATTCTTCAGTTTTCATGATTAGTTTGGTTCCGCTTCGTTTGGAAGAAGAGAGTGGTACTATCTTGTGGCAAAATCCTGCTCCCTCTTCAACAAACTATTGTCGTCCAATTGGCTTTATATTTGCAAAAGAAACAAATGAATTGATAAAGAAGGAAAGTGCATCCTTAGAGGAAGAAATTCGTAATCTTGTTCCCACAATTGTAGATAATTTTGATATTAAACATGATTTGTACATGACTATGATTGATGGGAAAATTTCTACTGTGATTTCCAATACTTCTTCTGCAGCTGTTTGTAATATTTGCAATACCCCACCTAGCAAAATGAATGACTTGGACTTTGTATCCAAAAGACTCATCAGAGAAGATATGTATAAATATGGTCTGTCTTCGCTTCATATGTGGATAAGATGTATGGAATGTATTTTACACATTTCGTACAACTTAGACTTCAAAAAGTGGGCTGCACGAAAAGAAGATAAATTGTTAAAAGAAATTAAAAAGAATTTGACACAAGAAGAATTCCGGGAAAGAACTGGTTTGTTAATTGACATAGTAAAACAGGGATTTGGTACAACCAATGACGGTAACACGGCAAGAAGGTTTTTTGAAAATTATGAAGTATCTGCTGAAATAACGGGTATCCACCCTGATTTAATCAAGAGATTTGCAGTCATTTTACAAACAATTTCATCTGGTCAACTTATTAATACCAACTTGTTTAGGGAATATTGTAAAGAAACAGCAATGCTATATGTAAACTTATATCCATGGTATTACATGCCTTCAAGTGTCCATAAATTGTTGATACACGGTGCTGATATTTGTGAAAATTTCTCTTAATTTTGATTGTTTTTTAGAACTGATGAAAGTACTCCTTCAGAAAGGTCATAGCTTTTCAGTCATTAGTGAGCCCCCATAACCTCTTTTACAGAGAAGTCTCTTTTTACTTATTTGACATTACGCATACATTATAATTATGTGCTAAGTAAGGCTATGATTAAAAAAAAGCAAAAAATTAACATTAAAAAAAAATGTTATTTTCTGTCACTATTATCTCGAAAGTACGCAGAGATAAGCAATAAGTTTCTTCGAGCCAAATACTCAGAATTATTAGTTTTCTAACATATGTGATTGCCATCTCGACATCGCTTAAAGTTTTTGAGAAATTGAGTAAAATGTAATCGCTCCCATACAAAAAAAAAGAAATATTTTTTTTACAGAAAAGTATTTGAAGTAGGACAATAATATTTTTTTGCCTTATCTGTTATCATTGTATCAACAATAAAAAAAAATATCAGCGGTCTACTATCAATGTCCACTTTTTTTTAATTTGGGACCAGTGTGAGGCGGTGTGGGCCTGTGGGCGGTGTGGCGGACGGCACGGCAATGCTTGTCGGTTACGAACATTAATATAACTAACACCCGTTTACTGAATTGAGAATTTGAAGTTGAGGACTTGTCAAACTATAGTTTAACATTAAGGCACGCTAAGAAGCAAATTTTCAGGCGCATCGCAAGTAATATTTGTTGCCCATCTGTGATCGGGGCATTAAAAAATTTAGAACAGCGATGCGTGTGATGATGGTTGAATCGAATGTACACAACAAAATAAAAGTAATTTTGTAGTTTTTATTAAATATATGCTTATGTAATAATACCGAAGTAAAAACAGTTTTTCCTTTTTTGTAATTTTTGCGAGATCGACGAAGAATTCAAATGGCAAACAAAAATATATTTTTGTCTGTTGTCTGTATGTTCCCAGCGTCACGCAAAAAATACCCGATTAATTTTATTCTTTTGCATAGATATTCCCTATAACTCTGGTCAGGCTACTGAGGCTATTTGCAATTTCTACGGGGCACGGGCCCCGTAGCAATTGCAATATAGTCAAACCCGCCCTCCGTCACCTGAGCGTACTTTTTTGGGTTATTGGTAAGCACTGTGTTTTTCACTGGTAGTCCGGTACACACAGAATAATGGCAAATATTGTATCTAAATGTGCGTTTTCATATTACAACGTAGGTTGAAACGAGACGCGGAGTTGGAGGCCGGAGATGTGATCGACCTGGGCGCGCCGCGTCTGCTGCGCCAAAAGCCGCCCGTGCGCAAGCCAGGCCGCGCTGTGCCCGCCCGCCCGCTCTACACTCCAAACCCACGCCTGTGAGTCATCGCCGCCCTGCGCCGCAGCCCAACCGTCGGACCCAGACTGACGCGAGCGTGTGCCCCAGGTACCCGGGCTCCGGGACAAAGCAGAAGCCGCGACCGAAACGCTCAGAGGCCCGCGGCAACGACGGTCGCGGCCGGCGCCACAAACGAGTGTACCGGCGACCGGTGCCCAACCCGCGCCTGTACCGGCCGGCACCGCCGCGCGCCCCGCCGCCGCCCGCGTGGCCGCGCACCACTTGGCCGACGCCCACGCCCGCCGCGCGCCTGGAGACCGCCTCACGCGTCGCGCTGCGCTTGAACGAGCAGCGACCCTGGACACGCGCACCGCAGCGTCCGCTGCGGACAGCGTATTTGCCGGTGCAGCCAGACCGTTCGCTGGTGCGAGCAGCGCACTCACCGGTGCGGGCAGTGCGTTCGCCAGTGCGGGCCGTACCATCGCCGGTGCGGACATTCCGTTCGCCGGTCAGGCCCGTACGTCCGCCGGTGCGGGCCGTCCGTCCACCGATCCGGGCCGTCAGTTCGCCGGTCCGGGCCGTCCGTTCGCCGGTCCGGGCCGACCGTGCACCGGTGCGGGCAGTGCGTTCGCCTGTTCGAGCAGCGCGTTCGCCGGAACAGGCAGAGCGTTCGCCAGAAAGGGCGTGGTGCCAACTTCCGCCGTCGCCCGCGCACGAGTCGTCGACCTCGCGGCGCCTGGTGGTAACACTGCCGGCGCCGCCCGCCGAGCCCGCGCCGCGCTACCGGCCCGCCGGCGAGCACGTGCGGCTGCGCTCGCTGGACACGGACTCGGGCGTGTCCACGCCAGTGGCGGCGCTGGCGGCCGCGCGCGCTGCGCCGCCCGCCGCCGCGGTGCCCGCCATGGACGCAGGAAACCGACAGTCGACCAGTCCGGAGGATTGTTCAGAGGGCAACGAGACTCTGTCCGCGCCCAGCGAGTTCCTCGCGGAGGTGAGGGTGCTACGTGGATGTTGCGCTGTCGCAAGACTCTGGGGTGTTTTTAGAAACTAAAGCTTCGCTTGCCTAATTTCAGTTCCTGTCGGCCATAATGCGGCGCCAATACGCAGAGGCTCTCAAGTACTGTCGACTAATCCTGCAATACGAGCCGCACAACGCCACGGCGCGCGGTTTCTACCCGCTGCTGCAGCACAAAGTGCAGGCGCACGAGCGAGCTGGTGAGTGCTGGTGGTGCGAGGCGGAAGGGGCGTGCGGGGCGCGCGGGCGGCCTGTCCGTGACTGACATTCGCGCCTGTTACAGAGGACGGCTGGGCGCGCGGTAGCTCCAGCGAGGAGGCGAGTGCGCACGCCGACAAGCCGCAGCACGCGGCGCCGCCAGGGGCGCAGGTACGTGCACGCTAGGACAGTTTGTAATAATGTTACCTACATAGGCAGAGGAACATAGGTACCTACCGTCGAGCAACAAATGCAGCAACCTAGTTACATAATCTAATATGATTACGAATATGAACACCGCGGATTAGCATCCAATCAACTTACTTGCACAAAAGGAAACCTTAGCCAAGCGAGCCAGTGTGATAAAGTTTTCGTGCTCGTTTCGTTCGCTCTAGCATTATATGGACATTATTTTCAAATGTTTATCCATAGGTACTCTATATTAAATGTTTGGTTTTCCGCCGCTTAGTACACCTTTCAGTACAAGTCGTAGAAATAAATCAATGTCGTAATCGTAAGACATCGGCCCCATATATGGTGTAATGAAAAAAAGCCCGCACGTGACGACCGGCCCGTCTCAGTTCTCTCGGTCAACTTCATAAGCAAAGGCCACAGACAATTTCTGAGAGCAGTAAGGGACATGCCATGCAGGGCCCAGGGACAACACATAGTGATGCACGAGTGCTACAAAACACTGCTAAAATAATAAAATGTTACACACAGGGATATATTTAACCTTAGGTTATAGGTACCTATTTAGACCTAGTTTCTGAAAAGAAAAAGTGTTCCGAATCCGACAGTTACGCATAAAACTTGTTTAGTAACATAACTGGAAGAAGCCACTGCCTCCTACAGGTGCCTACTGTAACCTAGCTCTGGAGTCAAGGTTTTATATTTATTCTGTAACCTGCGTTTATGCCGATATAAGAATGTATAAAGAAAAATAATGGAATTGTGCGTATCGCAGGAGATGATGGAGCAGGGCGCGGACGAGTCGGACGGCTCGGCGGCAACGTCGCGCGGCGCGTCGCGCTCGTCGTCGCGCTCGCGCGGCTCGTGCGCGTCGCAGTCGTCGCTGGAGCTGGACTCGTCGGACGCGCTGGCGCACAGCTCGCCCAGCCTGTCGCTCAGCCGCCGCACCGACAGCGCGTCGGCCGGCTGCTGGGAGAGCACGGGCAGCGCCTCGCGCTCCGAGCCCGACGACAACGGCAACGCGCCGGCCTCGCTGCCCGCCTGCGCCGCCGATGTGCAGAACGACAACGCCGCCGCGCCACACAAGGTAGGCGCGCGCGCCGCCGCGCACTGCTCGTGGCTCGACCGCTGGAGGCTCACCGCTCCGTTGTGTTGCAGGGCGAGTCGGCGGCGTCGCTGCGGCGCCTGCGTGCGCAGTTCGCGTGCTCCACCAAGTGATCGCCGGGCCGCGCCCGCGCCCCGCCCCGCGCGCCGCATGCCTGTCGTTGTCTTGTATTACACGCGTCCGTTTCTAATCTAGAGCGTGCTTTATTTCTTGTTAGGACTGAGGCTACCGGTCACATATCTGTGTCGTACCTCCCAGTAGGACCGACGTTGGAGCATATCTTTGTTGTACCTTATTGTTGTCGTGTGTTATCTGTAGCGTGGTGGTGCGGAGGAAGCTCTGTCCACCGACACTCAAACCTGCTCTCGCAATAACCCGTCTACGGGCCCCGTATTCATCGGAACAATGTTTCGCAACATTGAATTTTGCGAATGTTATTTTGTTAACTATTCATGAACACGAAACATTACCATGTTGCCAGCAACATTGTTTTTCTCAACACAACCGTGTTATTTTTTGCACTATGTTGCGCAGCTTGTTTCAATAAATACGCGGCATTTAGGTGGGTAGCACCTCTCCGCCGCAAAACCATTGCAGCGAAACCGCAATAGTTCCTCCATGACTTGTCCGTTGTACGACAAGATAAACTTGCCTGTTCTAACGCACAGATTTGATTACGATTCTATCTCTTTCCCGCGTAACTTCGTCGATCTGCTCGGAAGCCAGTTCACCTCCGCGCTCAGCCCGCTATTTTGTTGCGGTTCCACGTTTGTTTCGTACGTATCTGTGGAAGTCTATAAAAAGCGGAACATTTTTGAAGTGAAATCTTCTTTAGGCGCGTTGGGCATTTTTTGAGATGGCAAAAACAATTGAACACGCGACACCGTTACCGACACCTCTGTTTTTTAGTAAACGTATTTCAATAATAAGTATCAAAAGATAGGTTTAGGTCCAGAACTAATATTCCAATTGGAATTATGAAAATCGGATAACCCATTTGAAGATTTGACCAAAATTATGATTATGAATATTGTGAAATCCTTTATTGACGATTCAAAAAATACACACGTAATTGATCAAGTTTTCACTTCTGTCGGCACTCCCGGAGTGCCATTGTTTTTTTTTTAAATACTTGTTGATTTTACGGAAATACGAATATAAGGGACCCGCAGTAGACCTATACCTACTATATTTACTAAGTCGAATGTGACAACATGATGTACCGATTGCTACAATTCAACTGACTCTCAGGATATCCCGCTACTCGAATCGCAACAAAATGTAGGAATCTTTCTTAGCGGAATTCGTTAAGCGGTTTTCCATAATTATTTTCGCAGCGGAGGTGTAATAAGCACTAAAATATTGATTGTGAATTGCAATATAATGATATTTTCATGATTTGAGTTAAGTAATAATATTTATAAATCAACCAAAACAGCGGAAATATTTTAACGGTTAATGATTTACGATATTCACAACTTTCAGACTGCACCCTCTTAACCAGGCCCTCACGTCCCTTTACCCGGCGATGCACAGCCACAAAGCTTATATCCAACCTACACATGTTGAATATCACGTGATCAGTTTGTCTCGGGTTCCTTCTTTCGTTCTCCTACTCTTGATGTCAACGTAGAATGGGAAACTAAAGATCATAATGCAGTACATATTGCTGACGAGAGGCACTAGGTACCAGCTACTAGCAACATACAAAGGATGTTGGGGTAAGGTCTGTCCTGGGATAATACTTGACGAATAAATTCTGTGCCTACCGTTGTCGTTGCTGAATAAAAGGCGCAGAACACAATGTTGCCAGCATTAAAAAATATTGGCAAATATGGCGCGAAATTGATCCGTATGTACGGTCTTTTCCCAGCGCCGATCTTCTTCTGCCCAGTAGCCAGGCTATGCGTGGTTCACCATCAGCCGACGCCGCGTGACACCGCCCGTAGCACTGGCTTGTATGGATTAATAACAGTTGTATGTGTAAAATACACGAGTACAACTTGTCGCCCGAAGTCCCGATAACTCCAGTGCCTTCGCAATAGGTAAGTGTTGGCCCAGCGTAGGTCCACGTGACGCCAAGTTTTTCACCAAGAACCAACAAATGGCATACAAAAGCGGCGGCGTATAACCTGCGCTGGACCAGCGCTCCTGCGTCGTCACAGCAGGCTGTTCTGAATGTGATGTTGCGGGTTCCGAGTGTAAATAGATAAAGTTGACAAGTAACTATCATGTATCTGTAATGCCATTTCATTGTTGTAGGTACAGACGTCAGCACATCAACCTACCTTACTCTGTTTATCTCAAACTGTCAAATTTTCCCAATTGAACGTGAACCTTAACCTCTTGTCGGTCTAGAACAAATGTCAAATTGCACGTTAAATGTCAGCCATTTTTGCTGCGTCTGCGCATATTCGGCCGCGTGGGCTTAAAACGACGATATCTCTTAAGTTAACTATAGAAGCTGTTTTGAGTCAGTTACGTCGTTGGAATCGTTAAACTAATGTGATAAAGATGAAAATCTTTCAAAGAAATTTGACAGATTGGGGTAGCTGGCGTCTGTACTTATTTTATAGATGTTAATAGTATAGCCCGCATATTTTACGCGACGGCCTACGAAGTACCCCGCTCACAATATGTGACAGTAGTAAGTATTTATATGCACGCTGATTCTTTTGTGGCTGTTTCCCTAAAATATGTGGGTAGTTGAATATTTGAATGTAGGTACTTCACATTAGGCAATGTATTTTCAATCACGAACAAAGAACATAACTAAAACGTGTATCATGAAGGACATTACATTACGCGAGCTCAGCTACTTGTACACTCGGCTACACATCAAGCTATAAATTTCCAGTATAAGCTGATCTCGCATTGTCCCTATGGGATTTTCGTACAGTGTGAGATCAGCGTAAACTGGAAATCTATAGCTTGATGTGTAGAGCCGTGTGTACTATTATGTATTCTGTGGTTCTGGCCACTAAAGACAACGTGTGTATACACCAAGTCCACTCGTAGAATATCGTTCGTGTTAACCATATAAATATAAATTTCGTATTATATCCATGGTGTCACCTATTAATGGCCAGGTAGCGTTCCGCGATCAGGCATTAATCGCTTCACAAGTGTGATCACACGGACTGAAACACAATGTAACGTATACAGGGGCAAATTAAATAAGCTAGCGAAACTCCGCAACCGCTCCGCTTCGTTTCGATATCTAAACATGATAAAATAAGTAGAAGTGATATGAGTTGAGTAGATGGCTAATGAAAATCAGTTTTATTTTTGTGTGAACTGAGAAGTTTACGCAACAAATGATTTGATACCTTCTATGAAATCTATCAGGTATGTGAATAACTGATGCGAATCAAAGTCGAACACGATAAAATAAAACCAAAACAGATTTTCTAAACGCCATACTTAAAGTTATAACACGAGCTGCGGTCGTCATAAACTCAAAATAAACCATAAATTATTTTTTCTCGTGTTACCGTGCTGCTGAATAATTAGCGAACTTTCTGCGAATGCTAATTAAATAGCTCACTACCCTATGCGGCAATCACTCGTGCGCGTTCTAAAAATATTTCGTGTGGAGTTATGAAAGCACATGCGCGGTTGAAGAAAGTCTACCCAGTGCGGCTGACCGCATTAGTGCGGCGTTTACTACTTTGTCCAAGCGCAAGTGCTTACAACGCTTCTGTAAGTTTGAAAATTTTCGGGATTTATGACAGTCGTAAAACAATTATGCAACAAGTAGAGGTTGTTTCACACGACACTTGTTTTTGTAACAAATTGTCATGTAATTTTCTTTTGGTCATCATTTGCCAAAAAGAGCCGTCATAATTGACTTGGCCCGCCAAACGGCCATGCCTCCGGCTAGAGTTACCCATGCCCAAAGGGAAAGGAGTGGGTAAAAAACAAAAACCGTTTTATTAAAGCTTAATTTTTTATTGCACGCTCCGCTCACAAATCAATCTCAATAATTAGCTACGACCACCCTGACACTGTTACACATTACATAATTATGTAACAACCGAATATAGAGTTAACAATCGAAATAACTTATGTGTGACACCTTTACCGACCCGAGTTTTACAATGTTTTCGAAACAACAGAGATGCACAATGAACGCACAGGAGCGGCACGCCCACGTCTCACCGCACTCGAAGAAAGTTATGTAAATTGTATGGACGCGCAAACGCGGTGCGAGCATATGGTAAACATCCGAAAAAGGCGCACGCGCCTTAACCGCGCATTACAGTGTGGAGTTTCACTAGCTAATTTCATTTGATTATATACATACAGGATGTATAGGGACACAAAAAACCACTGAAAATCAACAGCTTGTACATAGTTTTTTTTCTGTGAGCATGAGAGCAGTGATCAAACATGCCTAAATGAGCTCGAATCTCTAGTTTAGCCGGGAATCAAAACTCTTTTTGCAACTTAAACACCATCCTGTGTATTGCTGAACCTAGCGGTGGTGTTCATATATAATAACATAACTTAATTTCTCAATATCCTTCTTTATAAGTAGGTAAAAAACAACAAAATGAAATAGTAACGTGTAGTGCGATCCAGTGTCTAAAGGTGCTCTTACACGGGCTATTATTAATTGGTTATTTAGCATATTATTATAACGCCAATGATTGACTACAAACGGACTTGGGTAGGTATAATGCCGACTTAAATCTAATTAATTTATCAGAGTAAGTAGGTTTAAGCCGCGTCCTATTTAAGCTATCGACGAGCGAATTTCAGTTCGAAACGTTGTCGTGTCATGTTACTTTTTGTTTCGATGAACCTGAACGCGTGGTCACGCCGACAGGGCGCTTTCCGGTTATCCGAACAAAAGGTGACATAATGAATGTGACCATTGCATTTAAATAGGACGCGGGGTAAGCGCATCTATGTCGTTCCGTATGAGCTGAGTGTAACGAGAAGACTGAATGAAGTGTCGACTAGCGTGTAGTAAGAGTATTATCTGACGACTATCCTAAATTCTTTAGGTTCAGTTCATATAACGTTTTGTCGTATTAGGTATTTATATAGATGTGTACCGATACCGCGCATGCGGCTCACAGGATAGTCGCGCCGTTCTCCCGGTCGTGTCATGCCGTGTCACTTGTGTGGCGTGTGACGCCAGTTACGCCACACCACTACACCGCGGCGTTATTTCCACGGCTGCGCTGCGTGGATACCTGTTGTTTAACGCTGCAACTGGACCGCGGACCGCTTGCGAAATACCGGTCACACAAAATATTATACTTGGAATAAATATTATATCTATTTGTATCAAAATATAAAGTTGTTAAAAAATATTTCCGTTTATTATTTTCCCTTTACCCCGAATTCTCAAACGGCGTGGATATGTCCAAGAATCCGTGCCGACAATTCATTTGTCTATCGCCACATCAACGGCACGTCAACGAGAACGAGATGACGGTGATGAAGTAGCGATAGTACATTTACTATGGCCGCATGTTCACGTCCGTCAACGGGTCCATTATTAGGCAAGGACACTTCCACAATCAGCGTCTCATAGACGTCCGCATAAATAGGGCACAATGTGCGCAGGTGTCAAATAGTATCGTCAGTCATCTTTCAGTCTTTTTGGACATTGCAAAAAAATAAAATATTCAAAAGTCATTTATTCAAACTAGGCTGAGAGTCAGCACTTTTTGAACGTCAAAATTACATAAGACAGTCCCCCAAAATGCCCGCCCTTCACCACTTCCTAGTGCTTTAGCTGGGAAGAAGTGGCGCAACAAACTCCCCAGCAGCACAGCTGTCTGTTAAGTTGGAAGAACTTGATTCTATACAATAATAGCATATAATTAACATTCAACAATAAATGAAAATTTAATTAATAATTTTTTTTTAAAAATGGTTTATGCAGTCAAGTTAAATAAACAATGATATGAACTAATGACCTGTCAGTAGTTAAGCTAATTCTGGTGACAGAACACAAACGTTGTCGTGAGTTAATCACAGCGACCAACAATTCTTATCGTTTAAGTAGTCGTTGATAGACTAGTGTGCCTTCGAACAAAGATTTGATTTTACTTTCGCATTAAACGCATTAAAATGTCAATCTAGCTAAGAAGAGGGAAGCTTGTTATAAAAGGTTATACCAAGCCCAGCAAATAAGTTATGAACTTTATGAAGCCGGTGAAAGGGAGCACGTAGATTGTCCTTATTTCTAGTATTAATATTATGAATATCACTGTTTTTAGTGTTTAAGTGTATATTTTGCCTAATATATAAGATGTCAACGAAGATGAATTGCGATGCCACCGTGAGAATACCAATATCTTTAAAAAATTCTCTTAGAGAAACTCTAGCACCTAGGTGGTAAATTGCACGAACAGCTCGTTTTTGAAGAATTGCTTTGTAAAAACACTTTGTCATGCGTCATCATCATCAAGGTTGAATTTGCAAAAAATTAAGATATTTTTTTTTCTTAGGTTTTGGTAACAAATGATCCCATGGTTCCCGATACAGCTGTAGCCGTTGTATTTTTTTTTCTTTTGGGTGGGAAATCATCAAATCACTTCTCCCGCTCTGAGTGGAGCAATCGGGCGTGACAGACTTTTACTGACTAAAACCCACCCAGTTGCCTGTGTGCCAGGGGCCGCGGTATCGGCCTTTGCAGGCCCCATCAGTTGTTGCTGACATCTCTTTGAGGCGCGCGTGGAACACAACGCGCCGTCGACTCGGGGTTGGTGATTACCGGACAGCGAACTACCCATTACTCGCCGTCCGCAAGCTCGCGCCTGCGGTGGCCGGGAATCAGCCTGAGATTCCCAACGCCCAGGGCGTCTCCTGCGAAGGCCACGGCCGTGAGGGCACATGTACTGCATCTCCCTCACGTGCCCCGCCCTCTCTCTTTGCGAGCATCACTGCTTCGCTGAACGAAGCGACTGCTAGCCATGCACTCTCGCTCCGTACCATGGCCTGGACCAGGGCCGGACGCGAGAGATCGCCGCCGCCGATCGCCTCCATGAGGACACAGCGGTGCTCCGCCCAAGCCGGGCAGACCTCCACCGTATGCTCCACCGTGTCCTCAGGGCGATCTTCGCAATGGAAACACCCGGGCGTTTCCTCCCGCCTTATACGAAACAGGAACCTCCCGAAACAGCCGTGTCCGGTGAGGACCAGTGTCAGGCGGAAGGTGAGGACGCCATGCCGCCTCTCAAGCCACTCCTCAAAGAGGGGACTTACCGCCGCAATCGTGGCGTGCCCAGCACTGGGTTGAGACAATCGTATTCTCCACGTCGCCATGCGATCCCGCCGGAGCTCTGTCCGCTGTGCCGCGATTTCCCGCGGCAGCGGAGTTACGCCCCGGCGTTTGGCCTCCTCGCGCCACTCCCAAGTGTGCCTTTGCCTCCAGATCCCATGGCGGCAATCCGGCAAGGAGGCCCGCCGCCTCACCGGAGATCGTGTGGGAAACTTGATTATCTCCGCAGTTTAATGACACACAAATTTCATTTCAACATACACATTTACCTCTCGTTACACCACACTAATTATTGAATGCAATTTTTTTCTTGTACGTCCATAGGAAAAAAAAAGTGCCGCTAGGATGACGTAGTCCCAGCGGAAACAGTTTTTGTAGAATAGCTCCCCAATGGTTGGATGCACAAATTTGTATTTACCATACACAATTACACGAAGTCATACACTAAATATCTGCTAAACTGAAATTAAGAAATCCGACACTTTCCCGCTGCGACTATGCACACACATTTTTTTGTCTAATAAAATTATGTTTAATTCAAATTATTTAGATATAGGTAGATTAGGATTATTTTAATATATTTAAATACAATATAATTCATTAATGTATATTGATGTAAATAATAAACTAGGAACTGTAATTTTTTTTAATAAAAGGAATGTATTTCCTTAACGTTTTGAATGCAAAAAATAAGATTATTAATTAAGTAGGTATTACGGACAACAGTAAGCGTTTCGAACCAACATACTATCGAACTAATGAACAATCGCTGTAGGGTTTTTCGCACAAACGTTACATAGCACCAATAAAGCATCGATGGAATAAAAAAACATCGTACAACTGAATTATCGACACACCGTGTTCGATATAATAAAAATCGAATCATCAACTTTCGAAATCAAGTAGGGAAGGGGTAGCCCTTCCCTACTTGATTTCGAAAGTTGTTTAATACTCCGTGGGTGAGAGGAAGTAAACAAAAACAAGACTTAATTTTATGTGTTTTTATTAAAAACGATAAAACTTTTGCACAATTTAATTTAGTTGAAAAACGTAACATTACACTTTATTCAACAAAAAAATGGATTGTTTGTACATCAGCACCGACGGTCGCAGCCGGCCGCTCTGTACCATCAGCAGGTACCTATATGGAGCTCCGACAGCCGACATCAACACACGGCTCGGCACGTCCCAGACGGCCGCCACGGTCGGCGCTGCACAAACAACTTCAACAGCGATATAATTTGTATTTTGTTACAATACAGTCTGTAGCATTCGAGCCAACGGCGGGAGCACGTGTCGTCGTCTGCAGTGAGCGCCCAGTGTTGCTATTGTCATCCACTTAATCTACCTTTATTTTCTTAATAATAACATGATACTTATTTAGATGTAAAATTATTTCAATCTATTCGTTATGTTCCTAGGTAACTATAGAGCGAACATCGTCAAGATGCTCGGTCCCGTACTTTTAATTATGTATATTGTTAATTAAAGCATAATATGTACTAATAGTATACAGTAATCTATTCTATAGGTACTGTTATCATCGTAAGGTACCTACACGGTGTCGCGACATGGCAGCGTGGCCCGTAGGAACGAGCTCGTACGCCGCCGCGGCATACAACAAACAGTCGCATCTCATTATTACGAGGCACCGAGACGGGCAGTCGGCTTGAATGAAGCACGTTCATGTTCGCTTCGTTCGACCATGCACCTAATCAGCCATTTGTTGGTTTGACGGGTGCATAAAGCATCTTCGTAACCCATTGACCGTCTCAGTACCTCGTTAGGGCCTATGTACACACGTTCGAGAACCACATCGGGCACGACCCTCCAGCGGGTTCGACGTACGGACGTTGGCGGGGGAGAGAGGGGACCAGGTACTTATATACATACCAAATATAAGTAGCTACCTACTAGTTATTTGTTAAGTTTAGCTTAGGAAGAAAGGGTATATTTAAAAATCTGTAGATTGACATTGAACTGAATTAGTTACTAAATCAGTTACTGGGTCCACCTGCAGATTATAGTGCCGGTCACCTGTCGGTTTTATTAAAGAGGCCCCTGGTTGGTCTGCAGTTGAAACCGCCGACCGTGTGCATAGGCCATCATGTTTCAACAATTGAACAATATATTGATGTAACAACACTGGACACAGCCGACGAGCACGCACGTCCCGTTCCTCACGACGCGGCCAGAGGGCGCCACCCTCGCCATCTCGACTACACTAATTCTCACTTCGCACTCGATTCACGTTTCCAACTTTTGGATTGGCTCAAAATCGTTGAAAAAATTCATAGGCCGTGTCACTGTGTGCGTTACGATTGCTCCGCCAAGTTATGCAAACAAAAAAACTTT
The DNA here is from genome assembly GCA_949091785.1 of Polymixis lichenea. Lineage (NCBI taxonomy): Eukaryota > Metazoa > Arthropoda > Insecta > Lepidoptera > Noctuidae > Polymixis > Polymixis lichenea. The sequence goes on from OX420944.1 coordinate 2,166,292, forward strand.
GCCAAGAAAATTGTCGGAATTTGTCAAAATCGAAGGGAACATGCCAAAAATTTGTCAAAGTATAATTATAAAGAAGTTATAAGGGTTTTAAGCTGGCCGCGCGAACGTAACGTAGAGGATTGCGCGTCCACGTCGAGATTGAGCAACTGCTTGGGTTAGAGATCTAATTCAGTTTATTAAGTGATTCGTTTTAAACAATTTTACATTACACCATTGTAAAGTGAAATTTATTGCTTTCGTTAGTTTTGAAAAATGAAGACCTTTGTTCTTGTTACAGTTCACTGTATGAAGTCGTGAGTTTTAAAGAAATAATCAACAATAAATAAACAACAAATGAACGATTGCGCGGCCATAACTTCCAAGGTGAATATTTCGTAAAATATTGATCTAGCTTATAATTCCTTTTTCGACAATTTTTGATAAATTCTTTGTTTTTATTGTCTTAAAAAGAATTAGATCTCTAACCCAAGTAGTTGCTCAGATCTACGTGGCCGCGCAATCCTCTACGTTACGTTCGCGCGGCCAACTTAAAACCCTTATAACTTCTTTATTTCCAATCCTGATTTTGATAAAATTCCGACAATATTCCGACAATTTTCTAGGCGAAGTTTTTTTTTTTAAATTGGTGGAGCAATCGTAACGCACACGTGTCACTTAGTGAAGTCGCGGGCAGCCAAGTACGGCTTGATGGCAGACGGATCCCTCAAGGCGCGAGCCCTACTTCTGATTTAAAAAAAAATACTTACCTAGTCAGTGTTGCGAACAAGAGACGAAGAATCTGTTTAGGTACACTGGTATCTACTAAAATACCAGAAAACAGTTCTATTGTGATAAATTTTGTAAAATAAAAATTACCCCTACTGCAACACAATTTCTTTTTGAAATGAAAATCGGACCCGTCTGTTAGAATTTAGAATGAAAACCCCTAGGTAATAGTTCACTGGTTCATGAACTGTCATTAGGAAGTATGCGACCGTTCACGACCCTCCAGCAATCGACTGTTCCAGGGTCCGCTATAGAGATATTAAGGCACTGATACATGTTTACATTACCATATCATATAGCGGCACAGACCCGGCGCGGGGCGCGCCCTGACCGCGTCTCACATCGACACATCTCGGCAGCGGCGTGAGCGTTACTGCTGCCCTTTGGCACGAGTCACGTCCAGCGAGCGCTGGTTGGCACATAATTATAGTCATTGAGCTAAGGGAGTTGTAATGTGATGCGGATTATGTTACGTGCAGCACGCACGCGGGCTTTGCGTGTTATTGTGCAGTGAGAACATCCGCGTGACACTACAAACTAGTGCTCTTACTGCGGGACCGGCCCGGGGCGAGTGCGAGTGCTCGGCCTGGCCCCTCTACAACACGAGGCATCAACATTAGTATGTCGTTTTGTCGTCAGATTGAAACCCCGACAGGCCGAATAACGGAACGAGATTTCACAAACGCCTAAATATACAAACGTTTACCATAATACGCCAACGGCCAAGCAATTCATATTAAACCAAGAAACAAGTATTTGAATACCTGATTACTGTAATCTGTTGAATGAAGGAATTACAAGCAACAAGTAATAAGTAATAATGATCATATATACACCAGGAGGTGGGAGTGATAAGAGTGATGAGAGCTCAAGACTCACTCACCAACAAGTCATCAGTGCCGGAAACTTATCGACAAGGTTATATAATTTCATGTTGTTTCGTGAATTTCAAGACGAAGGCGATATTAATCCTTCTGACTCCCGTTAGGATCGACTATACATAATTAAGACTTTACATGATAACTCCCTAGTTTCAACCCGTTTACCCACTTTTGGCGGATTATCTAGTTCGTTCGAATCCTGATTGATAGTTTATCCGGAAATCGGGTATGGCCTGTCTGTTACATAATGCACATATTTGAACATCGAGAGACTTCGCCTCAGCGTATGCCTTATTTAGCATGTCTGCATTTATTTTTGCGTGGTGGTCGGAAATGATCCGACGGGACCGTCCTAGCCACGTCATGCTGTGCCTGTGCGCCGCCGAGCACTAGCTACTCTTGGGACGAAAACACACCCGCGACAATAAAATCGCCGCATCAGTATACCTGTGTACCACATTTCTTTTATTTACTATGTCTTGATGCGCATAGGTACTTTGGGACAAACACTTATTTTAGGTAGTCGTAAAGTTTAAGATAGTGAAGCAAAGTGACGAGGTTAGAGATTTGGGATGAGGTTTGCAACAATGTAGGATGTACCATGACAAGTTGCGCAACGACATTATTATTATTACAAATTATCGTAACCTAGCATACGTTAAGACTAGTTATTACAATGCAGGGGCGATCCGTCAGCTCGCGCGTGCAATATTAGTGGCTCAAACACTGAGCGTATGTTACGCGGGCCATTTTCCCACAACATATAATTGGTACTGCGTGGGCTCGGGCGCGTTTCGCCGAGCCTAGAAGCAGTACGCCGCACGCGGTGCCAGAATCGCCCCTGATGCGCGCGACTCACCGCTCACCGGTTTCACACATGCCAATTATTTTAAGTGGACTAGATGAATGGTTTCAACTTAGGTAATAGGGAATCTTACTGCCAAATTCTCTCGCTAGATTTCGCCGCCATTGAACCGTGACAAAATCATTTTAAATTGTAAATAATTTTAATACTTATACACATTACTAGGTGATCCGACAAACGTTGTCCTGTCCAAATTTCATTAATTTTTACCTAAATGCCAAAGAAGCACTTTGTTTTTCCCGAATTATCAATTTACCGAGCAACTTTTCCAAATATTTCTTTCCCTAACAACGGATTCAGATTATTAAATAAAACATAAAAAGCTTGTTGCAAGGTAATATTACCAGATTTGACCATATTTTGGTTTGACTTTAACCTTTAGAGTGTTCGACCTCGCCCTTTTGAGTAAGATTCCCTATTGAGATGACTGTATACATAATATATCGCGTGATATATACATAAGGACGAAGAAGATAGGACATGACGAGTGTTAGCTCAAGATGGTTGACAGGACTCATTTCGACACTAATTTCGCTTTCGACATGAACTTAAGGGGGGCCAGGGTGGCCCGCAAAATTATAATTTCTTACGTTTTTAGCGATTTTCAGGTCAGTGTGAGGTTGTATAATGAACAAAATATGATGCGCGACCCTAACAAATATTTATTTATCTATAGGTACTTATCCCATCCCTACTAATATTACAAATGCGAAAGTCACTCTGTCTGTCTATTACGCTTACACTCCTAAACCGCTGAACCGATCGTCATGAAATTGTCAGAGATATAGCTTGGGCTATGAAGGACATACGCTACGCTAGTAATATTATAAAAACGTAAAAATTTGTTTGTTTGTAAGTTTTTATGTAGGGGACTTCTCTGTAACTACTAGTGGGATTTAGAAAAAAAAAATGCCTTTGATAGCGCAATCCTTGAGGATGCTGGAAGGATATTTTACATCACGCTTTTTACTCGGCTCCTTATCCCTAAGCAAACGAGTAAAAAGAAAAAAATAAATAATAAAGACCACCAAGAGAAACCAAAGTACTTAGGTAATATCGCAGGGGGGCGATGCGATGCTATAGGATGTATTTTGTGTGTAAAATTAATTTAACGCGATTGAAGCCGCGGGCTAAAGTTAGTACAATTATTATCAAAATCATCACTACATATTTCTATGTACAGACGCCAACACATCAACCTATTCCAAACTATAAAATTATCCCAATTGAATATCAACCTTATTATTTTGGAATAAAGATGAAAAACTTTCAAAGAAATTTTGCAGATTGGGGTAACTTGATGTGGTGTGCTGTTACAATTAACTGTTTCACGAAATCATGACATTTGTGGTTAATTCTAACACGGGAGTTTTATTGGTGATTCTAACGATTATAATTCTGTAGAGCCATATTGGTTACGGTCGCGAATCATATTTTAATTATTATACAACCTAACGCTGACCTGAAAAATGTATAAAAATGTGAGTAAATTATAATTTCGTGAGCAACCTTACTTAGCGCATCCCTCTTAAAATAACATAATTTTGTATTTTGAAGTTATTATAGATGATAAATGATTTTATTTCTGTAAGTACAATCTGTACAAACACTTTTACACGTCAATCATATTTTTTAAGCTAGATGAGGTCGGTGTTTCCTATCTGACTACTCTGAGAAGAAAGGCCGAAACAAACTCAGAGGTCACAGTCTCTTTTAAAGTTCAGACATAACCTTGGTCAGATCAAGTGAAGACCATTTGGATTAGTGTCTGAAATGGTCTTTTGAGGAAAGAACCACACAGATTGAGTGGACCTTAGAAACATAATGGTGACGTCATGCCTAGTGTGTGCATGCTGACAATTCATTTTCGACGTCGTCGTCACCGTTACCGATCTATGTAATGATATTATATTATATGATTGCTGCTACATTATTTAGGACCGTTAATACAGGCGCGGTGTTATGTTGTATTATTAAAATTGAGCAAAGTGTACTATTGAAAGATTTATAGGGAACCTATGTACTTAAATAACGGTCACGAAACACAACCATGATTATCAGTTTTGCGGTTTTTACCCACTATAAAATGACAGCCAGCCAGTCTGTTTTTTGTCTAATATACAATGAGGACATGATAATACGACAATTTTGAAACTATCAAACAAATCATAACATGGAAATAAAAAAATAAGACCGTTCCAAACACACCAAAGGTGCTCGCTGCACCGACCACGGCCAGCCACTGCACGTGTGTGCTCCAACATAACTCCGGCAACATTCCATAGGTAGCTTTGTGACAATTTGGATGAACCGTTTAATGTTCGAAATCGTGGTCTCGCCATTTGTGCCATTTTTTGTCGATTGTGCCAGTATTTGCAGAGTGAAACCCCCGGTTATCAAACAAAATAACTGATCGTGAATCTTTCATGTCAACCCTCGTTCTCTATATATCACAAAAAAATCGGAACGAGTCATAGTGAGCCCCCCGGGCCGGCCAATAATCATGGTCGTGTTCCGCGAGCCGTGCACGAGTGGAGCCGGTGAGTCGCGTCGGTCTATCTTAGGAAGTAAGCTATTCATAGATAACACTATTCGTTAGGTGTAAGATCGCCGGTGGACTTATTCGTCTAGTGAGCTACGTTATCATAAGAGCTAGAGCGGGTCTCCCCTAATCTACAGTGAACACTGCGGTGGCACTTCACCAGCACGTCCGTGCGCAGGGTGCGCGTGCCGCACGGGCCCCGGGCCCCACGCGCCCTACACCAGCACGTCCATGCGCGAGCCGCGCCGCAGCAGGCGCGCGCCGCCCGGGCCCCCGGGCCCCGCGCCGCCCGCGCCCACGGCGTGGAAGGCCAGCGTCACCAGCTGCTGCCCGAAGTTCGCCTCGAACCTGCCGCACACCGCCAAGCGGCTAATACACAGTACGCAACACTCGGACTGTTCCGATCGACGCACAAACATAGGCACTATTCGTAGAGTCGAGAGTCAGTCGGATCTTTGAGTTTATACGATATCGTTATTAAAGGGGGAAGCGCTGTGGCCGCGAAATTCAAATTTTAGTTTTTTGATAAATGTATTGATGATAATAATTCTGAAAAACATATGTATGTATTCAGGTCGCGAATCATATTTTAAAAACATACAACTTGATACTGACCCGCAAATTGCAAAAAAACGCACGGAATTTGAATTTCACGAGCTACCCTTCAAGGTTGCAGCGGCAGCGTGTGTTTGATACGTCGTGCGGCGCTGCGCCCAGGCGTTCTGTACCACCAGGCCAGCTCCAGCACGTGGCACGTGCGCACGAGCACGACGCCCTACGTATACTCACTCGGTGGCGACGTTGACGTGCGGCGGCGCGCCCACGGCGTTCTGCACCACCAGGAACAGCTTGGTGGCCAGCTCCAGCACGTGGCACGTGCGCACCACCACGTCGCCGCGCCGGCGCCACGCGCCCTCGCCCTGCCACCGAGGTATCGAATTATAGTTAGGAACAAAAATGTAATACTAACACGATTAAAGTGTTCGGAATAGCTGATATTTTTTTCATAATTGGTTTCATAAACAAATTTCACCCGCGCAACCCTTCCCTTGCAACTTTATAAGTTGTACCCCACATCATCGTAGAAAGCATTGTCCCGCTGGTAAAAAAAAAAAATTGTCGTTAGTATTCTGCACATCGTGCTAAGTCAATTTATAAATAATAATAAACCATTTATTTTAAGGTTACAAAGACCCATAGATAAATACCTTAACCTAAGTATACATACATATAGTAACAATTGTGTTAGCAAATAAAACTTAAATCTATGTTACAGCTACTCTGTCGGCGCTTCCTCCTCCGCACCGTCACGAAGCCATCATCAGCCCAGTTCGTTTTCTTTATAGACACGAACTTTACGGGGCGGGCTTTACTTTAGCAGGGGTGCTCAGTGACCAACGGGTCAGATGGTCACGTCGGTCGGGCAGCGCTGCGAGGAGGAGTTGCGGGGACAGGAGCGGGGCTACGCCGCACGCTTGTGGCGCTACACGCAGTCTCAGCAATCGGCGCCGGCGACAAAACTGCTGACGCAAAACTCATGACCGGTGTGTCTAGGCAGCCGAGACCTCGGCGCTTATTTACGCTTACACGGGCCGGTGACCCAATTGACGCCACAGAGTTGCGCAACTCATCGAGTTGTGTGCCTAGGTCTGCGACGGCGATCTTGGATGTCTCCAACTTCCTCTGCACATCAGCTAGACTGGCCTTCAAAAACACAATGGTCGACGTGGTCGAATGTGACTGGAGGTAACTTATTCAGATCCCTTGCCTCAAACTTCGGCACGTCGTCTGGGCCGGTAGCCTTCAGAAGCGTGATGTTGTCTTGCACACTTTTCTTTGTCCCAACGCGCCGACGAGACAAAGAGAAGCGGAAGAAAGAGACGCGGCCGAATTTCGTCCACGTTTAACTCCATCCGAGACGGCTGCCAGCTTCACGCACCAAGTAAAACCAATGCTTGTTGGTTTTGGTGAGTCTCTCGTTCAGAAAGAAGCGACGCGGGGGAGCGGATAGTCCTAGATCCGCGCTGGTCGCACGCGCGCGCTCTGCAGCAAGTCGTCGCGCAGTGCGCGCCGCGTCACACGCCGCACGGTGCGCCGCCGCTGCTGCCCTGGGCTCGCTCCTCCGGCGCCGCCCGCGTGTGCCTCTCGCTCGGCTCGCAGGCCCACCCGTTGCGCGAACACAATGTCCCGTTCGTCGAGAGTCACCCCAAGTTTTGCCACCACCAGCCCGACGGTGTGCAACACGTTCTCACCCCGTGTCTCCGGGATGTTGGCGATCTCAAGGTCGGAGCCAAGTAAATCCTGCTCTCGGTCGTTGAGGTCAAGCTGCAATTTTAGTACTACGCGTTCGAGCTGGGTTACTTCGCCGTCTGGCACTGCCGCACCTTGCCGACTTTCTAGAGCCTCGATTCTGGCTTCCAAGCTGTCAACTCGCTCGGTACAGACCCCCAACGACGAATGCAGGCCGGCCATCTCTCGACGAAATTCGCGCATTTCGTCGCGAACCTCCCGCAGCTCGGAACGGAAGAGCATAGTCTCTTCACGGAGGGTCAGCTGCGTATCTGGCGAGGGTTCCCCATCAGCACCCTGCTCGCTACCAACTCGAGACAGTACCTTAGCCTCGGCAGCGGGGAGCTTGGTCGGATTGCCCCGAACCTGAGTCGCCTCGACTGGCGACCTGGTCATGGCGCTTTTGGATGGCGCCACTACCGTAGTTGCTGCCGCCGCCGTAACAGGTTCCACTGCGGATCCAGACGCTAACTCAACAGGGGCTGCCGCAGCCGTTGACGCTGCTGCTGGAGTAACAGTACACTACCCAAGTCCTTGACGGGTGTGGCACTGTTGTCTCCCCTGGGCAACTTTTTCCTGCACTCAGGGCATAGCCAGTCACTGCTAATCTGCGTAGGATCGGGCAGATGGATCGAGCAGGCGCTACCTGTTGTGACACGCCGAGTTGCCACACGCAGCGCCACCCTTTTCCGAAAGAAACCTACCGCAGGCTGCACACTTTACCATAGTACGGCTAGGGGCAACTAGATGTCGCACGCCTTTCTCGCCGCTCTTCTGCGACGATAGATGGCGCCTGCTATTCAACAAATTATCCGCTTGACCACACACAATCTGTGGTAATGTCGTCAAAAGTTACACTTTTAGGGGGTATCGGTGGCACAAAGTAACTAACAAGTAACAACGTCAAAATAGTTAATAAAATCGTAAATTGGTTTTTGCGGTTTTACACTACCGAATTGCTGTTAAATTGCTTTAGAAACAGCCACACGCGTGAGGAACACTACAGTGCTAATGTAAACACGAGTTTTAGGGTGAATTGAGTGGTGTTTTATTTTGTATCAGTGCTGACACGAACAGCTGATGTGTACCGTAATCCGTCCGTGACGTCATTCGACGTGATTCACCCTTTCGAGTTTCAACTGGACTTTGGTTTAGGGGATGGTTGGAAAACTGACTGGAAATGGTTCGTGTAAGGTAACAAAGTGGGGTGCGTCGCCGAACTTAGCTAGACACACACTTTGCTTCTAGATAGTTCGGGAAAATGGGAATAAACGAATTAGGATCCAGAAAGAATCACTAAAAGATTCAAAATTGACTTTGACTTTTTGTAGCAAGTTAATCACAAGTAGTCCAACACACTTACCCCGAATAGACAACCGGGCGCGTCGGCCGCGTCGCGCGATGAGCATTGCGACAGCTCCTCCGCGGAACTCTCCAGCGCGCCGCTCTGGAACATGAACCGGGAGTCAGGCGCGGCCGGGCAGCACGCGCGGGCTCGTGCGGGCCACCTACCGCGCGCACGTGCACCACCAGCAGGTCGTCGGCGTAGGGCGACAGCGACAGGCGGTACACCGTGTGCGCCGGCACGCGCCGCTTGAGGCGCAGCGAGCGCGCCTCCAGCAGTAGCAGCGCGCCCGTGGACACCACGGCCAGGCAGCGCGCCACGCGCCCCGACGAGCGCGCCACCTTGCCCACCACGTCCGCGAACACCACGTAGCGGTCGCCGGCCGCGCCCAGCCCGCGCCGCCACGCCGCCGACGCGCGCAGGCGCACGTAGTCGCCCACGAAGGGGTGCGCCACGCTGGCGCCGTAGTTGGCCTTGCGGTCCTTGAACAGGATGCTGGCCGTCACCTTCTCGCGCATGCGGTTGCGCGCCGTCTGGTCGAAGGCCTCGCGGTACAGGCGGCAGCGCCACGCGTGGTGCAGGCGGCGCAGGAGCGCGTCGGCGCGGCCCAGCAGGCGCGGCGCCGGGCACGCGGGCCACGCCGCGCACGCCGGCGACAGCTGGCGCGCCGGCAGGCGGCGCCACAGGCGCAGCAGGTAGCGGCGCCGCGCGCATGCGCACCACGCACGCCACAGCACGGCGGCCGCCGCGGCGCGGCCGGCGGGTGCGGGCGCGGCGTCCGGCCGGCGGGCGCGGTGCGAGCGCCAGGCGCGCGCCAGCACGGCGGCGGCGCGGGCCCGCACGCGCGTGCGGTGACTGCGCCAGGCACGTTGTGCCCGCACCACGAGCTCAGCCACGCGAGCGGCCCGCAGCGCCTCCAGCTCCCACACGGTGCGCGGGCTGCGCACGAACACGCGCGTGCGGCCGTACGCGAATTCGGCGCTGGGGATGGGTAGCGAGCGCAGCAACGCGCGCGCACGCCTCACGGGCTCGTCCCCGCGCGGGCCGGGCGACGCGCAGGGCGAGGGCGCGGGCGCGCGCGCTCCGGCCAGGAGGCCGTAGCGCGCGAGGGCGGCGCGCGCGCACATGGACTCGCACCAGCCGCTGCGCCGCAACAGCGCCATGTCCATTATCCTGTGAACGTCGCGTGTGAGCTGGCGGCCGCGCTGCCGGACTGACGAGCGCCGCTGCGTGAGCTGATAGGTTGTGGTGGTACTGTGGCTAAATGGCACATTTTGTAAACGTTCCATACATTTTGGTCGTTATCTTTTCTTACGTTTTTTTGCAATTCACCAGTCAGTGTCAGTTTGTACGTTGATCGAAATAGGTCATTCAATAGGTTAACAGTGCCACCGATAGCGCCGTGGAAGTAGCGAAATTTTGGGCAAATAAAATTTGCTGATCAACTTTTAAATGAATTGTATATATGTCAACATCCACAATTTACGGAAACGACACGACAAAATAAGAAATTTAGAGTCGACGCCAACCGAATAAAGAGGCGCCAAGTAAAGCGACCGGGCACACGGCCCTCCTCACCCCTGCTCGCGGAGCTGGTGGCGCAGCAGCGCGGCGTCGAAGCGGTGCGGGCGCAGCGCGGCGTCGGCGCGCAGGCAGCGCACCAGGCGCGGCGCGGGCGGCAGGCGCCGCACCAGCGCGCCCACCAGCGCGCGCTGCCGGCACGCCAGCGCGGCGGGGCGGCGCGGCGAGCCCGCGGGCCCGGGCGCGCGCGCGGGCGCGAACAGCGCCGCCAGCAGCGGCGAGCGCGCGGCGCCCAGCACGCCGCAGCAGCGCCGGCACACGGCGTCGCGGTTCTTGTGCACGATGCCGCGCGCCGAGTACACCACCGCGCCGCCGAAGTGCACCACCCTGCACACGCACTGCTACACGATACCGTACGGTAACGTACCGTGTACGGCCTATTTGTGTTCTTTATGTAGGGTCAGCCACAAAAGTCCAGTCCAGTTACCATTGTCACTTTTATACAGAGAGAACCCATACGCCATGAAAGCTTGCTGAACTCATTAAGACTGCAAAGCCTGGGTGACCAGCCCCAGATTTTTTTTCATATAGACCATTTTCCTATCGCCCGGTTAAAACCATTAATAGAAAAAAGTCCGCCGACTAAACCTTTAATTTGGCTTCAGGGAAAAGCTCTCTACGATAGACCAAGTACATAGACTAACAAACATTATTGAAAAACGCTCAAAAGCAAGTAAGTGTGCGTAACGTCGCAAACAAATAATTCAGAAATGCAACGAATACAAACACCCGTTCTATCTGGCGTTCATGGACAACAACAAGGTGTTAAATTCTTTAAACCCATAGTTACTTACTTTTGGAAATCACCAAAAAATCAGGGAGTGAAAAATAAGTATTTAAACATAATCCAACAAATATATGCTAACAGCACAGCAAAAGTACAGCTCGATAGAACAATCCAAAATTCAGAGAGGTGTTAGTTAGCTCCTCTCTGAATTTTAAACTGTTCACCGATTAAATAGCATTAAATATTTTTGGTGACAGCGACGCTGAGTGTACGCTTCCGACTATGATAGAGCATGCTCTTGTAGTTGTCGATCTGTCTGCACTGATTTTACTTTAAAGTATGTAAGCACTCTTCTCAGCACATAGTACAGATTGGCGTGTATTCACATTCGAATTTTCTAATAATTCCCATTTTGCGCTCCTAAAAATATTGTTGAACACTCTAATAATTATAACGATTGAGGTTAAAATGATAAATTGCCAAGTAAGTGCGACCAACTTGGAAGTAGCGCTCGTTTGGTTCGCGCGCTGCTGACCACAGTTCTAACCTAACCTTTTAAACAGTTTTAACCCACTTGGTCGGGATTCCTTATACACCGTGAAATTTAAATGGTTGTTTTCCCGCGGCAGAACAACTTGCCATAAGGAATACTTTCGAAGCATAGAGTAAAAGTAAAAAAAAAATAAGATTTTTTTGTTTCAAAATAATTTAAAAAATATTCATCAACTCGATAAAACACTACCCAATAGTAACACTAGAGGTACTACTCGAAGCATGCACCTCCGACCAAAGGGAACAGCGATGCATAAATGTTAAAAGCAAAATAAACTCTCGCACGTGGTGATTTTTCACAATGGTTAATCTGCCATTTTTTGTTTCTAATATTTTATTTATTTATAAAACGATTGTATTACCGAGACAAAACCATTTCGCTGCGAGAAAACAACCATGAAAATTTCACGGTGTATAGCTTAGTCACTACGATCAACGTTGAGAAAAAGCCAGAAACTTAAAAAGAGGTCTCATTATTTCCATCCATCATTAAGTCAACAACATTTTAGAGGATATTTTCCATTCGAAATCGTCGATAAATGTGATATTCGACCGTAAACTGTTCTCGGTGACAGATGTCGCTCGGTATACTGACTGGAAGTGGTCGGGCGGCAACACGAGCAGGCGCGGGTGGCGGCGGCGCTGCAGGCGCTGCAGGAAGGCCGCGTCGCTGCAGCCGCGCGCCGAGCACTCGCGCAGCACGCCCAGCACGCTGTCCGGGCCCTGCGCAGAGGAGGGCGTCAGGCGAGCACGCGGCGCGGCCGGGCACGCGGCGCGGCCGGGCGCGCGCGCGGCACTCACCGCGTCCAGCAGGTCGGCGTGCAGCTCGTGGTCGGCGTAGGGCAGCGCGCGCCAGGCCAGCCCCTCGCGCGCGTACTCGTCCTGCTCGCGCCGCAGCGTGGCGCCGGTCACCGCGGCCTGCACGCGCTCGGCCGCGTAGTTGATGAGCAGGCGCTCCAGCCCGTTGCGCGCCAGTGACTCGAACCCGTACACGTCCAGGATGCCCAGCGAGCAGCGCTTGCCCGCCTCGGCCGGCTGCGGTCACAACTCACACTGAGCTACGTCGGCGAGCGAGCCTCGCTCGCGACACACGGCCCTGACTTGCCCGACATTCAATTGTTATTGTTTCAGCGACATGTTTTTTCTGTTGCGAGGATAGTATTTAATGGGATCAAAGTAGTGCAACATTGTGTCAACACGATGTTGATGTTGCGAGCAACAAGCGCAATAGTTTATAACAAATACTTCGAAATGCTGATATTTTATCTCCTGTTACCCATAGTAAAACTTCTAACTAGGCACAGATTTGCAAAAAATGTTCTTGAAAAGTGCCTTTAAACTTATACCTAATAAAATGATAACAAAAAAAGTACATTGATGTGATACAAAATGTGCTGCCGGCAGTAGAGTGCGTAAGCCTGTCCCGCCATTCCACTACCAGGAGCTCACTGTGACCGACGAAGCTCGATATCTCGCAGCATCGGTTCACCGCTCCGCACTCGCGCCTCCTAGCGCCATCGGTACAATGAAGCGACGGCTCTCGCTTCTAGATCCCAGGTTGGGGATCCGGCAAGTGCACAAGCCGCCTCGTAAGAGTTCGTTCGATACCCCCTGATGGCTCTGACGGCCATCGCCCTCTGTCGCTTTCGCAGTATTGTGATACTACCAGCCGTCAGATCAAAAGCCCACACCGGGGCCCCGTACAGGGCCATGGATCGCACCATCCCCAAATATAACCGCCTACAGGCGGTGCTCGGGCGCAATCTGGGGGATTGGGAAGCAGCGTTGCGAGCGCGTCCGTCGCGCACGTCGTCTAGGGGCGTCATTCGCCGAACGTGGAGCCCCACCGGCTGTTAGCACCAGTCCCAGGACTACCTGGGAACTATCACGGTGGACTCGACAACAACACCCCCCACAAAATGTGATCCTGGCGGCGGCGCCCGCCAGGGCCGTGAAAGACCACGGCCTCCGACTTGTTGAGGGCCACCTCCTGGCCCAGACGCCGTATGCGACCTGCCACCTGTGAGACCGCAGGTGTCGCCAACAATGCTGCCCTGTGCGAGCTCCCTCTGGCCGTGAAGCCGCCAACCTTCTAGGTTGACCTACGAGACACCATTTCCAAAAGGAAAACCTAGCAAATTAGTCCCGCGCCAGCGCTTGTCGAAGCTACACCTAGTCAAATTTTTGCGTGCGCAACTATCTCGTTCTCTCGCGTCTGTTATGTTTCTAACGCTCCCGCGTGACCATTTTATATTTTCCCGCGTGCGATTTTGGGAACTGGCTCTCAAAAATGGCGTCAATGTCATGAAATTGATTTTTATTTTTCACTTTATGTATGATGATGATAGAAGCTAACGCTGCCTCACCTTGAGGTGGTCGTTGACGGCGTTGATGAGCCACGTGAAGAGCCGCGAGTACAGCACGCTCAGCAACTGGTCGCGGCGCGCGCCCGCCCAGGCGCCGCCGCCCGGCGAGCCGCAGCCCGCGTCGGAGCCCGACGAGCTCTCTGCGACAACAGCGTCAGCAGTCCGCGGCGCACACTGGCCGCAGCCCGCGCGCGCCGCACACTCACCCGCGTCCGGCGGCGCGTCGTCGTCGTCGGCGGCGCACGCGCCCAGCGCCTCGCCCAGCGCGTCCGCGTCCACGCCTACCAGCGCGCACGCCTCCACCAGCTCTGCACACACACAGTCCGGTCAGAGCGCCCGGCGACGCGGCCTACGTCGAGTACGTCGACGACCGAGGCGTACCGTAACGGTGCTGCAGGCGCGTGCCGATGGTGCCGTCGATGTTGTGCTGCGGCTCGAACTCCACGTTGCCGAGCTTCAGCAGGAAGGCCAACAGGCGCAGCACCGCATCGCACACGCCGGAGCCAAACCCCAGCGCGCGCATGGCCGCCTGCGCTCGTGGGTACAAGCACACGTCATATATTATCATAATGTCAAATACCAACTGAAAACTGGGACCAAAAGCTTTTATTTTTTTATCCACGCGTTAAATGTAAATATTGAATCGTTTGTCGTCACCGTGGTGAAGGCGAAGTGGTCGCGGTCTTGCACGGCGGCGCGCGGCGCGGGCGCGGCGGGCGGCGCGGGCGGTGCGGGCGCGGCGCGGCGCGGCGAGGCGCCGGCGGGCGCGGCCGCGGCGCTGCGCAGCACGCGGTAGTGCTCCCACGAGCGCTGCAGCCTCAGCCGCTCTGCGAACACGTCTATGTGAGGGAGGAGCCTAGTGCTTTGTCGGTTCCATGTATTCGCGGGCGCTGATGGCGAAAATAAGGTGCTGAATTTATTATTTATTTTATTCTCCGTTATTTTTTTAAAATTTATCGCCGCGTACAGCTTATGAGCCCTTGCAACGAGCATTCGTCGCAACCGATGAAAGTGAGCAAGCGGTGACATACATATCGCCGCGATGGCTGCCTGTATGGCTGTATGGCAGTCAGTTGTCGGTGACTGTGACTGTGGACACTCACTGAGCAGATGCACGTCGGCGCCGGCCAGCAGCTGGTACAGCACGTGGAAGTTGCGCTCGCCGTCCAGCACGCCGCACACGCGCTCCTGCGACACGCGACAGTACAGTACGCACACTACGCACGACACGTACCTTCTAGCTATACATTCGACTACACTCAACTGACTTTGTGATTGATCGAGTCGCGCTACTGTAATGTGAGCACGTCCTAGTCAAGGCCAGCCTTTGTAAGTTTGCGAGCGAGCCAGTTTCGAGCAACTACCTAAAAGCAAAGATCAGGAACTAGAAGCTGTTCAGAGAGAGACGGACAGCATTCACATTGCTGCATAGTATGGTAGAGCGTAAGGAGGTTCTCCGTTCTACCTCTAACTAATCTTACAGAAATGGATGATGAAATCGCGATGACTTTGACAAAAAAAAGAAGATTCTAAAACATTACTTGGACACACAATCTTATATAATTTACATGTTTTGCCACTTAATTACCTATCTACTTAAAGAACAATGGACTTTTAGGCCTAGAAAAAAAAGTTAAAGTGAGTGAGTATCATTGGATATGATTAATTTATTTTAATGTCAACCGTATAATAAACTCATGATAATTATTTAAAAAGCTAAGCCCTTAGCAGAATTTGATGTGACTGAAGTTAAAAAGCTGAAATTGAAATTTAGTAAAGCCAATTTATTAATTAAAATCATAATTTTACTTTTGAAAACCGACAGGTACTGACGATAACAGATCGATAACGTAGCCTCACTATTATAAAGTAATAAAAAAAATGATATTTTTCTTTTACAATTTCGGCGTCGTGTTCTGTGCGGTCTTATGTTATTTCGCACTCTTTATTTAGTGTTTATTATTTCTCTATTTAACTAAAAGTGAAAAACATCTTAATGTTAAAAATATACCATATTAAACCCTAAAAACCCATTTGCGTAATTACTTTAGTCACTGAACTTTTAAAACTATTTTGAATGCCGTACTAAGGTATAAACAAATAGGTAAATTTAATCATACCAGCGTATTATTACCCCTCTGCAGGCCAAACACCTCGTCTCATAGAGAGAAGGCACGACAATTAATCACCACGCACCGCGGGTTGGCGATTTCGAACTTTGCTATCAGTCCAGGTTTTCTCACGATATTTTCTTTCACTGACGTCAATAATGTTCAAGATAAATTCAGAAAGTACATATGAATTCAGAAAAAGTGCCATGGATTTGAATCCACTACGTCGTGCAAAGGAGTCTTGACCACTGGAAAATGAACCGACTTAATGATGTGTAAGCAAGTTACGTTTTATTTATTTATTTTATTATTTATGTACACACAGTAAAATATATACGAGATACGGCATAATTAAACAATTGAGTTCAAAGGTATGTTTTATATGAGGTAAAGTAGGTTTTAATATGATTTTTCTAGTCCAAGCATATTATGAGATTGGCCATTGTTCTTTAACGTCATGTACTCGAAATTGATTTGGTTGGGTGAAACAGGTCATAATTAAATTTCAGTTACAGAACTGAAGTTCAAGTTTGGGAACGCAAACTCAATGTCACATACTTCAGTATGCGACACTGAGTTTTTTGCTCCCAAAAATTCTCCGAGATTCTGAATTCAGATACACACGCTGAAATGTTAATTAATGGTTATTTTCCCGAGGCGAAACGATTTGCTCTTAGTAGTAGGTACTATCGAAAAATTAACAAATAAAAAAAACTAAAAAGTAGAAAATAATTTAATTCTACTAAAAAGCGTGGGGTGCTTTTTGAGGTATTTTTATAATCAATTAATATCAAGCACCCCACGCTTTTTAATAGAATAAAATTATTTTCTACTTTTTTAGTTTGGTTTTTAAAGCGTGTTTTTTAGTTTTTTAAACTATTATTTATTTACTATTTTTTAGTTCTACTAACTACAAAAGCGTGATTTTTAAGTTTTTTTTTGTTTCTTTTTTTTAATTTTTGCTTTGTCATCGGTCCTCGATAAGACAAAGTTTAAATGAAATCTGACCGTTTGAAGTGGATCAAACTGGCGCGAGTTTGACCCACTAAGGAGTCGGTTACAAACAAACATAGCTAATATAAAGCGTTTTCTGTGCGTGTAATAATAAAAAAAATTTAAAAGCTTTTTACAAAAATAAAAACGACAGACTCCCAATAAAACACTCCAAAGTGAAAAAATTTCTTAAAAAGTCGGTGGGATCTGTATTTTAGTTTTTTCTCACGTTCGTGTTTTTTTTCGGAAGGCTTAGTTTTTAGTTTTCAAAGGTTGTTTTTTTTTTGGAAAAGTTTTTAGTTTTCACTTTTTAGTTATGGTACCTATCCCACGACAATTCGTATACTTACCACTACTTGATATGTAACAACAGTGCCAGGAAGTATGTAGTAGAATGTCATCAAGAAACACAGAGTGGATTAAAAACGTATTATCGAAGCTAAACCAAAAACTACCCAAGCAAAGGAGATAGACAAAACGAGCCCCACGGAGTACAAACACAAATTTATTGCAGTTAATTTGAATTAAAAAAGAAAATTTTGAATAAGTTTTTATGCCTTATACCAGAAGTGGAGAGATAACCATAATTATAAGTTTTCCAGTTGATTTTGCTCTCAAATACCTTTTAATGTTGCCATATTATAAAACATATTTTTTGTTGTTTTCTTATAATTATGTAAATTGAACCATCTATGATTTATTTTATCGATGTTAGTGCAGTTACAGACAGAATTTTTTTCATTAACTACTGGCAGCACCGCACAAATGTCAATTGTCACAATAATCGCAATTTGTTAATACCCTCATCAACGTTTGCGGCCGGTTTGCTTTCGATCATTCGATATTCGTTCGAATTGTGTTTATGTTTTCGTTTACGTTTATCTATATATTTTATCGTAGCCTCACGTGCTGCATAAACTGTGTAATACGTACTTACAGAAAATGGATCTTTTACAAGCGAGTGTTAACTGTGGTATCACAATTAGACAACGCATCAGGTTGCATGTAATATTATCATGACTCACTGATCTGACTGATCTTTTAACGGAGTGGTTAACTTTTGAGGTAAGTTCTACTTTTATTCTGCACCTCCTACTAAAATATTTACGAGAGGCATTATTTACCCCACATTCGTCGTGGTCAAATCCTGGACTAATAAGTTCTTATTTTACCATCACAGTTATCACCTCATATCTGTGTCTGTGGTACCTGCTATGACAATATAAGAAGATGCCTTGCAACCAATTCAAGGAAAAGACAAATTAATCACGACATTGTTTGTTATAACTTTAAAAACACATTTCGGAATTGAGCCCTCTCGTCTAAGTTGTATCATCATGGCATCACCTAAAACACTATTAATATTAAACACCTGGCACAGATACACATTCATCTACATAAAATACCTTAGCAATAAACTAAAAATCAACTTTATTAAACCTTTATATTTTTTGTCCCCCTACTGCTGAGGAATATGTACCTTTATAATTTTGTTTATAAAAGATCAGTACTATTAAATGACACAGATTTTATATCTGTACATTCTGGGGTACAAGCCCATACAATTTTTGGCTATGTCTTTTAATCAAATTTATAATTTAATCATCATCATTTAATCATTTATTATAATACTTTTTGAATGACACTATTTGACATTTAAATTGTAATTTTTTCTTTATTTTTTATTTTCCTTAATTTTTCTGACATTTTATGATTAATTTATTCTACTGACTTATTATTGTTTATTACTGATCATTGTGTACTTGGATTGAAGTGCCTTTAGTAATTTAGTTTTTGTTTTGTAAAATTTATAAATTTGTACACCTAGGGTGAAACATGTACGTACCTACTAAATATTAATATTGTGACATCCTGCATGCTTAATTTGCATGTCATACACATGTTTGACAAATAAAATTATCTTTATCTTTAAAAAACTATTTTCGAAATCGATTTACAACTGCCGGAGATACCGCAGAATATAATCTGTATATACAAAAAAAAACCATACAGACGAATTGAGAAAACCTACTCCTTTTTGAAGTCGGTTAAAATTAAAAATATTTTTGTTTTCAAATAATTAAAAAATATACGTAACAACTCGTAAGCGTCACGCAGCCGCGCGCTGCCGACAAAACTGAATTTTATCATCGATAGTACTACCAACGCTAAATCATTTCGCTGCCGGAAAATAACCAACAAAATTTCGGCGTGTAGTTAGAGGTTCTTTTATTATTTGGGCTATCTTACATCGGACTATGAGGGTTACGCACAAAACCATAAACCATTCCAGAGACGATCGAGTGGTAACTAGTAAATTGTTGATAAAGTGCAGAACTAGACAGCTACAAGGCATGTTCAAGAATTTGAACCAACTGGAAGGCAAGCATGTTTCTAGTCGCGTGTGCGTCACGTCGGTGACGCGGAGTCCCGACGACTACCTTAAATGTTACCTTTTCCAGAAGATCTGCTTGCAACACAAAAACATATCATATAATCATTGACACAACATTCCATGGCATGCACTTTTAAATTAACAAGTTTACATTAAAAAAAAATAAACGGCCTAAAATAACCCTCCTTAACCAAAATTCAAGATTTAAAACTGCTCTTTTGTATTTGTGCCACCACGTTTTATTTTCCTTCCAAAATTCACATTCGTAAATGGAATGGTTTCACAGACGACAAACAGAAACACCAAACGAGGTGATTTTTAATAGTTTACCATTTCTCTTACTTTGGTACGGAACACATAAATAAATTCCAGCCTTGCCTTCAATGGACAAGCAAAAACCTTATATAGTATTTCAGTTTACAATATTTTTTAATTTAAAATTTAAAGCAGATATCACTTCTTTCCATTTCAATTGAGTAAATAACCAAGGTATTCTCGAACTATTTTAGAACCGGCTCTAGCCGCCCGTAAACCCAATGGATATCTTGGACGGCTGGACGTCCTGCGTTCAATTCCCAGGTCCGATCAAGTTTATTAAGTCTTTTCTAAAAGACATTTCTCAGTAGCAGCTGAAGTCCCCGTTTACATAGGTATTCCATAAACTGGCGATAGTTGGGTGCTTAACCCTTCGGCTAGTACAGGGGCGATATGTATTTTTCACTACATAGTATAAAACAAAGTCGCTTTCTCTGTCCCTATATCCCTATGTATGCTTAAATCTTTAAAACTACGCAACGGATTTTGATGCGGGTTTTTTAATAGATAAGAGTGATTCAAGAGGAAGGTTTATACGTATAATACACCGACCTCCACGCGGGCGAAGCCGCTGGCAAAAGCTAGTAAATAATAATATAAGAAAAAATGGTGCGGAAAGTAGTAAAGGTCGCACTCACAGTGTGTGATGTGTCCTCCCACCGGCTCGCCTTTGAAGTCAAACTCGATCTCTAGCAGCTTTCCCTGGGAACGGAAACACGTTTATTGTACTGGGTGACTGGACCGAAAAGTGTTGTAGAAACAGAAACCCGTATCTGGGGGCCTACTCTCTAAGCACGAAATCCGTAATCTCGGTCGAAGTTACGGGGGTTTGAAACTAAGAATGAATTACTACACGATTTGACAGTTGTCTCTACTCCCTATATCCCGGATACCCGTCCAAAAAAGTTAATTAATCAGCTGTAGGAGTCACTTTGAAGTTTCGAACTATTTTCGGAGGGGCCCGTTTTTTCGTTAACGGAGTTAGAGAGTAGCCCCCGTGTATTGGGTCCCTTTCTGTTCATTTACTTGAAAAGTAGGACACCATGGAAACCTTCCAGTTGGGAGTTCGAAATTTCGTCAACAACATAATGACATTATTGACTGAATTAATTAAGCTCCTACAAGTTGAATTGTGATATTCAAATCACACCTGGCATATTTTGTCAGTTATATTTTATGACATAATGGGTCAATCTTCTCAGCAATTAAGATCCATGACCGCAGGAGCGTAGTCCTGACTCCTGAGATAGTTTGCGCACTGCATCTGATCCGAATCAGAATATCTATTTTTGCGCTTGGCATGGGCAAAGTTAGTATAAAGGGTAAAACCAGGATAGTTGCCCCAGGAGTATAGTTGCCCCGATTGTAATTACTCTAGTTTCACGGATAAATCGCATTGTAGTTTATTAATCTATCGAAAGACTCTCCAACTACAAGTTGACCGTGTCGCATGTCTCTGTGTGATTGCATGGAAAGGCAAAATTCGATCAAAGTTTTTGCGGGATAGATGTCCTGTTTCTCGGCGGGGCATATAACCTAAACGTAATTTATATGGATTAGGCAACTATCCTTTATGTGAGATAGATGTCCCAAAATCGCTAATAAGTACACACGGCTAAACATCAAGTTAACATTTCCAGTATAAGCTGATCTCGCATTATATAGGATTTCCGTACAGTGCGAGATCAGCGGAAACTGGAAATGTATAGCTTGATGTGTGGCCTTGTGTATTCTAGTAGGGGAGGACAAACGGGGATTTTGGGATTTACTCGGGCGCCGCAGAATAACATAAGGGGTGCAACCTTGCACCTTATGAAGTACTTCCACCATACCTGAGCCATTTATATAGGGTCGAACGTCTAGGGCAGCCGATCAGATTAGTAAAAAAAATCGATTGTTAGAAAAACTCGAGCGTAAGTTAATAACATGCAGATAAGTGTGCAATTCAATAATCTGACAATTTGAGCGTGACATAAGGAAATGGGAGAGTCACAAAGTTGCAAAAAAAAAAAAGTGACCTGCACCTTAATTGCGTAACTCACGATTAATCATAATCTGTTTCGTTTTGAAACAGATTGCTAAACCATTGCTTTATATGTTCGAAAAGTGTGTCTGCTCAGCAACGTAAATAACGCAATGAATATTGTTGAACTGTCAATATTAAACCGATTATGATTAATCGTGAGTTACGCAATTAGGGTGCTGGACATTCTCAAGCGGTTATTTTTTTTTTTTTTGGAAGAAAATTAGTCATGAATCACGAAAATAACATAATCTACCGATTTGCACAAGCCGAAGTAGCCAAAATCATTATTATAATGTGGTGCATGCAGTCGCTGAGAACTATGTAGGTATTTCCCACTTCGCGCCGCTCTGGCCTTCTCACTCTTTCTCTATCTCTCACTCTCTCGTACCGTCCCCATAGTACACGAAGTAACGAAAAAAACTTTTCCAAAAACAAAAAACTGACTTCCGGAAAAATACTACTAAGTGAATTATTACAAGACTGAATATGTATTTTAATTTTTTGTCAACGCCTTCCGAAATTAAAGTTGTTTTTTCACTTTGTAGTGTTTTGTCGGAAGTCAATTGTTTTTTTTTGTGAAAAAGTATTTTTTCTCTTTTTAGTTACAGTACCTACCCCACACCAATTCAAAATTACGTCATCCTTGGGGTCAAAACAATGCATATTTATGCGATAGCAGCAATCGCGGTTGATTTGCTGAAATTTTTTGAAGAGTTCCGTTGTCTGTCTCCGAAACACATAATCAGATCTATATGAAATTTAAATGAGACCATTTCGAAATAAACCCCTTTCGAACAAAAAATAATTTTGCAAATCTGTCTGTCTATATAGTTATGACGGAGTTATGCCCGAGCTTTGACATGTCGAATTGATAACCTCCTTCTTTTTGAAATCGGTTAAAAAAGCGGAGATGCTGCAAGGCAATTAGGCCGAGCGCGTAAGTCCATGACGTCACAGTGGGCGGAGCCGAAAACCTTTGTATTGAGTGAATTGTCATAACGTTACGGTCTGTTGTATTTTGATAATTTTTTAATTGTTTTTTTTATTTTAATTTTAAGTATTTATTTATAAACAACTGACTTTAAACTAATTAACTAAACAAATAAATACAAAAACAAAAGGACCCTTAGGCGTCGAAGTATTCGTCCGCATCGCTGTCATCAGGAAACGTGCCCAGAAGACTGGCAGCATTGCCACGTTGAATGGCAATGCTAATTCTTTGGCCAAAGAATGTCCCAGCCCTCTGGTCACGTGAAGTGTCTACTAGCCGGCGAGAAATTTCCTTAAAAGGAGACGTGCACTCGGGCCCCATGATCTGAGCGTTTCGACCCCAAACGGCTCAAAACTGTAATTACCATAAGGTTACAGTATTTACGCCGCTTGAGGGTCTCAGCAGCCGCAGTAGCGGCACCAGCACAGCCCGCCATACAAAAAACATAAGATGGCGCAAGGGTGTCGACACAGGTTGCATCCCACACCAGAGGTCTACCTACCTTCCAAGGCAATAACGTCATACCGTCTGGTCTCTTCCCATCGTCACGTACCAAGCCGTTTGGTTCTAATACCGGCGTGATAAGGGCTCGACGAATAATATCGTTGATGCTGGCGTGGCGTGCTATGCGACCTGCGCTCCTGCAGCAGGACAGGCTATGGTGCCCGTGACTGTTGACACCTTCACTGCAGTGACACCGATGCGGACCAACACAAGGTGCGCCCAAGCGGAGACACGTAGCAAGCCGAAACGATGAGTCATCCATCATAGTGCCTATGGTGGATGACGGGAGCGCCTGAAGCCACAAGCCTGACTCCCGTTCTCCCACAGCCAGCAGACGGGCACGCTCAACAGTATTAGGTGACGTATTTATCAAGGTATTCCGTATAATACTGCAGAGCGGCACATCCCACCGTCTCTGGGAGGATGGGTTGTCAGGTAAAACCGTATTGGGTCAAGCCATTTTCCAAGCGTTCAACGCATCAGTCAAACACGGCACTTCAAAATCGACCAGTGAGGAAGATAAAATATTCCTGGTTAATTTATCCGTGCTGTGGACCGATGAGAGGAAGGCCGGTAAACTTATACTTGAAATTATGCGGATGCCAAGACCACCCAGGCGAATGGGAAGTGTGGCTTGCTGCCATGCTCGGTCGTCCAGGGCCACATTTAGGATAGAACAAAATATTAATTGTTTTAATTATGACGCTGTTTTTTGATGCAAAAATTGTTCAGAATTAAAACTGAAACATATTGATGGCGTAACATTTCACGTGTAAATCCCTAAAATTAATATTTTCACTTTAAATCACATTTTCTCGTTTGATCGCCAGATTGTAGCTAGTGACATCTATGGTCGAAGGGATGCATTCTAACCACTTTTCAGCAATTTTGTGTTTTTATCATTATCAAGGCATGTTCTGACCAATTTTCGAATCAAATAACTTGCATAGGTTTATTTTGCTCGCTGTAAGTTATTTAATAGATAAATTACATAGTTTGATATATGAAACAAGTTGAATTAAAAAAAAAGGATTTTTTCTAACCGTCAGATTAAGGATATTCCTCCACATAATTGTCAGATTATGGGTCAGGATGACAAGGACATCAAGATGAAGCGTTTATATAATAATCTGACGCGCTCGAATATTTCAAGGTCACGATTTTTTTTTTGCATTTTCAAAAATCGGCAATGCCTTTTGTTCGCGTCCAAATCGTCAGTCTTTTGAATAGGAGCTACTGGAGGGTTCATTTAACATCCCCTGTCAATGTCTGACGCACTCGAATATTTTTTTATTTTTCCTATTTTCTACCCCTTCGTACAGCCACCCCCACCATGCAAACCGGCAGATTAATATTTTTCCGTTATCAGAAACATGTGGGGCTATTAATATCTGAAGTGCTTGAGTACTTCTTTGTGGCTGTTTTTTTTTTACATTAAAAAAACCTGTACACCCTCTCCCCACCAGTGGAAGGGTATACATCTTATAAACTTTTTTCTTTTTAGCATCTAATCTTAAAAAGAAAAAAAGTTCCCCACGACGCTCGATTAAATCCTTATTTAGCCTCTTGGCCTCCCCTACTATTCTGGAAATATTAAAGATAATATTTTTTACTTTTAGGGCAAAAGGCCAGGGGAAGTCCGTCTCCTCTGGGTAGTAAAGTTTAAGAATTAAGTGAAACTGCGCTGTGAGAGCGAGTAAAGTGAGCTTAATCATTTTAGCACCCCGCCTTGGATTGGTTTGGTTAGTTTTTCCTTTTACCATTCATAGGTATAGCCAGTGGTATTAGCTAAATATCTTTTGAGTTGAAGAAAGCTGTCTAAACTTTGGAGGCGAGAGGCCCTACGGATCGCGCTATAACTTTAGCTTTGTTTGTTTTCCTCAAATCCTCTGACAGCTGAGGCTCTAGGCTGACCTCTGGGCTAGACTACGAACTTGCCGCACCACTTTTCATCTTAGTAGTAGATAAGTCACTGCTGCTGAAGATATCCAGTAGGTGTTTCTTCAGCGTTCAGAATTGAAGCGAAGTCTTAATGGCTGTGCGTTAAGGCAAGTACACTCAGACGATCGTTTTTCATATTCTTGCAAAGATATATTTCAACTAGAATAAAGTGGAGAAATATCGCTCGGAAGTGCTGGTTGTGACAGGAACTATGCACAAATGAAATTAATGTTATTTATGTTAGCTGTAAGTTTCCCGAACAAAATAAAATAAATCGCGTTATCGTATTAATCTGCCAGTTTTTTTTATTTTTCTTATACCGTTTGGTCCCCCAATCGGATTATTACACGTGCTCCTGTGCCCTGGATCCGCCCTCGACCGCGATCGGTCCAAGTGCCCTCGTAACGTGTCTCTAGCTACTTTAGATATCATAGTTACAAATCTGCTGGCGTTGTGGTTGCGCGCGGTGGCAGCGTTGCCGAAGGCCTCCAGCAGCGTGCCGGCGGCTGTGAGCGCGCCGGCCGCGCCCCCCGCGCCCCGCACGCCCGCCGCGCCGCCCGCACCGCCCGCATCGGCCGCGCCTCCCTCGCCCGCCACCACCGCACACTGCAGGCACACGCGCGCTGCCTCCGTCTTGCCCGCGCCGCTCTCTCCTGCAACACGCACCAAGTGATGCTCACTACACTTTGTCTTAAAGATACTAGCTTCCGCTCGCGGCTTCGCCCACGTGGAAGTCGGAAATTATCCCGCGGGAACGTACTACCGGGATAAAAAGTATCCTATGTGTTAATCTAGGTTATAATTTATCTGTGTGCCAAATTTCATCCAAATGCATTCAGTAGTTTTGCGTGAAAGAGTAACAAACATACAAACTTTCGCGTTTATAATATTAGTAAGGATTCTGCGACCGTCGTGACGTTTTTAACGACCACGAAAGGATCCCTCATTCTCAGCTCATGAAAACCATAACATAATATACTTACTCACTAAAATAAGAACACGTATTTGTTATGTACACGTATGTATCCGAACCAGGTGATAAACCTGTGTCTCGGTCACAGTAAGAGCCGCGTTACACTGTGGATATTTTGCCACGTATATCGTTTTCTCGCTTTCTGAAATGTGCGTGCACCTTTTCGAATAGATGTTCTTTTTTTAACTATTGCACTCAAAAAAGGTGCAAAAGCGGACCTAAGTGCTACGTAATTATATTAATTTTTTATGTATGTTTTGTATAGCATAACGTGGTGGCTCTAGTAACGTATGGTGATGCATGGTGGCACTCACCCGTAATAACTATGCACTGGCTCTCGTTCCTGTCGCGCACCCACCGGTACGCCGTCGCCGTGATCGCGTACCTGTAACCGAGAACGAGTTAGCGTCGGAAGCCCAAAACGGACATTACGTTTCGGTACGGTACCGAGTACTGACAGGTGCGGCGGCAGCTGGTAGGGCGGGCGCGCCAGGTACGCGCGCACCAGCTCCGCCGAGTACAGCGGCAGCGCGCGGCACGGGTTCACCGACACCAGCGCATTGCCCACGTACGTCTGCAAGCAAACGAGACACTCGTCACTCGTCCGCGTCACCCCGCCGGCGCCGTCCCGCGCTCTCAACTACTCACGTATATTATGTCACGTTTGTAGCGGACGTGCAGGTTGTGCAGGAACGTGTCCTCGGACAGCGGCGCCAGCAGCACCGCGTCGGGCTGCCCCGCGCCCTCGCCCTCCGCCATGCCGGCGCGGCGCCCGTCACCGACCCGCGCGCACGTGACCCATATGCGCCATCACCAACACACACGTCTTCCCTAATAACAAATATACAATCAATCTTACCAGTGTTTATGGGCGTACCGGGAGGGTGGCATACTTTCCTCCCATTCTTGGTTGGATTTTCCCCCTTAGGCCAAAGGCTGGGAAAGCTCACGCCATTGGCCTGTTTAAAGATCAAATATGTAATCCCACTATAAATAAGTGAGTGGTTCAGTTTAACAATTGTTATTTGTTTATTAAGTATTTTTATTATTATAAAATTATTAAACAAATATGAATATTAATATTTTAGTGATATTTATTTTAGAAGTCTGTATTATGTATGTATGTTTGTTTGTATGTAAGTATCCATCCTCCACCTTGTGGGAGGCCTTCCCACTCTACGTCTTCCGGGCCGCGGTCGCCACTCCAGAACCTTTCGGCCCTATCGCCCATCTGTTCTGCGAGCAATGTGCCCTGCCCACTGCCACTTAAGTTTGGCAATTCTTCGGACTATGTCGGTTACCTTGGTTCTCCTGCGGATCTCTTCATTCCTGATTCGATCGCGTAGGGAAACTCCGAGCATAGCCCTCTCCATTGCTCTTTGGGTGACTTTAAGCCTTCTGATAAGGCCCATTGTGAGCGACCACGTTTCTGTGCCATAGGTCATCACTGGCACCACACACTGGTCAAAGACTTTCATCTTGAGACACTGCGGTATTTGGGACGAGAAGATATTGCGAAGCCTCCCGAACGCTGCCCAGCCAAGTCCGATTCGACGATTGACCTCTTTCTCGAAGTTGACCTACCTAACTGGACACCTTGTCCCAGGTAAACATACTCGTCCACAACTTCAAGCGTAGCGCCTCCGATCGTCATGAGAGTGTGTTACATGGGCATTTGACATGACCTTTGTCTTGTCCATGTTCATTTTTAGACCCACTCTTTCGGAAGCTCTACTGAGGTCGTCGAGCATTGCACTGAGGTTCTCCATGGTCTCAGCCATGACAACTATATCATCGGCAAATCGAAGGCTTTCCACTATACATGCTACCTATGTTTACTACATTTCCTGACACTATATTTTACATATGTTAAGTACATTTCCTGACAATATACATGCTACATATGTTTACTATATTTCCTGACACTATACATGCTACATATTATGTTTACTACATTTCCTTATACTATACATGCTACATAATTATTTTTACTATATTTCCTGACACTATACATGCTACAAACTATTTTTACTACATTGCCAGACAATAATCATGTATAGCGACATGCTACATGTTTACTACATTTCCTGACACTACATGCTACATAATTATGTAAGTTACTATATTTCCAAACACTATGCATGCTACATATTTTTACTACATTTCTTGACACTATACATGCTACATGTTTACTACATTTCCTGACAGTATACGTGCTACATATGTTTACTACATTTCCTGACACTACATGCTACATATTTTTACTACATTTCTTGACACTATACATGCTACATATGTTTTTGCAAGATTAAGGTGTAAGTAGCAATTTGGCAACTAAAAGTTGCGAAGAATTACTTTTTCCCTCAGAATTCAATACTCTATTTCATTGTTTTCTGTTTGTTAGATACCTTTAAAACATGACACAGAGTGCCTGCTGAGTGTATAACATGCTTCCATATATTCTGCTCATTACAATGTTTTGTTGCAGCAGGCTTAGCATGACGCTTTTTATTTCTACTTTACTGTAGAATAGAAATTGCTTGTCTATATTTCTCGGTGAAAAACTGTCAACAGTCTATACGGAAACATAATGTTTGTCTACTCTTCCGATGACAAAACACTTGTCTACGGTTCTTGTTCTAAGCCTGCTGCATACATTGTTGGTAGGTAATTAGGATATTTTTGGAAATTTCAAATGTCTTAAGGGACGTTTAGATCCCTGTCTCTTAAATCATTTGAAATTTCTGCTGAAAATATTTTAGATCAATATTTATAGTAGTCTGTAATTTACATAAATAGTAAGTATAAAATAAAGTTTTTCATGTCCGTCTGTGTGACTGCTTAGTTCTTCTAAACTATACAATGAATTTTGATGCAGTTTTCAGGATCATTTCATATAGATAATTTATTCTGGAAGGTTTGTGTATATTAATAATTTATATTACTAAGGTGAAAACAGAAATCTGTGTTTAGACAAGTAAAAAAGATGTACAAAGCAGGGGCTGGTTGTCAGTAGCTAAATAAATACAATAAGCATATCAATTCTAGCATTTTACTAATCAACGAGCATATAATTTGCTGCATGAATCAGGTCACAGGATCGTATAATCTAGCCAAAACATCCATTTAATTTTGTTGATGTGTTCCTGCTCTGGAGTACTTAGAGACACCAACCAAATCTACAGAAACAAAAGCTCTTTTACAACATTACATGCCCAATAGGAGATGTTATTAGATCGAAAAAGAATACTTCAACTTCTAGATTAATTAAAATAATTTTACGAAAAAAAAAAACACTTCTTCGCAACAACCCAAAATATTAACAAAATTCGAAGGCAAACTAAAATGTATACTCATTCAAGCTTCAGGACATACCTTGACATAAATATCCCAGATATATATTTAGTTCTTAACACTTTATTTTAAATACTGTAAACATTTTATTTAGAAAAATATATTTACAAATTCGTTTCTCAGTCACCACTTGCTGGCATTTTCCATAAAATACACCATATCAATCTCAAGTAACCAATGCGTTCAGCAGTTCTATCTAAATAAATAAATGTTAGGATCGGACACGATTATACGATTCCAAATAAATTCATCCAATTCCACCGAGAAACTGCACACATCTAAGTTTCAAGTTTTTGACGTTTCATCGTTATGTAGTCTATGATCGTTATATCAGACAGATCACAGATTAATAATAATCAGAGACAATAACTTTTTTTTATGTTGCAATAGCAAAATATGTAAACAGAGTTATAACCGGCGATTTCTCTCCACGATTTCTCTCACGTTCCCACACAGATTTTTAATGTTCTGTATTTGACTTTAGTCGCCAGCAACCCATTGATGATTTCAAAATCTCACGTCCAAAGTCCAGTCCAAATCAAATCAAATCGTTTATTGCACTCCATATTGTAGACTGACAGGTCCATACACAGATTAGATTTCGACAATTTGTCGTTAGACATGTCGCAGCGTGTGGGTGACTCATAGTTTTGTTTCATAATTGACTAACTACAAGGTATTTTGATGCGTGGATACAATTAGAATTTATGCCGTTATCTTCTTTGTTTCCAAAATATCCATAGCAACTTTTTTTTTTCTACGCTACGTTTATACACATTTCAAAAAAAAAAACTGCCTGTCAAAATTCCTTTGATTTATTTAAACTTTATTGTAAATGATTATGGTTCATGTTCAATTGGAAAATTTGAGTTTGGGGTAGCTTGATTTGCTGGCGTCTGTGCTTTAGAAGTCATATCAGAACAGATGAACATATAAGCTACACACCGGTCAAAATCATAACTGTCCCTTTTGCTTCGCCGTAATCGGGTAAAAAAACACCCCAACTACATAATTTGATACAGGGCCCCATAAGGACTAGCTACGCCACTGGGGGCCATCTCATTATAGGATTAAGTAGGTATTGTAGTACACATTGTGTTGGGTTGGGAGGCACGAAAGGACCAGTTGAATTTCGAACTTTTTTCTTAAAACTTTTTGATGATAGACTGACAACTTGCCACGGTAAATGAAATTTTCCTTTTCTCCCGAAAATGTTGAAGTCGAAAACGCAAAACTCTGTATTATCTCACTAATTAATAAATATTTCTATCGTGACAGCACTAACTTATTCTTTCGACCAGTAAATATAAAATGTGGTAAAATCATTAAAAACAAATATTGGACCAAACCAATTTTCCCTTCTGAGCATCTACTGGAACTTGGAAAACATTTGAACTAGGTACATTCATTTGATTGGCTTTTTAATAAGTAGGTACCTATACTTAGCTACTTCTTGCAGTTTGGGATGGAATCGTTGTCAAATACGGTTAAGCGCAAAAAGCGGAAAACACGTAAATGCCTAGACGAAATCAGAAAAAGGTCACGTCGTACGGGACAAATTTTGTTTCAGAAAGACAGCGGTAAAGTTTGTGATCATTTTTCGAAATATAATACTATAAATAACTGCCTTGTTACAAATAATCGGCTAACATTGAGAATGTTCCCAAAAGCTGTTCGATCCGAAACAATAACAAGGCCTGCGTTGGAAGATTTGAAAGAAAAATCAAACTTGAATTTGGACGAATTGGTAAAGGGTACTAAAGCCATAAGTACTTTGGGTTCAACCAATGTAAGGATGCCCGAATTAATTGATAATTTTGATAATAGCATTGCACATTTAAACAACGAACATTTTAAGGTTTCCAATAAATGCGCTCATAAAGAATCAATTACTTACAAAGAATCTGATGTCGAAAACATGAGTCGTCAAGAAGAGAAGTTATCTAACAATCTTGATCTGTTTACGTCTATGGATTCGGCCGAAGTAACCGATAAATCTCCGGACAGTATAGGAGCACAATCAGTTTCAAATCTTACGACATCATCTAACCAAAGCCTTCACGATGACTTTGGTTACAATTTGTACGAAGAGTTTATGTCCAAACTTCCCATATATTTGAAACGGAATGCCACATTCATGGAAGAAGATGTCATGAAGAAAACAAAGATGTTTTTACAAAATCTTTTTATAGAAAGCTGTTATCAAGAATGTGAAGATAATGTGTTAAAATGCAAAAAAGGGAACATCACAAATATAAAAGGTTATACCCCTTCTAATGAGATGATTGTTCATAATCCAATGGACTATATCAGGCTAGGACATGTACAACAGCAGAGCCTGTTTCATCGGCCATCCAGAATAGGAGTACCCATTGATGGAGAATGTAGTATCCCTCACTCGCCTATACTAGCGCCATCTTTACCAGCAGCATCGCCAGACTCTCCGTTGAATGTTATCGTAAATGACACACCTGATTACACCTACTATCCTCATAGATTAAATTGACAGACCTCGCTATTTATAGTTCTGCTAAGAAAAAGAATACTGCTCCAGGCCTCACATGTACAGCGTAGGTGTTTTATGTAGATCTGCAGAGTTCCAGTGTTGGTGGGCCTCAGTCACAGCACTAAACTTACAGTGGCCATCAATATTATGAATTCAAACAAAATCTGTTCTTTGCTTTTTATTTATGTACTGTATGTATACATGATAGATCACGATATTATAATCCTATGTTTTCTAGCTGTGCTATCAGGTCCATGTGTTTGAATGTATCAGGGTTCTTGGTGAATGTTTTAAGCAGTTGCAACTTTGTAGCATCTTTTCCACTGTAGTACATTTGAAATTGATTTGCTAGACATCGAGCCTCTCGACCATCCAGTGCATTCTGTAAAAAAAAAACAACTTAGTCTAACATTCGATCATTATGTCTGCCTGCTTCGCTGTTTTTACGAGCAATCATCGAAGACATTTGACATGCGTTAACCCGCACTCTCTTTATTTAACAGTGTAGGCCTGTGTCCCGGCACTGGGAACGTTAGGCAGGTATAGGCTGATTATGCTTATTGTAAGTTTAAAAAAATACTATTTTAAAGAACTTATTCCGGATGTGTATCCGGAATACATTCTCTAAATCAAAATTCGTTGCGTAATTCAGAAGAACAACGCGGTCACACACAGAAACGCAGCGAGCAAAAGTAAAGGGTTTTTTTTTTGCATAACTCAGTAAAAATCTTATCTTGGCAAAGGATGTTTCATAAAGATAAAGATACATTTATTTGTATAAACATGTGTAACATGATACATAAATATGCACATATGGATGGAAAGTCG
Source organism: Polymixis lichenea (assembly GCA_949091785.1). Lineage (NCBI taxonomy): Eukaryota > Metazoa > Arthropoda > Insecta > Lepidoptera > Noctuidae > Polymixis > Polymixis lichenea. Next base: position 2,199,142 of record OX420944.1, read on the forward strand.
TTTAAAATTGCTGGTTCAACCAACATGTTTTGCCATATTCGGCGTACAAAATAGTTTATAATATTTTAGTTTAAAATGATAAATGTGAATGTTTTTAATAATAGTCAAAATTAAATAATTTCAAATACATAATCAGTCAATACAAAAATATACTTAGCAAAAAAAAAGAAAAAATAATAATTGAAACAATAAAATTACTAAAATTTCATCATCTTTTGATGCTTTGTTACATGGAACATTATAATAGTTATTATAGTACTTAATTTACAAAAATGTCCATAGTAGGACGGTACAGACGCCAGCACATCAGGCTACCCCAAACTGTAAAATTTTCCCAATTGAACATTAACCATAAGCATAGGTGGTAAAGTTGAAAATCTATCAAATAAATTTGACAGATTGGGGTAATTTAATGTGCTGGCGTCTGGACCTTATTCTTTGGAATGCTCAATTCAATTTATTCCGTTTCATACATTAATACACTAAAAATAATTTTGTAAAACAGAGAATCTATGTATGTTTACTCCGCTATAAATTAATAATAGATCTTGGGACGCGCGAGCTTTAGTTTTCGTCCGCGTCGATTAGTTCCTGAGCGTCCGACGCACAGTGGAACGAATGTATGGGAGCGGTTGGACGTAGACATGTCCGAAAAAAAAGAGTAAAATTATGCCAAACTAATGATGCCATCTTATTCGATTACTTAATGCCTTCATAACTTGTGGTGATGAATTTCTTCATAACTCCCATATTTCGGGAGTAATTTGAGAAAATGTGAAATTTTACTATGAAAATGAGTGTATCGAGCTCTCTCCCTCGTGATTCCGGGCTTGTTTCAAGTAGCGGTCTCTAATATCATAATGCTAATACTAAGAGCTATATTTAATACTAAGACACATAGTGCGCCAAATGTGCACTTTCTGGGATAAAGAGTGATGTTTATTTTATAACACAATTTTTTTATTTTTTGTTTATTTTGTTGATTAAAACCGTTTTTCTAAAGGTTTACCTTATTACAATAACATTTCTGAGCAGCCAATTAGAGAAGATATAAGCTAATTAGGATATATAATTAGGGACTTAAGGTTTACATATAAAACTGATGCACTAATGATTACTGATAAGAACATTGCTATTATTTAATTACTAAATGGCTCTTAATACACTAATTTAGCATGCATCATTTACTAATTATCACAATAACTAATTACCTTGCAATATTTAACAAAGGATACCTGGGATACCTGGATTTTATATAAATAGGTCACTATTAGTAACTTTAAAATCAGTGTTGATTTACACCTCGTTGTATCCAAGCTAATCTCGCAATGTATTTTCCAAATTTTAATACAAATCTTGATATTCACGTTGCTTTATGCGCACGCGCACATAAAGATTTACGCGACTTTAACTATTTGTTCAGTGTTTTAAAAGATAACAGTTGTGTTCAGTTATGTGAAAGTGCTGAAACAAGTTTAAAAGACTGGTGTCGTCGATTTTGCTACCGCATTTATGCAAAATGGACACAGTCTGGAAGAAGCACAGATAAGTTTCGGAAGAAACATGAGATTTGGCTACAGGCTGCAATTCAATGGCCGGAATTACAGAATGAAAATATGGAACCTTCTACAGAAAATATAAGTGACGTCATCGAGCCCATAATTTCTCCTGCTAAATCTGATGCTTCAACTTGTACACATCCTAGTCCTCGTAAATCTTTTGAGGACCTTAGTAACCGGCAAAAAAGAAGACGCACTGAAGATAGTCTTTCATGCAGCAGTAGCAGCGCTGAAATTATGTTTTCGGCCGAAAGGGCGCTTCAAAAGGCAGGACAAAGCGATACAGCTTATGTTATGAAATACTTGACGGAGAATCCAGAAGAGGCCTCAAAAATCAAAGCCTTCATTGAAGGTAAATCAATTCAGGTACGGGAAATATCCCCTTTGAAGGCATTGGCTCTTTATGTATCGATGAACTTATCGAAATGGCGCTATAACACTCTTCGGGATTTCAACACTCAAGAAGGAGCTCTTCAATACCCGAGTTACTACATGTTGGTTAAAGAAAAAATTAAGTGCTATCCGGCCAAAGAAGATCTCACAGTTACAGAGAGCTCTGCAAAAATCAAATTACAAGCCTTGATGGATTTAACCTCAAGAAGACTTATTAGGTCGTTAGAAACCCCTGTTGATCCCAATCAACAGCTCGTATTGACCAGCTAATGGGGTTTTGACGGATCATCTAGCCAAAGCATTTATCATCAAAGGACGAGTGAAGATGAGCAAATCGATCTTGCTAGTAATTTTATGATTAGTCTTGTACCACTGCGGCTCGTCTCAAAAGGTGTAACAATTTGGGAAAACGAGCGACCATCTTCCACTTCATTTTGCCGGCCAATATTGTTTAAGTTTATAAAGGAAACCAAAGAAAATGTGCAGAGAGAGATGGCTGAAATCGAAGCAGAGATTGAAGCCTTAACTCCATCCACCATCACTGATGGAATTAGTGTCAAACACCAACTGCTGTTGACAATGATTGATGGTAAAATTCATTCCATTATATCCAATACAGCAGCTTCAGTGTGTGACATATGCAAGGCTTGTCCTAAAGAAATGAATAATTTAGAGTTAATCAAAGATAAACACGCAAACGAGGACATGTATAAATATAGCTTAAGCACCCTTCACGCTTGGATTCGCTCAATGGAATGCTTATTACACATTTCCTACAAATTAGACATAAAATCATGGCAAGTAAGGGGTGATATAGCAAAAAGGCAAGTTGATGACAGGAAGAAAAGAGTTCAAGAGGCTGTAAGAAGAGAAACGGGCTTACTTCTCGATGTTGTGAAACAAGGCAGTGGATCCACCAACAATGGCAACTCGGCAAGGAGATTTTTTGAAAACTACACTAAATCTGCTGAACTGACCGGAATAGATGCTATGCTTTTAAGAAAAATCTGTGTGATCTTGCAGTGTATTTCATCAGGAGAGAAGATCAACGTAACTAAATTCCGAGAGTTCTGCTTTGATACTGCTAAGCTTTACGTGGAGTTATACCCATGGTATTATATGCCTTCTTCACTTCATAAAATTTTAATGCATGGGCCAGACATAGTTCAGAACATGTCAATTGTGCCCATTGGTTTTCTATCCGAAGAGGCATCTGAGGCTAGAAATAAAGATTTTAGAAAATATAGAGAGGGGCATTCTCGAAAGCATAGCAGTATCTCATGCAATGAAGATATTATGCACAATCTTTTACTGTCTTCTGATCCACTTGTTACAAGTATCCGTCCAAAAGGAAATAAGTTTGTAAAAAAATCTTCTTTTAAGGAATTTTATGAGCTTACGGATTCTGAGAAAAGTGATATCGAATTTGTTAACATAAATGATTTAGCGGACATCGATTCTGAATTTGAATTAATTGATGATGATGATGATGACGAAGATAATTAAATGATGTTATTGTTTTAAAATGTGTAACTTAGTAAATTAGAGCTTACATCTTAATTATTTATTGTACTTTTAATGAAACTAGGTAATTTATTATCAACTTACTTAAAAGTCATACTCTCATCAGTTCTTGTGAATATTTTTGTTAATATATATTTCTGTATATATATATAATATATTTATAGACCTCTTAATAAGTCTGTCTGCGGTTTAAAGTAAATACAAATGGGGAAAAAACGTTTTTTTTTTTAAATTTTCATTTCCTTTTATCCCAGAAAGTGCACATTTGGCGCACTATGTGTCTTAGTATTAAATATAGCTCTTAGTAATAGCATTACGATATTAGAGACCGCTACTTGAAACAAGCCCGGAATCAGGAGGGAGAGAGCTCGATACACTCATTTTCATAGTAAAATTTCACATTTTCTCAAATTACTCCCGAAATATGGGAGTTATGAAGAAATTCATCACCACAATTTATGAAGGCATTAAGTAATCGAATAAGATGGCATCATTAGTTTGTCATAATTTTACTCTTATTTTTCGGACATGTCTACGTCCAACCGCTCCCATACATTCGTTCCACTGTGCGACGTATTGTGATTTGCATGTGTGCGTAGCGTACTTCACTAGACACACACGCGATCAGCTGCCAAGAGCCGTTAAATTTACCTATTATTGAACACTTCCATTTTATAATAGCCCTCTAAATCGAGATGGTAAAAATAATAACTTCACACTACGGCCACAGGAGAGCACATTTTTCAGTGACTTGTTTTTTTTTTAGCAAAATTCGATGTTCCGAAAGAGAAATGTTTTTTTTTTCATGTCCGTAACATGGTCACGGAAACTTAATAACTTCCGCCATATTGCTTTTTTTTGAAGAGCCATAATACCATTCTGAAGTCAAGACGTAAGGATATCCTTCTTCTGGAGCAGTTGGGTATAAATGGTATATAAAATATATAAATGGTAAAGTCTGGCCAACGAAAGCGTGATCTGAAAACCGCGGCAAATTCAAAAAATCTTAATGTGGTATCACCAACTATACCTTTAGCTAAATGTTTTGATACTAGAGTATTCTTTATATTTATTCTAATTTATTTTTTGTTTTAATGGCTCCGTTTGGTGTAGTGTAACGGGGGCCTTGACTGTCATGGATGTCAGTTAAAAAACGAGTGTGTAAATTTATTTATTACTATGTACATAAATATTAACCTACTTAACATTCACAGCTCCTTAACTTTTCAAGAATGACTTTAATTTCGTAGACTCCTTGAATATCTTTCAGCTTATCTATAAATATAAGAAAAGATATCATTAAATCGTAAATATATACTAATCAGCCAACATGTATCAAGAGTACCAAGCCATACTAACCCAAAAAATCCGACATCGCACCTAAACATTGTTGTTTTTCTTGGTAAACAACTTCTTCCTCCTTTTGTTTAGGTTTGAACTTACTGATCATAACATGTAGCAGCTTTCGCACGTTACTTTTGATTGTTTTACCCATAATAAAGCAGATATTTTTGAAAAATAAATGTCTTTACAAAATAATAACAAACACAATCACAGACTTTGAAGTACCTTTGACAGCTTAATAATGTTGCCATATTAAAACTTTGAAAATACCCCAGATCACGCTTTCGTTAGCCAGACTCTACCAGCTAAAGTGTTACCTTGTCGAATTCACCGCGCATGAGAATGAGCCCCTTGTCGGCAAGCTCCGTGTAGTGCACCATGGTGAGGCACTCGGGCGCGTTCTCCTTGTGCACCTGCAGAAAAAGAAATATTATATTTATTATAAATGACAGTCATTGTATTTAAAATCCCAACCATCTTAAACAGAGATTGGGTGATTATGCCCTGAAACCCAATAGCGTTAAGGTTACTATATTATTATATACCAATGGAAAGATCGCATATAGGAGAATATTTCTTGTTACAACGACTTCTCTTGATTGTTCATATTTATGGAGCTACAGAGCTCTAAATGTGAGTGATTAAGTATTATGAAATTCTGGTAATTAGTAAATTAATTAACTTTCATTAAGTATGTGCCTAGCAAACATCATCTATTAAACCTGTAGATGGATATTTGTAAGGGGAATCTAGTCATGGGCTCGAACTCACTGGTGGGCCTGGTAAAAAGCATGCTGTGTCACCAGGCATCGTGTCCGACAGAGGTAGTATCAGTGATGAGTAGTTAGAAGCTAGTCTGCATGTATAATATTATTGAGTGTGATGCAGGATCATTTATAGTACAACAGGCGCGTAAAAAATTAAGAACATTCCTTCGGAAGATCGGGTTTTATGAAAAAACCACTGCGTAAATCAATGACCAATATAGTTTATTGTACTTTTCGATATTTGAGCTTTGTCGGTACTGACTTGGTTTTTCAGATTTTACACTTCTTTTATTACTTAAACACGCCCAAAGTTAAGTTAAATTAGCAAGAAAAACGAATCTTTGTTGGCTCCTAACTTTTAATGGGTTTTTATTTTAGTATTCTGTTTCCATACTGTCTGTATTAATAATTAGACAAAACCATACCATGTTTAATTTTTAATGTGCATCGTCGAACAGTGGAGTAATACACTCCCGAAGTTTGTATGGGAAAAATATGGACTAGATTCACCTTAAGAGATTGGTCTCTTAGATGCCATTTTAGGAACAATGTTTTTAAGGGTCGGTCGGCCGGATGGAACAATAAGCCTGCTGCATCCCCCACACGCGTTAAGAAATATGCCTATGCCACAGAGTAAATACAAAGAGGAGATGGTGTAATTAGATTTCCCTAAGGGGCAACGCAAATAGAAGACGGCGAGACGAAGGTACGGTACAGACACGGCGCAGATACGGTGCAGGCGCGATATCTGCGCAAACAGACGCGGGGACGGTACGGCACAGAGTATTATTATACAAGGTGCTATTTAGTGGAAATAACATTTAATACACCTCCTTTCGGTTTTTTTTCGAATACTAATTCCCTCCTTTTGTATCATTATAATTCCTATGTACAGTCGAGAGCACATCAAGTGTAACATTGCGCTACGAAAGCCGCCACTATTACAAGTGCAATAAAGGCGTGCTCAAGGTCAAACTGTATAGCTTGATGTGCTGTCGACTGTACTTATGTTTGCAATATGTAACCGCTATGTTTGCTATTTAACTACTTTAAAATACGAATAACATCGAAATACATAAATCAAATCATAATAAGTTAAATTACATCGGATTTTCATTAAAATCATGGATTAAGGCTGATTTACATTGATACAGTAGCTGGCGCCAGCTACTGTATCAATGTAAATCAGCCTTTAAATATCCATATGGACGAAAATTTGAACAGTTTAAAATATATCGCTACGTATCTTTGTTCATACTGTATATAATGCGAGACGCCGCTTGCGCCTACATCTGCTGGCGACGTGGCGGGGGGCGAGGAGCGGCGTGCCTGCGCCGTCCGCTTGCCGCCTTCAGTCACGAACAAAAGATAACGCAAGACGCACGTCGCTTCGTATACAGGATGCGTGACGATATTGAGTTTAATATTGAGTTTTGCGAGTTAATTGAGCAATACCCGAATATCTATGACTACACTAAGACAGGGTACAGTAACAGAAATGTGCAAGACAAAATATGGCAAGAAATAGCAATAAAAGTCGGTGCAACAGGTATGTATTTTATTTAAATTTTAAACATTATGTCTAGTCTGAAACGGAATCGGAGATCGTTGTGTTAGATATGTTGTAAGATATTCCCTGATATGGTAGGGATTTTCTCCCATTAATCGCATGTTAATGTTTGCTCCTATCAAATTATTTCTAAACCGTGGATTTGATTTTTTACCATCACATGTGCGAATTACGTTATGCAACACACACATTGCTTTTATAATATTATCAACATATTCTGGTTTGCAGCAAATAGGCGTGTAAAGTCCACCAAACTTTGACGCTAACATACCATAGGCACATTCTACTGACTTACGTGCCCTTGACAACCTGTTATTATAAGCTCTTCTCTCATTAGTCAATTGATTTCGACCATATGGTCTCATAATATTTCTTTTTAGTGGAAAAGCTTCATCTGCCACAAAATAAAAGGGCACATTCTGTGTTTCTCCAGGCAAAGGTGTAGGGTTCGGTAAATCGAGATCGCCTAGATCCATAGCTTGTCCAAAAGAGCTAACTTGTAATACTCGCCCATCACTATTTCGGCCGTATTCACCAACATCTATAGTTAAAAAGAAACCATCTGCATCTACAACTGCTAACAATACAATAGAGAAATATCCCTTATAATTTATGAAAGTCGAACCCGAGTTGATGGGCGCTGTAATTCTAATATGCTTTCCATCTAAACTCCCAACACAATTCGGTAAATTCCAGAGAGTGTAAAACCGTTCAGCAACTTCTACCCATTTTTGTCGTGTAGGTACAGGCATATATTCCGGCTGTAGGCATTCCCACAAAACGCTAGAGGTTTCATGCACAATTTGCCGGACGGTACTGCCTCCTCTCAATACATATCCAGAAAGTGATGTAAACGAACAGCCATCTGAGTAGTATCTGTAACAAAAATAAAATAGCAATAAGTATGTAACATTTGTGTGCCGGACGGGCGTGATCGCTTGGACGCGAGGGGTGTGTGGTGAGGGTGTATGCCCGTCCCACTGTGTGTGTAGGGCTCCCGGTCCGCGCGGCGCTGACGTCCTGCACCTATAGATTCCAGATATCTTCAGGGCGGCTACTATCTTCCGGGCTTCATGACGTTACCATATGTACCAGTGTTACGACTCGTCTCAAAGAAATAGTTTCCAGACTTTCGTCTAGAAAAGGGGGTGTTTTTTGACTCCGCAAAGGAGGGGGGTGCCTTACCTGATTAATAACACACGTTTTATGTTTTTACAGGAAGCAATTTCAGAACACTACTTGAACTATATCTATTAATTAATTTAAGAATTAAATAAAATCTTGCCGATGACTACAAGTTGCTAGAAATTACACGTTTACTATCGTACTATGAATCTTTACCGTAACGAGAGCCGCAAATTGCTTCCTGTTTTTAAGTTTTATTTGTTCTAGATTTCATTACATTTATGACGGAATTATGCGTATAACATCTCAATTTATTAAAATATACAAGGCATGTTACATATGGTTGCATTCCCCATGAAATTCCCCGTCTCCTGAGATACCCACATCAACTATATCTTCCCATACTGAAAGAATGTTTCGAGGAAACCCAAAAAAATTCTGAAAAATGTTAATAAATTTATTTTATAAGTTGATTTCCTCGAAAACTACTGAACGGATTTCAAATCCAATTATAGATATCTCAGGCTGGTCTGTAGACCTAAAACAATCTGATATTTAAAACTATACAACTATGGCTTTCAGGGCGTGACGCGCCCTGAAAGAGGGTTAGCAAAAACACAAATCTTAAGAATTACTTAACTAAAGTAACACGACATACAAACTCAATTAAGTGGGCTTTATCTTAGGTTTACATTATTGAAAGTTACGTCCAGGGCTAGGTCTCGGTACTAGGTTACCTGGACGCAACTGAAACTATAAGTTACTGCCATATAGCCCACTCAAATGAGGTTTGCAGGGGTGGTACTTACGGTTATCTTATACTAGCCGCTTAGTCACTACTGTTTATTGGTTTCACTATCACTCTTATCACTATGAATCTACGTTAATGTCAAAAACAAACTAATTAACTATGTAGTGACGCGTCGTCGCGAACATCTCTCCCGCCGTGCAGTGCAGTGACGACTCGTAGCGATGTCGGTGCGGCGCTGCATCGCACCGGTGAGCGATGACTGGAGTCGCGGCGCTCGCCGCCGCGACGCCTGCTGCCACGACGCTCGCCGCCGCGACGCTCGCCGTCTCAGCGCACGCTTTCGCGGCGCTCGCCGCCTGAGTGCTCGCCGTCGCGGCGCTCGCCTCAAGGCGCCCGCCACGGCGCTCGCCTCAAGGCGCCCGCCACGGCGCTCGTCGCGCCTAGGCGCCCACCGCCTCAGCGCTCGCCGTCGCGGCGCTCGCCTCAAGGCGCTCGCCTCAAGGCGCCCGCCACGGCGCTCGTCGCGCCTAGGCGCTCACCGCCTCAGCGCTCGCCGTCGCGGCGCTCGCCTCAAGGCGCTCGCCTCAAGGCGCCCGCCACAGCGCTCGTCGCGCCAAGGCGCTCGCCGTCACGGCGCTCGCCTCAAGGCACTTGCCTCGGGGCGCTCGCCGTCTCACTTGGGTAGTGGGACGAGTTTCTTCACCGGACGCTTCAAGGTGCCGCCGGCAGTGCGCACCTCAGCGGTCCGGACTTCTCCGTCGGCCCCGGGAAACAGGGCAACTATACGGCCTCGCGGCCATGTGTTGCGAGGCAGCTGGCCGTCTGCGATGAGGATGGGATCGCCCACCTGCAGTTCGGGCCCGCGGGTGTGCGGCTCCCGCCGGTTTTGAAGCTCCGGCAGGTACTCTCTGACCCAGCGACGCCAGAACATATCGGCGAGTATCTGGGATCGTCGCCAGAGTCTCTTGCTGTCCACGTCTCGCTCGGTGAACACGCCGGGTGATGGTAGTCTCGCCGATCCACCGAGCAAGAAGTGGTTCGGTGTGATCGACTCGTCGTCTTCGCTGTCTACGGAAACATGTGTTAGTGGTCGGCTGTTTACAGTGTACTCTGCCTCACACAACAGTGTGGACAACACCTCTTCGTGCGGGTGTTTTTCCAGGAGCACAGTGCACAGCGCGGACTTCACGCAGCGAACAAGGCGCTCCCAGGCGCCTCCCATGAAAGGCGCTGAGGGCGTTATGAAGCGCCATACGACGCCTCGGCGACTGGCCTCCTCTCGAGAGGCCTCTCGGAGCTCCTTGTCGGCACCGTGCATGTTGGTGCCGTTGTCGGAGTGTATCTCGGCGGGGCAGCCCCGACGAGCAGCGAAGCGGCGCAGCGCCAGTATGGCGGCGTCTGCGCTGAGGCTGGCGGCGATCTCGAGGTGGACGGCTCTGGTGGTGAGACACGTGAACAGGGCTACGTACCTCTTCTGATGTTGCCGTCCGACTGTGACGGACAGTGGGCCGAAGTAGTCTAACCCGGTGTACGTGAACGGCCTCTGGTGATGTGCCAGGCGCGTTCTCGGATGGTCGCCGGTCGCAGGCACGGTTGGTTGTGCCTTGCGAATGCGACACTGCAGACATCGTGACAGCACCCTCTTCGCTGTTGGTCGCATCTTCACGACCCAATAATGCTGTCGTACCTCGTTGATAGTGAGTTCTGTCCCACTATGCTGCAGGCTACGGTGTGTCCAGTCTATGTATAACTGGGTAATGTGATGGTCGCCGTGTAATATCGGCGGACGCTTCACATCGTCTGCTATTTGTTCAGTAGCGGCTATACGGCTCCTCAGTCGTATGACGCCATCTATGATTTCAATTTGCAGCGGCCGCAGTCGACTATCTTTGTCTAACGTCTTCTGCTCTCGCAGTCTCGCCATTTCTAGAGCGAAAGATTGCTGCTGCACGACCTGTACTAGTAATTTCTCCGCTTCGTGGAGGAACTCTGCTTCTATTATTTGCCCTTTTGGTCGAGATTCGGATGTTTTTTCGGTTCGCTTCGGAAGAGGGGGCGCCGCTTTCTTCTGTTGTCGCCAGTCAGGATCTCGATCAGCGTTCTTTCTAGTTCTTTTATAGAACGTTTTCTCCCTTGATACTCTGCACAGAGATACGAAACGTAGAACGCTCGCCGTCGCACGGAGAAGTCTTTCCCACCTGGAGAACCTTGTCGGGTCTGGTATGGCTTCTGTTAGCTTTCGATCGTCTGTTTCTTCGACGGCGGTGAGTGCTCTCTCTTCTCCCGTCTCTTCTGCGACCGGAGGAGTCTCTGACGGCCATGATGATGGCTCCTCATACAGGAAATTGGGGCCACGATACCACTCATGTTGCGAGTCGAAGTGGTGTGGCACGTCACGAGTAGCTACGTCTGCGATATTCATTTTCGTAGGTACCCATCGCCAGTCTTCGACTCTACTGTTCTCCTCTATGGCGGCTATACGATGAGCTACGAACGGCTTGTACACTCGCGCTCCTCTTCTGATCCACGTCAAAATGGTCTTGCTATCTGACCAGTAGGTTACCGATGCGGGCTTGATGTCGTGTTCACGTATGACAGCTGCGGCCACGCGGGTCCCCATCACCGCTGCCTGCAGCTCGAGGCGGGGTATTGATTGCAGCTTCAAGGGAGCTACCTTCGCCTTTGCCATGACGAGGCTGACTCGTTGCTTGCCGTCTGTTGCTGTAGTTCGCCAATACACCGCTGTCGCATATGCCATCTCACTCGCGTCGGTAAACACGTGGACTTGTGTCTCTACCGCGTCGCTGTACCCCGGATAGCATCTTGGTAAGTTGACGTTTCCGAGCTGTAGTAGGTGTTGTACCCAACTTTTCCATTGAGTCGCTAGGTCTTGGTCTAACGGCTGATCCCAGTCGACTCCTCGCCTCCATGCCTCTTGCAATATTTGCTTGGCTCGAATGGTTACTGGTGAAGCGAGTCCGAGCGGGTCGTATAGAGACATCACTATTTTCAGCGCCTCCCTTTTTGTGGGCGCCTCTTTATCTAATATGCCTCTTGGTAGGCGTGCGAGCGTGAGGTTGAAGCCCAACGTATCTTCATTCGGTCTCCATATTAGGCCGAGTATCTTCTCTGTGTCATCAGTGTTTCCGATGCTGACGACTTCTGTTCGGATCTGTTTCGGATCTATATTTTCCGTTAACTGTGCGCTGTTTGACACCCACTTTCTGAGTTCAAACTTCGCCTGTAGGTGAATATTTTTCACCGTAGTTGCAATGCGCGTCGCTTCTTCGACGGTCTTGTAACTATCGAGGTAATCATCCATATAATGATTCCGAATTATGGCTTCCACGGCATCTGGATGCTCATCTATATGCCTTTTCGCGTTCCAATTCTTCGCGAAAATGGCTGTGCACGGCGAGCTTGCCGCACCGAAAATGATGGACGTCATACGGTATTCTTCCGGCGCCCCCTCTCTTCTATTGCCTCTCCATAGGTATCGGAGCGCGTCTCTATCCTGACTTGGAAAAATTATAAACTGGATGAGCGACCATAATCTCGAAATCAATTTTACCAAAACCAAATTAATAGCGTTCCATCCCCGGCAGAAAAAACAAATAAATATAAATTTTACCTTTAATCAACAAAAATTAGAAACAGTTAACCATTTCACTCTCCTAGGTTTAACAATAGACACACATATTAACTGGAAAACACATATACAGACAGTTAAATCTAAAATTTCAAAGTTTTCGTATGCTCTCCGCGAAATTAAAAAGACTACAAACCTACAAACCGCACTAGTCACATACTACGCGTATGCCCACGCTTGGTTTAATTATGGCATTATCTTATGGGGAAATAGCACAGACGCTCCCACCTTATTTACCCTCCAAAAAAAGCTTGTACGTATAATTACCAACATAGAACCAACAGATAGTTGCAAGCCTTACTTCCAGAAGCATAAGATTCTCACCTTGGTTAGTATTTATATATTGGAATTATGCAAACTAGTCCGCAAATATCCAGATTTCTACAATACACGGGGAGACATACAAACTAATTACTTGTTGCGCCATAAAAACAGGCTAAATTTACCCCCGTCCCGCCTTCAATTACACTCATCTAGTCCATATTCAATGTCAATAAAAATATATAATAAATTACCAGAATACATTAAACAACAAAACAAAACCAGTATATTTTTAAATAAATTAAAGCAATATTTAATTAAAAAAAGCTATTACACAGTAAATGAATATCTAACCGATAAATTAAATAATAATATATAATTATGAATAAAAGATATTTATTAAGTAAAATAACAACAAATAAATAAACTAAAATACTTAATACTTATGCTAGTTATTATAAATAATAAAAATAATAATTACCAAATTTTAAGGGAGTAAACAAGTAAGCATTATTTCAATATAATCAAATAAATAATAAATTAATAGATAGACTTGCACATATAATATTAATATAATAAGTAAATGAATAGAAATATTAAATAGGATATAAAATAATTTCAAACGAAAATTAATAAAGCGCTCTTCCTCGCTCTAGTTATTTTAGTTATTTAAAAATTTGCTGTGCCCGACAGGGTCCATAATTGTTTCTATTTTTTGTATTTACCACCTGTAAGTGTACATTATGGATTGCAATAAACGATTTGATTTGATTTGATTTGATTTGACTTCGCACCTTCACCTGCATAAACATCTCCGCTATGTCACCAGAAATGGCTATGCAGTGTCTTCGGAACCTCATCATGACGCCGGGCAGGGACTGTAGCAAGTCCGGTCCAGTGAGAAGGAAGTCGTTGAGTGACAGCCCTCTTGATTTGGCAGCTGCGTCATGCACGATGCGGAGCTTTTCAGGTTTCATGGGGTTGAATACGTCGAAATGGGGTAGATACCACGTTCTACCCGGTGTGCTCGTCTTGGGCGCCTTTTCTGCGTAACCCTTCTGGATGAGAGAGTCCATCTGTTCTGTGTATCTATCTCGAAGGGCGGGTTTGCCATCGAGTTTTTTCTCTATTGAGACGAGCCTCTTGAGGGCTGTCCCGTAACTATCGGGCATTTCTATGCTTTCATTTTTCCACAGCATGGCTGTTTCTATGTGACCATCTTCTAACTGTTGAGTGTGACGAGTCAAAATATCTTCCGCTTTCTTCTCGGGATCGGAGTCTGGTCGTCTCGGGTTGATGACCAGTGATTCTAAGGCGAAGAATTTGCGAAGCTGTTCATCTATGTCTTCATTGCTCGCGGTGAGACGGTTGACGTAATGCACCTGCTGACCCAGGATTCTGGTGTGTGCGCCGTGTAGAGTCCATCCCATCGTCGTAAGTGATGCAACGGGTTGGTTCTTCGGACCTCTGCGGATCTCACTGGCCAATAATAGGTGCCAGTTATCTTGACCGATGAGTATTTTCGGCGCGCCAGTGTCGTATATCAGCTGCTGCCTTAGGTCATCCAGATGTTTGCAGTGCGCGACGTCCACTTCACTGACTGTTTGCGGGGCGAGGTTTAGCTTCGGTATGGTGCGCGCTCTGAACGGCACCCTATTCTTCAGCTGGCTCGCAAGAGTGACTGTGATTCTTCGCGAACATGGAGTGTCGATCGTGGTATTGCCGATCGCGCCTATTTTCAGAGGGTCTATTTGGCCTTCTGCCCCGACTTGCTTCGCTATGTCCTCGTCGATCAAGGAAACGGTTGATCCATCATCGAGAAGTGCGAATGTCGATACTTCTCCCGCCGGTCCAATTACTCGAACCGGAACCATCTTGAGGTAGGCGTGGCTTGAAGTCGTTCGTGAGCTGGCCACTGTCTCCTTTGACTCCACGTTGTTAGACTGCTCCTGAGTAACGGGCTTTTCACTCTCTGCAGCGGGCTTCTTATTATAATGAAGAAGCTGATGATGCGTGGCTGTACACCCCTTTACGTCACACTTCTTCGGTTTGCATTTGTGATCGGGACGACGGCTTCGCAGGCAACGGAAACACAGGCTAAACTTCTTAGCGAGCTCCCATCTCTTGTCACTGGATCCCTCTTTGAACCTCTTGCAATCAGGAGCTTGATGTCCCTCCTTCTCGCAAATACGGCATTTTTGGGCCGACTTGTCTACAGCTGTATGGGTCCTTTGTGTGACACGCTTGCTCGTTGTTGCCTCAGCAGGGCCGATGTTCTCAGGTGGAGCGAAAGCACTGCAGAAACGAGCTTGCTCTGTGATGAATTCGCTGAATAGCGTAAGGTCCGGCAGCGACTGGTACTTTTCGGTGTACGTCCTATACCACTGTACACGTAGGGAGTTCGGCAGCTTCTCGGTGAGCGACCGCATCAGCTCAGCGTTGATCAGGTAGTGATCCTTCTTCAGCGCGCGCAGAGTGACCACACCGCTTCTGACTCTACTTGCGAAGTTGCAGATATCTTTAGGTGCTTCGCCACAGCGCGGCAATCCGCGCAGTCTGTCTGTTTCCGCTTGCGCGATCGAATCTGGACGGCCGAACTGCAGCTCGAGTTCCCTCATGATGTCATCTGGTTTGGCATGTCCGATGAGTTCTGAGCTCACTGTCTCTAGCGCTCGTCCCCGTAGGCTTCTTCTAAGTCTTGCTGTGTTTTCAACGTCGTTGAAGTATCTTCGAGTTGTCTCGTAGATGGCGCGAAATGAAAGCCATTCTGTATGGGCCCCATTGAAGTTCGGTAAGGTCATGATGACCTTCGACGCCGAGGGGTGGTTCGGTGTCCCCTGTTCTGTTTTCCTGTCGGCTAGCGACGCTATAGCGGACGTCAACTCCGTTATGAACGGACGGAGTGAGTCTTCCCCCTTGGCTTCTATTTCCCTTGGTGGGATTCGATTCTTCACTTCATTCGCTGTAGGATGCGGCAATGGTACTTGCTTATCGAGGTCCACTATAGTTTCGAAGTCCACAGGGGGGGGCTGTTGCTCATGGCCTATATCACTATTGTCCCCCTCGGCGGCGTTGTCCCTCTTCTCCGGCTCAGGCTCAGGTGCCTCTTCAAGCCAGGAGCGCACGTACTCATTGTTTGAGTTTCTATCATCCATGTAACCGTCGGAATCTTCTTCCTCGGCTCTCTGAAGTGCTAATTGAGCAAGTTCCAACTTAATCTTCAATAAGTCTTCACGTGCTCTTGAAATTTTTCTATGTGACCGCGTCGTTCTATTCGTAGTCGACTGCGGCCTGCTATGTTCGGTACGGGCGTCACCCCGGGTAGTCATCGGTAAGGTTCGGCTGTAAGTTTCATCTAGTGTTCTTTCTATTCTGTCTGCAGGCCTCAGTGCTCTGTCTGCAGGCCTCAG
The DNA here is from genome assembly GCA_949091785.1 of Polymixis lichenea. Taxonomy (NCBI): domain Eukaryota; kingdom Metazoa; phylum Arthropoda; class Insecta; order Lepidoptera; family Noctuidae; genus Polymixis; species Polymixis lichenea. Next base: position 2,215,495 of record OX420944.1, read on the forward strand.
TGCTCTGTCTGCAGGCCTCAGTGTTCTGTCTCCAGGCCTCAGTGTTCTGTCTGAAGACTGCAATGTTCTATCTGAAGACTGCAATGTTCTATCTGCAGGCTTCAATGTTCTATCTGAAGTTCCTTCCTTTCTGGTTCCCTTCCTGACCGTGGATAGCCGTTCGGCTTCTTCAGACCGCGCCCGTGCAGGTAAGTCTTTACTTGTCCGCGGAACTAGGGGGCACTGCGGCGGTGGCTCGGCTCCTTCAGTGGTGGATGGTGAATTCGGTGGCCGCTCATGGCAGATGGCCGACCTGCTGCGGCCTCTGCTCACCTCCACTGTCCAGGCTTCAGGGGCCTTGCCTTGCGATCTCGTTACCGGCATGTTGAATTCGGGTCTTCAAAACGGATCTTCGAAACGGATCTTCAAAACGGATCTTCAAAACGGATCTTCAAAACCGGATCTTCAACGGAATCTTCAGACCAGATCTTGAACGGAATCTTCAAACCGGATCTTGAGAACGGATCTTCAAAACGGATCTTCAAAACGGATCTTCTAAACCGGATCTTCAACGGAATCTTCAAAACAGATCTTCAAAACGGATCTTCAAAACGGATCTTCAAAACGGATCTTCAAAACCGGATCTTCAACGGAATCTTCAAAACGGATCTTCAAAACGGATCTTCAAAACGGATCTTCAAAACGGATCTTCAAAACCGGATCTTCAACGGAATCTTCAAAACAGATCTTCAAAACGGATCTTCAATCAGAATCAGTCTTCTGTACTTCAAAGTATTCTTCAGGGATAAGTCTTCAGGAATAAGGCTTCAGGCTCTGACGTAACTCTTCAGTGATAAAACTTCAGAAATAAGTCTTCAGGAATAATCCTTCAGGAATAAGGCTTCAGGCTCTGACGTAACTCTTCAGTGATAAAACTTCAAAATTAAGTCTTCAGGAATCCGATAACTCTTCAGGAATAAAGCTTCAGGAATAAGTCTTCAGGAATAATCCTTCAGGAATAAGGCTTCAGGCATCTCCCGGACGGGTCTTCATGTATCTCTCCTGAAGAAATCCGGCTCGCAAGGACCAGCAGATGTGCCGGACGGGCGTGATCGCTTGGACGCGAGGGGTGTGTGGTGAGGGTGTATGCCCGTCCCACTGTGTGTGTAGGGCTCCCGGTCCGCGCGGCGCTGACGTCCTGCACCTATAGATTCCAGATATCTTCAGGGCGGCTACTATCTTCCGGGCTTCATGACGTTACCATATGTACCAGTGTTACGACTCGTCTCAAAGAAATAGTTTCCAGACTTTCGTCTAGAAAAGGGGGTGTTTTTTGACTCCGCAAAGGAGGGGGGTGCCTTACCTGATTAATAACACACGTTTTATGTTTTTACAGGAAGCAATTTCAGAACACTACTTGAACTATATCTATTAATTAATTTAAGAATTAAATAAAATCTTGCCGATGACTACAAGTTGCTAGAAATTACACGTTTACTATCGTACTATGAATCTTTACCGTAACGAGAGCCGCAAATTGCTTCCTGTTTTTAAGTTTTATTTGTTCTAGATTTCATTACATTTATGACGGAATTATGCGTATAACATCTCAATTTATTAAAATATACAAGGCATGTTACATATGGTTGCATTCCCCATGAAATTCCCCGTCTCCTGAGATACCCACATCAACTATATCTTCCCATACTGAAAGAATGTTTCGAGGAAACCCAAAAAAATTCTGAAAAATGTTAATAAATTTATTTTATAAGTTGATTTCCTCGAAAACTACTGAACGGATTTCAAATCCAATTATAGATATCTCAGGCTGGTCTGTAGACCTAAAACAATCTGATATTTAAAACTATACAACTATGGCTTTCAGGGCGTGACGCGCCCTGAAAGAGGGTTAGCAAAAACACAAATCTTAAGAATTACTTAACTAAAGTAACACGACATACAAACTCAATTAAGTGGGCTTTATCTTAGGTTTACATTATTGAAAGTTACGTCCAGGGCTAGGTCTCGGTACTAGGTTACCTGGACGCAACTGAAACTATAAGTTACTGCCATATAGCCCACTCAAATGAGGTTTGCAGGGGTGGTACTTACGGTTATCTTATACTAGCCGCTTAGTCACTACTGTTTATTGGTTTCACTATCACTCTTATCACTATGAATCTACGTTAATGTCAAAAACAAACTAATTAACTATGTAGTGACGCGTCGTCGCGAACAATTTGTGTGTTTAGATTGAGGTGCCACTTTTCGCATCGTAAAGTGGCTAATGGAGTTATTTAGTAGTAGTTTAGAAAATTTTGTAGAACGGATATTGGATTTTGTATTAGAATACTTCAAAAGTTAAATGAATATAAAGGTGGCACCTCAATCTAACTGTTTGCATTGAGGTGCCACTCAGAACTGGGAAAATTATGGATGAAATTTTATCAAAATTTTGTATTATTTTGTAGTACTCCAGAATTCTGGAGTACTACGAAATTTTGATGAAAACTCATCCATAATATTCCCAGTTCTGAGTGGTACCTCAATCCAAACAGATTGAGGTGCCACCTTTATATTCATTTAACTTTTGAAGTATTCTAATACAAAATCCAATATCCGTTCTACAAAATTTTCTAAACTACTACTAAATAACTCCATTAGCCACTTTACGATGCGAAAAGTGGCACCTCAATCTAAACACACATTGTAACTAATCTCCTTAAATATTTTTCAGCCCAAGAATGTAAAGAACGGTGGAAGAATATTCGATGTAGTTACAGCAAAAACAAGAAAAGGCTAGATTTGCCATCTGGATCAGGTGCAAAGACGATTAAAGAGTACTACCTTTCACCACATCTACATTTTTTAGACAATTACTTGAAGTCCCGACCAACCAAAAGCAATCTAAGCAAATATGATTGCACAGACGGTAATGATAGTGAAGAAGTCGATGAGACACTGTTTACTGGTCAACTAGCTTCTGAAAACACAAATTCGGATTCCATCTCCAATCAATCCACGCCAACACCGCCACTGCTACCACTATTAAATAAATCTAGGGCAATCTCTTTAAAAGATGTTAATAAATCAGCACATGAATATTTCAGTCAAAGAGCATTACAAATGAAGACCATACATAGAGCTGAGCCTGAAACAGACAGCGATCTAGCTTTTTTTCAAAGCATGCTTCCAGATATGAAATCAATGACACCAGCCCAAAAACGAAGATTTAAAATGGGCGTTCTCAATTTATCAGAGCAAATTTTAAATGACCCAGTACCTAGTTATCCTAGGACACAGCCGTATTATCCACGAACACCTTCTCGAGAGACAGATTATGATCCTAATGAAGGTGCAACCCAGCAGACTCTTACATCCAGAGCTAATACAAGTCCAGCACCTTCGTTTACCTCGACTCAGCAGACAGCTAAACATACTGCAGCAGCTAACAAAAATCCGGAAACTCAGCTGACTTTGATATCCGGAGAGTATATAAATCCAGCACCACCGGCGGCAGTGGCTGTAATTGAACAAATAGCTGGGCCTTCAAGACACCGAACTTATGATGAGAAAGCTTATTATCAACTCAGCATTTCAGAATATCAGCAACCGCGGACACCGGGAGCTTATGAAAGAGCACAATCCTTAGCACCTCCGGCAACTCCAACTACATTATGTTTGCCAATATTTTCACCAATAACTCCAGCTACACCTCACCCGAATCCAGAGACATCTATCCAATCTCATGAAGACGAAATAAGTGATTTTAATGAGAACTATCCAATGCCTCGAACTTTATTTATAAATGGCTCTTAGTGCGACAGCTAGCTTGAGTAGTCATGTGCTGTCCCTGTCCGCATGCGCTGATTCTGTATTGTGAGATAAGGACAGCACATGATGACAGCTTGACAGATACTCAAATTAGCTGTAACACTGAGAGCAATTTATAAATACTAATTGTAGCAAAGATGCTAAACCAAAAACATTTTCAATGAATATTATCTTTTGATTTGTCAATAAAAGTTTGATCTGTAAAAAATAGTTTCACTTACCTTAAAGTTATCAGTAGTCTTTCTTCAGGGCTGATTGGTTTTCTCCAATTTGTAACTTGCTTCCGAAGTCCTTCTCTTACTTTTGACAATACGATATGGTAACATTCCAGTGACATTTTATAAACTGTGCGAAAACGATCAGGATATTCATATAATGTTTCCATTATTTTATAGTACCTGTGCTCTTCTGCATTTCTCCACACTGGATGTATCCAATACCTTCTTGGTCTTTGCTGTAAATTAATAATCTGTAGCAAAGCCAGTGCATCTTCATCTTCGTCTGAAGAGGAATACATGTCTTATCCCGTCAATATCACGCTATATAATGACTTAACTTGCCGTATCGTCCCCGCGTCTGTTTGCGCAGATATCGCGCCTGCACCGTATCTGCGCCGTGTCTGTACCGTACCTTCGTCTCGCCGTCTTCTATTTGCGTTGCCCCTAAGGAACAACGTGTGACAATTTGCGGGGTGAGGGGGTGTTAGATCCTGCCCACTTCTTTATTTTCCATCTACCGGTCAATAGCAAAACTACTCGCTTGTTCTGTAGATTTTACTTTGTAGTGACGTAAGTATCTCACACTAGATGTCACTAAGTGCAGAATGCAACAGGGTCGTACTCAGAATTTTCGTCACAGTGAGTACTCCGTTATTTTATATTAATTTTGCGAACCATCTTGATACGTATTTTTTTAATTGAAATAGTGATATTAATTTTTGTAATCCATTGCTGTCTTAGATTATCTTCGGAAATAAATCTAGAACATACATCATTTAAAATTTAACTAAATAAACAAGATAGGCTTTAAGTACTTTTAGTTAAGTAAACAACAACCATCACACAGTATGGTAGTTGTCCTTTACTTTCCCTCCGTGTGACAACTTGTATGGACCATACTAGTTGTCTCACGGAGGGAAAGTACTTTAAATAAATTATTTTAGATAGAATATTTAGTTTATAGGAGAGTGTATTTTATTTAAGTATTTCCATTTATGAGACAGCCGCGTGACATTCAGCACCTTAATTGGATTCTAATTACGGCCCTGCGTTTTTGTTACTTTACAGGACGAACGCCAACAATACTAAGGCCACACCTACTTGATGACGTCAGGACCTAGTCGAGAATCACAGTGCACAGTTGTTTAGGCCGTCTCCTCTTTGTATTTACTTCGTGGCCTATGCCTTAACTTTTCTCAATTGTCAGTCAGTGAGGAGTAACAGAGCTCTTAATCTTTAAATGAATATGTGAAGCAAAAACTTTATAGGTATCCTTTTTTACGAAAACTTACGCACATTTATATTTGGCACAGTTAAAGTTTAGGGAGCAGGAGAGAATGCTAATATTTTTGATTATTGTTGATTAAAATTTTAATGAATAATAGTTGAATTTCAACCACTAGGTGACAACTAGTTAAGTATCACTGTATGAGTAAATAAACATTATTGAAATACAGGTATTTTGTCAATTATTTAACATTCATTTTTTTCTTTTTTCATAATTCATTCAATAATAATAAAATTAAATTATTCAATGCAAATATAAAGTGAATTGAACTAGGGCAGTACCTTAAGTCCATTTTCAAGTTAATCATTCCACTGATTTACAGTATTAGCTCAATTTTACAAACCTGGTAAGCAAGAAGAGGCGTGAAGTGTACAGTATGGCCATAACTCTGACACAAGATGAACTCATAGCCCTGCGAACGTGGCAGGGGGAACAGGAATGTGGGGGACTCCTGCATGTTGCCTTGCAGGGTAGAGTATATATCCTTTGGAATGGTTGCTGAAATCACGTCTTTGCTCTTGTGATACTCCTCCCAAATTATCTGAATTTCAGTTACATCTTTATCTTTGACTAGATCTAATTTCAATATATCACCGAGCCTTTTCTCCTTGCTGTCAGAAACTTCTTCTATGGCTTGTTTTGGATTTAATACTGAAGAGAACTGTCTGAAAAATCATGAATACATCCTTTTACTCATTTAAATTCAATAACACAGGCTGCCAACAGCAGTTGCAACTAAGTCGTAATATTACAAAACTGAATACTTACGAACCTTGTATCGACGGAGCCAAAAGATGTCTTCTTGGCATCTTCTTTAGTTTTCTGCTGAACTTCTACTCTTTGCAAAAACTCTTCAGGTGAGGTTTTTTGTAGATCTGCGATACGTGTCGCGTACTTTTCATAATATGGGTTTGTTTTTAAATTTTCTATTGCTTTTTCCATGCTTGTTGAAGTAGTACTAAAGCTGCGTAAATTAAATGTTACATAATTTAGAAGTCTGATGTTTTTAAGCAGTGATAGAGTAGCTACTGCCATTACCTGCGATAAAATCACACAGTACTTTTACCCGATAAAATATAATTAAGGCTTAGAATTGTGTGGCGACAGTATGTCTATCCCACAGAAGACCCAGACAGAAGATAATAATAACCAAACTGGTAAAATGGAAACCCACCTACAATGTTGCCAACAGATAAACTAGCTCTCCACCAGATTCAACTTCTAAAACAACCAGAAAACCACTAAAAAAAATCGGCCCATCTCCAAAAATCGCTAAAATTTCAATAACTTGAAGCCAGTCTATTAAATGTGGGTTTTGAAGCCAAGAATCCCAAAACTTTAACGTATATTGTGGTTTTGTCATAATTACGCATGAATAAATTCGCGAAAATAATACGACACACTGACTAGTACCAGATCGACTAGACCGACCAAGTTCATCTGTTCACTCAATTGTTTTGTAATAAATTGCTAATTTGCTACCTATTACTACTGAAAATATTCTACGGGGAATCCCTGGGTAATTGCGTATTGTTCAATTGTGTGGGATGGGATTGATCGTTTGACGTCATCATGATCATGTCACGTCATTCTGACGGATCAGTGTTGCCTACTCAGTAAAAGTTTAGTGAAGTAAAATAATATATTTCGTAACGTTTTAGTGGCTTAGTTGTTGAGTGATAGCATTTTCAGTAATTGAAACTGTCTCTACTAAACCACAAAAAAAAACCCACCAGCCACTAAAAGCATATTTTGCCACTAAAAGAGTGGTCAAAACCACCAGTTTTAGAGGAAAATCCACTAAGTTGGCAACACTGCCCACCTAGAATACGTTGTATCATAGACCAACTAGCACAGATTATCTGTTGCAGTCTTTGGCACAGAGCTTAGCTGTCAGCCTGTCACCACAGATTACGTTGCTGATGCCTGTTTACATGCCTGACTATGACAGGGTCTCGGACTCAGTAGGAAAATCTTCACAACTGCAGCAACTCATGAAAATTCTCAGGATACATAAAACTTCTTGGCTAGCGGGACAAACGGAAAGGTTAGGCTTTAGGCAGAGGCATAGAGCACAACGGGCCACTGGCGGACCGACTCTGATAAATGATTTCATTTCTTTATGTGGGTTGGTAGATAAATTCATTTAAATTAAGTTTGTAGCACGGCTTTTAGCAACTGTGTGTGAATGTGCCTTAAGCGCGGCGACAGGCAGCATACAACCCCGCCCGCACTCCCGCGCTAACGAACAGTGGACGACGGCTCGCGAGTTAGAACGCCACGCTCGCGACCCGCTCTGTCAAGTTTTGATTGTTTTTTTCCATTTTTACCTGTTTGTGCTCCTATAATAAGTTTTGTTCTAATTAATATACACTTTACACATTTAAACGTGTTCCAATAATTTAATACCCAACACACCCCTGAGAAATCTCCTACAAGTTTTATTTAAAATCTCGATAGTTTATAGTCTGTGGTCACGATGATTCATCGCTCATCAGCATCACTAATTATCTCGACATGCCCGTATGACATTGAAGGTACTGTCTGTGGTTTTTACGAACACTTTTACAAGTCAATAGTGTTGGGATTTTATCCGGATAAATACACAAAATGGATAAATATTCATAAATATCCGTTTCAACTTGAGTATTTATCCAAAATGGCGGCTAAATACTATCTAAAGTTTTGGTAACGTAAATTTTGTCATTTTACAAATAAAAGAATTGAAGTCAATGAAAATGTGACAATAAAGATTAGTAAGTACTGTACTTTATTAATCACTTTAACAATTACAAAACCGAATATTGGTCCCAATTCTCTTGTACACCGAACTAAACTAACTAAACTATTACTAAAATTCCTTACTTTTTACTATCAGAACCTTAAAGCTATTCTGCAAAAAAATCTCAGGCAGGGAGCAGCCTGGACCTGTTTTGTTTGGATTTTTTTCACTTTTTGTCATTGAGGTAATATGTACTAACGTACTACCGTACTAGAGAAGTCGACACACATCACTACTGTGTTTCGTTCAAGTGCGTAGACGTGGGTCGTAACGTGTTTTGGGCGTAATCAGTTACACGTAGTTTCGTGGATATGAGTAACTGGTTACAAAACCGATTATTTTTGTTACTAATTACTTTTGTATACAGTAGGGCTTTGGTTGGTTTTGCGTTTGTATTACTTATGTTATGATTACGAAACTGTTACAGGATATACGTATTATAATAATATCTTACCAATATGTGTTATGTTACCTATAATTACGAATATGTCATAGTTTATAGGTATTTTAAGTATGCTACGCATGTTTTATGAGTATATAATTTTATTTCCATTTCTTCCCATGGGTGTCGTAGAAGGCAAGTAAGGGACTTACTAGAGAATGGGCAGCAGCGTTCTCTATGCATTTCACCACCATACTGCGATAGCCAACCCGCCTGCCAAGAATAGAATATCATTTTATTTGCTCAGAATGTAGGTATTTACAATAATATTAAAGAATCCTTGTACATTCTACCTTTTTGGCATGCAAATATTGATGCAGTTCATCATCAAACACATAATAATTTTTTACCAATACACGATACAACAAATTCTTTACGAATACACAACTAAAATTTGTCTGCTAGAAAATCCGATACAGAGTAGAAACATTTATTTATTAGAAGTGCAGTTAGTTTCTTTTTGAAAATCGTTACTGGTTCCTCTTTTATGGAATTAGGAATGTGGTTAAAAATAGCCAGCGCCATACCAAAAACACGTTTCCTCGACAAAGCAGTCCTATATCCACCTGTGCGTAACAAGCGTGGCGATTATGGCAAATTCCCCGTTTTGGGCGAGGCTTATGTCCAGCAGTGGATGTCTTTCGGCTGATATGATGATGATGATGATTATAATCACTACATAGTATAAAACAAAGTCGCTTTCTCTGTCCCTATATCCCTATGTATGCTTAAATCTTTAAAACTACGCAACGGATTTGGATGAGGGTTTTTTAATAGATAGGGTGATTCAGGGGGAAGGTTTTTACGTATAATACACCGACATCCACGCGGGCGAAGCCGCTGGCAAAAGCTAGTTTTATTATAAATGTTACGCGACAACATTAGTTACCACTAGCGCCATCTAGTATCGAGTAGCAGAATTAATAGAATTAAGATTTTTCTAGAAATCTCGATGCTAGAACTTTCGACATCTGTTCAGTCGAGGCCGGTATGTACTCGACCATTCTAGATGTCTCTTTACTAGAATGTTCTATATGTACAATGGCCCTATAAAAGGCCGGAACAGATCGCGACCCGGGTAGTATTGTCGAGCGATACAAGCGAAACACATCTAAAGTGATCTTCAAGTGATCAGTAGTGCAATTGTGTTTTCTAATTAGTGTGTTAAATTAAAGTGTTAATTTTGGTAATTATATCGGCTGTTTTTAATTGTCACGAACCCCAAGCTCGTAAGAAATTGGTGTCAGAAGTGGGATTAAAATCATGCCGATTTTACCTAAAGACGACACGGAGGGTATCCGTACCCGAACGCCAGCAGGAGACGGACCAGAGGCGATTCGGTGCAACGCCACAGACGTCGGAGGGCCAGCTACTAACCACGAAGGCCGGCCCGTCCACAGCTGCTCCAGCATCATCAGTAACAGATTTTGCTGTTCTGATGATGATGCTGCAGGAGCAGACCAGCCGACAGGAGGAACAGGCTCGCTGACAGGAGGAACAGGTTCGTCGGCTGGAAGAACAGCTCCAGCGCGATAAGGAGGAACAGGCTCGCAACAGGAGGAACAGGCTCGTCGGCTGGAGGAACAGCTTCAGCGCGATAAGGAGGAGCAGGTGCGCCGCCAGGAAGAGCAAATGCTCCTCATGAAGGACCTTCACGCAACCTTCGGGAAAGACATGAAGGAGGTGAAGGTGAAGGTTGCCCAGCATGACCACCGCCTGTTAGAAGCTGAAACTCAGATCAGCAAGTTTAATGACGTAATTGCTGATGTGAAGCAGGAATTAGGTAACCTTAAACTTGGGGATGGAATCGCAGCTCCCGTAGCTACAATACCTTCGCTGCGTGGATTCAAAGTGCCGCCGTACGATGGGACTTCTTCCTGGTCGGCCTACAAAATTCAGTTCGCGGTTGTCATGAAGGCGATTGGATGGAATAGAAGTCAGGCTATAACTGCTGAAGTGGATTTAGTAACTTCAGGCTGGTTAATGTTCAAGTGGACTGTATTGAAAGACTTGCTTGGTTCACGTAGCTTTATTTTGTAGTTGTTAACACTTTGAGAGTTTTAATCGACTGACTGCCGCGCGCTACGAGCGTCCCATCTTATACGCGCTAGGCACTTGGGCCGGCGGCACCCCGTCCCGCGCGCCGCACCCCCCGCCAATTTGGCCCACTGTGATGGTGTATCGGCGGAGCGGACTCTCGACAGGTTTCGACTTGTCGGAACCTGCTCATGGGTGCGGCTCCGTCGATCTTTTAGTTCGGCGTCCGCAACAGTTCTCCCCCCGGCGCAGCCTGCGTAGCCTCTTCTTTCTTCATTAGGACGACGAGCTTGCTCACCGGGCGTCGGAAGATGCCTGTTCTGGTTCGCACCTCGACGACTCGAATGCTGCCGTCTGCTCCAGGATGCGTGCGCTCGACGACTCCCATCGGCCAGGTGTTCCGGGGCAGCGTGTGGTCGACTACTAGGACCACGTCTCCGTCTTGCAGGGGCCGGACGTCGTTCTTGGGCTCGCCGCGTGGCACCAACGTCGGCAGGTACTCCCGTAGCCAGCGCCGCCAGAAATGGTCGGCGAGCGCCTGGCTAGCTCGCCATGCTCGTCGGTCGGTCTCGTCGCAGGGTCCCGTCGCTGGCAGGCCGTTTGATGACCCCAACAGGAAGTGGTTGGGGGTCAGGGCCTCGGGGTCCACGCTGACGTGGGTCAATGGTCTTGCGTTTATTGAGAACTCAGCTTCGGTGAGAAGTGTGCTGAGAACTTCTTCTTTTGGCGCCTTCTCCCGCAGGGTCACCTTGAGCGCTGTCTTCACGGAGCGCACCATCCTTTCCCACGCGCCGCCTTGATGGGGCGCGCCAGGGGGTATGAAGCGCCACTCCATGCGATGTTGCAGCCCCTCGTCGTTCAGAGCGGGCAGCCACTCGGTGTAGGCTTTGCGTAGCTGTTGATCAGCCCCGCGGAAGTTTGTTCCGTTGTCAGAGTACATTAGCCGCGGCCATCCTCTGCGCGCAGCCATTCTTCGCAGCGCCATGATCGCAGAGTCGACCGAGAGGGACGCCACAAGCTCGATGTGTACGGCGCGAGAGGTGAGGCATGTGAACAATGACCCCCACCTCTTCTCTCGGCGACGGCCCACCTTGACCATCATTGGTCCGAAGTAATCCACCCCGCAGTTAGTAAACGGGCGGTGGAAAGGATCCAGGCGGGCGTGCGGCAGATCTCCCGTGGCCGGCGTCTTGGGCGTTCCCCTCAGTCTTTTGCAGAAGGCGCAGTTCCTTTCAATCGTGCGCACGGTGGGTCGTAGGTGAATGACCCAGTAACGCTGCCGTAGGTCGTTCGTTACACGCTCCCTGTTGGCGTGCCCCGCAGCGCAGTGTTCCCGTAGCACGATGAGCTTGGCCAGTGGATGTCGGCCATCTATGATGATGGGCCGCTTCGTCTCGGTGGGCGCTGAGGAAGCCTCGATCCGTCCTCGCACCTTCAGAAGTCCATCCTCTAATATAGGATCTAGTCGATACAGCCTGCTCGACTTTGTTAAGGGGTGAGCAGACTTGATCCTTTTTAGTTCTTCGTTAAAGCTGTCTTCTTGCGCGTGCCGGATTAGTTCCCTCTCGGCGCACTGGATGTGTCGATGCTCCATGCTGGTTGCCTTACGTCTGCAGATGTCAGTGAAGGCAAGCGCTCGTGCAGTGGCGCTTACCAGGATTTCATATTTCGAGAAGCGGGCAGGGTCGGGTAGCCAGCTGTCTCGTCCCGGTTCTTCCCTGGTGTGCAGGACCTCGTCGTCTTCTTCTTCTCGCGTTGACATCTTGGGCCATCGTTCTTCCGATTGGTATAGGAAGACAGGCCCCTGGAACCATCGATCCGTTGTGCTCAGAGGAGTGTCGCTGAGCCTCGTTGCGTCGTCCGCCACGTTATGTTCCGTTGGCAGCCATCGCCATTCTCCCTTGTTAGTGAGTTCAGCGATCTCACCCAGTCTGTGTGCGACGAACGGTGTGTAGCGTCGCATGTCGTGGTGGATCCAATGGATCACGGTGGATGAGTCGGTCCAGTAGGTTGTCCGACCAATCTTCAAGCGGTGTTCCCTTCTTATCGTGTCGGCGAGTCTTGCCCCGATGACAGCTGCTTGTAGTTCGAGCCGAGGTATGGTCTGCGCCTGTCTTGGCGCTACCTTGGCTTTGGCCGCCACCAATACTACGGCGACACTCCCGTCGCTGCCTGTGATCCTCCAGTAGGCCACGGTCGCATAGGCCTGTTCGCTGGCGTCACAAAGCACGTGGAGGTCGATGTGGTCGTACTTCTTCGTCGTGTAGCAGCGTGGCAGTCGGAGTTTGGCTATCTCGTTCAGGTGTGCCAACCACGATGCGAAGAGCTCGTTCTCTTCTGCTGGTATCTCTTCGTCCCACGTCGTCTGGAGGCGCCATAAGCTCTGTAAGATGATCTTAGAGCGGATGGTGTAGTGGCTCAGCAGTCCAAGTGGGTCGTAGATTGACATCACGGCGCTTAGGGCTTCGCGCTTGGTCGGCGCGCGAGCCCGGTCTCGTACCTCCGCTGGCACTCGGTTCATGGATGTATTGAACCCAAGTTCATCTCGTTCGGCGTTCCAGAACAGGCCGAGTATCTTGCTTTCCGGCTGTTCTCCCCCCAGTTGTGTGGGTGCAGTGGCGTACAGCTCAGGGGGTATGTCACGCAGCACTGACTGATCACTTGCGTTCCATCCCCGTAGCGTGAAGCTGGCCTTGGCGTGCACCGTTCTTGTTTCCTCCACTGCTCTCCAGGCTTCCATCGGGTCGTCATAGCTCGCCACTAGGTCGTCCATGTAGTGGCTTTCTTTTATAGCCGCTAGCGCTCGCGGGAACTCCTGCCCATGCATGTCCGCGTTGTGGTTACGGACATAATGAGCCATGTACGGGGAGCTCGCGGCGCCGAAGATCATGCTCTTCATCTTGAATTTGAGTGGAGGCGTGTCTCGTTCATCGCCTCGCCACAGGAACTGCTGCGCTGGTTGATCTTCTGGTCTGATCTTTATACGTAGGAACATTTCTTGTATGTCCGCTGTTACTGCCACCGCCTTTTCCCTGAATCGGAATAGGATACCTGGCAGCGACAGTAGCAGGTCGGGTCCCTCCAGAAGTTCGTCATTGAGGCATATTCCGTGGCTTCTCGCGGCTGCGTCAAACACCAGCCTACACTTGCCGGGCTTGTTTGGGTTCTGCACGGCAAAGTGTGGCAGGTACCAGCACACCGGGCTCGTACGTTCCGAGCCGTCGCACGGTGTGGCGTATCCTTTCTGCAGCAAGTTCTGTATCTGGTTGGAGTACTTTCTGGCGAATTCAGGGTCGGCGTCCATTTTCTTCTCGATGGTCGTGAGGCGACGGAGTGCTTGGCTGTAGCTAGGTAGCATGGCGGTGTCGTCTCTTCGCCACGGCAGCCCCACCTCGTACCCTGTGTCGGTCTTCTTGGTGGTCGCCTCGACGATCTTCATAGCTCGCTGATCTGCTTCTCGTACTCGCGGCTTTCCCTCTATGCAGAGAGCTTCTATTTTGAAATGAGCCTCGACAAAGTGGTGGAGCTGTTGGTTGCTCACGTTCGATTCTCGGTCGGGCTCGTATACGTGCAGCACCCTGCCTTCCTGTAGAAGGGTGCTGCGTGGTGCGGTTCCATGCACCACCCATCCCAGCTTTGTCCTCGATGCGGCCGGCTCGTTCGGAGCGCCGGTCCTGAGCTCCCTGGAAACGATGCACTCCCAGTGGTCAGTTCCCACTAAGAGCCCGGGGCGTACTCGTTCGTAGCACACCTCGTCCCTGGGAAGGTCCCTCAGGTGCTCATGCTGGAGAAGGGTTTCAGGTATGGCCTGCTGGTGCAGCTGCAGGTTTTTGATGGTCCTTGCTCTGACCTTGTACTTCTCAGTTTCATTTATCCCTCTGACATACATAGTGATGAGCTGGCTCTTTGTCTCTTGTTGGCTCATGTTGACGCCGTTTAGGTGTAGCGGTTGTGATGGCCCCTCTGCCCCGATGCTGGAAGCTAACTCCTTGTCTACGAGGGTTATCGTAGCTCCTTCGTCTAGGAGCGCGTAGGTCTGCACCTCCCCTTTTGGTCCGGACACGATGATGGGACACATTTTCAATAATACTGTTCGTTGTCCCATAGCTGGTTGCGGCGTGACGGATAAGACTGCTTCTTGCTTCGGTGTCTCTGCTGGCTTGGCCGCGTCTGTTTGCGGTGGTGTTTGGTGTAGGGTCGCGTGATGTGGTCGGCGACATTGATCCACACCGCAGGGCCTTGCTTTGCATCCGATGCGTCGGTGTCGTCGTTGGGCACACTTGAAGCATATTTTCTTTTCTTTGAGAAACTCCCATCGTTGCTCGATCGTAAATGCCTTGTATTTAGGGCATTGGGGTAGAGTGTGTGCTTGTCCGCACCCAGGGCACGGCATCTTCTCTTCTTCCGCTGCGGCGACGGTGTTGTAGACAGTTGCGTTCTTCTTTTGGGTCACTGCGGGTCGTGTTTCTTTCTTCTGGCTCGCGGCGGTGCACGTAGATGGGGCATAAGTGTAACGTAGTGCCCTGTCCGCCTCCCTCATTAAGAATCGGGAGATCACGACGATTTCTGGATCGGCCGTCCCTTCGTTTTCGTATGCGTAGTCGCACCAGCGCGAGCGGAGATGGGGACTGAGTTTGTCCAACACCTCCCTCGTCAGCAGGGGATTGAAGAGGTAACCCCTTCGGTCGATGGTCTTCAACACGCAGATGATGTTCTGTAGTTTCACGGCGAAGCTATTGAGGTCGGCTGCTGATGCTCCAGGTCTTGGGAGTTTCTTCAAGTCGTCGAGCGCCCGATCAATAATAATTTCAGGACGCCCGAAGCATTGTTCCAAGGTCTTCATTATGATGTCCGAGTCTGTGGCCGTATGTAGTAGTGCGGCCACAGCCTCCCGGGCTTCTCCCTTTAGGCAGCTCCTCAGTCTGTGGATGTTCTCTGCTGCTGGAATCTGGTACATCTGTGTTGAGTCTCGAACGGCTGCTTTGAAGGGCAGCCATTCGCTAGCAGCTCCAGTGAATGTTGGCAGGTCTGTGTATCGCGGACGGGGTCGTGCCATCTTCTCAAGCGTGGTGGCCAATTGCTCGATGCTGTTCTTCGTTCTGGTGGGAGTGGGTGATCGTACCCTAGGTACCTCGAACCTCAGTTGTCTTGGCTCCTCCCTGGTGCTCTTGGCTGCCTCCTCCCCCCGTGAGTCGAGTGGATTTGTTCGTAGCCACTCGTCGACCTTGGTATGAGGTTCTTCATTTATTGGCTCGTCGTTGACGCTCTCCTCATCGTTGATGGCAGACACCTCTGCAGCTAATCTCTTCTTGATTAGGTCCGCTTCCATGTCCAGCTGCTTTCTTTGTAGAGCTGCCAGTCTCTCTGCTGCGTTCAGTTCTGCTAGTCGCAGTCGCGTTGTGACACTTGTGGTTGATCGGTGCGACCGTAGCGACCTTGCAGGTGACCTGGCTCGTTGTTGCGTGGTCATCGTAGTTCTGACCCCGGAGGGTCCAGCTGTGCTTGTCTCCGCCAGCCTTGAGAAGGGTGAGGACGGCGGATCCAAGGACACCCGCTGAAGTCGCTCCCTCTCCATTCTTCCTTCCTCTTGGCGGCGTGCGGCTTCTTGGCTGTGCCTTTGTTCTTCCAATTCAGCAAAGTCTGACTGGCTCCTTGTGACGACCATGGTCGGTACGTAGACGGTTAGTACAGACGATGTCAGACTCAGGTAGGCAGGCGCCGTCACTCGTTGATTCTGCCTGGATAGCAGGCACAGGCACTGTAGGTTCTGCTTGTATAGCAGGCACAGGTACACGTCGACTCTTGCTCGGCGTTGGCTCTGCCTAAGTAACTAAGCACTTGTACTGAAGGTTCTGCCTGAGTAGTAGACACAGGCACACGACGACTTCTGCTCGGCGTTGGCTCTGCCTAAGTAACTAGGCACTCGTACTGAAGGTTCTGCCTGAGTAGCAGATACAGTCTCGCAGTATATTGTTCTGTCTATAACCCAATCACACGCGAAAGTTCCGCCTAGATAGCAGGCACGGGCACGCACTTATAAGTTCCGTTTACAGTTGCAAACACAGGTACCTATGCACTATATTGTTACGTCCACAGTTGTAAACACGGGTACGCATTATATTGTTCTGCTTTTAACCTAGGTACTGTTCACACGCACTTTCAGGCAGGCACCGGCCCACTCGTTAGTTTCCCGCCTAAATTACTAGCACGTGTACTATTCTTTCAGTCTAGTTACACGGGTCGGCACACGTTCAGGCTCGACGTTTTCCCGCCTAAATAGTCAGCACACGCACTTTGTTTATTTAGTCTAGTTACACGGGTCGGCACACGTTCAGGCTCGACGTTTTCCCGCCTAAATAGTCAGCACACGCACTTTGTTTATTTAGTCTAGTTACACGGGTCGGCACACGTTCAGGCTCGACGTTTTCCCGCCTAAATAGTTAGCACACGCACTTTGTTTATTTAGTCCAGTTACACGGGTCGGCACACGTTCAGGCTCGACGTTTTCCCGCCTAAATAATTCGTTCACACGCAACTTTTCGTTTATTTAGCTTATACAGACGGGGACCGGCACACGTTCAGGCTCGGCGTTTTCCCGCCTAAATAATTCGTTCACACGCAACTTTTCGTTCAGCCTAGGTAGACTGAAACCGGCACTGGTTCAGGCTCGACGTTTTCCCGCCTAAATAATTCGGACACGCACTTTTTCACTAGCCTAGATAGACGGAGACCGGCACACGTTCAGGCTCGGCGTTTTCCCGCCTAAATAATTCGGACACGCACTTTTTCACTAGCCTAGATAGACGGAGACCGGCACACGTTCAGGCTCGGCGTTTTCCCGCCTAAATAGTTAGCACACGCACTTTTTACTAGGCATAGGCACTCGCGAGGTTCTGGACGGCGACACTACTTCAATTCTGGCCGTCGTTTTTCCAGATCCTCTTAGTGGACAGTCGACTCTCTCGTTCATTCACAGGTTGCAGGCGTTTTCTTCATCCTCCCGCACTTATACGTAACAGAATTATCGTGGCACGTAATCTTCATCCGGAGTGCGGAGGACCAGAAACTATGCTGGACTTAGTAATCCGGCTCGTATGGACCATGAACTGAAGTGGATTTAGTAACTTCAGGCTGGTTAATGTTCAAGTGGACTGTATTGAAAGACTTGCTTGGTTCACGTAGCTTTATTTTGTAGTTGTTAACACTTTGAGAGTTTTAATCGACTGACTGCCGCGCGCTACGAGCGTCCCATCTTATACGCGCTAGGCACTTGGGCCGGCGGCACCCCGTCCCGCGCGCCGCACCCCCCGCCAATTTGGCCCACTGTGATGGTGTATCGGCGGAGCGGACTCTCGACAGGTTTCGACTTGTCGGAACCTGCTCATGGGTGCGGCTCCGTCGATCTTTTAGTTCGGCGTCCGCAACAACTGCCCTCACCTTAGGCCTGCGCGACCAGGCTTTAACTGTTCTGGAAGCTCTCGGTACGGAAGTAACTTACGAACAGCTCCTGGAAGCATTGGAGGCTAGATATGGCGACGCTCACCTGGAACACGTGTTTCGTGCGCAGCTCAAGGATCGTGTGCAACGAAGTAACGAAAACCTGCAGCAGTGGGCCCTTGAAGTGGAGAAGCTGGTTCGTAAAGCGTACCAGTCCGTACCTGCGCTTATTGATGGAAACCTGGTGCAAGCATTCATCGATGGCATCCGCGACCTTGAAGTTAGAGCTGCTGTGAGGCTCGGTCACCACGGAACGCTTAAGGACGCCTTGGCCCATGCACTGGAGGTGGAAGCTGTGCGGCAGGATCATCGTTCCCATCGCGTCTGGGAGGTTGTAGCAGCTACAGTTCGCGATCGGAATAAAGGATACAGCCCTAGGTGCTACGGCTGTGGGGAAAGGGGCCATCTTCGATCCAGTTGCCCTAAGCGAACTGCAGAAAGGGAAGATGGTCGATCTCCAGAGGGTAGTGCGACTAACAGCACCGCCCAGCAGCAGCAGGGAAACGAGTAATAGCCAGGACTGCGGGGCGGGTGCTGGCTGATGTTCAAAGAGCCCCAAAGATTTCGATCACACAAACCCATGACGGGAACAGCTTAATCATCAAGGGCGAGGTCAACGGAACGCCTTGTAAACTGACCATAGATACTGGAGCCTCTCGTACGGTCATCAGTTCCCAAGTTATAAGTCGGTTCTTTGGGGACTCCGCATACAGCCGAGAACGCATTAATTTGGTGACAGCCACCGGTCAGCGCATACCCGTCCGTGGAGAGAAGAAGATGGAGTTGAAGCTAGGCAACAGGATCTACCTGCATAATGTCATCGTGGCTGATATAATGGACGATTGCATCCTGGGCCTTGACTTTATGAGGAAGAATTGTTGTGAGATTGACGTCAAGCAAGGAGTTATGAAATGTGGACGAGAGGAACTTTTTATGGAAGGGGCGTTACCAGGGAATGTGTACAGCCTTAAGAAGATTGTTCTCCCTCCGAGATCAGAAACGATTGTGCCGGTTAGTCTTCCTCGGAATCCTGGGCAAACTCATCGTTGTGTACTCGTGGAAAGGGTAGACAATAACCTTCCATGGAAAGTGGCACGAACTTTGGTCAGAGCCACCGACATCTCAGGGGTACGTGTGCTGAACCTTTGTGATCAGGAACAGATTATTGAAAAAGGCACACTGATTGGTACTTGCGAGCAAGTGGATTGGTTGCGTCGATGCCAATATCTATCGACTGGGACCCCCAGCAAGGATGCACGAACGAGAGTGACCACACTTTTAGAAGACTGTCGCAGCGCTCTATCTCCAAATGAAATGGCCAAGGCGAAGAAGATGTTAATCAAGTACGCCGAAGTTTTCTCTTTAAACGATGCTGACATTGGGGAGACTGGCTTAGTTCAACACAAAATAAATACAGGAGAAGAGGTGCCTATCCGTCAGCGGCCAAGGAGATTGCCGGTAGCGCGTGAAAAGGAAGTGGAAACTATGATTGAGGGAATGGTGAAGGATGGTGTTATTGAACCTTCATCTAGACCTGTAGTGCTGGTAAGGAAGAAGGACGGCAGCATGCGGTTTTGTGTTGACTATCGGTGTTTGAATGACGTTACGAAGAAAGACAGCTACCCTTTGCCAAGATTAGATGACACGCTGGACATGCTTACTGGAGTAAAGTGGTTTAGCACGCTGGACCTGAAAAGTGGTTACTGGCAAGTTGAAATTGACCCTAAGGACAAGGAGAAAACGGCATTCTCGACAGGAAAGGGTCTGTGGCAATTTAAAGTTATGCCGTTTGGTTTGTGCAACGCTCCAGCAACGTTTGAAAGGCTGATGGAACTTGTACTAACCAAGTTAATTGGCGATATTTTGATGCCTGTCTGGTCTACCTGGATGACATCATCATCGTAGGTCGTACGTTTGAAGAAGATCTTCAAAACTTGGAACGCGTGCTCATGAAGATCCAGAGTGCCAACCTCAAGTTGAGTCCGAAGAAATGTTCACTATTCAAACGGCAAGTTAGCTTTTTGGGGTATGTAGTGTCGGAAGAAGGTATCGGCACGGATCCAGAGAAAATCGCCGCTGTCAAGAATTGGCCAGTCCCAAAAGACAAGACGCAGGTCAGAGCATTTTTGGGGTTGTGCTCTTATTATCGGCGATTTGTTAAGAACTTTGCGGATATAGCCAAACCCCTGCATAAGCTAACCGAGGAAAAGCAACATTTCTGCTGGGATGAAAGTTGCGACATCTCATTCCAGGAGTTAAAGGACCGACTGTGCAAAACACCTATTTTGGGGTACCCTGATGTAGGCGAAGAATTTATAGTTGACACGGACGCAAGTGACATAGGACTTGGCGGTGTGTTTTGTCAACGGAATGGTGATCAAGAGGTTGTGATAGCGTACTTCAGCAAGTCGTTGTCAAAGCCGGAAAGGAACTATTGTGTCACGAGACGCGAATTGCTTGCTGTAGTAAAGTCATTGCAGCATTTTAGCAAATATCTTCTGGGGCGGAAATTCCACTTACGAACCGATCATGCTGCACTGAAATGGCTTTTGCAGTTCAAAAATCCAGAAGGACAAGTTGCGAGATGGATTGAGCTACGGCAGGAGTACGACTTTATGGTTGATCATCGCAGCGGTAAATCTCATGGCAACGCAGATGCATTGTCAAGAAGACCTTGTCCTGAAGACTGTAAGCATTGTACTAGGCAAGAGGGTAAGGAAGTGGTACCTGTGAGGATGCTCAGGACAGACCTCAGCAACGAGTGGAAGGAAAGCCTACAACGTGCACAGCAGGAAGATTCGGACATTAAGCCGATTCTGGAGTGGATGAAGGCCAGAGCTCTTAAGTCCAGGTGGAGTGACGTCTCAGCAATGAGTTCAATCACAAAGAGCTATTGGGCCCAATGGGGCAGCTTGGTAATTCAGGATGGAGTCCTGTGCCGTAAATGGGAAAATGCTCAGGGAAATAGCTGTCATTTGCAAATGGTTGTCCATAAAGCTCAAGTACCGGATGTTCTACAGCTGTACCGTAATGGTTGCTCAGGAGGTCATCTGGGAGTAAAACGGACTCTACTAAAGATACGAGAACGGTTTTACTGGATCCACTGTCAGGATGATGTCGAGGACTGGTGTCGCAAATGTACAAGTTGTGCAGCTGTAAAGGGACCTCAGACTCGTAGTAGAGGTGCATTGAAATTGTACAATGTTGGTGCACCATGGGAGAGGATAGCCCTTGACGTTGCGGGGCCGTTTCCGGAAAGTGAAAGTGGTAACAAGTATTTCATGGTTGTGATGGATTACTTCACTAAGTGGCCGGAAGTCTTCGCCATTCCAAATCAAGAAGCTTCGACAGTTGCGGATAAATTAGTTCATGAAGTCTTCTGTCGTTTTGGAGTACCTTTAGAAGTTCACAGTGATCAAGGAAGGAATTTTGAGTCCCAAATATTCCAGGAAACTTGTCGAGTTATGGGTACTCATAAAACAAGAACAACTTCTTACCACCCACAATCGGATGGAATGGTGGAACGATTTAATCAGACATTAGAGAGGTACCTAGCAAAAGTTGTGGAAAATCGGCAACGGGATTGGGACAAGCACATACAACCATTTTTGTTGTCATATCGAAGCGCTGTTCACGAAAGCACATCGGTGACACCAGCTTTCGCAAACTTTGGCAGAGAATTACGGCTGCCTGCAGACCTGATCACCGGAATACCACCTGATGCCCCACGCAGTATAACCGATTATGCGAATGACTTGCGGAACAAAATGAATGACATTTATGAGCACGTTAGACAATCAGGCCAGCAAATGTCTGAAAAGATGAAAACCCGGTATGACCGCAAAAAATAAAGGAAAAAAAGGAAAAAAAAAAAAAAAAAAAAAAAAAAAAAAATAAAGGGTTTGATGAAGGTTCACTTGTGTGGTTGCACAATCCAGTCCGCAGCAAAGGGAAATCTCCCAAGCTTCAAGCTAAATGGGACGGACTTGGTATAACCTTTTAAAACAAGCTTCCCTCTTCTTTGCTAGATTTACATTTGATGCGTTTAAAAAGATATCGACCGTCGATAATATCTATATTTCAATGTTGAACTATCGATATATCGTCCAAAAAAGTATTTGTAATAAATATCGATATTTCTAAATAATTACGATTTTTCGACATTTTACCAACAGACCTTCTGTCATCAGTGTCATCTAGTAATTATTTGGCTACGTTCCGAGATACGATAAAATCGATTTGAGCGTGCTCACACCCGTTCCGAATTGGCGTGAGCGCGATAACGATGTCCCGTGAATCGTCATAGATGACGTCATGACATGCGCCATCTTGCGATAACGCCGACCATGCGCTTTATTAATATCACCGTGAGCGCTGTCAAAAATGACACTTGTGCTATTATGTTCTGATTCGTATCATAGTTTTAGCTAACTTATAAATAGTGCTTCTGGCTAGAATCGCCACCTAATCAAATAAGAAGATGAAATTTGTGGTCTATACAAGTTTTATATGGTGTAAATAGGTTTTAACATTGAGTGAGCACTGTTAGCGCGTTCACGAGCGTTCCGTATTGACGACAAAAATTGGCAGTTCTTAGCTGTCATAATCGCGATATCTAACTCGGAACGCAAATTATTGATGTGAGCGCTCACAGCGCTATTTTTCCAATTCGGAATGTGGCCTTTGTCACAACCTGCGCGGTGACAGTGACGTATGAAAATAAAATGTATGCCTGTCCTGGCTATTTGTAGTCTCTAGAAAGGCTTATTGAAGCTTTCCAGATGGAGAATTTTTCAAAAGTAGAGAAAATAGGAGAAGGTACCTATGGAGTAGTGTACAAAGCAAAGGATAGAGTGACGGGAAAGGAAATCGCCCTTAAGAAAATTAAACTAGAAAAGTAGGTTTTGGCGCCAAAATGTGACAGCACTTTGTCAATTTAATATTTCGCTGTTCAAAAACTGGCTCTTTTTTTATTTAATATGTGATAAGACAAGTTTAGATAGTAGTTTTCTAGTCACTTGTGTACAATGGCTTCGGTGGTGTGTTATGCAGTGAGCCAGAGGGCGTGCCGTCGACGGCGCTGCGGGAAATCTCCGTGCTGCGGGAGCTGCGCCACCCCGCCGTGGTGCGCCTGCTCGACGTGCTGCTCGCCGACAGCAAATTGTTCTTAGTCTTCGAGTTCCTTCACATGGATCTTAAGCGACTAATGGATATCACCAAAGGACCTCTTCGCTTAGATCTTGTGAAGGTAAATAAACTGTTATTATTGATTTTTTTTCACTTGCTATAAGCAGATTTTTTTTTGAGATTGCCGCTATATCTATGTACAAAGCACATCCTGCACTCACACTGGTCTTAGTTAACTTAATTTAATGTTTGGAAATAATTCATTGTACTTTAGTGGTGCTTTGGGAACCCCAAGTCTACAACAACTGATTACATATCATTCCTCCCACTGTTCTTATATCTGCAACACATCTCTAAAAATTGGGACATACCTTTTACTATTGGAGTTCTGTACTTACCATACTGATGCCACACAACAGAGGTGCGACTGCTTTTACTATGAAAACATAATACCATCCTAATATTATCATTTTCCTGCCCTTATCCCAATTTATTTGGGGTATTGTATAATAATGGTTGGTTGGAATCTAGTCCGTTAGTACCTGTTCTACTCTGTGCCTGGAGAGGGAGCTGCTGATGTCTGCCTTTCTGATGAATCGCTTCCACTATCTGGCTGACTACTAGATGAAGAGCGCATTTGGTTGACTTACATGAGCTGCAGGCTTAGTATGATGCTTTTTATGTCTACTCTACTGTAGAATATAAATCGCTTGTCTACATTTCCCGGTGAAAAACTGTCAACTGTCTATATGGAAACATATTTTTGTCTATTCTTCTGACGACAAAACACTTGTGTATGGTTCTTGTGCTAAGCCAGCTGTATGTGCCAAAATCATATCCTTCTAAGTTTCTGGGCGACCACAAGGACTCAGAGCAAGTTTTATGTTTGTTGACTTCAGTTAGTAGTTTAGACATATCGCTTAAGGAAACTGAGTGTGGTCTATGAAATAGTCCTGAAATGTGAAAAAGGAAATACTGTTGTAAATAATGATTGGGTTTTTGGCATTCATATTTGTTCCCATGAAAATGATCAAACTAGAAGGTCGCTCACAGGGTGTATGTTAGGTTGTCACATCGATGTTGGTGCTAGGAACTGGAGTCCTTCCAGCAATTCGTTTTCTCGGCGCAGTCCTCACCTTAGAATTAGGGTAATTATTTTATTGAAATTTTCTTTCTCACAGTCCAGGTGGAGAAACCAAGGCCCCCAGTCTCACCAAACATGATTGTCAGGTTGGGGTTGTGGAGGCCATTTCCTACCATTAACAAGACAAGTTCGTTAGGCTTATTGGTCGTATTTAGCACCACCCAGGGGCCTTTAAATTGCTAACATTAAAGCAATAAAAAAAGCAATAAAGTGTGTTGACAAAAATGTTTGTGTCGCCAGAGCTACCTGCGTCAGCTGCTGGAAGGGGTGGCGTACTGCCACGCGCACCGCGTGCTGCACCGAGACCTGAAACCACAGAACCTGCTAGTGGACGCCGAGGGCAACATCAAGCTGGCCGACTTCGGCCTGGCACGCGCCTTCGGCATCCCTGTACGCGCCTACACGCACGAGGTCGTAACGCTGTGGTACCGCGCCCCCGAGATCCTGCTCGGCGCCAAGTTCTACTCTACCGCCGTGGACGTGTGGAGCCTCGCCTGCATCTACGCTGAGATGGCGAGCGGGCGCACGCTGTTCCCTGGCGACAGCGAGATCGACCAGTTGTTCCGCGTGTTCCGTGCGCTGGGCACGCCGGGCTCGCACGTGTGGGCGGGCGCGCGCCGCCTGCCCGAGTACCGCGCCGCCTTCCCGCGCTGGCCCCCGCGGCCGGCGCGCTTGCTGCTGCCCGAGCCTGCGCGTGCCGCCCCGCACGCCGCCGCGCTGTTCGACACCATGCTGCGCTACGAGCCCAGCGAGCGCG
This sequence comes from Polymixis lichenea, assembly GCA_949091785.1. Classification (NCBI taxonomy): domain Eukaryota; kingdom Metazoa; phylum Arthropoda; class Insecta; order Lepidoptera; family Noctuidae; genus Polymixis; species Polymixis lichenea. The sequence goes on from OX420944.1 coordinate 2,240,600, forward strand.
TGCCGGCGCGCGCCGCACTGCGCCACGCTTACCTGGCCGACGCGCGCCGCACGCCGCCCGACCTGCCCGGCGCGAGCGCGCCCTAAAGGCCTGTGACTGAGTTACCTGGCCACGCGCGCGCTTCTGCTCAGCCCGGCGAGCGCTTCTGCTCAGCCCGGCGAGCGCGTTTGATCTTGACATTTACCTTCGATTGAAGAAGAAAATGTGTGTGTTTTCGATGTAGGCTCGTAAGAACTGACAATAAATAATTACAAAATATTAAATTAGAACAAATTTTCTAAATTCAATAAATAGATACACAGAATGATAATTGATAATACACATGTACATTCATCATTGTACATGATTTATTGTACACAAAACATGTACCTACATTACTTACATAATGTATCTGATCCTTATCTGATCGTACCGGAGGAGAGCAACATAGAGGTATTGCCAACTGCATGCAAACACGTGCTTTGACTTAGTTAACATGTTCCCGTGTCTATCTTGCACTTGCAATGATCTTAAACCAGGGTACAGTTACACGCATAAATACTACAATACGGCCGATGAATCATGGCCGCGCTGAACATAGTCCGGAGTACACAAAACATGTACCTACATTACTTACGTGATGTATCTGACCGTACCGGAGAAGAGCAACATAGAGGTATTGCCAACTGCATGCAAACACGTGCTTTGACTTAGTTAATATGTTCCTGTCTCTATCTTGCACTTGCAATGATCTTAAACCAGGGTACAGTTACACGCATAAATACTACAATACGGCCGATGAATCATGGCCGCGTTGAACATAGACCGGAGAGACTGTGTCCAGACCGGCCATGATTCGTCACCCCACTAACACTCGCCTCATGTAACCGTTTGGTTCCTAAAAATGTAATTGCGCAGTCTTCTGCGCAAAATACGAACCAGCATAATAGCATAGCTCTAACAAAACTATGTTCGTATCGTAACACCATAATATCAGTACTTTAGGAGAATATCGTGTTTAGGGTTCCGTAGTCATCATGTCGGACATGGCGAAACTATATGTCCGACCGTCCGTACTGCGCGGACAGATGAGCGGACGTCGGACATCCATCTGTCGTACATACGTAGTATCTCTATGTAGTCTATGTGTCGTACCTGTTGTTGGGATGGAGGGATGTTTTTCTCGTCTTACCCATGGCATGGTGTCGTTGGATTGGACTTTCAAAAATATTGCGGGCTTGTGGAAACAATTTTTTGATTTAAGTAAGTAGATTGATTTTTTGATTAAGTTTGTGAAATAAGCTTTAAAGTGGAAAATTTTGTTAGAGTTAAAATTACATTAGGAAACTCAAACTCAAATATTTTATTAAACTCATGTGGTAGGTACATGTTATATTCAAGGGTTACAAGTAGGGCACATTTCAGGTTCTGTAAGGAAGGGTACAGCAATTTATTAAATAAACTCATTTAGGTCAGTCATGTAAGCCGTAAGGATGCAAAAATTGCATTGTACTATTTTTTTGGGATGTTGTTATGATAGATATTAAGGTACTCATAGTGTAAAACCAAGTTTGCAGCCTCGAAGTTTTCGAACTTTCAGTTTTTGAATTGACGTCTAAGAAGTGCATCCTACGGAAAAGTCACCCAATACATTTTAAAGTAGGTACAATACACAGCGTACTTTTTTATATACGGGTACAATACTAAATACAAAATTGGCAACAATTGATTTCTAAGTCAAACTTAAATCATTTATTTCAAATAGGCACTTTTGAACGTTAAAGTTTACAAAAAAAAAAAAAAAATTGTTTGTAATCATCCCTTCCAAAAGGCAGTTTCGTATGGAGAAAATGGGCAAGAAACTCCAACCTTACTCTTTTTTTTCGTTTTTTTATTACTAAATGGGCCCTTGACTTCGATCACGCCTGATGGAAAGCGATTGATGATGTCTATGTTGGATCTCTTTTAACGTTTCACAATATTTTGTATTATATCATTATGTGTGAAGACGATGCACCTATATTCCTATGGTACCTACGTATAAAATTACTACACCACAATTCAAAATAAAGCAATGACAGATAAATTAATTTTGTGATTTAAATATACATGGTGCTCACATATTTACAAATACTTATTGTAAAAATAGATCTGTTTTTCCTAATATTTTAACAAGTAATAATTTAATGTGTGACTTAAAGGTTATCGACCTCATTTAGTTTATAAAATATGATTGATGTGTAAGCGTTTGTACAAACCTTCGTATAGAAATAAAATTATTTATTGTAAAGTGTTATTTTGTTACTTCGATAATAGTATACTATCGTACGGCATTTTGCTGTGGGCAAATGCAGCTGACATTCAGTATATATTTGTGCAGCAGAAACGAGCCAATCGAGCAATTTATAACTTAATTAAATAACAATTTAATTTATCCCTCATATATGATAAATTTAAGGAAATAAATATATTCTGGCAGTCCCATCCTTATGTATATTTCTATGGTCGCACCTCAATATTATAAATATTAGAACCTGATGTACCTATGTAAAATAAGAGAGAATAATAATGTAATCTAAATTTTATACAGCGACATTTATAGCATAAATCTAGAAACAAATTTTACTTATTATGCCAATGACTAGGGTCTAAAAATGATTGATTGATTTGAAATGAGTATAACCTGGCAAAGTGCACCGCATGGGAGGAGCCGCGCTGTGCCCTCGTAGCAGAGGTCGGTCCTGACCTGTTGCTGCCGGCCGTCACTCGTGCTATGGTCGGGAGCGCGGAGTCGTGGGATGCAGTGATCTCCTGTGAAACCGTCAGGGCGCAGAAGGAGGCTGCGGAGAGAGAGGGAGATCGAGGCCACTTTCTTAATCAGCAGCCGGCGGACCGGGCGTCGGCGGAGGGCGGAGAATGCCCTTTTCCAGCCTGAGACCTAAACAGATCCTGAGGGAAAAAATAATAATTAACACCACAGTATTTCTTTGTATACAATACCAATTCATTTCACAGGATAGGAGGTAATATTGGATTTTGGGAAAACGCTGCACAAATAGTGAAAAATCCTGCCTGACCTCGAGTCACTGTTCTACTGTAACTACGTGTACAAAAGAAAACTTTTTTATGTGTGTTGATAAACCCTTAATGATCTGATTTAACTATGATAATGAATGTGTGAGTGAGTGTAAAAGGGGGATGGCTGTGGTGTGGTGTATGGGAGTTTTGTGGGGATTTCTGAAGTCGTGTAAGGTGTTTTCGTGTGATTTTGCATACATATGCAACACAAAAACGGATACAGAAACATTTCTGTATCCGTTTTTGTAGAAGGAAGGCGCACAAGTTCTTATGATGGGGTTCAAATGTAGAATGGGAACTCCGGGGTGGTTTTTAGTCAGTAAGACTGACAGATACCACTCACCCCAGGGTGGAGGACGAGGATTTTTCATTTCCACCCCGGAACAACAAAAGAGGTTATCGGCTGCTTAACCGGACTTTCCTGTGGCTACCTTAATAAATCCAACCAGAGCTTAGAAACTAAGCGACTATATGCTAAGGGCACCTCTTGTGGGGTACGGACCTTGGCTTTAAGCTACGCTGGAAAAGGGCAGCAAGGGACGGGCTGGATCAGAATGATTATTATTTTGGGGCGAATAAATTCGTTCCTAAACTATTTAATCACGGCTTTAAACCTTATCGGTACGTCACCGATAAGGTTTTATAGCCGTTTGTTTCTGCAACTGGCTCCTAACGGAGTTGCCAGACTGATGCGTATTCTATTCTAATATCTTTTTTATATGTAGTCTGTGGATCTGACAGTGAGTACTAGAGATTTAGTGACAGTGACATGAATATGACAGTGTCAGACTGTCAGTCAAGTGTTGCGGAAAGATTTCTTTTCTTCTTCAGCAAGCAAAGTGGGCTTTTTGTTTATTTTCGTCTACGGCTCGCGCGGTTTTATCAAAGTTTTTAATTGTTAAACGTTAACACAACAATTTAATTATAATCACCTAATTGCGGTATTTTATTTGAATTACGTTTGGATCTAACAGGAAACGTGAATAAATGATTTTTTATTAAATACCTAGCCAAAATACTTGATACATTCAAATATGTCTATTGAAATAGAATCTGCCGAGTGAGTGTTTATAAATTGATAGTATTAATTAATTGTTTTCATAACAACCGTTCATACACAAAGTGATATATTTCTTAAAATTTCCAGTGTTATCCGGTTGATCCAGCAATACTTGAAGGAATCTAACCTCACTAAAACACTTCAGACCCTGCAGGTATACATTCATATTTATTATGACAACCACGTTATTATGGAATGAGATCTGCAGCCTATTTGGGTTGCACACATACAATGTAACTGTCTTTTATTTTGACAATAATTCAACATTATTCCTTGTATTTTAAATGTAGTAGAGACACTTCCTACTTACTAAAATACTGGTAATCAGCTGCAACTGGTTTGACTGGAAGCCGACCCCAACATAGTTGTGGACTGGCTTAGGAGATGATGATGATGTTGTTGAACAGACAAATTTTATAAACATATTAACGAGAAGCCATGAATATTTGATTTGTAACAAAATTCTTCTGACTTTGTTATACGCGTGTCACGCAATTAGAGTGCAGGTCTGCTTGATAATGTAGCATAGTCTCTGACTGATATAGGGCAAATTGAGTGATAAGGGATAATTACTAATGAACAGTGATCGCAGCTTGCTCTTTTAGGCCAATGTTCATCATGATCCGAGTATAATGTTCCTACTGTTGGGACACAGGCCTCCTCTCAGTGATAGGGAGTGGGCTGCAATCAAGGCAAGCGTGCATCATTATTTTCAAGTAGATTTTTTTCTTTTTGAAACGTTACCCCATACTAGGAATTTCTCCTGTATTGTAGGTGCGTTTACAAAAATTAAAACTCACATACACAAACAGTCAGCCTCGGAACAACTACTTGTAGGTCATACAAATAATTGTTCCGGTGGGAATCGAACTCGCGACACGCAGCTCAGCAGTCAATCGCTTAACCACTGCACCAACCGTACTGCTGTTGTTTGTTATAATTCAACATCATCATTTCACCCGAAAGACGTCCACTGCTGGACATAGGCCTCCCCCAAGCACGGCCACTTCGACCGGTTTTGGGGGGGGGGGGAGGTTTTCCATAATCGCCACGCTTGGCAGGCGGGTTGGTAAAATGTATAGAGAACGCTGCTGCCCATTCTCTAGTAAGTCCCTTAGTCGCCTCCTACTACAAGAAATGGCATGGTGCTATTCTTTACGTCCAGCACCACACGGAACATTGTTTTAATTACGTTAGAATACTCAAAACTTGTTTTTCTCACGTGTGGAGTTACTTATACCATCGATATTACAATAAAAAAAAACCTACTAAGCATAGATTTATACATGTGACATCACAAAGCTTAATGGCTCGTGCCCCCTTTCGTCATTCGTTGTCCTACTTTGTTGACCCTCTCTTCGTTGCCCATGCGACTATGCATGTGTCGTCTTTGCTGACCATTTGTGTTTCAGACAGCCGGAGATTTTAGTCTGTCCGGTCGGAACTGAAGAATAACACTTTCGAGCCTATTATTATATGCCATTAAATCTCGGTTTCAAATACCAATTGCGAAAATTTCCATCGTCAAGGCATGCACTTCTGCAGTGTGTAGTTGTTAGTGCAGCAGGTGTTGCTCCGCAGGAGGAAACGGGCGTGTCGCTGAACACGGTGGACAGCGTGGACGGCTTCTGCGCGGACATCAACAATGGCCATTGGGACACGGTGCTCAAGGCCACGGCGTCGCTCAAGCTGCCCGACAAGAAGCTCATGGAGCTGTACGAGCAGGTGGTGCTGGAGCTCATCGAGCTGCGCGAGCTGGGCGCCGCGCGCTCGCTGCTGCGCCAGACGCACCCCTGTCTGCTCATGAAGCAGCAGGAGACCGACCGCTACATTCACCTCGGTAATTACCCGCCTCCACGACCGCAACGACTACACGAGTAATGTGCTAACTAATGTGTGACTAAGTCGAGGTTGTAACAAGCTTTCGTTTCGTGTCGCAGAGAACCTGCTGGCGCGGTCGTACTTCGACCCGCGCGAAGCGTACGGCAGCGGCGGCGGCAAGGAGCGGCGCCGCGCCGCCATCGCCGCCGCGCTGGCCGGCGAGGTGTCGGTGGTGCCCAGCTCGCGTCTGTTGGCGCTGCTGGGCCAGGCGCTCAAGTGGCAGCAGCACCAGGGCTTGCTGCCGCCTGGTATGACTTTCAACTTCTAAACAAATTACCAACGAAAAAACATTGTCGTTTCATCGACTCGGAGAAGAACAAGACCAGACGATCTAAAGTATACTTATCCAAAAAACTGAAGACTGCTGGTGTTTGTATTGAGCGGTCCGCGTGCCTGCGGCGCCGCAGTTCGGTGTCGCGGGCACGCGTACGCTGGTACTGCTGGGTCTGACGAGCGCACTCCACAGGCACCACCATCGACTTGTTCCGCGGCAAAGCGGCCATCCGCGACGAGGAGGACGACCAGTGCCCCACGCAGCTCTCCAAGATCATTAAGTTCGGACAAAAGTCGCACGTGGAATGTGCCAGGTTAGTGCTCGTCCATATATAAATCAATACCGTGACTGGCTGTCAGAAGCTTAAAGAGACGTGAAGTTCAACGTTAACCCCCCGCCCCTTATTAATAAACGCAGAGTTACGTGGCCACCGTTAAGCCTCGTGCAGACTAGCGCGACGCGACGGTCGCGTCGCGACACTCGTAGAACAATTTCTATGAAAACTTAATGGAAATTGTTCTACAAGTGTCGCGTCGCGGCTGTTTGAAGAAGCCTTTACTGTAGTTTAAATTTTTTTGAACGAGAGTTCTGAGTACTTAGCCGAAATCAAAACCAATAAAATGAATTGCCCATTTTCTTAAAAAGTTGATTTTATTTTACTATGTTTTTTTTCATACGAAAGTGGTAAAAAGGGAGATCTATCTATACAAGGTGTTAAAAAATTAATGTTTAGAAATTTAAGAAGTTGTCTAAAATTACATTCAAAACATGATCACGATAAAAATATTTATATACAACAATCCGTTTCAAAGATATGCAATATTTTCCCCACATACTAATTATTAAAAAATGCACATGCGCACCGTACCTACACCATGTAGGCATAGAAAGCCGCGCGAGCGAGACGAGCGCGTTGTCAAATACATATGTAAACAGCTGATTCTAATTTTCTCATAACATTTCTCAGACTTTCGACTGGCAATTTATCGAACTTACCTAAAATTAAAATCGCTCAATTTTTTTATTTTTTTTCCTTTATGTTAGTTTTTTGATACCGAGCAAGTACACGAAATTCGTAACATTAATTTTTTAACACCTTTTATAATGTATGAACATTCTATAGATAAATAACTTTAGACGGTAGGCGTGTTCTTGAGTGGAGACCGCGGATCGGCAAACGTAAGGTAGGACGCCCTCAGGCTAGGTGGAGCGACGATCTTCGCCGGGTGGCTGGTAGCAGCAGGATGAGAGTTGCCGAGTATCGAGCTGAATGGCGTGCCATTGGAGAGGCCTATGTCCAGCAGTCGACTGCTGTAGGCTGATGATGATGATGATAGATATGGAATGGGCAACTACCTGCAACTTTCCAACTGATCGACTTTTTGACAGTTCAAAAGTGCCTGTAAATGGTTTAATTAAAATAAATGCTTCGAGTTTGAGTTTCATAACTTTCACATAGTATTTTTTGTACCGTGTAGACGTTAAAATAATTCGTAAATATGCGATATTCTTAACCTTTTACACCAAAATTCTCAAAACGCGCCGGTTTGAGGTCGATTAATTAAAATTAAATTATAGAAATAGAAAAAAAAAACAACCGACTTCCGAAAAGGCAATACAAATTATTGATAAATATCTTTAATTTCGGAAGTCGGTGTCTTTGGATGTATTTAATATTTTTGGTGACAAAAAAATTAAATACATCCGAAATTAAAGTTATTAAGCTACATGGCACGGAGATGCCGTAATGGCGTGCCGGTCTAAAGGTTAAACAGCACCGTACGAGTTGGTAGAACCCGAGCTTGCACAAAAAAAAACATACCGAATTGATAACCCTCCTCCTTTTTGAAGTCGGTTAAAGAAGTAGTTCATTCATTTGATAATAATTGACAGACACACAGATACACACGTTAAACTTATAACATCCCTCTTTTTCCGTCGGTTGGTTTACAGGTTCTCGCCAGACGGGCAGTATCTGGTGACGGGCTCGGTGGACGGTCTCGTGGAGGTGTGGAACTTCACTACAGGCAAGATCCGTAAGGACTTGCGCTACCAGGCGCACGAGGAGTACATGAGCATGGAGGAGGCCGTGCTCAGCCTCGCCTTCGGCCGTGACAGCGACACGCTTGCCGCCGGCTCCAACGACGGCAAGATCAAGGTACGGGACACCGCGGCCCCGCGCCCGCCCCGCGCCCCGCACGTCCTGACGCTGACGTGTACTCTGTGCAGGTGTGGAAGGTGTCCTCGGGCCAGGTGCTGCGCAAGCTGGAGCGCGCGCACGCCAAGGGTGTCACCTGCCTGCAGTTCACACGTGACAACACGCAGATCCTGTCCGCCTCCTTCGACCGCACCATCAGGTGAGCGCGCCGCCGCCGCCGCCTCTTGGCAGGCGGACCCCATGCTGACCGCGCTCTGCTTGCAGGATCCACGGGCTCAAGTCGGGCAAGGTGCTGAAGGAGTTCCGCGGGCACGCGTCGTTTGTGAACGAGGCGGTATTCACGCCGGACGGGCACGGCGTGCTGAGCGGCTCGTCGGACGGCAGCGTAAAGGTGTGGTCGGTGCGCACGGGAGAGTGCACGGCCACGCTCAAGCCGCTCGGCAGCGGCGAGCCGCCCGTCAACTCGCTACTGCTCACGCCTAAGAACCCCGACCACTTCGTGGTGTGCAACCGCACCAACACCGTGGTCATCATGAACATGCAGGGCCAGATCGTGCGCTCGTTCTCCAGCGGGCGGCGCGAGCAGGAGGGCGGCGCGCTGGTGAGCGCGGCGCTGAGCGCGCGCGGGCGCCTGGTGTACTGCGCCGGCGAGGACCTCGTGCTGTACGCCTTCTGCACCGCCACCGGCAAGCTGGAGCGCACCATCAACGTGAGTGTCCGACCTGGCCCCGCCCCCCTTGCCCGCGCACCGCTCACGCTGCCGCTTCTGTTTCAGATCCACGAGAAGGCGGTGATCGGGCTGACGCACCACCCGCATCAGAACTTACTGGCTACCTACGGCGAGGACGGCCTGCTCAAGTTGTGGAAACCCTAATACTGCACGTGCTGGATAGACTGTTACACTTAATTAAGATTTGTATTTTGTAAGCACTAGCTTGTAAGTGGAAATAAACATAATACCGAACCAGATTTAGTTTTTTTACTCAGAGGATCGGAGAGGGTACGACGGCGACGAAAGGGCGAAGAAGGTGAACGGGGCCTGCCAAAATGAACCTTGCAACCCACCGTTTAATGATAAATGATTTTATTTCTGTAAGTAGGTTTGAACAAACACTTTTACACGTCAATCATATTTTTAAAACTATATGAGGTCGACGTTTCCTATCTGACTACACAGAAGAAAGGCCGAAAGAAACTCAGAGGTCACAGTCTCTTTTTAAATCCAGACAATCTTGGTCAGATCATGTGAAGACCATGTGGCTTGGTGTCTGAAATGGCCTTTTGAGGAAAGAACCAGACAGATTGAGTGGACCTGTCCAAGCAGTGCACCCCTGGCAGGCATCGGCCCTTGCGGACCCCATCAGTTGGTGCTGACATCTCTTTGAGGCGTGCGTGGAACACAACGCGCGGTCGACCCGTGCTTGGATCTTACCGGACATCGAGCTACCCATTACCCGCCATCCGCAAGCCCGCGCCTACGGTGGCCGGGAATCAGCCTGGGATTCCCGACGCCCAGGGCGTTACCTGCGGCGGCTAGGGTCGTGAGGGCGCATATACTGCCTCTCCCTCACGTGCGCTGCCTCCCTTTTCGCGAGCATCACTGGTTCGCAGAAGGAGGTGACGGCTGTTTAAAAGTTCGCTCGTGCTTGGTGAACTTAGAGTCATAATTTCCTGCTACATCTTCCCCCGATTCAACAATGATTTCCCAATGAAGGTTATCAATGGTAGTCCACCGACTATGCAGGGTTCGAAGGGCGTCTTTGAACTCCCACTTGTCAACAATAGTTTCAACATCAATATTGTCGACTGCACCAAGAAACGCACGCAAGAAATGCACTAAGAAATTGACCGACTGCTTATGAAGCATATCGACAAGCTTGCTGTTGGACCCTCTTGACTCGAAGGTCGGAGTTGCTGCTGACTCGCTGAAGTTGCGGGCGTCTCTCGCTGGGGTGGTTGAGGAAGATACGGTGATTTCTGATCTTGTTGCATCAACTCTTCTATATATGGCCTTAAACTCTTAACAATGATAGAATTAGGACCTGATATTTGTAAACTTACTACTTATGCCAAAAATATCTGTATCTCAAAAATAAAAATTATAATAAAATTACTGTAATGGCAAAGTTCTCGTTAGTATTTTATAACTTCTCTGCAATCTGCAAAAACAGATTTGTTTAGCCAGGTTAATTTTCACTCGCTCCAGTACCTTCATCTACTTATTCTAAAATTGATCTGTTTTTGGAATGTAAATTATTTTATCAAATAGTCATGGCAAGTTCGACTTGTTGCTTTAGGCTGCTCTGAGTACCTACATTTGTTTACTAAACATTTACGTGCTTGTTTTTTTTGCTCCGAACTCTGTTCCAGATAATTAGTTTAGTATATAGAAATACATACTCCGACCAATGCGACCAAACCGAACTTGCCATTATTTTCTGAAATAAAAATAAATGGTTTTCATTTTGTTATTCTTTATTGAAAATATTGTTTTCTTTATTTTTTTCTTAAATTAGTTAAAATCCTTCCAGAGAGTAAGTCGTCGTCGGTTTTATCCCCCACTCTCTAAAAACGAATTTAATCTCACGCCGCCCGTTACTACTCATTATCATTACAAACCGAAAACTTCCGGCGGATCCCGACGGCGACTTAAGTTCACTTTACACCGCCGCGGAATGGAATGGAAGCGACTTTTTGCAACGAAATTGTACATAGCGTAATGAACTATAAGTCAGTTGTATAACATACAAACCAAATACAAGCCAAAAAAAAGCCATTCTCGAGAATTCCCCTAACTACTGTCGATGCCGTCTGTGGAATCCGCGGGTAGTTCCGCGAACGGGGAATCGGTCGGCTTCACGGAAAAGAGAAAACATGGAAGTGCAAAGTATGCGTGGCACGCGTACCACAAATAAGCGATGTCACGCTTAATTGGTCCCAGTCGTGTTCTAACATCGCGTCGAGTTGCTAGTCTCGCGACAAATTTATTTTCCGTAGCTCTGCCGAGCTGTTCTATTTTGGAGCGCAAAAATGATAGTAGGAGAATAAATCTTAAAAATGGGGGTGTTTCGTATCATCGATAAGTACGGTTTTATTTTTTGTTTTCTAATAAAAACTTAGTTAAATTTAATTTACATATAATTTAATATAACGTCTAGTTAAAATCAACCTTAAGCGATTAATGTAAAGTTTACTTTGGATTGATTGTATTCATTATTTCGTTCTGGAAAGTACTTCGCTACTCAATTAGTGATGTAGTCGGGTCGGATGTTGGTTTTATCGATGGATATCGATAAAAAAAAAACATTTAATATTTATTACAAAATAACATACAATACAATTATAGGTTGCTTAACATTCATACACGAAATTTATTTTAAGAAGTGTATTTAGGTTGTATAGATGCTTTACAGCAAAAATGTAATCAAACTTTTACACAATCACGTGATTATTATAATTATTTTATTTTCAAATAATATTACGTCATTCGTCCTACAGTTTTATTACTGAACTCCAAACAAGACTTACCCGATTTCTGGTTTAATTCAAAAAAAGTATCAAGAATAAGTAGTAAGAATTATCAAAATCGGATTACTCTGTAAAAAGTTATGCGTGGTCATACATAAAAAGAAACATACTTACGCGTCGACGTCGAGAACCTCCTCCCTTTTTTCTCGGCGGTTAAAGAGTGCCAACTAACGTAATTAACTAACTAGCTGTGCCCTTGGCTTGGCCAGCGTGGATGTCGACAAAAAGTCTACTATGTATGTTACTCTTTTTGACGTTGGCTATCATCAGCTGTCAAAGTCCCGTCAAAATTGTTCCACAACAGGCAGCGACAGGCAGCTAGTTTTTTTTTTGTTGCATTTACCTAGTAATGAGCCGTTATTTTGACATTGCCAACAGATACTTCTGTTTTATTATTTGTATGTATGTATAGATGTATAGTACATATAAGTAATAAAAACAATTTTTGCACCCAATGTTTATTAACGGGAAACTTACTGGGAAATAATTCGTACAACACACTGCAATATTATACTGACTTCACTTTTTAAAATGGACCTTCATGCAAAGATGGAAGCCTGGTACAAGGATAGGAAGAGAAACCCGATAGCGTACACCACCAGGACAATGTCCATGGCAGTGGCGAAGAGGTCCCTGGCGATCTGGTCGCGAGCCAACTGCTGGAAATAGCCACGGGCTTGTCTTAAAAACCGTGACAGCTGAATCAGGAATAATTCTGTTCCGCGTAGCACAGCACTGTAAAAGAAAATGTTCTTTTGCTGAGTCTGTTTTCATTGTGAAAGGCTTCTACACACATGAAGGATGTTAAATTGAGTGCGACAGTCAGAAAACAGAGTGGCAATTCTTGTATTTTTAGTCTCAATCTGTTAAAAATACTTCTAATTTCTCTGTGGTTTTGACATTGTTTGTCGCTGAGATAACACTCCCCCCTTTTGGGGGAGGCCTATGTCCAGCAGTGGACGTGTTTCGGCTGAAATGATGATGATGAGATAAGATTGCAAGTTGATTTTAAACGTTTTTGATTACGGGAATTGGCTTTCAGATGATCCAGAACCCGGTAGCAGGTTATTAGAAAATTCACACACCTGCTATTTATATATGGGTTCTTTCACATTAAATATTTTAACACTTACTGTCATTAAAATCTACTCGCACGTATGATTCACGTGCTTGAATGGTACAGTAAATTTCTAGCATATGAATCTGTGATTTCAACAATTTCGCGTCGAGCGCCATCTACAAATGATTTACAGAACTATGCTGCGTACAACGTAGTAACGCTACGAAGGATACGTTAGGAGAAGTGCTACTACGCTCCCTTCATAAACTTGTTGCAATGTTGCAATGATAATGATTCTACAAAATGTTAACAGATGGCAGTAAGAGCGCATTTTATGTTTTTAATGGATCTGATTTTTCGTTCCGAAGTAAGATTTGGAATTATTATTTATTGTATACGTTTTATTCCTGTCTTATTGTCTGTCATCATAGTAATAGGATGCCAATATTATGACTAAATTAACGTTTTTATAATGAAGACTTTACGCCCTTTACTATAAAGCACAGTTTACCTTGGCGTGCACCTCCACTGCATGTCAAAGTTGTGGACACTAACGAGCGGCAGTAGCAGTGCCAAAACGTACATCAAGCCAGTGTTTTCCATAGATCCTGAGGGTCCCAGAGTCGGGCGCTGAACTCCCACGCTGAAAAGTTACAAAACAATTAGCTGGTTGTACATAGGTATGTCTTTGCGTGCTGCTTATCTAAATGTCCAATGGGCAAAACCTATGGTAAGAAAGGGAGCCCTGTAGATCGTGCCACTCCAATTATGATTTCCGCTACATGCAACATTTGTTTAAGAGAAAGGATCGGCTAATATTACAGGCATCTTCATACCTCATGGTAACCTTTTAGCTTCAACTCAGTTTAACATGGTAGCTGGACATAGTCTTCTCCATGTTGCACCACATTGCCAGGTGTTCCGTAATCCAGGCAGTCCCGGACACCTTTTTAAGGTCGTTGGTTCACCTAGCTGAAGGAATCCGGTCACACTATGTTTGTCGGTATGCGGTCTCAGGACTCCTGTCTGCACCTACGACTGTTGATTTTTTTTCAAACATAGCCGGTCCACTGCCAAGTCAGTTTGCCAACCTGTGTCAGTAACTCCAATTCTTTTCCGGATAATTGCATTTTGGTTATGCACATTTTGTTGTTATATGATTACTTTGTAGAGCATCCTACTTCTTACTATATCCTACTGATATTAAAAAGTAGATAAGAAAAGTCTTTATTTGCTTTAAACATGGTCTAAAGGTGTTACAGTCTGTTTTTTATACATAAATGTGAATGTTTTTATGTTTGGATGTTTGCTCAATCGGCGGCTTTAAGGCGGAGATTTCTGGAAAACGCTTAAAAAGGTGGTTTTTTAAAGCTGTGTATCTCTATAACCGTAAAGAATTTTGAAAGCAAAAAAATATATGATATACTTATTCAAGTCTTTTTTGCATACAGTGATGGAACTCAAAACATAATTAAACATACTTTAATGCATCAAAAAAATCATCAAAGTCACCTCTTAATTATCTTTAAAATCGGTCTATCCCTTCAATAACAGTTATAAACATAATTAAAAGTATACCATAAAATTTCAAATGCCAAACTGCATCCAGTGATGGATTATTTAATCTTAAATAGTTAATATCTAAATTTATACGATTTTATTTGCATTTCTACGACATACGTTTGCTCATTTGTTATTCGTATTTGTTACAACAGATTTTAACCCGTAACAGATTGCAATAAGAACTATTATCGCTCATAATGACAATATTTAAAGTTACCAGGGCCTTAAACGAAATTTGGCAAATAGATAGCTTAATACCTAGATGATTAAATAGGTACTATACTTTTTATCCCAGTATTACGTTCCAGTAAGATAATTTTCTACCACCACGCAGATGAAGCCGCTGACAGAAGCTATAGTTACTAATAATAATAACGCCTTTTATTATGCCACTACAGGGCAGAAGCCAAATAAAGAAAGAAAGAAATAATCATTATTAATGCGCGTCCTTCAAAGAAACTCCAAGCATTGTTAGATCCGTAGCGCGCTGAGCGGTCTTTGGCGCGTTTGTCGTTGATAAACATTTGGTAATGATACCTGCTGTTCTGTACCCCGGTATCTTCGGCAGCACTGGGTCCTCTTGTTTCATAGTTGTATCGGCTGTCGTCACTAGCCAGGGTATATGACGAACCTCCTTCATCAGTCTGTTGGAAAAGGAAAAACAATTTTAGGCAGAGTTATACCTACCTATAGTATGATGCTAGAGATTTTCATATCAATGATGATGGCCGCCTCTCTGTAAGGAGTGGGCCATAATCCACCACCAGGGACTAAGGTAGATGTCACATGTCTTCGAATGTTTGATTTTAAAACATGCCAGTTTCGTCACCACTGTTTTCCTTCACCGTTTTGAGAGCAATGGTCATGAACGTTTGCGCCACAAATAACTAAATCCATTCAGCGCTAATCGTATTTAAAACATAATTCTGTCTCCTGTCTCTGACATCTTCAAACGATCGATAGAAATAGAGCGATATCTTCAATTCCGTTAGCGCTTATATGCCTTCAGGGATTTGCGGTGCAAGAATGCTTGGCTACTGAAAATCTACACGGCTACATCGCACAGTTACCTCATCCTCATCATCGTTTCAGCTGAAAGAAAACTGCTGATTATAGGCTTCTCCCAAACACTGCGACTTCGACCGATTCTATGCTTCTCGCATCCAGCGGATACCTATGTACTTCACCAGCAGCCCACACTTTCAATCACTATCTGAATAATTTTGAAGGCTAATTCATCGCTTCATATGTTCGATAAATTTTGTCTGCTTAGTAACTTAAAAAACGCTATTAATGTTATAGAACTATCAAAATAAAACCCATTTTTATTGTTCGTGATATACCCAATTACTCCGCAAGTCCACCTTGTGAGAGGCTGTCCAGCGCTGCGTCTTCTGGAAAGCAGGCGCAACTCCAGGACATTTCGGCCCCATCAGCCATCTGTTCTGCGAGCAGTTAGTAATCTATCTCTACAGGATAAGTTTTTATCCAGTGCGCAAACTATTGCAGAAATTTTTCGTCGGTAATACAAAAAATATCGGCTGTTCCATACATTTTGACCGCGTAGGTATTGCACTTTTCTATGAAACAGCTGATTCTTTTTTGTATTACCGACGAAAAATTTCTGCGCTGGGGGTCTAGAATGATATGCTGAATTCATGGTTACAGTTTGCGCACTTGATAAAAACTTATCCTGTATTTAATAAGTATCTTATACCTACTTACGTTAGATTGCATTGATGAATTCCCGGCGAACATTTCAGAAGAGAGACTTATCAAGCCGGGGTTTTGGTTAAACATAGTTTTATCGAACTGGCTGTTAATCAGCTGCTCATTACAGCCCCTTGCTAGGTCGGTCGCCATCTTCTGAAGAAGAATGAATAAAGAAGAAGATCTTCAGATCCTCTGAAGAATGATATTTAAGTACCTATACGTGTAGCATTAACAATTAAAACGTAAATTTTAATGGTTACCGCCTCATAAAGCATAATCTGCATATAATGTTCCCACTGTTGAGACACAGGCCTCCTCTCTGTGAGAGGGAGTGGGCCGTAATCCACCACGCGAGACCAGTGCGGGGTGGTCGATGTCACATGTCATCGACTTTTTTATTCTAGGAGATGCTGATTTCCTTACGATGGTTTCCTTCGCCGTTGTGAGAGTGGTGATGATATTATAGAAGTATGAGGAATAGGGTGTAAAGTTTACTCATCCGGGCCCTGAATTCACTATGACCACTTAAGGATTCCTTACTTATAAGTACGTCCATCACATACGAATTCTGCTAATATCGTTTTAATAACATCGACAAATTGTCTTGGAACATACAGAATAAGACATTTCGATTCCTTACCGTTACATTGGTTAAAAAAAAAACGATATTGACGTAGTTTGAACGTAGTAAGATTCCGCGGCGAATCATTATAACGATACAGAATTGGGGCCCTGTATAGATAAGGGAAGAAGGACCCTGCGACTAGACGGGTGTCGGGCCTTCGGGACGTCGCTCATATGCTAATTGCGCGGTAAGGGAACGTACCCATACTACGAGACCCACTTTTTCATTTTTTTATCCCCCTCCCCCCCTTGGTGACCACCCGTAGTATATGCCCGGGGTAAGTGTCTACGTGAAAACCAGAAGGGGATGGGTCCCCCTCTGATTTTCACGTAGTAATTCATAAATATGGTTTTAAATATTTATTTTACCGAAAGAAAGTTAAAAAAAATATATTTGTCTCATATTTGTCTTTCTTAATACAGCGCTTGCCTCGTGACGCCAAGAGTGCGTATATATCTATCTTAATAACGAGTGAAAAAAGGATTTTTCGTTACGTCAGTGTGATGCGTAGTTCGCATGTGGCGGTGTAGAAGGCGCTACAATACAGATTAAGTTTTCATTGAATGCGCAAACTGTAACCATGAATTCAGCATATCATTCTAGACCGCCGCAGCACAGAAAGTTTTCGTCGGTAATACAAAAAAAATCAGCTGTTCCATACATTTTGATCGCGTAAGTATTGCACGTTTCTATGAAACAGCTGATTTTGTTTTAAACAGACGTAAATTTTCTGCGCTAGGGGTCTAGAACGATATACTCAATTCATGGTTACTGTTTGCGCACTGGTTAAAAACTTATCCTGTGTAAATTACACGTAAATTTCGAACTCAACACCAACAATTTTTAAGTTGGGGCCGTTATCGCTGGGCCACCACTGCTGCTGCTGCCTGCTGCGTCTTATCTGTCGCTTGCTTACCGTTAGATACTCTTCAGATATCCACTAACACGTGTCCACATGGGCACGGTTAAGGTAGCTGGTAAAAGTTAGTGTTACATTTTAATTTGTTTGATGTTTTTTTGATAATTTTGGGTGCTTTCTATTTTCTTGAATGAGACGTCAGCATATCACTCATTTCTGTCTTGATATCAAAATTTTAGTTTTTTTCTATTTCCTGTATGAAGGTCTAACACTTCAAGTAAGTTCTCCTCAAAAAGATTTTTCGCAATTTTTTCAGGGGGATGAGCAGAGCTTGGAGAAATGAGACAATGGATGAAGGAGTTAATATTTCATGGCTCGAAAATATACCATAGGAACTCACCGAAATTAATTAAATTCAGATTTATTTTTATTTTTTTAAAACACAGCAATTAACTTACGAATTCATGAAATTAAAGATAGTCTTCGAAATCGACACACACTGTCCATTAATTTAATTAAAATTGTCTAAGTAATTAACCTGTAAATTCGGTAGCCCGTATCACAACTCGCATAAGTATAAAACCATTTTTTTTAATTTATCTATTTTTCTTTGAATGTCATTCTTTGGGCGCGATCTGTTGGATGCCATTGTTCGAAATTCAAAAAGAACGCGGACGACCCGCGGTGTCATTATTCGCGGTTGCCAAAGTAAAAAAAGGTTTTTTATTCAATTGATTGGGAACTTTTTTTTATTGATTGACTTATTTTTATGTAAGAATTTGACTTAATTGAGGCTCGATCCACGCCACCTACTGAGTCATTTACGTTGTAGGTGGTATGAGTCTCTATGTTCAAGTTGACTTTCCATTGGTCATGCAGATGGATGCAGTTGCTTATCGCAATATTTTGAAATTTGCTTTTATGCTTGGTACAGACTCAGTGATGATAAAATCTACGGTGTCATCTAGCATTAGAACATAAAGCTAGCATAATAACATATTAAAATGTCGACACAACTTGTCATTGTCTTTGTCGTCAAAATTTCTTGCAAATGACTTGTTACAAACGAGATGGAGTGATTTAACAATGCGGCGTTGATTGTCACACATCAGCGACATGTGTAATAATGACTTAATCAAGATTTCCTGTGATTCTGCAGCACCGTGGGAGATCATATCAAAATGCGCATTATCTTTATTGCTTATCATTTGTAAATATTGTCAATGTCTGATAATAACTTAATTTCTGTTTGAGAAGCCGCCGCCGCCGCTTATTTAATGGCGACGATGTAAAGTAAGCAGTTTTTCTTTTTTTGTTTGGTAAGTATGTCGTAGTTGACCTTGAGAGGCCGTGACTACTTAACCGGAGTTTCCAGTGGTTACCTTAAGAAAACTTAAAGCCCCCAGCCAGAGGCGTAATACTACTTAAACTAAGCAACTGCACGCTGAGGGCACCCCCTGTGGGGTACGGGCCTCGGCTCAGGGCGTTTGGTAGGGGGACAGCAAGTTGGGACAGGCTGGATCAAATTATCATTATTATTATTAAATCTCGGGGAGTTTAACTCTACAGGCTGTGGTGCGGGCTGGCACTTCAACGAGCAATGGTCAGTGGGGAAAGTAAGCAGTGGTGACTCAGTGGCTACGGCTGCGGTTTCGAACCCAGACTGGCGCTTTCGTTTATTTAAATTATTTCATCACCATTGCTCTCAAAACGGTGAAGATAGTATCGTGAGGAAACCAGCATGTCCTAGAACCAAAAATTCGAAGACATGTGACATCTACCAACCCGCACTCGACCCGCGTGGTGGATTACAGCCTGCTCTCTCAGCAGTGGGTACATTATAAGCTGGTTATGTACCAGTTATGTATGTAAAGTAAACAGCAACATACCTACATATGCAATAATACCACGCAGTCTTATGTGATTTTAAGCCGTGAAAAGTTTGAATGGGAATATACTAGATGCATTAAAAGTTCACTGTAAAATTATGTCAAAATCAAAATCAAAAATAAAAGTAATTTAAGTATTCAAACTAGGCTGAGAGTCAGCACTTTTTGAACGTCAAAATTACATAAGACAGTCCCCCCAAAACGCCCGCCCTTCACCACTTCCTAGTGCTTTAGCTGTGAAGAAGAAGTGGCGCAACAAATTCCCCAGCAGCACAGCTGTCTGTTGAACAAGGTCCACAGTATGTATAAGTTAGACGCATGCTCCGTGTGTAACCCTCGCTTGTGTCGGCAGCTGTGGACTTCTTCAACCAGATCAACATGCTGCATGCAGCTAGAAAGAAGAAGTGGCGCAACAAACTCCCTAGCAGCACAGCTGTCTGTTAAGTTGGAAGAACTTGATTATATATTAGGTAAGTAATTAACATTCAACAATAAAAAATGATTTATACAGTCAAATAAAATAAACAATGATATTGAAGTAACTCATATGACTTGTCGTGTGACAAGACTTGTGTATGACGTGTAACACATATGAATTCTGGTGAAAGAACACAAACGTTGTCTTGAGTTAATCACAGCGACTAACAATTCTTATCGTTTAAGTAGTCGCTGATAGAATAGTATGCCTTAGAACAAAGATTTGATTTTACTTTAGCTTTAAACGCATTAAAATGTAAATCTAGCAAAGAAGAGGGAAGCTTGTTATAAAAGGTTATACCAATTACCAAGCCCAGCAAATGAGTTATGAACTTTATAAAGCCGGTGAAAGGGAGCACGTAGTTTGTCCTTATTTCTAGTATTATTATTATGAATATCATTGTTTTTAGTGTATAAGTGTATAATTAGCTTACTATATAAGATTTTAGCGAAGATGAATTGCGATGCCACCGTGAGAATACCAATATCTTTAAAAATTATCTCAGAGAAACTCTAGCATCTAGTTGGTAAATTGCACGAACAGGTCATTTTTTAAGAACAGAAATATTAGGACATAACGCTATGAAAATAACTTAAATAGACTATCCGAGCTGTGTCAGTCTTTTGTGTGGTATATTGAATAATTTATTTCATAGATAAATATTTACTATCAGTAGGTAAATCAATGCACGGGTTAAGTAAAGAGCAGCACAAGAATCTGTTTAATTATTCCACTAGCTAAACTGCAACTGCTTTATATAAAAATAAAAAGTCACAAACACACTGATCAACATTAAAAAAAGAATCGCCCAAACATATTCAACATCACGGTGCATCCGCTGAGTGGGCGTGCAAAATCATAAAATCAGAAAGTGAAAAAGTCCGCCATTTTTTTTCTCAAATCAATAGATTTTTTTAGAGTAGCAACCCCGCGGTAGCCAACACTAGCCACACCGCGGGATGTCGCGCTACCGTGTCCAGAAAATTGATGGATTTTTGTATTATTTGAGATATGCCACTTTTGATTTTAGCGCTGACATTTTGGCTGTGCCGATATTAAAATATTTATTATTGTTGGTAAAGTTTGTTTTTGCTCATTTTTGGCCAATTAAAATGACGGGGTAGAAGTAAAGTGATGAGGTAAGAAACCAGTACTTACCTACAACAACTCGTTCGACTGGGTCTGCGATAGTTTACATTATTAAAAAAAAAACTGATTAACTCATAAAATTGCAGTAAAAACCATATTTTTTCGGCCCAATCTCTTCGCTATATTTATTTACACATTAAAAATGTAATAGCCAAACATTTGTCGAAAAAACGTCCAAATGTTGACTTAATAAATTCGGAGTCAACCCTTTATTTACCATCGGTGGATCGTTTAGGCCCCTATTATAATATTTAATGCTAAACAAACACGGGATTTTTGCTTCTAAATGACTTCATCCTCTTTTGATTCGGGGTAATGATTTAACAGGCTTAACTTTGATTTTGAGGTATGCGTTTACGTTAAGATGCTGAGGTTCAAACTTTTGAGTGATAACAAAAGCATGGTTAAGTAAGTTTGATGTTATACGAACGGGGAAACCTTTGAATATAAATAGGTAACATTTTAAACTTTTTACTATTCACTGCAATATAAAGCCTTTATGGTACAAAAAAAATGCGTTCGAGCCATTTGTGGCATCCCACCATGGGAATCATGTAAACCATTGTTTTTAAAATTAAAACTCCTTACATTACCCAGTATGTTTTTTTTTTTATTTTTTTTATTTTTTTTTATTTAACCATTTATGTACACACATATATAAACAGACAAGAAGATTAGAACAGAAAAATAGGTACAGAGGTGATGCTTATTTCTAAAGAAATCTCTTCCAGCATACCTGCGATAGGAGAGAAGATAAAGAAATGTAGACAGCGTGTGAAAGGGTAAATAAGAAAATAAACTACATTGATTTACGATCAAAAACACTAAACAAATTAAACAACTAATATGGGAATATACTTACATACATAATTACAAACATACATACATACATATTTCTAAAATAAATATCACTAAAATATTAATAATAATAATGTAAATAAAATAATATATACACAACTATGACGATGTGGACAGATAGTGTTCTTTCACTTTTCTTTTAAAAACTGCAACAGTTTGGCAGTCCCTAATGTCGGGCGGAAGTGCATTCCACAACCGCACCGCGTGCACAGTGAAGGAGTAGGAGTAGAAGTCAGTGGAGTGGGGAGGGGACTTAAGGAGGTTTCGAAGATGCGACCTGCAAGGCGCATCTGAAGGACGGGCGTAGGAAAAACGGTCCCGCAGATAGGAAGGGGTTTTCGGATTGTGAAGAAGGTTGAACAGCAGACACAGTATCCGAGAGTTCCTGCGAAATCGAATGGGGAGCCATTTGAGTGTCTTGCGAAAGTTGGAAACATGATCATACTTTTTAAGATTGAAAACAAAACGAATACAGATGTTCTGCAAACGCTCAAGTTTATTTAAAAGTTCTTCCGTAGCATCCAAAAAACAGGCATCGGCGTAATCTATGATGGGCTGAATGAGAGTTTGAGCAAGAGAGATTTTGGTGTTAAAGGGCAAGAAGCCTTGCAGACATTTCAGCGAATGGAAAGTGTAGTGCACTTTCCGACTGACTTGAGCGACATGGGCAGACCACGATAAGTAGGAATCCATCGTCACCCCCAGGTTTTTAACCGTACGTGCGTATTCAATCTGAACTCCATTCAGACAGAGCGGAGACAGCGACGCAACATCGAGCCTATTTCGCATATATCTGCCGCCAATAACCAGGGCCTGGGATTTCCTAGGGTTGATTTGCAGTCCAAAAGACCGCGACCACTCGCTAATCAAATCCAGGTCACTGTTCATGGCAGCCACGGCGGCTTCTGCATCCTCCCTTAAGAAATGATTGTAGAGCTGCAGATCGTCGGCATAGAGATGGAAGTAGGAAGAGATGATACTGGTAACAGAGTTTATGAAAGTGGAAAAGAGAAGGGGAGAGAGAACGCCACCCTGAGGCACACCCGCGATTAGATAGCACCAGTCAGAAGACGAATCATCGAGACGAACTCGTTGCGAGCGGCCCTTAAGATAAGAGTCAAACCAACCAATAGCGGAAGAGGAGAAATTTAAAGATTTAAGGATCCCTAGAAGGATATCAAAATCAACAGAGTTAAAGGCACTGCTAAAGTCAAGAAGTACAAGTAAAGTGAGAGATTTGTGGTCCATAGCCCAGCGGATGTCATCGGTAACCTTCACAAGAGCCGTTACTGTGCTATGACCAGGACTAAAACCAGATTGGAGAGGACTGAGTAGATTATTCGAAGAAAGAAAGGCAGAAAATTGTTGATGAACGATATGCTCCAGAACTTTGGAGAGATATGGGAGGATAGAAATTGGACGGAAATCGGTGGGTGAGATCGGCTTAGCAATTTTGGGTAAAGGGATGATATGAGCTTGTTTCCAGGCCTCAGGGAAAGTACACGAAAACAAGGAGAAATTAAAGATGTGGGTCAAGACGGGAAGTAGTGTAGGGAGGATAGGAGAAATCATTCTTGAGCAAAGTTTATCGTTACCAACTGCAGTAGAGGAGATAGCACTAAAGGATTTTATGACCTCAATTTCACTTACTGGGCTTAATTTAAAAGGAGAACACTGTGGCATTGGCAAACAAGAAAGTTTGGATAAAGTAGCTGATTTGACGTGCGGATCAAAAGTAAAGTAAAGTATGTATGTTTTGGAATGTGTTAAATTTGTCCGTCAGCACTCTGACCTGTTTAAAAAAGCTCAAGACCGTTGCCCTCGAAAAGTAAGAGATCCAGATAGAATAGTTCTGCCCAGGGCACCAAAGACTTCTCTGTATAAAAAAACTGTTATCATATGTGTGGACTTATCTATAACAAAATACCGAAGAATTTCAAAGAGTTACCTAATAACTTATTTTTTATTAAGTTAAAATTATGGCTGCTGCAAAAACGTTTTTATTCCATTAATGAATTTATAAATAATGTTAAATGCTAATGCTAAATAATGTTTTAAATTAATGTGACGATAATTAATAATGAATATTGAATGTATTGAATAATTAATGATAGAAAGCATGCCATTGAGCGTAATATGTAATAGATGTTATTGTTTTGCATGTCAAATTATGTCTGACTATGTATTAGGAACCCAATTTACTACTGTAAGACCAAAACTGTACCAATACGTATTGCAAATAAATTATGATTATGATTATGATTATGTGACCATAATTTCTTGTCAATACCTACATCAAGTATATGTGCATAGTACATTGGTACCTATTAATGTACATATGTAGGTATATGATGGTAACAATTTCATTGATAAACATCTATTCAACCAAAAATTGCCATACAGCGTAATACCATTGAAAACTTAAAGAATATGCAATTCCAACTTCAATGTGATTTTAAGCCTACTCAAAACGCAAACCACGACAAACTTCGACGTTAGAGACTCAAAACACAGCGAAGGGTTAAACGTCCATTTAGTCAACTATACTTAGTTCGCGCTTCATTCTATAACGACCTACTATTTAGCTACATCGGGGCCTTTGATCCAGTTGATCACCTTTTTTTATTTACCTTGATGATACTTTTTTCGTGAAATTAAAGTACTTTGTTGAAAGTTAACAAAATTATAGGTTTTTTTTTACGTTCTCATAAAGTTTATGTAGTTTAAAAGACGTTAAGTTACCCTTTTTATTACAATACAGTGATTGTTGAATAAATATTTAAATAAAGGGTAAAATTACTACAAAAAAAGTATAAAAGTGCCGATGAGGAAATGACCTGTAAAAACTTAATGGCTAGTCATGGATAAATATTTGCTATTTCTTTGTTTGTTTTTGTATGTAGGTATTATTGCAATTTGCAACACCCATTCACAAGTTTTTTACCTTGGCTATCCACTCATATTTATAAAATAAATTAGAAAACGCACGTATTATTTTACCGAAATAAATCCAAAAACCTTTTGTAACGGTTAAAACAAAAAATCTAAGTAGCCAATCAAGTCATGAAAACAAACAAAAATCATCAATTATAATAATCCTTCAACTTTTTTTTACAAAAAATAGAAAAAAGGTTTTCTATTTTTACCAATAACTGTGCATTGACACGAGCGAGTAATTTTCAATTCGATCGGAATCATTCAAGGGTTGAAATAATTGTACGTTGCGGTGGCATCATTACGTTTGATTGGTTATGGTTCAAATAATAGAATAAATTAGAAATAGGGTTCTAAAGAGTTTGGTTGATTTGAATGAACTTTATCGTAAGATAAAACTTCCGAATCGTTTCTTATTTCTTAATAACTTTTAAATTTGCCTCATGCTTTAAGTACCTAGTTCTTTTTCGTCTCATGGATTGCTAATTGTATGAATTGTTGTTGAAACTGTAACCGAAATTATCCAATGAAGTAAAGATTCTAGCTAGACAATCACCCGTTATGAAAATCATATGTTTTCTCTTATTTTAATCCCATAATAATATACTCAGAATACAGCATTCGGCAAGCCTTCTGCAATGATAACCCACACATGATGAGAGTGCGATTGTCGCAACCCAGTGCTGGGCACGCCACGATTGCGGCGGTAAGTCCCCGCTTTGAGAAGTGGCTTGAGAGGCGGCATGGCGTCCTTACCTTCCGCCTGACGCAGGTCCTCACCGGACACGGTTGTTTCGGGAGGTTCCTGTTTTGGATAATGCGGGAGGAAACGCCCGGGTGTTTCCATTGCGAAGATCGCCCTGAGGACACGGTTGAGCTTACGGTGGAGGTCTGCCCGGCTTGGGCGGAGCATCACCATGTCCTTGTGGAGGCGATCGGCGGCGGCGATATCTCGCGTCCGGCCCTGGTCCAAGCCATGGTACGGAGCGAGAATGCATGAGTAGCCGTCACTTCCTTCAGCAAAGCAGTGATGCTTGCGAAGAGGGAGGCGGCGCACGTGAGGGATAGGCAGTATATGCGCCCTCACGGCCCTAGCCTCTGCAGGAGACGCCCTGGGCGTCGGGAATCCCAGGCTGATTCCCGGCCACCGTAGGCGCGGGCTTGCGGACGGCGAGTAATGGGTAGCTCGCTGTCCGGTAAGGACCAAGCCCGGGTCGACAGCGCATTGTGTTCCACGCGCGCCTCAAAGAGATGTCAGCACTAACTGGTGGGGCCCGCAAGGGCCGATGCCTGCCAGGGGTGTGGGTTGTTCGAAAGAGATAACGCGGCCCCTGGCACACAGGCAACTGAGGGAACACGGATGGGTTTTAGTCAGTAAAAGTCTGACACGCCCTGCTGCTCCACCCACAGCGGGAGAAATTATTTGATGATTTCCCACACAAAAAAAAACCCACACATGATCTGACAAAGATTATGTCTGACTTTAAATGAGACTTTGACCCTTGAGTTTGTTTTGCTTCTTAGGGGTAGTCAGATAGGAAATGTCGACTCCATCTAGCTTATTTTTGAAGTGAAAACTTCTTTACGCGCGTTAGGCATTTTTTGAGATGGGAATGAAGACGGTTAAAAACAATTGAAATCGCGACACCGTTACCGACACTTCTGTATATAAGTTAGTTTTGGTTGAGAAAATTGTAATATAGTTTATAATAATGAAAAAAAAAAAACATCATTGAAAAGTAGGTATTTCCTGCACAATAAAATATTTCGTGACGATTCAAAACATATTTCTTGACGATTAAAAAAATACACACGTAATTGTTCAAGTTTTCACTTTTGTCGGACTCCCGGAGTACCACTGTCTTTTTTCAAAGTGATTGTGGTATCTTATTTAAAGAGTAAACAATTTTATTTCATTTCAATAAATTCCATTAGCGTTAAGTATTAAGAAAATTATGTACGCAGTAAATAATTGCCTTCAATGTCCTTTATCAATATCCTCCGAAGAATAACCATGCAGAAATAAGTTCTCTCTCTTTCAAGTGGCCTATAATTACTTTGCACATAATATATTCCTTCCTTACCCTACAAGTTCTCCAAACCCTTACAATTTTACAAGGTCCGTCATCCCGATTAAGGCTCGCGTGTCATACAAACTGTAATGAATAGACAAAACTGACGGATGTAAATATCGCCATTTTGAAAATGAACTGAGGGTAATTTTCGAAACCTCAAGCAACATATGGCCGCGGCAGACGCCATACGAAGCCAACTGTCATGTCTTCCCTCCTTTTCGTACTTAGAAGTAGTGGAATGGAAACGAAAGGGATGCGAATAGGATTCATTAGTCGGTAGTGCTATCATTTGAATGTCGAATCGCAAAAAAGTGTATTGTTTGGTGCGTAGGACACGTGCGCGGGCGCCGGAAGTAGGGTAGGCTTTGGCGCGAATTTGAGCATAATTCGAAAATTCGAATGACTGTATAAATAAACAGGATATTGGAACGATAATCGGTTTCCGAAACAACATATGGATTATGGGTAAAACTTAACCATTTTGGGGTTAACACAAGATTGTTGCCATGATAATTTTAGAGAAGTACCTACTGAAAAAAGTTTGGAATAAATAGCTTCCTTTCAACATTATTTGAGTCTGTGATTTAAGATTTCATTTTTCATTTTAGGTTTAACAAGTTGCGCAGTATGTTCTTATCTAGTAACCACTTTTGCCTGTTTCCTTTCTAGACCTTTTTACAGATTTGCAATGAAATTGCTGACTATAAATAGAAATCGGTTTGACGAAATAACCAACAACGAAAATTTTCTTTTAGAGCTTTTTGGCCGCCATTAATATTATTTCACGTACAGGCATGATATTTTCATTAGCATAGCCACAAACAGCGGAAGATAGGGATAAATGGAAGGAAGAGAGGTCATAAAAATAACAGCTCTGGTGCAGGCCTATCCACATTAAATAGAAAAAAAAACCCTGAAAATTGGGTTCAAAATAATCATGCCAAGAAGTCATTGTATTAGACAGGTCTTAATTGAACAAGAACATAGCGAATTTTTCAAATAAGTAATTTAAACCCTTACCCTCAAAATTTCTAATCTAAAATACATTTCACCCCTGATGTCCTTTTGCTACCAAGAAAATAGAAAAAAAAAACCTATAGATTTCGAACAGCCACCCTAACGAGGGCACGCGACATATGGACTCGTGCGCATCCCTTTGTGACGCCGCGATCTACGGCTTAAGGGTGGGTCTATTTATTTTTACTTGTTTTTAAATGTAAACTGATCATGCGTCCAGGAGATAGAGGATTTTTTGGGGTAAAGTGTTGCATTAAGCACGTGTTTTGGTTTTGTATATAAATGAGGTAGTGAATGAAAGAAAGATAATTTATGTGTATTACAGTGTTGGTGATGAACACCAATACTGTAATACACTACGCTACTTTATTGATGTGAATGTTGCTGGATTAAAATGGGATGTTCTTTAGAAAGATCAGGTGCGTACTACTCGATGTATGGTGGGCACCATGTATCTATCATAAAATTAATTTATCTGTAATTGCTTCAATTTCATTATTTTTACCTATATTTTGGTACAGTAATTTTGTTCTGGATGCATCGTTTTCACACATAATTATACAATTAATGTATGTTAAATATTGTAGTTACATCATTTTAAAAGAGTAACGGTGGAGTTTCTTGCCCATTCTTCTCCATACGAAACTACATTTTGGAAGGGGCGACTAGAATCAATTCTATTTTAATGTAAATGTTGACGTTTAAAAGTGCCTTATATGTGCCTATTTGAAATAAATGCTTTGACTTTGACTTATGACGAGGCAAAATTACTATGTAAGAATCGTATCAGGTGGCATTCTATAGTTTCTGCCTACCCCATAGGGAAATGAATGTACCTACAATGTTAGAATTTCTCAGTGATATGCAATTAGTATGCCTACCATTCTTATATTACAAGAAAATTGTTTTCCTGGAGATTCAGTAGATTGAAATGTGGAAACACTGTCTTAAGTTTTAAAAATGTTTTTCTCTTCTATTTTCAGGTTCATTAGGTCGATTTTGCTGTCTTTGATCGAAGGGTTAACTGAAACGCAGTACCTGCTTTTATTTACCTACTTTTATATGTACAAGTCCACGAATTACTTGCGATTTAGGATTTCAATTTCAACCCTTATGTTTAGGCGAAAGTACTTCTAACAGTTGCGATTACTAAGTACATAGGTAGATCAATTTCAACATGAACCACAAAAAGTGCCATAAAGTAGCACCAAAGTGCCGCACGTGTATATCATTTGTATTGGCGCGTGGGGCAGAGCCCGGGCGCTCCGCCCCCCAACAGAATGTTTTATGACTTCACTTGTGTGGCCGCAAATAATATTTAATTCGACATTCTATATTTCTTGTGCGTTTCCTACCGTATTTCACGGAGATAATTATTTGTAATTAAAATACGTTTGTATTTATTATCCACGGTTTTTTAAACGGTTTTCTGTGGTCAAGCCAAGCCTATTGTCACTCTAGTAATATTAAAAAAGTGAAAGTTTGTATGTTAGATGGTTCTTACTCGATCACGCAAAAACGGCTGAACGGATTTGGATGAAATTTGGCGATAGTTTATAACCTAGATAAAAAGTATCCTATGTATTAAAGAGAATACTTTTTTCCTGGTATTACGTTACTGCGGGATAATTTTCGACTTCCATTCGGGCGAAGTCGCTGGCAAAAGCTTGTAGGTATAATATTATGATTAATGCAGAATGATCGAGTCATTACGAATTAAGAAAAAGCTAAGCTGTTTCATGGACTCACTTTATGCAGCCAGCTACGTAACATAACGCAAGTTAGCTAAAAAAAAATGTATGTAAGAAATGGACGCAACATTTGACAAAAAAAAAACCATTAAGGTACTAAAAAAAACAGGAAGTAGTCACATTATTTCATTTTGTTTCCGAATAAGAAAGTCACAAGAACAACAATTGTAGTTTTTTTTTTCAGTGTCTCCTACAATATCTTAACGACGCATCTGTACGGTAGTAGGCAGTAATTCACAGCCACAATTTAGATTTAGTGATAATAACTAATTTTATTGCTTAGGAAACTAATAAATTTCTCCATTTTTTTTCTTCACTAAACTGTGCGACGATAATTTGTTTTAATAACCCATAAAAATTTGGCGAAAAAACACTTTGGTTCCGCTTTTTTTAATGTCGCTAAAAAGGTTTATTACTTTTTAGCTTCGGGGAATTTAGAGCAGACGCTACTAATCGCTTTTGTTTTTAGAAATGGAGCAATTCAGATTTTATACGGCAGAGAACCAAACTTGTCGATATAGCTCACAGAATAAGCAAGCCGAACTGGCACTGGGCCGGCCATATTAGCCGTAGAACCGATACCGTTGCGTTGCGGTAGACGTGTTCTTGAGTGGAGACCGCGAATCGGCGAACGTAAGGTAGGACGCCCAAGTGTGTGACTAAACGCCGACACACACTACGCCGACAGACTGAACACCGACAAGACTTTACTTCGACGGGACTCTTCCCCGACAGGACATTTCGCCGACAGGACTCTTCACCGACAAGGCTCATTCTTGAGCTATTACTAAATAGTCAAGTAACTGCCACTAACATTGAAGTAGCTCTCGCCGGCCGCTGCCGCGGCACCGCTCGGTTCGCTCGCTCGGCTCGCGCGCGGTAGGTCGCATTTATAACCTAACCTAAACTATTACCTACCTGATGAGCCCTTTCGGCGAAGAGTCCTATCGGCGAAGTGTCCTGTCGGCGAAGTGTCCTGTCGGCGAAGAGTCCCGTCGAAGTAAAGTCTTGTCGGTGTTCAGTCTGTCGGCGTAGTGTCTGTCGGCGTTTAGTCGTACACTGAGGACGCCCAGCCCTTAGGTAAGGTGGAGCGACGATCTTCGCAGGGTGGCTGGTGAAGAAAGTAGGCCTCTCCAATTGCACACCATTCTGCTCCATTCTTCCAGCAGTGGACTGCTACAGGCTGATGATGATGATGATTTTTTTTCAAAACGTAACGGTATAAGGAATCAACTTTACTCACTCATATTATAAATGTAGAAATTTGGATGCTTGTAACTCGATCACAAAATAAAGGGTTGGGACGAAGGTACACAGATAGTTTTAAAACTGGATAACCTACATTTTTACAGATTGTACATCAAGTAGGTATTATTAAGAAGATGCCGTTGTTTGTGTTACATTTAGGTAGATCTTTATTTTCTGGCACTTGTACTTCCTGTTTTTAGTGAGTGTATACAAACGTTGCTAAGTATATCTAAACTTTCAATACCGTCGGGCGTCACGCATTCCGACATAAAAGGCGTAATATTACACCTTTTAAGTAGCAACTTGGTCAAGACATTAAAAAAATCAGTGACAAACTGACTGATGTCAATAAAGATGTCTCCTATCACTTTACAAAGCTTTTGAAGCCATTTCAAATCAGTTAATAGATAAGTAGGTAGTTTTGTCAACCCTAAATTGACAAATAGAAACAGTTAAAACGAAACTTTAGGTGTTTATGATAAAGTTCAATTTTAAAAAGCTATGTACGTGCCTATTGTCTCTCAAAGTGAAGATCAGTGAATTGTCAAGGCACTTAATTTGTATGGACACAATAAATTTGGTTTTATTGGTACTTTTGGACAGAAAAAGTGAGAATGGTCAGTCTTTTTAGTGAAGCGACACTTTTTTATGTAGTTAGCTACATAAAAAAGCCGTTTAATTGAGATGGACTTTCGATTTTGTTTCGTAAAGTTTTGTTCTTCTCATACTTATGGTTGTTGAGTTTCTGGCAAAATATAAATTAAATGGTGAGTTGAAAACGTGGTAAGTTTTTTTACGTACGTTATAGAATATAGAACTTATGTATAATCTACCTTTACTTGATAAAAATAACATATAATGCATTCCGGATTAAAAAAATCTCCCATAAAACGGCATGTTAGGTACCTATGTATGCAATTAAGGTATTTTCAGACCGTTTATTGCAACAATTATAAAATTATAATTATGGCTCTTTTTAAAAGAGCCACTTTTAAAAGAGATTGATTGACAGCAGAACATCAAAATACTGCTGAATGCCTTGACAGTGTAGGTGGTAAAATGCTCGCCAAAATACAATGCAAAACAGAAAAAAGCACAATGGAATTAAGAACATCGATTTATCGCTCTATTGAGCTTTTGCATTAAATATACTTTTAATTATACCTTAAAAATACAACTAGTAATTATGCGGTGGGTATTTTGCTAAACATCAAAATAAATGCATTTTTTTTTTACTTTTCTGATGCGTAGGCGGGATGGTGCCACCCCTAGATCTATGGATTTATTTCAATTTCTACCTAATGGTAGCATTTTGTTTAATTATACGTATTAAATCTTTTGTAATTAAGTTGAGCAAAATTTTGACGTTTGTACATTCCGTAGGAGTATTGATAAATGCTGTTTTGTTATTGATTAAATATCAAATGGCACGCAATCGTGGTGTTTGGTAGACACTCAACATTTTTTTTTTGATTCCATACCTTCTTTGATCAATATTAGGTACGTTCAAGGGTCAAAAAAGATGAAATTTGGAATACAGATAGACCGTGACTGGGTAAGGAAAAGAGCTTTTTATTCTTGATCTGAGTCGTGGGCAACAGATAATATTTTTATAACTTTACACGTCTCACACACAACTCAGTATTGTCTTCACGCATAGAATTAAAATTATACTCGGCATATTTCCCACAAAGACATTCCTAAAATCACCGCAGTTTAAAAAAATCCGTCAACCCTTAGCTAACTCAAGGGGTCCAACTTGACCCATCGATTAAGTTTTTGCCTCGCGCTTCCAAATAAAATCATAAATTGTAACTTGGCGGGCAGTGGCAAAAAATCACACTATATCATATTATTCTGCTGCGGGCGTGGTGTGGTCAATTTATGACTAAATTTTAAGGGCCCTTTTTGACCCCGATGCGGCTACATTGTCATTAGGTGAATTTTATGATGTTGACCTGAAATACCATATCTGAAAAGAACTTTAATAACTTGAAAATAAGTTTAGAATTGGAATGAATGCATTATTTAGTCATGTAATCCAATTAGCTTTTGTCAGCGGCTTTGCCAGTGTGGACGTCGAAAACTATCCCACGGGAACATACTACCGGGAGAATAAGTAACCTATGTCTAACGCATGTTGTTAACTATCTGTGCGCCAAATTTAAATCAAATCTATTTTGTCGTTTTTACGTGATTGGTATCCAAACATATATACTTGCACATCTATAATATTAGTAGGAAATCAAATTTTAACTAGAATGTTAACAAAACCAGCTAAAAATACTCTATAAACCAGCGGCGAGGTGTCAATTTTTTTAAGAGAGAAGCCGGCTCGAACCCGGCTTTAATTTACTGACTTATCAAAAAATAATACTTACCATCATTCTAAACTTAAAATATAAAGAATTAAATACAATAAAATTAAACAGCTGAAAACCAAATACAATGTGCAATATTCCTCCATCTCGGTCTCGCTGATGCATTCTTTCTATATCTGTCTCTATCGTAACTCGTTGTAAAGCGGCGTGCTCTCATCCATTATCAAGCGGTGCCACGTGACCTAAAGTGACCTCATTACGGAATCGCTTTTGAATGAATTTTTAGTTCCCGATTATGACGATTTGGCGCCGGGTTAATTTAGAACATTTTTTTTTGTTGTAGTAATAGAAAGCGAAAATTATGTGTTTTTGTTGTTTGAATGTTATGGCTAATTAAATACCTGTTGCTACCCCTGTTACTATATTTTTTGGAAATATTAGACACTATTGACGTGCCATTTTTCAAAAGCGGTAGAGATAAGAATCACCGAAGAGAAGCCGGTAGGAATCGTGTTATATGGTGTATCCGCCACTGCTATAAACCCAATTAAGTTACCTAATGCCAAATATTTTTACTTCCCTATCAAATACAGGAAGTTCTAATGAATAAACCGAATGAACCAAATCGCGTATAATCGGTCGCAAAATTGCATTAAATTAAATTCTATTAGTGAATTAGAGATGTTCGCAAAAAATAACCGAAACTTGTCATCAAATCGCGATCAACCTGTTCACGGTGCCCAACAGGGTGCTTGTCGAAAATCGCCGACGTTTTTATAAAAAGTTCGAAATTTATGTCGCTCAAAGATGTTTCGTTTTCGGGTTTCGCTAGTGTCAGTCAAGAATTTATTACCTACACACTAGCTTTTTCCCGTGGCGAAACGTGGAGGTCGGAAATTATCCTACGGGAAAGTACTACCGGAATAAAAAGTATCCTATTTGTTAATCCAGGTTATAAACTATATCAGTGCCAAATTTCATCGAAATAGGCCGTGATTGAGCAACAAACATCTAAAGATACACACTTTCACGTTTACTTAAAAATAGTAGGATTATTTTATTTGAATTTCTTGTAAAAGTTACAGTTGCTAGAGTTGTATGATTCAAAGTGTACTAACAGTTAAGGGTTAAGCATTAAAATAAATAAGAAATCGCTTAATATTCTAGTAACTTGTGATACAGAAATATTCTGGCCATATTAATACCTACTTGGGAACTTACTTGAAAGTGTAACATTAAGGGTAGAATAAGTTATAAATCTCGAATTCGTCATTGCAAGTCGAATCTCGAAAACCACAGCCCCCATTACAACCGAACTTCTAATTGAATTAAAGTTTCGCAAGCATTAGTCCGAAATCGTAAAGTTGAAAATTATAGCCTTGTGGCTACTAAGTATAGCCGCGGTGGCTAAGTATAGCCAAAGTGGCTAATTTGAAAAAAAAAACTTAGATGTCTCCGGTTACTGTAAGCTTGTTAGGACTGGCCAAAGTGACGACGGCGAGGAAGAAACTAGCAATTTTGTGGAAAGAAAAAAGTTGTGTCACGCTTTTTAGGGTTAGTACAAAAGTAGGGGAAAAACGAAGTTTATCATCCAACTGTATTTCTATCTTACTTATACGACGTGTAACGGAAAGGGTAAATACATACCAAGGGCACGGCTTCTTTGAATGATATCAAACGATATTGGAACGGTTTTTTATCCTCTAACTACATGTTCGGAAGTTAGGATTTTTTTTAATACCATTACAACAAGAACAAATTGAAATAAACACATCACTCGGAAGAAATTTACCGTGATATTGGCAAGTAATGTGGGAAGTTATGGACCTACGTAGTGCGGTGACACGCTTGTTATTATTTGAATTTAAGAAACATATGAAACCGAAAATTTGTTATCAATTCTTAGAGTATTTTATTTTGAGCTGGAACTATGTATAGTGATTCTATACCAACTGTTATCTTTAGTGCTTAAGACTAGCAATAGGGTTTCTGTTACACCCTGTATAAAAAGTCCAGTGTTTTAGCTAGTTATAAAGGTAACTTATTAGTGCTAAATAACAAGCATGCGCATAGATCGAGCACATCGAACGACGAACACGACCAATTCGAGATCCTTACAGTAGAGACCACGTTAAGTCATCATCTCACTGGCTATCTATTTAATTTGGGTGGGTATCCATGGCAGCAGCAGATAGACACTTAGGCTTACTCGCACCACATCACTCATATCATCATCTGCCTAGCCTGTTCCCAACTATGTTGGGCCGGCTTCCAGTCTAAGCTCATGCAGCTCAATACCAATATTTTACATGCAGCGACCGCATATCTGATCACCACAACCCATTTACTGGGGTACCCGATACCCCTCTATAAGACTGGTTGTCAGACTAACGGGGTTTTGACGACCCGTAACGACTGTCAAAGATGACAGCCGGGACCGTCGGGGTCTTGGTATGTCAATATTGTCAATCCTTCACGAACCAACCGCGGTAGTTCTATTTCCGTTAACTGTTTGAAGATGGCAGAGACAGAATGATGTTTTAAATACGTTTCACGTTAAAAGGAGCAGCGGTAGTCATGCGGTGTCGGCCCCGACTTACGAGTTGTTGGTCGTGGGTTTGAACCCAGGCAGGCGCTTTTTTTGTTTAAATAATTTCTTCACCACTTTTTTTTGTTGGGTGGGAAATCATCAAATGATTTCTCCCGCTCTGGGTGGAGCAGGACGGCGTGTCAGACTTTTACTGACTAAAACCCACCCGTGTTCTGCCAGTTGCCTGTGTGCCAGGGTCTGCGGTATCTCTTTCGAACAACACGCACCCCTGGCAGGCATCGGCCCTTGCGGGCCCCATCAGTTGTTGCTGACATCTCTTCGAGGCGCGCGTGGAACACAACGCGCCGTTGACCCGGGCTTGGTGATTACCGGACAGCGAGCTACCCATTACTCGCCGTCCGCAAGCCCGCACCTACGGTGGCCGGGAATCAGCCTGGGATTCCCGACGCCAAGGGCGTCTCCTGCGAACGCTACGGCCGTGAGGGCGCATGTACTGCCTCTCCTTCACGTGCGCCGCCTCCCTCTTGGCGAGCAGTGGTGGTCCAGTGGTGCCGGCCACTACTTAGAAGTTGTAGGTCGTAGGTTCGCACCCAGACAAGTGCTTTACTTTGTGTAAGCTACATTGCATCTCCACTGCTCTCAAAACGGTGAAGGAAAACATCGTGAGGAAACCAGCATGTCCTAGAACCAAAAATTCGAAGACATGTGACATCTACCAACCCGCACTGGGCCCGAACGGTTGATTATAGCCCACATCACACACCTTCTCAAAGAGGAGGCTAGTGGCCCAGCAGTGGGAACATTATAGGCTGATTATTCTAAATGTATTTTTTTTTGGGTAGGAAATCATCAAATAACTTCTCCCTCTCTGGGTGGAGCGGGAGGGCGTGTCAGACTTGTACTGACTGAAACCCACTCGTGTTCCGTCAGTTGCCTGTGTGCCAGGGGCCGCGGTATCTCTTTCGAACGACCCGCACCCCTGGCAGGCATTATTCTAAACGTTAAATACATTTAGGAATTTGTGGTGCAAGCGAACCTTCATTTATAAATGTTCATTCAACCCATTGCAAAATATCCACAAAAATAATAAGCATAGTAAGTATCATAATATTGCAGTTGCCATTTTTTGCGTATGCCGTCGATGTCCGGTTCAGTGGCGCATGCAAACTGCTCATGGCTGGACGTCCGCTGTTGAGATGTCTCGATGGATACGTAGCTTCCGATGGAGACGTCTTGATAGTTTTGTTAGGAGAAATATGTTTGTTATATTAACACGACTGCCCCATATAATCATTTTCTTTCCTTCTTTATTTAATTATGGACTTTTATAACCGCAATGCGTATGACAGTCCCATCGTACCGTAAATACACACTGGTTTCGATTATATTTGGGCCATAAATAACAGACTCTTCGCGTCGCCATTTGGTTGCCACATAATTTTATGGAATCTGGCCAAATGAAATCGGTTCAAACTCAAGACCCCAAAACAGATTATTTTTATGAGACTCCTATCGAAACAGTCCATCAAAAAGTGATGTAAGTCTTCACACAACTCCACAGAAGACAGGGTTTGAACTGACTGATTCTGATTTAAAATCGAAATTCATTATAAATTGATTGATCAGTCTATAACTGACTTAGAAATGAAGGGACTTAGCTTTGTCTAAAATGATGATGTCATCTCAAAATTCGCAACTCGAGGGCTTGTAATTTTATTGCTGCTGTGATACCTACCTACTATTGCTTTTGTTTTTGTCGTCTCAACCCAACACTGTTTTTAATTAGATACTAGATTTTTGGTCTCGTAGTATTTTAGAATAGTGATGGCTATGTCGCCATAACGCAGTTTTAAAATATATGTACCAATAATGATGTCTACTTATATCAACTTCTGTAAATGAAGATTTAAATAAAACCCAAATATCAAGACTTTGAGAGTGTTGTACATTATGCGACAATATTATGATCTACCCGGAAGCGCGATATCTTACAAATTCTGCTAACTTCCGGTCATGAAACCTTTTTTAGGAAATTATGGGAAGTCTCCATTTGATACGCCCTTTTGTAACTTACACCTTTGTTAACGCTACGTTCACTTTCAATTAATATATATTGTTGGAACTACATCGTTATCATCATCAGTTTTGTTGAAAAATTGTGACAATGACTAACTTATTTGGCCACAAAAAATTATAACGGTAGGTTTTTATATCATGTATCCGGAGGTACCGTCGAAACGAAAAGAGGAAGCAGAAGGGTGAAAGATGATTTTCTGGAAACGACTACTTTTTAAGTATCAATTGGTCACGTTATATTTCTTTCTCTTGAAATGAGAAGCCTTATTATAACAGCAATATTTATAGCTTACCAATTGTGGCATGGGCACGACACGATTGCGGCGGTAAGTCCCCTCTTTGAGGAGTGGCTTGAGAGGCGGCATGGCGTCCTCACCTTCGCCTGACACAGGTCCTCATCGGACACGGCTGTTTCGGGAGGTTCCTGTTTCGCATAAGGCGGGAGGAAACGCCTGGGTGTTTCCATTGCGAAGATCGCCCTGAGGACACGGTGGAGCATACGGTGGAGGTCGCGTTCGGCCCTGCTCCAGGCCATGGTACAGAGCGAGAGTGCATGGTTAGCCGTCACCTCCTTCAGCGAAGTAGTGATGCTCGCAGAGAGGGAGGCGGCGCACGTGAGGGAGAGGCAGTACATGCGCCCTCACGGCCGCAGCCTTCGCAGGAGACGCCCTGGGCGTCGGGAATCCCAGGCTGATTCTCGGCCACCGTAGGCGCGGACTTGCGGACGGCGAGTAATGGGTAGCTCGCTGTCCGGTAAGGACCAAGCCCGGGTCGACGGCGCGTTGTGTTCCACGTGCGCCTCAAAGAGATGGCAGCACCAACTGATGGGGCCCGCAAAGGCCGACTGCCGATGCCTGCCAGGGGTGCGGGTTGTTCGAAAGAGATACCGCGGCCCCTGGCACACAGGCAACTGAGGGAACACGGGTGGGTTTTAGTCAGTAAAAGTCTGACACGCCCTCCCGCTCCACCCAGAGCGGGAGAAGTTATTTGATGATTTCCCACCTAAAAAAAGAAAAACAATTGTCGCAGCATATTTCTGAAAAACCTAACTAATTCTTTACAATATTACTCTCAAGGCAATTGTGACATGCCTTTTTGGCAATAACCTCCTACAAAATGAAGGTACATAGTTATATTGTAATCCATTTCGTCATAATAATACAAACATTCGAACACACGTGTAAGATTAAATTGAACCGCGAATGTAAAAACCCAAGTAACACATCAAAGCAGTATATCGGCTGACTTACAGCATTTCTGTATCGTTTTCGCATTTTGAGTTAGTTCTATGATAGCATTACAAACGTTTATAAGGCTTCTGTAATGCTTATTTGGGCACAAATTATACGGCTTTAGATCATAAATAAGTTCACAATTAGTTGTTTAATTGCATTACAGGCGCATTATATTAGCATTAGTGTGACCAAATAAGTTGCGAATCGCATTAAAGAAGCATTATTACGGTCAATGAAGTTGCCAACTGCATTACAGAAACATTACACTAGCAATATTATTGATAATGAAGATGTTAATTGCATTACAAAAGTATTACACTAGCATAAGATTGTTCTAAAAGAATGATTGAGACTATTTAAGTGTTCACAGTCAGAACTTAAATAAACCCTACATCATTGCAAAAACATCTATAGTACCATGGCACAAATGTTATAATACAATAACTTTGTAATTTAACTAATTTGTCCAACAATATAATATGGACGAAGACCGTCAAAACTTAATGAGTGCCACCATACTTGTTTGTATCAAAACATAATTTATAGTACTGGATAAGTTTTTAACTCTTTAGTTATTTCATGCCTTCAAACGCAATGAAGTTTACTGTAAATGTCTATATAAGTTTTATTGAAAATTTTCACGCGCCTTTGATATTTTGTAGTTTTGACATAAAATTTAATATAAAGATATGTATGAAATAACCAAAACAATTGTGTATTCCTTGTCTAGAACGAATTTTGCATAATTTACGTAATAGTATTGGTTGGGCAGTATTAAATTAAGTTACAGCATTATAATAAAGGTCTATTGCTATTATAAATAGGTCCGAATAATAATATTTTTTGGTGATAAAATATTTTCAAAATGGTGTCGGTCTAGAGTAGCCCGGTGAACTTTTATAAAAACCAATTAGTGCCGCCAGCAATATTAATACTCACACGTGAACAATCATTAAGCTAGAGGCCAGAGAGAAGACTTTGATGAACCACCGTAGTGCCATTGTCTGTATAGTAGTTCTATATGGGTTCACCGGTATACTCATGGACTTGATGTAGACTGAAATAGTGCCAATATTTGAACATAATTATGGGGATCCTTGAGCAAAACAATAAAGCCCATTTCAGAATATATACAATTTGAATCCGTTTGCCAAGAGTTGACAAAAAGGCTTTCTGAATGCATTATCTACATAACTATACCTGCGCCTGGCTTATTAAAATGATTATGGTGGTTGGTTCCTTTGTAACTGTTCATGGGCAGGTGGAAGTAGAGGAGATAGATCGAAAATTGCGTTTAAAGATTACAAGAACGTTTTAAAATTCTTTCATGGTATGATTCAATCTTGGGATCCTACATATACTGTACAAGACAACGAAACATTTTTCAAGATTATTACAAAAAATTCAAAGCAACGGCAATCCATGAAAAACCTTAGGATGTCTTCTAAGAGATGTCGCAAGAATAAGGATAATTTAGATAAACAGCAAAAGAGTGGAAATAAAAGTCAACCAAATAATGATAAAAAAGAAACTGAAGGAGAAAACATGCAAATTCAAGAATATGCAGCAAACGATGAGTTCAAAGAAATAACTGAAGGAGAAAGCATACAAATTCAAGAACAAGAAAGGGAGAAAGAAAATATTCCTTTAAATGACATGAGTGATGATGATATCGAAGGTGGTTTGTGTTAATCTTGGTATTTTATTTTAACTTTATTACTAGGTACATTACTGGCAATAAAATATGGTAGGTACTTACAAGATCTTCAGGGTTCGGAGTGGTTTGCACTTGGCAATAACTACTCGTATAGTACCTAATGACAGAAAAAACTGTGCAAAAATATCTAACGTAAATCTTTTGTGAGGTCGATTAAATTAAGTCAGATATTTTTGCACGGTTGGTTCTGTCATTACTATACGAGTAATTATTGCCAAGTGCAAACCACTCCGATCCCTGAAGATCTTGTAAGTACCTCCTTCTGTAAAGATAATGTGCAAAGTCTATCTAGGATAATATTTTAAGTTTTGAGAAAATGTTTCTTGTTTTTAAAGTATTATTTAAAAATGATAAAAAGTATGAATATTATTTGTTTTTGAGAATGTTTTTAGAATATAGATAAAAATTACTTTCCTACATGCAGAGTGATTTTGTTGTCTGATTATACAGTGAGAGGTGAAATGTAGGTACTGAACGACTTTCACCATTAGACCAAGCACGGTAACGAAAAAACAGTTGTTTCATACATTTCGTTGGTCGGTTGTTGTGGGGTGGTCCCAAAGATGTACATAAGCACCCCTCAAGTATGGTCACATAACAAAATCATCCTGTACATGTGTTCGCTAAATAAATCTGATTTTAATTTGTATAATTAATCTATTTTTAATAAGGCAATGGTATGAAAACAAGTGTATTGAGTTAATTTTTATAAAACAATTCAAACTTGCAATTCTTCATAATTATTTATTAATGTTAAAATTTACACAATGGTTAAAACACTAGCATTTTTGGATTTGTTTACCCAGTCTAATAATTAAAATCCTAATCAAAAGAAGCTAGAGTAAAATTTAATTTGTAATTTTTTCTTATCTCAGGTTTGTCTAGGGAAGTATGATTGACAAAAGATTGCCTTAAATCTTATCATTTTGGAATGACGATTCAGTTATACTTCTTTAACAAAAACTAAATAACGGTACATGATGATAATTGTCAAAACCAAATTATTTTTTAAATTTTGGTTCTGTAAGGTTAATTTTCATTAAAAAATTATAATATGTAAATTAAATTGTTAATTACCCTTAAATCTACATAAATAAAAAACATGTGTACTTAAAATAACGTTTTTTATTAGTACGTATGCAACAGTGGTATGAAATATAAGTATTCATGATGATTTTTAACACTATTTGATTAATATTCCTTTCAATAGCCCATCTTCTTATATTTCCACGAAATGAAGAACATTTTACATATTTATCAATATCACTGTCATCTTCACTTTCGTCGGAGCTCTCAGATCTTACATTTTCAGCATCAAGCGGACAGGAATAAACACGATTTTGTTGAATATTCTCATTATTCGCAATAAAAGATTTTTCAAAACACGGAGATTCCGTATCGTGTGTATTTCCAATGTTGACAGGTCCTACTTTATTTTGGTGACCTACGGAACCTTCGTTAATATCGCTATAATTCACTTCGCACAAATCGTTTTGTTGTGCATTGATCGGATTCGAAGACATCATTATTCTTGCATGTTCCTTTGATATTTTTCGCCCGATTCCTCCGGTTCTTACTCTTATTTTGAACGATTTTTTCAACATTTTGTGAAACAAAATGCTGCACTTATTTTTACCTATATTAATTTACACGTACAATGAAATCACAACTTAATTTTATTATTAGCTTATTATAATCGTTATACACACACGGTTAGGCTACACGCACAATAAAATAAAATATATAATATCTATACGTCCACCATAAAAAATGCTGTTGTTTTGTTGATCATGTACCTAATGTGATTTTCCCCATGGTCGACAAATGGTTTTACTTACGCATTACGCATTACAATAAATCACGTGTATTTGATTAAAGAGCTGTTAGTTATACAACAGAACTCAGTTTACCTATAAAAATGCAAGCATTACATAAATTCACGTTTATGCTATTCAGCAGTACTAGGCTTCTACCTACCACTTAAAATTGCTATTACACAACAAAGGGCACTAAAACCAGCTCAAAGTTGTATAACAGATTTACGGTGCATTAGAATAGTACTAGTTTATGATATTAAACAGCATTAAACATTTATTTACTACTTAAAAATGCTATTGTGGATCCAAATGCCCTAAAAACAGCTGAAAGCTGTACAGCTGCGTTGTGGTTTGCTGCACTAAAACTAAAGGCTTTACAAAAGCATTTTCATATGCCATTATCCAACCGTTATACAGTGTAAAGCATCATAATGATTTTGAAATGCCAATATAAAGCGTCAAGATACTCGGTGAACTTTTATAAGAGTTTATACGGACCTTAAGTTCTACATAAGTTTACTATTCGTTTGTTAAAATGCTTCCTGTGTTACTTGGGAATGGTTGCAATACACATAGAAAACGTGCAGGGAGATATTCTTTTAACCTACAGTTTGTCTATGGAGCATAACATACCAAACTTCACCTCGACTTTCGTACACTATACATACCTACCTAAAATCGAAATAATTCGCGAATCCACATGCAGGTTTAGACCAATTGCAGGCCACCTGTCCGCGCATGCGCGAGAAGCCTCCCAACTGCTGCCATTGCGGTCGACTCACAACTGTCACTTTTCCCGCCCTTTTTATTATTTTCCATTCAAGATGTCCTCCAGATGCGCGTGTTTTTTTGAAAAATATCAGCTGATCAGGTAATTAGGTGTTCAATTGATTGTGTAATTGGTGTAAGTTAGGAATCTTGAGTGTTTTTCATGTGTATTTTGTGGCAGATGTAGGTCAAAATCTTTGTTTTTTTTTCGCATGTTTTAGACTATGGCTTGCAGATCACTTATTATAATTTTGTTGGAATATGTTGTATTTAGGACCACTGCAACACCATTTGTAGACTATGAATATGGAATGATGCTTTAATTATATGTAGCGCTATTCGAACTAAATAGGTAAGCTGAAATGCTACTGGCCTTGAATAAGTAACAAGAAATCGTATAATATTTTTATTCATTTATTTCGAGCAACTAGGGCTCATATAAATACACAAAAGATTTTTTTTAAAACCCCCGACCCAAACAAAAACCTCTAAAAAGTAAAAAATTATAATATGTATAGGCCTTATAAGTTTATTAAGAAGTGGTAGGTAATACTCGTATATTGATCAAAGCATTGTCACGTCGGGGGACGGCTAATGAAAATGTTATCTTTTTTACAATAGCATACTACACTTACAGAAATTGCAGTAAAATGTATTGAACACGTTTAAAAAAATCGAAATCGTTTAAAAAATTTAAAATGATTTTATGGTAATTATAGCAATTTCAAGGTTGTTTCATTTTATTTTAGGGAAACCGAATCTTACTGTTCGTTCCTTGAGATTGTGCTAAAATCTCTTTCACACGAAATTATTACCATACGGTGCGTATTTTGTGCAAAATCTCAGCAGGTTAATGAGTTCAATTAGCAGTGTAATGAATGAGTGAACTTAGGAATTTTTCGTGAGAAATGTGCGACAGATGTAGGTCAGGTAGGCCAAGATCGTCTTCGTTCCTATCTAATTTTTTATACCATAGCGAAAACATCTTACATATTTGTCGCCTATTTATTAATACTTGCATATCGACAGCGAAGTGCCAATAACTCCTAACTGACATTTTTCGAGAAATTCACTATTTTATTGTTTTGAATTTAAAGGCGCTATTCGCATGTTTTACTGAAATCGTGATAAATGTAAATATAATACGGAGAGAGACTCGTATAC
Source organism: Polymixis lichenea (assembly GCA_949091785.1). Taxonomy (NCBI): domain Eukaryota; kingdom Metazoa; phylum Arthropoda; class Insecta; order Lepidoptera; family Noctuidae; genus Polymixis; species Polymixis lichenea. The sequence goes on from OX420944.1 coordinate 2,285,426, forward strand.
TACAAAATACGGAGATTTCAGTAAAACATGCGAATAACGCCTTTAAATTCGAAATAATAAAAAAAGGGAATTTCTCAAAAAAAATCAGTTAGGAGTTATTGGCACTTCACCGTCGATATGCAAAGATACATAGAGTACAAACAGTTGACAGTGTGCAATTTGATAATTTCCAAAAAATAATACGTATTATTCAACCAAAAACTATCCTTTTTTACTAGCCAGGTTTACACCTGAAAGGTAAGGCTACATCTATTCGGACTGCTCAGGTATACATTTGACTCTCTATCGAATCCAGGGTAGGTAGATGCCGATGTTATATTGTATTTTGTATGTTATGTTCTTCTTGACTTCGTTGTTTCCTTAAAGTTTTACTAAAAACATGCCAATAGCCTAATACGGATTTCTGGAATTCTCGATTCGTCCACAAAAGAATTAACTTCGTGCGAATTGCTAACAGGGAATAAAAAGTTTTTTTTAAAGTGTCTTTTAAAGAATTTTGTCGCAGCTTTTTTGCAGCTTTTAAGTCAATACTTAAAAGCTGCACTTTCTTAGGAGGAATAAAGAAACCCGCTTAAAAAGAAAAATCTAACAATTATCTACCTATACAAAAACCATCATAACATCAGGTCACCACCTTTTAAAACCACACAGGTTAATCGTCGTGTTAAAACAAAAAGGAGGGAGTAATGAGGCGTGATGCGCCTGCGACGATGTGTGGTCGAAGCCCTACGTCACCCACTGGCCTACTGTTTGCATAATAGTGAGTGGATCTGGTGTTACAAGGGATATTAATTGTGTTTTATTTAAATGCATAAAAATTGTGAATTATTTTGAAATAATCCTTGAAAATACTAGATTTGAGAAGCGAGCATAATCAGCCTATATTATCCCAATGTTGGGACAAAGGCCTCCTCTCTGTGAGAGGTAGTACCCGGGCGCAGTGCAGGTTGGTAGATGTCACACGTCTTCAATTTTTTTGGTTCTAGGATATTCGACGTTTCCTCACGATGTTTTCCTTCATCGTTTTGAGAGCCGTTATCACCATTGGGCCGCCACTTTTTACGATAAATATTCTTATCTATGAAGACTATCAAAATCGAAATCAAAATCAAAAGTCATTTATTCAAACTAGGCTGAGAGTCAGCACTTTTTGAACGTCAAAATTACATAAGACAGTCCCCCCAAAAAGCCCGCCCTTTACCACTTCCTAGTGCTTTAGCTGGGAAGAAGAAGTGGCGCAACAAACTCCCCAGCAGCACAGCTGTCTGTTATGTTGGAAGAACTTGATTCTATACAATAATAGCATATAACCATCATTCAACGATAAATGAAAATTTAATTAATAAAAAAAAAAAAAAAAATGGTTTATGCAGTCAAGTTAAATAAACAATGATATGAAGTAATTCATATGACCTATCAGTAGTTAAGCTAATTCTGGTGAAAGAACATAAACGTTGTCTTGAGTTAATCACAGCGACCAACAATTCTTATCGTTTAAGTAGTTGTTGATAGAATAGTATGCCTTCGAACAAAGATTTGATTTTACTTTCGCTTTAAACGCATTAAAATGTAAATCTAGCAAAGAAGAAGGAAGCTTGTTATGGAAGGTTATACCAAGCCCAGCAAATGAGTTATGAACCCTATGAAGCCGGTGAAAGGGAGCACGTAGTTTGTCCTTATTTCTAGTATTAATATTATGAGTATCACTGTTTTTAGTGTATAAGTGTATATTTTGCCTAATATATAAGATGTTAGCGAAGATGAATTGTGATGCCACCGTGAGAATACCAATATCTTTAAAAAAATCTCTCAGAGAAACTCTAGCACCTAGTTGGTAAATTGCACGAACAGCTCGTTTTTGAAGATCAAAACTATATACCTAAATAGTATCAAAACTTCAAAGTTCTCGAATACAGGATGTTTTACAAAGACCCGAAGATATTTCAAAGAAAGCCTAGAACCAAGAAAAAACATAGATCTCCAACCAATAAATAAGAAAGTGAGCTTACACTCTGGGATCCACAAAATCTTCGTCTCCCACACAACAGTGGCTGTGGGAAAGTATTTTTTCTGTTATTATTTTTTACTGCTACTCAAAAACTCTTGTAATCATTAACATATAAAGGGCAAGGAAGAGTTCCGAGTACATCCGGTCGTTAGGTCCGTGGTACACTGGCACGGAGGCGTAGATACTATGGAAACATAATTATATTATTTGTAAAGGTGGTACGGACATTATAGTTTTGGGTGTTGAAATGTCAAAAATTAAAGTGGACCTTCTCGTCCATTTTGATTTTTGAATGTCTAAATACAGGATAAGTATTTATTCAGCGCGCAAACTGTGACCATGAATTCAGCATATCATTCTAGACTAACGCAGTTGTTTCATAGAAAAGTGCAATACCTACGCGGTCAAAATGTATGGAACAGCTGATTTTTTTTTGAATTAACGACGAAAAATTTCTACGCTGGGGGGGGTCTAGAATGATATGCTGAATTCATGGTTACAGTTTACGCACTGGATAAATACGTATCCTGTATTTAGACATTCAAAAATCAAAATGGACGAGAAGGTCCACTGTTCAGGTCAGTGCCAGGCTGTATATTGAACAAAATATGATTCGCGACCATAACACATAATTATGTATTTACAGAATATTACAATTATAAAAATCATTATCTCCTGAACCGTCTAGCTAGGACGAGTAAGAACCTCGTGTTTTAATTAGGTCAACGTAAAGTAATATAGATGTCAGTGTGTACAGCTTGTACAGTCGTATACCTATTCATTAGTCAACAAAATTATAAATATTTGGAAGGAAGAAATGACCACTGGGCCAGAACTGCCAGTGGTTACGGCCACGACTTACAAGTTTTAGAGCGTGGGTTTGATCCCAAGCAGGCAGATTACTTTGTGTAAATTATGTTATCACCGTTGCTCTCAAAACGGTGAAGGAAAACATCGTGAGGAAACCGGTATATCCTAAAACCGAAAATACAAAGACATTTGTTATCTACCAACCAGCGTGATAGAAAACAGACTACTCTCTTTCTATCAGAAAGCAGGCTTGTGTTCCAACAGTGTGTAAATTATAGTCTGATTAAACTAAAATATTTTTATTTTCTATTTTGTTGCAAAACAGCGCAGTTCTTCACAAGATTGGATTGTATCTCAGTGTGTCCCTAACCTCAACATCTCGATGTACCTGCATATAATGACATCCTGTGTCCAAACTATCAAGTCTCCGCTACTCATAAGAAACTATTACTCTTTCTGATTCATTATCTTTATTGTATTGACTCTTTACCAAACAGCTCCATCACATGAGTTATTTTTATATTCAACAATTGTCTTTAACAACGGATTGTAGATTAAGACTTTTATTACTTACTAGCTTTTGCCAGCGGCTACCCCCGCATGGAGGTCGGTCTATTATACATATAAACCTTCCTCTTGAATCACTCTATCTATTAAAAAAACCCGCATCAAAATCCGTTGCGTAGTTTTAAAGATTTAAGCATACATAGGGATATAGGGACAGAGAAAGCGACTTTGTTTTATACTATGTAGTGAAGCTTATTTGTTGTTTTATAAGGTAGGGTACTCAACACGAAAGTATTTGATCAGTGCGTGTTTCCAGTGATGATCTATGGCACTGAAACGTGGTCGCTCACAATGGGCCTTATCAGAAAGCTGAAAGTCACCCAAAGGGCAATGGAGAGGGCTCTGCTTGGAGTATCCCTCCCTACGCTTTAGAATCAGAAATGAAGAGGTCCGTTGAAGAACCAAGGTAACCGACATAACCCGAAGAATTGCTAAACTTAATTGGCAGTGGGCAAGACATATAGCTCACAGGACAGATGGCTGATGGAGCCGAAAGTTTCTGGAGTAGCGATTGCGTACTGAATGACGCAGCGTTGGAAGGCCTCCCACAAAGTGCACCGATGACCTGGTGAAGGCCGCAGGCATCCGTTGGATGCGAGAAGCACAGAACCGGCTGAAGTGGCGGTGCTGCAGGGAGGCCTATGTCCAGCAGTGGACGTCTTTCGGCTGAAATAATGAAGAGAGGTACTTGTTTTATTTTAACCTACAGTTTCAGAATTTGTTTTTTCTGACTTAAAAAAACCTGTGTAAGGCTCCCGGGAGGTCACAGAGCCCCCTGCTTTATTTACGAACTAACATTTAATAGGCAAAATCTTAAAAAAACACCGCAAATTACCTCCAATAATTAACGTACAAAAAACGGCCACCCCGAAATACGCCAAAAAATGTGAAAATTGTATTAACCTAAATCAAAATAAAGGGCTATAACTTGCCAAAAATAGCTCCCAAAAAACCCTTAATGTCCAATTTTTTGGCGCCAAATCGACCACCCTTTTAGTCACACTTAATAAAAGCAATAAAAACGTTACGAAATATCTGGTAGAAGCAATTAAAGTAAATTAAGTTATAACTTGGGGCTAAATATTGGTCACAGACGATGATAAGTATTTTTTTGTAAAAAGAGGTGCAATATTTGGTAAAAAAGTTGCCACTTCACATGGTCAAGATAAAGTTGCAGAACAAAAGAAACTGTAGGCTTCCAAAAGGAGGAATGAATCGACCAACATCGAATAAGAAACAGGTGATCTATAAACTGACAATTCATAATATTATCTGCGTATCGCACGCAATTCATCTCTTTGACAGTTGTGTATATAAATTCGTAAAATGGTCACCAAATTATGAATTGCTTTATTAAAGTAAAATGTCAAATAGCAGAATCATAGGGGCATTCAGGAAATGAATCACTTTTAGAGGAATTGCTTAATGTGGCCTTTTTAGACCCACAGTAATTAAAGTGATATTTTCAGACTACCAAAAAGTACGGGTTTGGCTTATAGGAAAAGACCTATATTCAGGTTTAGACTGCTCAACGGGACTGCTTTAGACTGAAGATGATGACTTCAATTAATTTGCCTAGCCTTGTCCAAACTATGTTGAGATCGGTTTCAAGTTTAACCGGATGCAGCTGACTACCAGTATTTTATATGGAGCGACTCCTCCACAACCCAGTTATTGGGTGCTCCGAAACTCTTTGGTAAGACTACTTTCTCAGACTTTCGGGAAAGACTACTTTCTGACGACCCGTTACGTCTGTCAAAGATGATGACTTCATAATTTCATCCGAAAGACGTCCATTGTTGCACATAGGTCTCCTCTAAGCACCGCCACTTCAACCAACCTTCAAATTCCAGCAGATTACTGCGGCGTTCACTTGGTAGACCGTCAACCTAGTGGAAGACGTTCCAACGCTACGTCTTCTTCTTCTTCAGAACCATTCGGCCCTATCGGCCATTTGTACTGCGAGCAATGTGCCCTGCCCTGTCCACTGCTACTTATGTTTGGCAATTCTTCGAGCTATGTCGGTTACCTTGGTTATATAGATGATGAATTGCTTAGAACACATAAGATTTCGACTATTTTAGGCCGTGTGAACGTTTCGAATCAAGATAACTTTTGAATTTCTTTCTTTTTCATTGCGTCAACACTTAACACCGGACCCCTTAATAAGAATATCAAAATGATACGTAAACAATCCAACAGAATCTCTATTCCATCACCACCACAACTTTATCTAAAAATGCTGAATTCAACACCCATCGTTTTACAATTCCAATACGGATTCCTAAAAAAACAACTATATAGGAAGGAAGCTTCTTTACCGTGCCGACACTGACTTGCAATATTTGAAGTGAAATAAAAACTCCCATGGTGTGGCTATGGTGAGGGGATGGTAAAAAACCCACCCAGGCACCATGACTGTGGTGGATTTGTGCTAAAAAGTGTGAGCTTAACGAGTGATGGTTGATGAATTAATTTGGAGCTGACAGGTTTCTTTTATGAGTTGTTTTATGAATATGGTGGTCCTTGAACACTTCTACCAACCAAATATTAGAAAGATTAAACACTAGCTTTTGCCAGGGGCTTTACCCACATGGATGTCCGTGTACTATACATATAAACCTTCCTCTTGAATCACTCTATCTATTGATGAAAACCGCATTAAAATCCGATGCGTAGTTTAAAAGAACTAAGCGTACAGACACGAAAATCGACTTTGTTTTATACTATGTAAGGATGGATTACCAACCCACACTCGTAACCGCCGAGTTGGATTACGGCCCACTCGTTCTTACAGAGAGGAGTCCCAGCAGTTGGAACATTCTAAGCTGATTATTATCATATCTACTGTAAGTGTGCTTGTGAATGTACTAGACCTTACACTGAAAGAGGAATTATATTTAGTAGGTATATTTTTTACGAAAAAAAGGATTTCAGTTACTTAACTCGTTTTTTCGCAAAATATATTTCGTTAGTGTAAGAGTTGAAAAGTGAATGTAGAAAAATAAAATAATAAGAGAAGAAAGTAGGGTGAAGAAAGTAATAGCACTTACTATGAAAATGCATGAACTGATAGCTGATACATTTCAACACATTGTTAATGCAGAGGTGAACGTAGGTACAGTTTCAAAAACTTGACTCTAAAGGTTCCAAATAAAATCATACTTTCTTTTAATTAATCAAAATATTCTAACAAAAATTAATAAATGCCTTCTTGACACGTATAGTAAAAACCTCAAGGGTGCATAGCGTAAGGGGGGCAAAAAGTCCGGTAGCCAAACTAAACAGCGGTGCCACTCGATACCGCCATGAAGTGTTTTGTTAACAAAATAATAAATATTTGAATCTATTTAGAAGGTCCTTAAGTTTTAACAGATGATGGGAAAATTGAGGAATCAATTTTTTTTTTTAATTCTTTATTAAAAAGAACCCAGTTCTTAGTAATTCATTACAATCTAGTCTATAAGACTAATAAGCAATTTTAATCTAACTCAATTTTATACATGATGATTATTTTAAAACTTAGAATAGTGTCCTTTGTTGTCCTTTGCAGCCTATGGGCCAACTATGTGCAGCGAGCATACAGTGCAGTACAGAGGTGGATGCACCTGCACGCCAGTTCGTCACCATTTATTAAGTGATTATTGTTTTAACATAATTATTATTAATTTTAATCGAATGAATTTTAACCTAGTTGACTATAATTGTGAATGTGCTGTAACTTTAATTTATTATTTTCATTAACTTTAATTTATTATTTTATTATTATTATTTTTAAATATTTTATTAACTTTAATTTATTATTTATTTGTAATGTAATGAATTTAACGTCTAATGTAATTTGTAGTGCTTTATATGGGAATAATTTCCTGAAATAAACGTTTATTTAATTTTTAATTTTAATTTAATTTTGTACTTTACACAGGTCCGTTCCACTTTCTTAGAGTCTGATATGATGAAATTATAAACACTTTATTCACGTGTTATTATGTGTGTCATTGTCACTCAAAAGGTTTTGTTGGTATAGATCAATAATGGAATAATTTTGGGATATTCTTATCGATAGTTTGGTTTAGTTCAGGAGCCACGACTATAATAATCAACTAATAATGTACCTACTTCTGGGACACGAGCCTCCTCTCTGTGAGCCCTCTCACAGAGAGGACGCTCGTGAGATTACGGCCCAGTCCCTAGTGGGCCGCACATCACAACCACACACCAGGCCTCCTCTCTGTGAGAAGGAGCGGGGCATAATCCACCATACGGGCTCAGTGCGGGTTGGTAGATGACACATGTCTTTGAACTCTTGGTTCTAGGTCATGCAAATTTCCTCACGAAGTTTTCCTTCACCGCTTTGTGAGCAGTGGAGACAGAAAATAGAAAAAATAGAAAATATTCATTGTCCAGGTAATACAGTGAGCATACATATGTTAACATCAAGTTGAGACGACATTATTGAGTAGCTTAAATATTACCTACAGCTAGTTACATATATTATTTGCCAGTGAACCCCAAACTAGACAAAAAAAACAACCGACTTCCGAAAAAACACTACAAAGTGAAAAATAACTTTAATTTCGGTGACTTTGGAAATGTATTTTAATTTTTTGTCACCGCCTTCCGAAATTAAAGTTATTTTTCACTTTGTAGTGTTTTTTCGGAAGTCGGTTGTTTTTTTTTGGAAAAAGTTTTTATTTTTCACTTTTTAGTTATAGTACCTACCCCACTAATTCGAAATTTCATCATCCTTGGGGTCAAAACAATGCATAATTATGCGATAGCAGCAATCGCGGTTTATTTAGTGTTATTTTTTGAAGAGTTCCGTTGTCTGTCTCCGAAACGCATCGTCAGACTTATAGGTACGGAATAGTAGGTAGTAGGTATGAAATTGGTCATCAAAATCGGTTCACCCAGTCCAAAGTTATGAGGTAACAAACATAAAAAAAGCATACAGTCGAATTGAGAACCTCCTCCTTTTTTTTGAAGTCGGTTAAAAAGTAAAGCGCCTGTCTGGGTTCGAACCTAAGACCTACAACTTCTAAGTAGCGGCCGTCACCACTGGACCACCACTGCTCCTCAACTATGACAAATCAAATGCAATAGACGCAACAACGCTTTGTCAACGATAGCAGACAAAATTACGCCAATAAATAAGCAAAACTATTCATCCTGGGAAATCATTTAATTTAGGCAACATCAGTTGTTGAATCATCATCTGCCTAGCCTTTTCCCAACTATGTTGGGGTCGGCTTCCAGTCTAACCGGATGCAGCTGAATACCAGTAACATCAGTTGTTGAATAAATCCATAAAATAATTTAAGTCTTTTATGTAGCAAAAAAACTTAAGTTAATCAATTTCCTACGAGCTTTTGTAACCTCAAAACAAAAATTGGAACGAAACAGCCTTTATCAAAACCCCACAGAATTTATCAAATAAACATTGCTAATTATTATCTTTTGTTACAATAAAAGCGTTAAAATCATCCTTTCTCACAGACAAATCCTTTACAAAGAAATTAATTCGCTTAAACTACAATAGGACAATAATATTCACTATTGTAGTAATACAAAAGACAGTTTTGCCGCCAAAAAGCCTTATTGACAGGACATACGCAAAACCAAAAAGTATTGACATCCGTACAAACGAAAACTCAACCTTCAGAGGAGTGAATAAAGTATATAGAATAGTTTTTGGTACGCAGATAAAAGTTTGTCGGGAAAATGTCCCGCAGAGCGAAAGAGTGCGAGTGAAAAAGTTTTGCTATTGTTTTGCTGAGTCGCTGATAGATGGTATTTTATTAAAAAAATGATTTATTATTGCCAATTGATAAAAGGGATGCATTTTTTGGTTCTTCCGGTGTGAATGAAAATGATGAAGTCAGAAAGAAACATCAAAGAATATTATTATTATTTGTGAACATGTTAACACACGTTAAGCTATTGGTCCCGGCTGTCATTTGTGGATCTTTGACAGTCATTACGGGTCGTCAGAAACCCGAAAATCTGACAACCAGTCTTACCAAGGGGTATCGTGTTACCCAGTAACTGGGTTGTGGAGGTCAGACAGGCAGTTGCTCCATGTAAAATACTGGTATGCAGCTGCAAAACGTAAACTAGACAAAACAGCCTTTTTGGGCTCTTCAAATCATTTGAAATTGGGTGCATCAAGGAGCCGAAAGGTTCTGGAGTGGCGATGGCGTACTGGAAGACGTAGCATTGGAAGGCCTTCCACAATGTAGTCCGTTGACCTGACGAAGGCCGCTGGAATCCGCTTGGTGCTAGAAGCAGAGAACCAGTCGAATTGGCGGTGCTTGGGGGAGGCTTATGCCCAGCAGTGATATGATGATGATGATGATGAAGGGTGCATCTATTTCTTGATGGGTAAAATCTATACTTTTAAATATTATATTTTATTAATATTTATTATATTTAATATTAAAAAGCTGAAGAGTTTGTTCATCTTTTAAGGTTGGCTCACTTTAACCTTTTTTATGCTAACCAAATTTGTTCTAAAATAATGCATTATTTGCGAAGGGGTTGAATGCGCTAATCTCAGGAACTACCCATTTATCGAGGAAGGCTATAGGCTATATAACATCACGCTAAGACCCTTAGGAGCCGAGCAAAGAGCAAAAAGTCATGAATACGAAGTACTCGCACGGGCAGGCGAGGCGAGCGACGGGGTGGGTCGGGGAGCAAGAAATTTGACGCGAACGAAGTCGCGGGCCGAAGCTAGTAATATTATAAAGCTGAAGAGTTTGTTTGTTTGTTTGGTGGAACGCGCTTATCTTAGGAACTACTGGTTCGAAATGGAATATTCTTTTAGTGTTGGATAGCCCATTTATCGAGGAAGGCTATTTAACATCACGCTTAGGCCCTTAGGAGCCGAGAAAAGAGAAAAAGTCACGAATACGAAGTACTCGCACGCGCAGGTGATTCGAAGCGATGGGGTAGGTCGAGGGTGCAAGAAATTTTACGCGAACGAAGTCGCAAGCAGAAGCATACAATACAATAGATATACCTATATGCCTTTCGAATCATTGTTTTACTCAAAATGACGCCACTGAACCCTTGAACCCAACCCAAGATAAAAAATCTCTTATTAATTCAACCCTTAATAAAAACAATATGAATAGTGGGTCTATCAAAGATGACAAACAGTTGCCTATTAAAAAATAAACATGCACATATTTTTCACATTCATGCCATAAAAATCCATTGCTCTTGTTGTAAGGAAATGATAATAAGAGGGTTTAGCAACTCAGCAATCGATGTAAAAGTTATTTAAACTTGATTAGTGCAACACTGACAGAATTCCAACTTCGTCTCAATATTGCCACATCAAAAATTCAATCAGTTGTGATATAAAAGTAAAAAAAGAACACCTTTTGGCTCCCCGTTGTGCTAGCGCAGTTATAGAAACATTTCACCAGATTTAACGCCTAAAAGGCGGTGTTATAGGGTTTGCATAAATTTTATATGGAATACGAAATTATTATGTCATGGGAAACGTTATGGGCGGTCGGGGTTATTGTTTTTTTTTAATATTTATGATTTTTATTACGTCATTATTGTGATAGTTACGAAATTGGGTTGGAAGTAAAAATGTGAAATATGTGAGAGCTTTCTTGCTAGCGCCAGGTATTGTTCACAATTTAGTAGTTATCAGCTGTGACCACTTTGTTTAATAAAATGAGATCTATGTCAAATCAAATCAAATCAAAAGTCATACTCAGCCTAGTTTCAATAAATGACTTTTGATTTGATTTCAGCACTTTTTGAACGTCAAAATTACATAAGACAGTCCCCCCAAAATGCCCGCCCTTCACCACTTCCTAGTGCTTTAGCTGGGAAGAAGAAGTGGCGCAACAAACTCCCCAACAGCACAGCTATGTGCTTTTAAACACGATAAATGAGGACATTTTGGTCTCTGCCTACCCTTTTAAACACGATAAATGAGGACATTTTGGTCTGTGCCTACCCTTTTCCCAACTATTTTTGAAGCGGTTTCTAGTCTAACCAGATGCAGCTGAATACCATTATTTTACATGGAGCGACTGCCTATCTGACCTCCACAACCCAGTTAGTGGGTAACACTTGTAAAACTTTTGTAAGACTGCTTGTCAGTCTTTCGAGAAACACTGGTAGGTAAGTAGTGGTTACAAACACAATTATGTAAGTTTTCCGTAATGTTACTTTTCAAAGCTCTCCTTAGACTCCCCAGATAGACTGAGAATCAAGTAAAAAAGAGAATAAAAACCAAGTCACCCATTGTTATCTCGAAAGAAGCATATAAAACGGAAGTCCAAACAACCGGATACACAACCATAAACAAAAACAACCAATCAAAACAAATTCGAAATTAAACTGGAGTTAACCCAAACACATGTTTATCAAAAGGGTTAACAATTACATAAATTAATACATCCTTTTTATATAAAATGTATATTTTTTTATATTATTGTACGCGTAAAATCACTTCCTCTATCATTTGAGTGTTTTTTCCCGCCATCTGACGCCATTTTTTATTCAAAGATGGCGGCCACATATGTCGTTGGTAGCACGTGTTTAAAAACTTATGTTTTTGGAGCGAGCGGCTTATTAGTCTTCATTTTAACGTGAAAATATCTTAACCAAATTGCAAATGACACGCTTTGGGCTGACACCTCATGGCCAATTGATACTGTGCAATATTATGACGAACAAGTGACAGATGAGTATCGATTACTGAAACAGATGAAATTACCTAACAAAGAGAATATTTTAAGTTAGGAAACGATGCAACAAACATTATAAACTCTATGTATATTTATTAAAGCAACTTTTCGTCCTGCATAGAGGACATAACCTGACAAGAGAACACAGTTTCTGATGTCCTGTGACAAATAAACTTTAGAACTTAACTCTCATAAAACCTGCGACAGTTCAAGCAATCTTTTCGGTGCCTATTTACAGAAACCTGCTTTTGACCATATTTTTTTTATATTTTAGCTCACATAACCGGAATTTCCCCAGAGGATTAGGCAGAGTTGAAAGTAACCATTTCACCAGTTATATTTAAATCTAAACTGGGCACAAATCTAGACTCCGGGCTTCTACTGAGAAGTTCTTGATAAAAAAACCCAAGAACAATTTGCCCGACCTGAGAATTGAACGCAGAACCACATGCTCAGCAATAACGCTTCAGTCGCTAACAAGACCGACGAAGCAGCTAGATTACTTGGTTTTTTATTCTAACCACCAGTCCAAAAGGATAGTAGGTTTATTTCCCACTAACCGAACGCTGTTAACCTGATCCTCAATCCAGATTTCTAACTGGTGAAGTTCGTGACCCGTTATAAGTTACCCACACTACGTACTCCAAACAATTTCGCTCGCACACGATCGTCAACTCAACTCGTCACTTTAGCACTGCCGTTCAAAAAAACTTGACACGATCGTGACAAATCATCGCCATTATCACTGCTCCTCCAATTAACGCGGAATGTTAAAGAGTCACGTTTCGGAAGGTGTGTGGAATGTCCTTAAACATTTGATGACTAACTTTAGGCTATATTCACTTAAATATCTTTAAAAGCTTCTGTCTCTTACATAATAATTTCATTTAGGGACTTAAGACAAAAGTGCCGATGCCTTAGGCTTTTGTATGGGGTATGCAAATTGAAGGTCTGCCCCAGGCGCAGACGCAGGCGCATGTCAGGACGAGTGAACCTGGATCTATAGTTTTGAGAAATAAGTAGTATTATAATTTGTACATTTTAGATTTATTCCTTTAGAAAGAGAGCTATTACGAGCCTCCTCAAAATATATAGACATCGCCCAAGTAGCACATTGGCGGAAATTACATTACGATTCTTGAGACTGTATGGGTGATCTCTACACTGTTAAACAGCACAGCTGACTAATGTCTGTATAATGGAGTAAAAAAAGACAATGTATTTTAGTAGAACTTGAAAGAACTATTGTCCAGCCTTTGGCAATGTAAAATGCTACTAGCTGGTTAAGAAGACCAAAGCTGGTAAACAGCTGCTTAACGCGATAAAGTAACACCTCTTCTAAGCTTTGAACTGTCTTAGAGAATCAAATTTTACCATTCGCCGTTTTATGGGATGCACTAATTCTATTATAATGCTACTTCAATCACCTTAATACTAGCTGGTTTAAAGCAATTAATGACTGCATGAGCTGTAAATTAGTGTCGTGTTACTCCACTTTAATTCCAAAGCATGTAGTGTAAATATTAGCTATTTCACAGCCTTCAGAATTATTGAAAAGTAGACATAGGTTAGTAGTGCTATGATAACGTCAATTGTCATAACCTCGCAACTCGACTTAATTACATAGATTTTGTTACCAATAATCATAGTTCCGTACAATTAATGGAGTCGGTTAGTGACCTTTCTAAAAAAATGATTGTAAGTAGAAATAGTGAAAGTTTTGAATCAAACCAGACATATGAAGATGAGGAGAAAATATTTACATAACAAAACATTTTACTCAAAGACAATATAAAAGAATGGGCAATAAAGAGAAATATTGCTCAAGATGCACTGAAGGAATTACTAATAATTGTGAATAAAAGATTTCCAGATATTTTACCAAAACACCCGAGAACGATTCTAAATACAGCTAGAAAAATTACTATAAATTTAATTGAATCTGGTGGTGACTACTGATACAATGAACTAATCAATCGGCTTACTATAGTTTTGAACAAGTGGCTAGACGTTTTAGAAAACATTAAGAGCGTTACTTTCAACATAAGCATTGATGGCTTGCCTCTATATAAAAAGTTCGAAATATGAGTTTTGGCCGATTTTATGTACCTAAATACCTAGTGCCGAACCATTTATCATTGGTGTTTTAGTATGGTGTCGGAAAACTGAAGAATCTTGATATTTATCTAAAAGATTTTGTAGTAGAAATAAAACAGTTATTGAATGATGGAATCCTTCTGTCAACCAGCTAGATTATAACAGTCATTAATAGATATTTTATCTGCAATTCACCCGCAAAGGCTTTTATAAACCGTATGTACGTTTTCATGTCCTCAGCGCCACGTCTTTATAAGAAGACAAATTTTAATATTGTTTGGCCGTTACAAAACAATTAAGACATGTCAGTGGCTCTCAAAAGTCTTTTTATTTATAGTTGCTGGGTAAGGAATGGTCAATTAAAGTAATGATATACATTTACTGCGTTTTATTTTATTAATCACAGACTCCAGATTTGGCTTTGGTAATCCTATATGTTAAGCTATTAGTTAGTTATTTAAGCAGCGTACTGTTGAAATAACCAACTAATCAACCAAGTATCCCCCCCAGTGGGGTTCCCGCATTGTCGTTGCGGGGGGGCTCAGTAACCGTGGTCACCCTCCCACGGTGAAGCGAAGAGGAACCCCAAGGTGGGGCCGCTCGTCAGGGCTTGTGCCTCCAAGCCGACGACGTAGCGGCCAAAAAGTAGGTTGCGGTGAGGTGCATCGCAGCTGAGGCGGGCCGCGATGTCGAATGGGAGGCATCGCGGCTGAGAGTTACAGGCTGCGGCGGAGGAGGAGTGCCGGTACTTTTGAGTAGCGCTCTTCCCTTCCGTGGCCTGGACGGGGCCGCCACCGTTTGATGGCGGACGCGGTGGGGCCGCAGGGGAAGAGGAGTGTCGGTATAGTGTTGGCCACTCTCCCTATCCCCTGCGGCCGAAAAGTGGTAGGCGGCGGGGCCACTGCTGACCCGTCGCAGGGAGACGTCAGCAGCAGCTGGTGGGGCTCGCAAGGGCCGATGCCTGCCAGGGGTGCGGGTTGTTCGAAAGAGATACCGCGGCCCCTGGCACACGGGCAGCTGAGAGAACATGGGTGGGTTTTAGTCAGTAAAAGTCTGACACGCCCTCCTGCTCCACCCAGAGCGGGAGAAGTCATTTGATGATTTCCCACCCACAAAAAAAAAAAAAAAAATCAACCAAGTATGTAAACGAAACACTTTTGATTAACGTAATGAGATAACGTTATTATATATACTAAATTTGTTGTAGTTAAAGAGATCGTCTAATTAATCGTCTAGGTAATCTGACGTGTCATTATGGTTCAACATGCCACACTGCATTGTTATATGTTGCAATGGATGACTGTTTCACTATTCATTGCATTTTTGTCCAATCTGTATGAGGGTTTGAATATTCTTGTTTATTCAATTTGGAAGTGACATTTTTAATAGGCCATCTCAACCATCCATCCTTTTCCCAATCACTTGGTATGATAAATAATTTTTCTTTCCCTCTTTCTGTTGTCTTCAATATTTTGACCGACATTTCTATTTTCTGAAAACAAGAATAATTACTTAGCAATAACATTAGCATCTTTACCTAATATATTGCTCATCACAAAATCAAGTGAACTACCTAAGCTACTTGATTACGAAACGCCCGAAATGGTTTTCTATGACGATTAGAGATCCCTAAGGCACTGTTGTATACTCTCACTTTGATACCTTCACCAGTCGTTACAATAACTGAAAATCACTGTACAGCTAACGTACAGTTCTCAGCTGATTAATGGACTTGAATATGGCCACTGCACAGAAAAGAGAGGTTCAAGAGAATTTAGTTAGAATGATTGCTGGATAACAAATTTACGCCATTTTAATGTAAACACACCGATTACATATGAAAAAACCACTGATATCTGTTAAATTTTCATGATATTTCAGAGGTATTCAAGTAAAAACACATTATTTCATTGCTACAAATAGATATGCATACTCATAAAATGTTTTTTTTTTTTTGTAAAAATCCATGAATAATATTCACACACCCTATTTATTTTGTATAATATGTTTAGCAAAAGTATATTATTTGGAAGGCGCGTGTAATATTTGATAATATCACCTATATACATCAACAGTAAAGTGGCACCCGCAGTACAATTCACCGACAGAGGTACAAAAAAAAACGTGAAAAATAACTTATCTTAAATTGGAAATTAATTATATTTACCCACAGATTATTAGTTAGAAGTAACACTTGCACTGCACAAAAAGTTTTTAGTTGCTATTTCTTTGTAGATTTAACAATCGCCGTTATCAAGCCATATACCATCTTTTGGCTGTCTAAGAGAATTAAAGGAGCTGGTTAGTGGCCTATTGACAGCTGTCTAAGCTATTGTACAGCCCAGGTACAGCTCTTACAATGCTCCTAGATAGCTTTTAACAAGCTACTATAATGCTGAATGCTGGTTAATTTGGGGCCAAATTTAGAATTATAGAAGCTGTGTAGCATGATATACAGCCCTTGTACAGAAAGCTTAACAGCCTCGAGTTTTCAAAAATTCTGTTGTCCGGTGGCTATACAGCTATTTGTGCTGCTTGGGCGGTGGTCTTGAAGAAACCAGCAATGTCCTAAAATCAAACATTGGGAAACATGTCGACCGCGACGGTCCCTACGTACAATCCCCTCCCCTAAGTGGTAGATACGTAATTTGCTTGTTTTCTTTTCGTGACCTTCAGGCCAACCTATACGTCTAAGATGGCAAAATGCACTTTAAATCTATCATGACAGTATATTAATTAGAACATGATATACGCGTGATTGAAACTTTGAGCGCTCTCCTGTAAAATTTGTCATTTGTAGTTAGGGAATTCCGTCGATGTGTCATCTAAAAAACCAGCACTGGGCCCGCATGGAGGAGTACGGCCCACTCTCTTTCACAAAAAGGCCTGTATCCCAGCAGTGGGAACGTTAGAGACTGATATATTATGTTTACTGTCCTCCAGACCACAAATGATAAATTAAAAGGTTTAATTTCTGTAAGTAGGTTTGGCACACACACCGACAACGAGGCGAGGTCGCGGCTGTCCACGTATGGGACGGCGGGACGAGATAGGTAGGTTCCGTCAAAACTGGCGAGTGCTCGCAAAAGATGGAAGAAGTGGAGGAAGGCTTTTGCCCAGGAGTGCGACGTGATCTAGTAAAATAAAAGTAGATTTGTACAAACACTTTTACACGTTTTTTTTTTTTTTTTCTGGGTGGGAAATCATCAAATAACTTCTCCCGCTCTGGTTGGAGCGGGAGGGCGTGTCAGACTTTTACTGACTAAAACCCACCCGTGTTCCCTCAGTTGCCTGTGTGCCAGGGGCGGCGGTATCTCTTTCGAACAACCCGCACCCCCGGCAGGCATCGGCCCTTGCGGGCCCCTCTGTTGCTGCTGACATCTCTTTGAGGCGCGCGTGGAACACAACGCGCCGTCGACCCGGACTTGGTCCTTACCGGACAGCGAGCTACCCATTACTCGCCGTCCGCAAGCCCGTGCCTACGGTGGCCGGGAATCGTCCTCGACAGCCGGTGGAACTTCGCGGAGCACTTCCGACGTTTGGCTCCCAGACTGGAGCGGGCCGGGGCTGCCTTGAAGCGGCTCCTGCCCAATCTAGGGGGGCCAAACGCCTCCTGCCGGAGGCTCTACGCGGGGGTCGTGCGGGCCATGGCCCTATACGGGGCGCTGGTGTGGGCGCCTGCATTGAGGCGCCAACCAGCACGCCGGTTGAAGGCGGCCCATAGGGTCATGGCCATCCGGATGATCCGGGGATACCGCACGATCTCCGATGAGGCGGCGGGCCTCCTTGCCGGATTACCGCCATGGGATCTGGAGGCAAACGTCCTCGCGCTCACTTGGGAGTGGCGCGAGGAGGCCAAACGCCGGGGCGTAACTCCGCTGCCGCGGGAAATCGCGGCACGGCGGACAGAGCTCCGGCAGGATCTCATGGCGACGTGGGAAGTGCGATTGTCGCAACCCAGTGCTGGGCACGCCACGATTGCGGCGGTAAGTCCCCTCTTTGAGGCGTGGCTTGAGAGGCGGCATGGCGTCCTCACCTTCCGCCTGACACAGGTCCTCACCGGACATGGCTGTTTCGGGAGGTTCCTGTTTCGGATAGGGCGGGAGGAAACGCCCGGGTGTTTCCATTGCGAAGATCGCCCAGAGGACACGGTGGAGCATACGGTGGAGGTCTGCCCAGCTTGGGCGGAGCAACGCCGTGTCCTCGTGGAGGTGATCGGCGGCGGCGATCTCTCACACTTTTACACGTCAATCATATTTTTAAAACGAGATGACGTCAGCGTTTCTTAGCTGCGAGAAGAAAGGCCGAAACAAACTAATCTTGGTCAGATCATGACACGTGAAGACGATGCATATTGATGACTGAAATGGTCTGAAATAATTTTTAATAAAAAATCAATTGCCTTTTCAAGAGACCCAGCTTTTGAAATATCTTTTGACAAATATGGGTAGCTGTAACTTCTGTGTTGGGTCGTATGATGAGGTATTATCTCGTTCATACACACATAAATTATTTTCACGCCATAATTACGTTAAACCATAAAAAAGCAATTCCATAAAAAATGGGGTTTCACACTTTTGGCACTTTTCAAATTAGTCATAACCAAGCTGTCGGAAGGTCGTCAGTTGGGGTGATTACCAACACTTTTGACTAATTTCATGACGCGGGAACCGAACCTGGTACCGTATATTTATCGGTAACCACGCGACTTCCGTACTTGTAAACAATTATTGACATTAAGATTCTCTTATTATATTTTAACGCGTGAAAATATTTTTTTATTTTGTCTCTTTGAAAGATGATTTGCTAAGTTAGATATAGGGTGGTGTTCTTTCGTGGTTGTAATTGAGCAGGTACTTATGATATGTTTCCTTACAAACGTACTAATATTAAAAATCCTACTATCCTACTTCCTACTATAATATTATGAATGTGAAATTTTGTATGTCTAGATATTTGTTACGAAAAAATGCAAAAACGGCTGAACAGATTTGGATGAAATTTGGGACACAGATAGTTTGTACCCTAAATTAGCACAAATGATACTTTTCATCCCGGTAGTATACACGTTAACATGGAACAATTTCAGAAATCAAGCGTGCGAAGCCGCTAAAATAAAATTTCGCTTTATAATGAATTTGACACAAATTATTTCAATTCCTCAAATTACTAAAGAATTTAATCGTCGTTGAAAACTTTGCCCTAAATTTTTATAGCTTCATCCTTGCCAACGACGTTACTTTACCTTATTCATTTTCATCAATACATATTTTTTTCTTTTGAAATAGGTACACAACGATCCTGTTCCGTGTGGTGCCGGACAAAACGAATAGCACCATCACATTTCTTCCCGTGGGTGTCGTAGAAGGCGACTAAGGGACTTACTAGAGAATGGGCAGCAGCGTTCTCTATGCATTTTACCACCATACTGCGATCGCCAACCCGCCTGCCAAGAGTGGCGATTATGGCAAATCCCCCCTTTTGGGGGAGGCCTATGTCCAGCAGTAGAAGTCTTTCGGCTGATATGATGACGATGATCACAACGATCCCATCTAGTCTGTTCAAATCCATAGCACGTCTTGTTGTACTATACTTCTTCATGAGCCTCCCAGTTCCTGGCTGGATGTAATTACTTAAATCCTTAGTAAAATTCCAGTTAAGTTTAGAGTGCATTCTGCAAAAGTCTTCTGAAAATCTTGAAAATATCTTGTGCAGGTTTGGTTCTTAGCCACACACCCTGTTCAACTCCACGTCTCGTTAGCGTGTTGATTTAATATCAAGTGGCGTTATTATTGCATTATTGCCGGCGGGGCTTAAATTACATCGTGTGGGCCCTGGTTCGACGCGCGGCTGAGCCACTTGTGGCAACGTGTTTAAATGTTTTTAAATAGTAGTAAGTAATCGAAGCTTGTGTGTGTTAAAATGGTAGAAAAAATAAAGTGTTGTCTTGTTTTTTTTTCTCTTACAAAAGACTTCAACGCGTTGGATAGATTTTGTAGCAACTACTTGAATGAAAAAATAAAAGAAGGAGTTCAAGGATTCCGCTTGTAAATCTTAGAACAGCTAAGTTCTTGTGCGTGATTAACTAGTACCTCTGTACTAATCTCCCTAGAAAGAATAAAGCTTTAAAATATATGTACACGAAAATATTTTGATACGATACACGATTTTTTGATACGTCGCACTGTCTTTATCAATTTATAGTAGTGGATCGTATATTATTGAAACGATGTGAAAATCAATCAAATTCCGTTGTACCGACTTCACTATCGACAAATATTGAACACCCCTAACATCAAGAGAAATGATATCTGACAACAATGAAAAATCTATTCGCTTTGCTTTCGTGCACATTTTGTTTACTCGCTGCTTTGGACGTTTGTTTTTCTTATCATGAACTCCGATACCGCTCCTCATGATGACCCGGCCCTACTCGGACACTGGATCTGCACCTCACGTTGAACCTGGTGATTTTATTGATCTTGAACCGGCTTTAAATGACAAACCACGGCAAGAACTTGGACTCCTCCGCTACATGTAAGTATTCCAGTGAGAATGAGGAACCAATGCGATGTGATAATTGTGGCGTTGATGTAATGCATCGCAGAAGACACGCGTTGCAGCTTATTGAAGTTTTATCAATAATCCGGAAATGGATTGCTCCTCAATTGCCTTGTCGGCCGAAGATCGGTGGGTTGCTATGCTCACGTTATAACTATTACTTGGTATTTAAGATAGATAGATAGGTAGATAGACAGATAAATCGTTTATTTGGTGCATAAAAAAGACATAACACAACAAACAAAGCACGATGAGCACGAAAATAATGTTGCACCACCTGAAGACAATATTTTAACAGTTTATGATTCTGAATAAAGTGAAATTAACAAATAAAAACGAATAGATTTATTTTAGCCACCCTATTACTACCCTATAACGTGTAAATAATCGGATTATAGAAAATAATACGCTTATTACAAAGATTTTACCAGGCAAGTATTACATTTTTCACATGCCAGTTTAAGCATATTCTTGCATCTTGCTACAACTTTAATCAAATATTTGCTTTCCTATAGATAAGTAGTTTTTAAAATTCCAGTATATTATTAATAAAGACCTTGTCCACGCTTAGCCAGATCACCTTAACAAACTGAGCAGTTCCCTTTTCGAGACAGTTAAAAGTTTTAAAATAGTAAACCTATTGTATTTAGGGTTTTGCAGCCTGCACGAACAACATCAAAAATCCTAATTAAAGTATTTTATTTCACATAAACCTACATGGACACTTTGAAACGTCAAAAGCTAGGTGCATGGTTCCAGTTGGTCGCTACCTATGGAGAAGAGCAAGAAACACCAAGGTTATTCTTTTAAAAATTATTTACTTTTAGTCACAGTCTTAATAGGTATGGGAGGATAATGTAGGCCTGTCAAAAAGTACCTGGTAACTTAACAATATAGGAAATAGCCAACAAACCTCTGTGAGTCTGCAAAGCCTACATGCCAGTTAATCTTTTACATTTTCCAGGTTACCCGGCTTGGCAGCGACCCAACTTCATGCTCCAAAAAAGCAATAAAACCTGCAAAATAAAAGGAAAACATTGGAGCCTACCGCATAGGCACACAGGCACACAGTTTGTCCAGTACTGCACAATGGCGGTGTTGGTACAACTGATGACGTCATCCCAGCACAATGCGCTGTGCGAACACTGTTTGTACAATGTTCGCTTTGTTGGTTAAAGGGAAGCGTGGTGGTAGGGTTTCAAATGGTTTTATGAAAATTGGGCTGTGTGATGTGCTTGAGATTCAGATTTTAGTTCTGCGTTAAATATTCTAAAGTTTAAGCCTTCTTGATACTAGTTTAGAGAGTTTAGACTCTAGGCCTTGTTCGCTTTTACATCAGTCTCTTCGGGTCCTAAAACCAGAAACTCTTAGTCAGTGTATAATGTTCCCACGGCTGGGACACAGGCGCTCTGTGAGAGAGAGTTGGCTGTAATCTACCAAGCAGTCCCAGTGCAGGTTGGTCGATGTCACATGTCTTCAATTTTTTTTGTTTTAGGACATGCAGATTTCCTAACGATATTTGACGTCACAGTTTTGAGAGACGTGGTGATAAAATAATGTACACAAAGTTATTGCCTCCTTGGGTTCGGACCCACAACCTACAACTCACATATCGCGTCATTACCACTGGACCACCACTTTTTAAAACGAGTGCAGACTGGCATCAAATTCTCCAACGGGGCAACAATTTAAGCTTCAGTCTTTGTGAAATAACCAAATTATGGCCGAAAATCCTTCTGATCTCCAAGGTACAATTAGAATTCCACACGTCTACAGGTTTTAAAAAAGCGTCTAAAAACGTTACAATTTTAAAGGCGACAGGCGAATTTTTAAGGTTGACTGGTAGAAAATGCCTATGGCATTAAGTCCGCCTCTGTACATATATGTGCGTAAAGTATTAAATAAATAAATAAATTTTTGCTAAGCTCCGATTCAAGGCTAGCCCTTAACACATCTGTTTATATTTTCAGCGGCTGACGGACACTGTTTGACGAGAGCTGCTTATCGCGACCCCGTGCTGCCAGGGGCACACAACATTTTGTCAACACTAAATATTTTATTTGATCCGCATAACCGTAGAAATGCTGAACCTGGTACGATTGTAGCTTAACCGTACTAATATTTTTCCGAAAAGAACCCGCAAGACGTACGACGTTGAACTTCAAGTCGCTATCTCGGTTAGGCAACAAACAATGTCAAAAACTTGTCAAAAATCAAGGTGTAGCAAACGTTCTAAAAAAATTAGGTTGTGCCCCCTGATCTTGAGATTTGAGACATCAGACAAAAACGAAAGTTTTTTACTCAGCCTAGTTTGAATAAATTACTTTTGAAATAAAACTGAAAATTCTGGCTATATCACATCACGTAAAAACAGAAGGACAATTTCACTCTCCAAATCAACCCTGCAGTACATTTCCAAAATGAGTTCAACCCCTGCCTATACCCACAATATTTGCGTGGTTATTGTGCAGCTAATTGGTAGGAACATGTAACATTGTTGTCATAACGGAGTTATTTTGTTTATTCGGATGTTTTAATCGGATCGCAGATTACGCTATTTAAAATTCAAGTAATATTTTTGTGTAACTATTTACATTGCACCATAATATGTGATCAGGTCATTGAAGCTGCCGTGACCACAGGGAGGCTTCACTCGGTCACACGTGATAAGGGGCATGTCTTACGTGACCACAGACGTTCGCGTCGTCACAGCTAAGACACTCACGTAGAGTCGGCCGTAGCAAACAGAATCTTCACAGATGGTGGTTTGTTGATGACTCGGACCTCAAGTGTGTATGGGGCGTCTCTCCGCATACAATGGCCCACTTTCCATCTTGTGCTTCATACCCTGTCACCTGTGCACTTGAGAATTTTATGGCAGCATCAGCAAACGGAGTTCGCGTTGCTGAATTTTGAGCTGAACATAATATCTGAATTATAAAAATGTTTTATTTGCCATCGATACGCTACGGAGCAGAGCTAAATACAGATATTTCACTCAATTGACCACAAGTGATCACAAGTTTTCCTACTAGCTAGAGCGCACTCTTTATAAAATCAGCCCATAAATGCATTATTTTAATTCTATCACGTATTATAAGCTTCTTCCGTACCCCAAGCCAATCAAGTTAAATTTTGACATTGCAGTAATGATAGATGACATCATCTCATCAATTTTGAGCTCTCCCTTCAAATGGCTCATCATTGGCTCCTCGCGTGACCAGCTCAGTGTGCACGTGCCTCATATACTGATTAAAATTGTGTAATGGGTATGTTAACGTAAAGTTAGGGGTTCCTCCCAATTTATGTTTGAAATAGCAATGTAGTTTTTTTTGTGGTTTTCGGTAAAATCATGCCACTTAAGCTAGATCCATTCAATACGTGGTTTAAGTAGGATTTAGGTACCTACATACTACTCCACCAAGCTGCAAGCGGCAAGCTGTGTCCTATTGTTTGTGATTTCTATATTTTATTTACATAATACAAATAAATAAAATTGAAGTGTCTGTCTGTCAAGTCAAGCCCGGCAGCCAGTCAGCTTTTTACTAAATGCATACGGAATATTAAACTTAAAAAAAAAAAAATTGTTGTCAGCTTGTTCCGGCTAATCTCCGTATCCTTACAACCGTAGGCAAGGACATAGGCTTTTTTAATCGACGTACCACGCCGGCGAAGCCGCGGGCAAAAGCTAGTCAAAAATAAAATGAAAATACTCTTGAATTGGCTCAGGCTTTTTTGAGTGTTTGCAATACAACGTTAACTAAACACCTAAAAATGATTAGAAAATACAAGTACGATTATTATTTTTTGATGATAGTAAATCATCAAGTAACTTCTCCCGCTCTTCGTGTCAGACTTTTACTGTCTAAAACCCACCCGTGTTCCTTCAGTTGCCTGTGTGCAACCGCGGTATCTCTTTCGAACAACCCGCACCTCTGGCAGGCATCGGCCCTTGCGGACCGCACCTGTTGGTGCTGACATCTATTTGGGGCGCGCGTGGAACACAACGCGCCGTCGCCGTCGACCCGGGCTTGGTCCTTACCTGACAGCGAGCTACCCATTACTCACCGTTCGCAAGGCCGCACTTACGGTGCCCGGAAGTTGGCCTGGGATTCCCGACTCCCAGGGCGTCTTCTGCGGCGACACTAGGGCCGTGAGGGCGCATAGATTGCCTCTCCCTCACGAGCGCCGCCTCCCTCTTCGCGAACATTACTGCTTCACGCCAAGGTTGGCAAGCTTATAATAATAGACCTTTAGTCCGAATTTCGGCCATGGCCGGCTAATTTCAGCGGAGACAGTGTGTGTGCAGATACAAGTGCGCTCTCTTATCCTTAACTCTTATTGTACGATGACGATGGTACAGCAATCCGACACGACCGACCGGAGAGAGATAAGGCACAAGACCACCGAGGAATCGCAAACTTTCAAATTCCTGGCTGTTACTAAGAAATTCTTAATGCAAAAACCCAATACCTTTGACCGACCTGGGAATCGCAGCAACGGGGCAGTTTAAATATGTACCCAAATGCCTACCCCTTGAAAAATTCAATACTCTAGTAGGTACCTACTTACCTACATAAATTCAATATATCTATAAATTCCCATAGTTCACCACGTCCCAGTTATTAGCCGCGCTAAGGGCGTGTCCACATTATTTCCGGCTCATTGGCTCAACAAGATGGGGTGGCAGCCCTTCTATTGGCAATAAATTATCGCTGCTGTTCGAAGCTCATCAGTTGATGGTGCGTATTGAATTAATTTTGGTAGTTGATGGTAAATAGACGGTAGTTTTTAGTTGCTTTTTGTACTTATTTGTTTTCTTTTGTAGTAACTTCTGCCTGATCTTGTTCCCGGGATTCTCGTAGAAGCCCTGCAAAATAAAATTCGGATTCAGCGCATTCTATGACTTATTAGGGGTTTTGAAACGATTGAAATGAAATGAAATGTTTATTTATTTATGGCAGTAGATCCCTTAGACGCTATATTTTTCGATTAATATTTTAAAACTAGATGGCGCTTCTATTTTACTGATCCCTGAGAAGAAGTTTCAAACTAACTTAGAGGTCTCTTTTAAAATCCAAACATTATATTAATAGGATGGTATGGTAGTCTAACAATGCAGGGCTACGTCTGGAAGGACTTTTGGAACAAAGAGCCATTGCAGCTTTAAGCTCACCTGCCCCAATAGACGGCATGCATCCATCAGTCACAATGTAGCTCAACGACCAGTATCAAGACGCTATCAGATCTGCAGGACATTTGCGTTCGCCATATAAAAAAAACATACTCAAAATCTTTTAAAATATCCTACTTATAAATGTGAAAGTTTGAGTATGTATGTATGGATGTATGTATGGATGTTTGTTACTCTTTCACGCAAAAACGCCTGAACGGATTTGAATCAAATTTGGCACACAGGTAGCCTGTACCCTGGAATAACACATATGATACTTTTTATCCCGGTACTACGTTCCCGTGGGATAGTTTTTGACCTCCACGCGAGCGAAGCCTCTGGCAAAAGCTAGTAATAATATAATATTGAAATCGTACTCGCTTTCTTCGAATTAAAATATTGAAATCGTATTGCTTCGATCATTTGTTGGGTGTAGCTTATATTCCATATCTAAACTTTTACTTTTTATTGAGGTCCAATAGGTACTGAATTCTGAAAGCTAGCAGCATTAAAATTACAGGATAACCATAGATATAACAAAGATCATCAACCTACGCGACTATGCAGATGTTTAAAGAACTTATTAAGAGCAGATGCTAATTTCTACTAGTCACGAATTAAATGGAGTAAAAAAGCGTAAAAATATTCCAAAACCTTAAAAAATTCAAACGTTCTAATTTCAATATTCGAAAACAACGGAATTCCTTCGGTGCCATGAATTAGTTCTAAATAATTAACCTCTTATCGGCGCGTGCGCTGCACCCCTCTTCAAAATAAAAAAACCCTTCGTATTCAAATTAACAAAACATTACTGTGTATTCCTGCTACAATTATTTTCTTCGCGTTTGTTAAAAATGTACCCTACATTTCACCTTTAAGTGAAAAGTAACCCTATTTCGCTTTGTTTAAAGTTAACTTTCCATTATTAAAATCTACATCAATGCCTTCAAAGGGAAATAGTCTGTAATGCGTAAGTTAAAAGAATGATTTTTGTTTGGGCTTGGTGGGGTGGTGTCGGTTGTAAAGTGATGCAAGTCAATATGAAGCAAAAAGGTGGCACGCGCCCTGCGTATGCGCAACTACGGAGTATCTTCCCTAACCATCGGAGGGTGGGGTAGGGATGTTACTGTTGTATCGATATTTAGTAACAACGTTGAAAGTTTTAGCAATAACCTTATTGTATTCTAATAATTCAGTAGGTAATTATGTCTCAAATTGTCAACGTAGCATAATCGGCCTATATGTATTGTTCCTACTGCTGGGACGCTGGGACACAGGCCTCCTCTCTTCGAGAGGGAAGTGGGCCACCATGCCGGTCCAGTGAGGGTTGGTAGATGTCACATTTATTCGTATTTTTGGTTCCAAGACATGCCGGTTTCCTCGCGATGTTTTCTTTCACCGTTTTGAGACTTACACAAAGTAAAGCGCCAAACAGGGTTTGGTTCGAAACTACGACCTACAACTCCTAAGTCGAGGCCCTCCCATCAGGCCACCACTGCTCAATCGTTCAATTTACATTTTTTGGAACGAAGTTCCTTATCGCGCGTTGCGAAAGGGGTCTAGACGGATAAAATTAAGACCAAAAGGCGTAACGGCACTTTTTGCTACATTGTTGTAAGTCGTGCGGCGTGCGCGTGTTTCTCTGCAGACAGTGACACAGACAGAGTGCATATATATATGTGTGTGTGTGTGTGTATATATATGTATGTACAATTTTTAAAATTTTATTACAATTCCTTCACTAATTAATCGAAAGGAACTTCGTTCCATCCGGGTGTCCCTTGACACCTCTCAAGTTTTTTTTTATTCATATTATGTCACTTATGTAACAAAATGTAATGTAAGTTAGTGATTTTTTGATGAATTGACATAACATAGTTGTTTAACATTGTTTTGAATGCTGATTAAAGAACTTCTTTGATTCTCGGCCACTGTAGGCGCGGGCTTGCGGACGCTGAGTAACGGGTAGCTCGCTGTCCGGTAAGGACCAAGCCCGGATCGACGGCGCGTTGTGTTCCACGCGCGCCTCAAAGAGATGTCAGCACCAACTAGTGGGGTCCGCAAGGATCGATGCCTGCCAGGGGTGCGGGTTGTTCGAAAGAGATACCGTGGCCCCTGGCACACAGGTAACTGAGGGAACACGGGTGGGTTTTAGTCAGTAAAAGTCTGACACGCCCTCCTGCTCCACTCAGAGCAGGAGAAGTCATTTGATGATTTCCCACCCAAAAAAAAATAGTAACCAATTTATTTTGTCATCATTTCATCATAATTGGATTTCAACAGATTTTATAAATACGTACCGAAACTTTCACCGACCATCGACATTAATATCGATACTCCAACTCCCGTCTCTATGATGGCTCGTGTCACAGGGCGAGGCGCAAGCGCAGGTGCTGTTCCGCTTGCTCGTCCATGCCCAGTTGCCCACTGTTGCCCACACCTGGGCAGATCCAGCGATTAGGATTTGTACTTATCTACTTCACCTACAATCTTTTTAACGTACTTTTTCTTTTGTTTTGTTTTAAAAGAAGTGAAAGTTTCATGTCGTGGAATGAATGATAGTGTTTTTACATTGCCACGTTAATACAATGATTCCTTCAGACCACAGTTGTTTCGGGTTTTAAGAAAACAAATGTAGTTGAAAGCCGTTAGGAATTTACAGTCAGTGAAATGCATTGTTTAGCAGATTGACAGACTACATACATTGGTCGTGTTATAGCCATTTTTATGACTGATTAAAGAATAATAATAACTGTTGTGATAGAATATTTAATAGGTACTGATAATACAAGTTATTAGTTTCAGAGTTCGTTTCTAAGCGGTTGGTCGACTATTCACGTGACCAGAGGGGTTGGCCTACTTTTTTGCCAAAGAATCAGCATCGTCAAACAAGTTACAACGCAACGTGGCAATACTGCCAGCCTTTAGGGCACTTTTCCTGTTGACAACGATGCGGACGAATATTTTGGTGCCCTGTGGTTGTATTCTTTTAATATACTTGTACATAATATTAATATTTTAACATTGTTAGCTTTTAAATGAGTTAATAAATATATTGTTCTACGCAATCCGCTTATAAATATTGCACCTCATATTAAAATGAACTGACAAAATAAGACCAAAACAAGCATCGGACCTTTTTATTTTCGGAAGTGTTTTACCAGTTCGCCATTGTACTCTGCCACACTCAACATTAACCATTAAGTATAATTTAACCTTCACAATTAACGTCTCAGTATCTCAGTAACTTCCCAATTCGCAGTAATGGTAACACACCGTTCAAGTTTAGCCGGTGTTTAGCCAAACAATGGTTAATTGACAAGCTCGGCAACCGTCGCGGTTGCTCGGTTGCTTTCGGTTACAAATCGATTGTGGTTGCACAGATTGAAAAGAACCTTGTATTAGTACGGTAATTTCTTTTTGAAGCTCATTGGGGATCTAATTTGAGATTATTAGTGTGTTTTTGAAAGGGGTATTGAGAAGGTTTTAAATGACTTAAAGAATATTTTTATGTAGGCACCACTTTAACGGTTAGTATGTGTTTCTTTTTAACCGACTTCCAAAAGGAGGAGGTTCTCAATTCGTAGGAACCTTTTTTTTTTTTTCTTTTTTTTTATGTGTGTTCCCCGATTACTCGAAGATGGCTGGACCGATTTGGATAATTTTTTTTTTGTTTGAAAGGGTATACTTCCCAAGTGGTCCCATGATCATCAAGTCAGGATCTGATGATGGGATCCTGGAGAAATAGAGAGAACTCTTCAAATTTTATAGGCACACTTGAAGCAATTTGTGTAGTTTTTGGAAGAGTACTTTCTCGGAGTGGTTCCATTTCAATTTGGTGAAGATCTGATGAAGAACTTCGGAGATAGGCAACGGAACTCCTCAATAAATGATAGCAAATGGACAGGGATTGCTGAAATCTCATGTCTGTCAATTGTTTACACCAGTTAATAACATAACATCACGCCGGTACGCTGTGAAGGGGTAAGGACATGTGAACCACTAAAAAGTGAAAAATAAAAATCTTTTTTCAAAAAAAAATAAACAACCGACTTCCAAAAAAACACTAAAAAGTGAAAAATAACTTTAATTTCGGAAGGCGGTGACAAAAAATTAAAATACATATCCAAAGTCACCGACTTCCGAAATTAAAGTTATTTTTCACTTTTTAGTGTTTTTTTGGAAGTCGGTTGTTTTGAGTAGGTATGCTTCCGTGTTATTGTGAGGGCTATCATAAAAGAATATCATCATCACTCTCCTGCCCTCAATCGAATTTATTTGGGGTCGGCGCAATGTCTTTTTCTTCTATCCTTCTCTATTCATCGTCAACTCGCCTTTCTAGCCATACCTCTCATCTTCCACACAGTCCATCCATCGTTTGTTAGGTCTTCTCTCTTACTAAAGATGTGTTTAAAAACTGAGCTAGCCAAAGTTATCTAGAGGTTTTATAAAAGTACAAGGAAAAAAATTCACAGTTGATGACCAATTTTCATTTAGAGAGGCACCAAAGACAAAAGAATGAAAGAATCGCCTAACTTTCCACAATTTCTAGTATTCTTTGTAAAAAAAAACCTTACCTTTTCATTATTTTCATAATTCAAGAGTGGCAATACCTACCGCAGTACCTATAGATAGATCATGACATATCGTTATTTAAAAAATGTAATTACTTTGTCCTATAGGTACCTACTAATAGGATACAACGAGAAGAAAAACCTTTTGGACGATACAATATATTAGTACTTCCTACTCAATACAAAGCTGATTATGTAAAACTATGAAATTAATAACATTTTTTAACAAAATGTATTTCTTTGTCGTTCATATTCAGGAAGAGAAAGGACTTTTCACTCAGGAAGAACCAATACAATGGTATTGTAAATTATACAGTTTATAATATTACATACATTAGGTCCCAAGTCCCGAGAAAGTTCCTGCGGTTGAACAAACGGTGCGCCTTGTAATTAGGCCATGGCACAAGCGTTTTATGGTAACATAAGCGGTAGAGATATTAATTCTGTAGATATCCTGAAGCTTCCGGTCATAATTGATAGATAACTAAGGGTTGTTTTTTCAATAGTTAGATAACTTTTAACTGAGGAATAAATATTGAGGTTTGACAGCTTTTTATAGAACATAATTATGTCAGATTAATTCTTCCGATACAAGTTGAATGATTTTCATCTGCTAGTACATTTATACAAACACTTCAACACGTCCCTCATATTTTAAAAACAAAATTAGGTCGGCGTTTCCTATCTGACTACTCTGAGAAGAAAGGCCGAAACAAAATCAGAGGTCACAGTCTCTTTTAAAGTCCAGACATAATCTTGGTCAGATCAAGTATGGATATGGGTATGTAGATATGGGGTATGTGTAGATTGGTGTTCGGAATAGACCATTCATTCCATTTGGCGAAAGAACAACACACATTGAGGGAACTTGTTAGTTTGTAGAACAGACTAATTTTTTAGAGCATATAAAGCAATGAATTAGCTATTTCCTTCAAAATTATTCAGACTGATTAAAAATTTTGATACGTAATTAGGGTGCTGGGTAGGATTGCCAAATAGCAACTTATCAAATCCGGGACAATTCTAGGACAACGGTGTTGGGTCGTGGCCATAGTAAAAACTATCTTGTTTTTTTATTTTCAAATTAGATAGGTATCTATATACTTAGTAGGTAATTAACGCCAGTTATAATATTAAGTGAAGGAGCCAGACAGTAAGCACTCCCCCCCGCGCGCCGCCCGCACTCACAGGCAGGCCAGCCGTGTCATTCGTTGTTAGTTTATTTTGTTAGAAAACTAGTAGGTTTTCGGCATCCGAGACAATAAGGTCTAATTACTGGACACGGGACAAGACGCAAAATTCCGGGACAATCCCGGATTTCCCGGCCATCTGGCAAGCCTAGTGCTGGGCTGGCTTTTATAGTCGCAGAACCCATGACCGTTGGGGTACCTAGACGTGTTCTTTAGTGGAGACCGAGAATCGGCGAACATAAGCTAGGACGCCCTCAGTGCAGGTAAAAGCAGCTATCTTTGCAGGGTGACTAGGCAGTTGATTGCTGTAGGCAGATGGTGATGAACCACTCTAGGCAAACTAGATAAAATAGGAAAAAACACAACAGCCAAACTGTAGAACTCTCTGCCTGCGTCTGTGGTCCCTTCCACATTTAACCCGTCCACCTTCAAAACAAGAGTGAACAGGCATCTTCTGGGCACGCTCGATCTATCATAGACCTCATCAATCGCTTTCCATCAGGCGTGATCGAGGTCAAGAGCAGGCCCATTCAGTAATAAAAAATAAAAACCGTTTCTCAATCTTGTCACACAAGCATAGGTAACGAATCCATTCATTTTAAGACTCCCAATGAAGCTCCCATGATTCTTCAGGACATGAGTCAGTAATCCAAATAATATAATAAGGTTGGTATCAAAAGAGCAGGTTGGTTATAGGTAGCAAGTGAACGTGTGCTCCTTCTCTGTGGGTGGTTAGCAGGCGGCGCCGCGGGCGACAGCTATAGCACGCACATGAGAACGCGTGCCGAGGTACTATTTAGTAGCTACAGATTAGCTATAACAGAGGTTGCACGATTTCTGGTAGGAAGTCAATAATAATATGAAATCAAGGAGAAAACGACTATGGGCGGATTTTTCAATAGTCAGATAACTTATCTGAGGAATAGATTTGTCGGTTTGACAGCTTTTTTTTAGGGAAAATATGCCAAACTGTCTGATTTATTCTTCAGATAAAACTTATCTGACTATTGAAAACTATTGAAATAAATATGACTAAAACAAATATAATTCAATTTCAGACAATGTGTATTCTTGGGTATAACGGTCGATACACTTTGCAACTGGAAAACGCACATAGATAAAATTCTTGCAAAAATAGATCGTTTTGTATATGTTCTGAAAATAATTAGACAAACAGTAAACTGCGATACGACAATGATGGCTTACCATGGTTATGTATCATCAGTATTCAGATACGGCATTGTAATAGGGGGAAACTCAGTAGATTTTGACAGTTTTTAAAGCTCAAAAAAAAAAATGTATCCGAACAATTTGTGGAGGTCACTTTTTAGACAACTGTAAGCCACTTTCTCAAAAACCTAAAATTCTACCTCTGTCATGTTTATATATTTTTGAAATGTGTATTTTTGTGAAGAAAAATTACAATTTATTTGAAGCAAGCATTGACAGGTCAAAAAGCCAAACACGGCATAAAGATAGACTTCGACTTCCACTAATAAAACTAAAATTATTTAAGAAAAATGTATACTGTATGTCGATTATTATTTACAATCATTTACCAAATACATTACAAGACTTACCGTTGACAATGTTTAAAAAAATATTATTTAAACTATTGCTATGTAAAAGATATTATACCATTAAGGACTATTTAGAAGACAAATCAATAAAAACTGAAATTTGTAAATTAGATTAATTGATAGATTAATTGTTGAATGTGAATACATTTGCACGTCATGTTATGGCAGGATATTCTGAAAAAAATTCCTTGTAACACCTTACGTACCATATTCTACCAAATAAATATTTTTGATTCGATTTGAAAAATCAGCCCTTACTCACATTAACAACCAAGAAACATGAATTATGTACACATGTGTACCTACTCATGTTTCCAGCTGCAGTGTGTTGTGTTTGGATATTGTTACTTACTACTGTATTCAATTTTTCATATTTTATAAATATTTTCTCCAATTAAGATCTTGGGAATAAAAAAAAAAAAAACAAAAACGTACCCGGAATACCGTTGCCAAAACAGCCTCCTTTGAATCAATTCAATACGATAAGGTTACCTATCCATGATATGATTTCCTTATTGATTAAAGTCTTAATCTAAAAAAATCTAACAGAGAACATAGAAATAAACATAAACCTTCTCATTATAAAGTCTCTACATAAACATCCTAATCTACTTTCGTTAGCGACACGCGCGGTCGATCTGCGGCGGACAGGCGGACAGGGGGACCACCCGATCTCTAATCAAATCAAAATCATGCAGACTTTATTCAGAACAACTGGACATTGGGATTCACTAGCCAGTGCTCGCGAATACGCCTGGGATTTTTTTAAATCGAATTTTATTTGTAAACATTTGAACATCTTTACCTTACGAAAGAAATTGTTTCGAATTCGAACTATAACATAACATCACGCCTTTTTTCCCCGAAAGATTGAGCAGAGGTGTACCTATTACTATAGGTAGCTATCACCTACATGTTATGTTTTAAGTCTCATGAAATAGGGGTGACCCTATTCCCATCAACCGGGCACAAATCTAGACTCCGGGCTGCCACTGAGAAATCCCAGATAGAAAAACTCAATAACACTTTACCCGAACTGGGAATCGAACCCAAGACCTGATGCTCAACAGTAGCGCTTGCGATCACTAGACCAACGAGCCAGTCGGTGAATTCGAACTATATCTGAACAGTATTTCATACTAAAAAGACGGTATGGAGTCCTATCCTACTTAATACTTATAAATGTGAAAGTTTGTGAGGATGCACGGATGGATGAATGTTTGTTACTCTATCATGCAAAAACTACTGAGCGGATTAGGATAAAATTTGGCACACAGATAGTTTATAACCTGGATCAACACATAAGATACTTTTATCCCCGTAGTACGTTCCCGTGGGATAAATTTCGACATCCACGGCGGCGCAGCCGCTGGCATAAAGCTAGTCAGTTATAATACAGCGTAGGTACTAAAATCATTTAAAACCCTAGGATAGATTTTAATACACAAGAAAAGTGCCCTGTAAGTAATTCATTCAAACGGCCACTCCACCATTTTCAATATAGATCTTATTGGTAGCTGCGCGTGAGTGCTTCCACTTAATTCAACTTAATTTCAAATTACTTAATGGCTGGCCAATGAGGATTATTAGGAAGGATAACAAGTCAAATTTTCTACAAATTACATCCAGATAAACTTATAAAATTATTGTATTTTTGCAAGAGAACAATGCAAAGTATCAGCTGCTTGTTATCCTGCGCCTGCGCAAGTGGGAGACAGTTGTGGGGAATGGTAATCGATGGGGTTAGTGGAGGAACCGTTGCAGGCACCTGTGGAATCGGCGTGTGTCAATCTTTTCGTGTAAAAGATTTTTCAAGCTCAAAAAATTTGCTTGTTTGCATAATTGTGAGTAGGGGAGAGCTAATTTTTCAGAATGTGCTGCACGTGCTTATGTACTCAGGATATGAAAAAGAACAAAGGGTAGTTAATGAAAGTTGTTCAAAACTAAAGACTGTTATGAATAGAACCATCTTCAGAAGGAATCGAAATCGTCAGGATACAAGAACGATAGGATATAGCTATATTTCACAAATTTTCAACAATTAAAGTGGCCACCTATTTTAGGCTAGTACACATATACATATATGCACTGTCGATACGAAACTTCACTGGTCTTTAATCCCATAAATATAATAATCCTGAGATCAAACTCGATCTCCCGGCTCAATCCACTCTAATTTACAAAATGTACTTTATTTCAAACGAGATAATATTTAAATAATAAATAAGCAAACGGTGAAAGAAAACATCGTGAGGGAACCAGCAATTATTGGCTGATTATGCTAAATAAGGAAACAGTCTCAAAACAATTTAAATAATATGACATTAAAAAACTTTTCCAAAAAAAAAAAAACAACCGACTTCCGAAAAAACACTACAAGGTTAAAAATAACTTTAATTTTTGTCACCGTCTTCCGAAATTATATTTATTTTTCACTTTGTAAGTGTTTTTTCGGAAGACTGTTGTTTTTTTTGGAAAAAGTTTTTATTTTTCACTTTTTAGTCATAGTACCTACTCCACTAATTCGAAATTTCATTATCCTTGGGGTCAAAACAATGCATATTTATGCGATAGCAGCAATCGCGGTTTATTTACTGTTATTTTTTTAAGAGTTCCGTTGTCTGTCACCGAAACGCATCATCAGATCTATATGAAATTGAAAAAGAACCCACACGGGAACTACCAACTTTTAAATAAAAAAAAAGAATCATCAAAATCGGTTCACCCAGTCGAAAGTTATGAGGTAACAAACATAAAAATAACCATACAATTGAATTGAGAACCTCCTTCTTTTTTTTGAAGTCGGTTAAAAAAAACATCCGCATCGCTACCAACACAAAAAGTGTATGGTGATGTAGATTCGCTGGCCACAACGAGAGGAGTCGACCAACCGCTTAGCGATGTCTTGAAAAAGTGGAGACTCGGACACCATGGCCCTAGTGTTTCCCAATAAGATTGAACAAAATGTTAGACGAGAAATCACAATAACACTTTAAATTCAACTTGTAATAAGACCGGATATCTTCACGACGAGCTGACAGGGTGTAGGCAGTTTTATTTTCAGCGGCGCAAGCGCATCCCACCGGAAGTCGTCTCGATGCGTAAGCTTCGACAAATTGCGCCACTTCCGGATAAAGACGGACGCTCTTTTCAATGTAATTTATGTCGTGAGAAGTTTTTAAGCATCTGATTTAACTCTTGTTTGATTTTGCATAATTTTTTGTCTTATTTTCTGGACGATGGACTATAAATTTGTTTTTGTGGAGGGGAACTTTTGTTGTTCTTCGTTTACCCTTAGAGCAAGTTTTCTACAAGTTTTGTTTACTTAAGCAGGTTTTTAGCATTGTATTTTAATCTTGAAGTACCTTAAGCAATGAAGCAGTTTATGATTGTGTTGAAACTGAAAGTCGAAGAGTCCTGAAGATCTGAAAATAAGGCTTACTGGTCGACTCGCATGAATAGTCTAGGATTAGTTACCTTATTTGTGGGTGAATCGACACTTCCGGTAAAAGACAAATACGCACGTTGGATATTTCTGGAATTGTCGATTCACCCACAAATTCAAAATCAAAATTTAAATCAAAATATTTCATTTCACATAAACCTGCAAGGGTACTTATGAATCGTCAGAAGCTGGGTGCACGGTTCAAATTTGTCACTTCCTATGGAAAAGAGCAGACAAGAAACTCCACGGTTACTCTTAAAAAAATAATTGGCTTTTACAATGTTTTCAAATTACAGTGATAATAGGTATGGGAGGACAAGGCAGGCCTGTCAATAAGTATCAGGTACTTAGAGGAATGAAAATAAAGAATAGAAAATCGTCTATAAATCTACAGTCTGTAAGGCCTACAACGTTCTCTCATTCACAATATGTAAAATAATCTACATAAATAAAATGAACATATTCAAACCAAGTGACATGGTTTCCATGACAATCTCTAATAAGTAGTCGATATTAGAATTGATGTATAATATGCTTTTTTGATAAGAACACGTTTGATGTGAGTTATAAACTTTCCATCACTAAGTTCTGTAACCGACTTTGGCAACTTGTTATAGAAGCGGATACTGTTTATTAGAAATGACTTGCTAGTTTTAGTTAATCTAAATTTTGGAATCACAATTTCATCTTTACTACGTGTATTTAGATTATGGAAATCGCATCTTTTTTTGAAAAGATCTAAGTTTTTGCGAACAAACAAGATATTTTCTAGGATATAAAGAGAAGGCAGAGTTAGTATATCAATTTCGTTACTTAATTAACTTCGTTCGAGTCGCCTATAGGCAATATCATATTATTTAAAAGTGACAATTCGCCCGTTACGGGCGAGTTAGTTCGTGCGAATCGACTAATACGCCGACATTTACAACCAATGTCACCATAGTTGGTTCCAAAAAACTTGTAAGTAATGCCTAAGCACCAGAATCACAAAGTTCCTAAAAACTTCACAAGGCCAGCTGATTCACAATCTTTTTCTGAAATTCCCAAGGTAACATTAGGGATATTATAATTGTAATAAATTATCTTAAACTAATAACATCCCAATCATACAAATTCAAATCAGCTACTTTTTACTTTTTGTCAAAATGTCATGGGACACTTTTCTAACCCAAAAAAACACGATTCTCAATAAAAAGGGTTGCATTTTATATCATTTTAAGTGGTTTTAATTTGTCACCCGGAACGAAATTAATATAAACGATAGAAATATGTTAATTTACTATAAAATTATATGTTTTTAATGCATTTTCTATCATCGACGTATGAATTATTATGCCTATATTTTTGTTTTTTAAGAAGCTCTTTTGCTCTGTGGGATATTCTTGACTACCTACGATTAAAATGTCGTTTAGTCAGAAGAATAGATAGAAATGATAGATAAAGGGGTGATAAATTCTATTGGAATTAATATAACAGTTGTGGGAATACTTGAAGATCTAAGAAAGGCTTTAGAGGAGCCTGTGCCTAAACGGAGTACGATTAAGATAAAATAGGAAAACTTATCACATACCTAATTGAATTACTCTTTATAATTATCTGAGTATCCGTAACTGTGGTGAGGCTTTGATTTTGGTATTATACTTCATTTACATTTTTTTTAAATCTTGTGCTTGAGTTAAGTTTTCATTTTATTTGTTGGTATATTGGCATGGCTAGCTGACATATGACTAATTATTTAATTAATATTCTGTGTGTCGTGTTCTATGTGTATTACTTTGCCTATGTATGTATAGAATCAAGTCTATCTAACTAAACAGACTGTGCTGTGCTGCTGGGGAGTTTGTTGCGCCACTTCTTCTCCCCAGCTAAAGCACTAGGAAGTGGTGAAGGGCGGGCGCTTTGGAGGACTGTTTATGTATTTTGACGTTCGAAAACTGACGATTCTCAGCCTAATTTGTATAAATGACTTTTGATTTTGATTTTGTGATGAAAAGATGATAAACCGAAGGAAATTTAGGGCCATGCAGAAGTAGTTTGTAGCTAATTAATAACAGCCGTATGGGGCGATCTGCTTGCCGCGGTTGGCCCGTGACGGGACATCTTTACATACCACGACCCCTCTGCGCCTCAGAAAGCACACTAACCCGTTGATCGTTGCTGTCATTCGTGGATCTTTGACAGTCGTTCGGGTCATCAGAAGCCATCTAGTCCGGGTCATCTAGTTTACCAAGGGGTATCGTATTACACATTATCCGTTTCGTGTGGTGCCGGACGTAAAGAATAGCACCATCCCATTACTTCCCGTGGGTGTCGTAGAAGGCGACAAAGGGACTTACTAGAGAATGGGCAGCAGCGTATTTTATTCATTTTACCACCATACTGCGATAGCTAACCCGCCTGCCAAGCGTGACGGTTATTGCGAACCTCCCTATTTTTTGGGGGAGGCATATGTCCAGCAGTGAACGTCTATCGACTGAAATGATGATCGTATTACATTATAACTGGGTTGATGAGGTCTGATCAGTCTGGCAGTCGTTTCATTTAAAATACTGGTACTCAGCGGCAGCCGGTTAGACTGGCAGCCGATCCAGACATAGTTGGAAAAAAGATTGGCAGATTATGTTGACAATAAACAACAAACAAATAAAAAAAACAAACACAAACAAAACAAACCTAACAAATAAATTTAAATAAATAAATAAATAGCTGTTATATGGTGGTAGGCTTCCTTCATTACTTCAGAAGTACGATGATACCATCATCTTCTCATGAAATTCAAATCTATGATTGAAAAAACACAAACATTTTTAAGGATTTGTTCTCCCAAAAACTCAAATTCAAGGCAAAATTATAGAACATAAATAAATCACCCATTTATAACACTAGATGACACAACCTATCAAAACGTATTGTGTTTTTAAATCAAAACAAAACTTGAAAAACCGCAAAACAAAGGTGAAGCATCTTCTTCCCACAAAAACTTCAATAATCTCATATCTATATCAGAGTTTAGATTTACGAGTTCCAGTGAAGTTGAAAGTGCGACCGTCCCATGATAAGTCAGTGTTGATTTATTGGCTTATTAGTCGTCTCGCACGAATTAACTCGCCCGAATCGGGCGAATCAAAATCAAAAGTCATTTATTCAAACTAGGCTGAGAGTCAGCTCTTTTTGAACGTCAAAATTACATTTGACAGTCCCCCAAAACGCCCGCCCTTCACCACTTCCTAGTGCTTTAGCTGGGAAGAAGAAGTGGCGCAACAAATTCCCCAGCAGCACAGCTGTCTGTTAAGTTACAAGAACTTGATTCTAAAGAGTAGTAGGTAATTAACATTACGAAACGTAACTTTTAATTAATATAATATTTACTATTGGCGACTTCATCATCATTATCATTTTAGTCGAAAGACGTCCACTGCTGGACATAGTCTTCCTCCAAGCTCCAACACTTTGACCGGTTCTGTGCTTCCCGCATCCAGCGGACTCCTGCAGCCCTCACAAGGTCATTGGTCCACCTTGTGGGAGGCCTTCCTACTCTACGTCTTACGGTACGCGGTTGCCACTCCAGAACCTTCGGCTCCATCGGCCATCTGTTCTGCGAGCAATGTGCCCTGCCCACTGCCACTTAAATTTGGCATTTCTAGAATATTTTCAAGAATAGGCGACTTGCATGCAATTTATTTGTGGGCGAATCGACAATTCCAGAACCACGTATTAGGCACATTGCCACCGCTAACCTCATAAGGGGTCATTGTAGGTACTCATCATTATGAACAACTTTTACTATGGGACCAAACTTGAAATCGCGAAAAACAAATCAGCTGTTCCCTACATTTATGTTCGCGATAACTCGTCAAAATATAAGGAACAGCTGATTTTATTTTCGCGATTTCAGGTTTGGCCCATAGTAAAAGTTGTTCATAATGATGAGTACAATGACCCCTTATGAGGTTAACGGTGATTAAAATTACACCCTGTGTAGGAAATATTTGGGTAGAGAATCGAACTAAAAATTGTTGTTTTAAATTTCATGATTCTTTTACTTCATACAGAATTAGGCATAGAGATTTCAGCAGGAGTTTTTAGTCCAAATAAAACGTATAAAAAAACTAACATAAAAAAAAAGTTTCCTAAAATGACGCAATCTCGGTTATAGCTGAGACTGAATAAAGAAATAGTTATGTTACCCAGCATCATATCTGACTAATCAAATTCTCTGGCGTCACCCTCACGGAGAGCCACCATTATTTTTCCATAAATCAAATACCTTTTTATAACCGCGACGACAAATATAAAAATGTCAAGCGTTGCCGCCGTATAAAGGATGTCCATATTTAAAAAGCCGTTTGTATCCCATATAATATATATTTCGGTTTTCAAATTCGGAATAAATTTTGTGTCACCTGCGCCGACGCAACCGGAAGAAGATGTATCCCTCTCTCTTTTCCGTGTACGGCGCTGTCTCGTTCCCACTTGTTCTTTTATTATTTGTTTTACTATTGAGATTTGTATCCAGATAATCTTTAT
Organism: Polymixis lichenea; assembly: GCA_949091785.1. NCBI lineage: Eukaryota > Metazoa > Arthropoda > Insecta > Lepidoptera > Noctuidae > Polymixis > Polymixis lichenea. Next base: position 2,326,675 of record OX420944.1, read on the forward strand.
ACTAGTTTTATACGCGATAAATTACTGCAAGCAAAACTTTGGTGATCATTTCGTAGATAAATGTTGTCGTAATTTGTAGGGACACCGTTGACAGGTGAAGAAAGTCTTAATAAAAAATGTCAGAATATTTAATTGCATAGCAGAAACGAGAGTGATAGGTAGCTGAAATTAATTCGTAGTACCTACAATGATTATATTATAAATTATCTTGATTGATTAATAGTTACTAAGGTTTCTGGATAGTCCGGAAAAGTGCAACTTATTAAATTCTATTTGAAAATGGTCTAGAAACATTAAAGCATATTTTATTAGGCTTCTCAACAATGAGTAGGTACACAGTTATTTTATAATTTAAAAATTGCAATCTTAAGCTCCTCGTTATTGCACAAAAGCACCGCATGTACTAACATTATGCAAATAAAAGGTTATACCATTAAAACCTAAATTGATTACAAGAAATAGGATTGAATGAAATAAATAAAATATATCAAATAACATATTTTAAATTAAATTAAAGTGGGTTTTATTTTTGACCTGCAGAAGCAATGGCAGCAACAAGAACATAATAAAGTATTTAATAAAAGCGAATTCATCGTTAAAACCATATCAAAAGACATAACTCATCTTTAATTGAGAGGTCTTACCATTTCAATCTTCCTAATTTATTTTTGTTCATTTTTTACTAATTGAGTTTACGAAATATTATCTTTTCGAACCAAAACTCCGTTTCCTTTTTTAATTCATACAATATTGATGTTCCTGGTCCCGCCTTTCTTCCGTTTCGTGAATTAATTGTAACAACTTCATCATAACTCATTTTTGCTACTGAATGGGTGTTGCTTATAAAACCATTATTTCTTTTTTTAATAATTTGTAGAGATTTAAGGAAGAGCGGAACTGCAAACTGTTACCATTTGTATTAGGACAGCGCCGAAACTATAATATACTTCTTTGATGTTTTTCTACAGAATAAAAAACCACTGTAATAGTGGTTCTTGGTAGTATAAGATGTAGGGATTATTCAATTTTCATTTTCAAAAGATAATTAAAAATCTTTGATTGAATACAAGGATTATCCTCTTCATATCTTCCAATGGTTTTCCTTTGTAATTAGTCCCATTTCTTCGTTTATAATTTCAGTCATAATTATGTTATTAAAACACCGGTATATAATTAAAAGAGATGAAACGTGTGAACGTAATAGCGGGTTCCATAAACTGTTTCACAGATAAAGGTAACAGGCGTAGCAAGCGATGGCTCTCTAACATTCAATTTGAGAACTGACTTATATCCACTGAAAGTGGTCAAAATCACATCCCTCTTGCTAACATTAGAACTAATCAATTTCTTCTCATCATCCTCTAAGAACTCCTATTATAACTGCCCCGTTGGTCTCGTGGCCGCAAGCGCGACTGCTGAGCGTGGGGTTTTGGGTTCGATTCTCAGGTAAAGTGTTATTGAATTTTTCCATTAGCAATATCTTAGTAACAGCCCGGAGTTTGGAAGTTGGCGGTGTGATACCCCCATTCCTCGGAAAGCACGTTAAGGAGTTGGTCTATCTCAGGTCGTGTCGGATTGCCGTCCCATGACTATGAGAGTGAGAGAAGAGTGAGTGCCTCTGTGTCTGCGCACACACTTGTGCACTATAGTGTCTCCCGCGCCGAAGGCTAGTCACTGTTGATTGAGATTGGTCGCCATAGCCAAAATTCGGTCTGGAGGATTATAATATACACCGTGACATTTTAGTCGTCTTACAACTGCAGCCCACTTCATGTATCCAATGACTACTAATCATTTATTTAAAAAAAAAAATATATTTTTGAACATTTGTATAATTCAAAAAAATCAAATATCATTCACTAAGACGCATGACGTAGTTTGAAACACTATTTTATGGAGGTGGAATTAATGATGGAATGTAACGGTAGGTAGGTAGATATCTTCTACCGTTTGATACGTAAACATTATTAACAGGGAGGGTGTTTTATAATTCTAAAGCATTATTTATTTTTCTCTGTACCTATTTTCATAATTAATGGTAACAATGTTTTAATCGCGCCTAGAGGTATTTTATGACGGATACATTGAGTGGAGCACCTTTGTAAGACGACTAAAATGTCACGGTTTAAAAAATACTCCTATAATTCCCAGCCCTTGTCCTACCCACCATATAACCTCGTTCACTACACAAACACGCACAATTCCCAACTACTTCACAGGAACATTAGCAAGTCGTCTAATTGTGAAGTTCACTTGCATTTAAAAGAACACAGACAAGGTAATTGCACTGTATCCTGCCCGTCCGTCTGTGTCCGTACCTTCGGGATTAAGTTCAATTTTCTTATCGCTCCTCGTAATTGTTCGGATCGATTTGGTTACTTCAATTTATTTCGGAGTCGCTAATTCTTTAAATACATTGATAGTAAATGTAGTGTTTATGTTCGCACTTGTTTGTGCTTTGTCTGTGAGCCGAGTTCCAAGCAGTTTTTATGTATGGATATGCGTCTATTAGATGGCTTATTGTGTGAATAATATTAGATATCTCTAATGTTCCCTAGCAGTAGCTGTAATTTGTGTGTATTTAATTCCATGTAATTATCAATTCTGTCCGACTTTTACTTTCAATTTATCAACTTTTTCTTTGTTTTTTTGTGTACCTATCTGTGGAGAACGTTATTCGTTACACATTTCTATGACCCCTTATTTTCTATTTCCTATTTCTATTATAAAATAAAATAAATGCGTAATTGTTAATTACTTCTTCCAATAAAATAAAGAACCTTAAATCTTTAAACCTAGAAGTCTTTCAATAGAATCTCTAATAAGCGCGGTGTCCTGTTCTGATCTATGATTAGATTTTTAGTTATTTTAGGTCTGGCCAAATTTGAAAAGACAAACAAAAGACGCGAGGGTGTCTCACTTTATAACTGATTCAAGCGATTGATCGCTTGAGTCAGCAGAGATGAAGCAAGATGTAATTATGAAAGATTCCAAAATGTCAGTAATTATAATATAAAATATATAATTTAGTAACGATTAACACATTTTGGTGTCAAGGGAAGATGAAAGGAATGCATGTTATATAAGCAAAGGACGAAGTAATCAAATATTTATGAAATCGAGTTATTTAACAAAAATGGGGTAAATGCGAACTGAGGCTACCATATATTCTTTGAAGTAGAAGGAATAAAATGATACTTTTAATCTTTTGTGTGAAATATAAACATTCTACAAGCAGGAAAGCCCTTTATTGTCAACTTTGTGCAACAAAAACATTCGATCCCAGCTTTGCCTTCAAAAAAAAACCTAAAAGAAACTTGACAGTATTTATACCAACCACAAAAAGAAATACAACTACTTAATCTATGTACATTCGACAATTGAATTCAAAGCGTGCTCTATGAGCCGGCCGCTGATTGGTCGGCGTTTACCCAATCGGATCTTTTGCATTCATAGAGCTGACGCGCATGCGCTGGTAATGTCAAATAGGGGGGAGTGATCTTTACTTTTTTTTTGAGCACAGATCGTTGAAGTTTTGTTTCTTTTTCATTGTTAAAGGTTCTGTAAGCTGAATATAGAGTTTTGTGTGTATAAGATATATATTGTTTTAGAGTTTGGCTTTATGCATGTTGAATTACTTCAGCTCTGAACAAAGCGCGGCTGAAAAGTAGGTAACATTTATGCTTTTATTATTAAATAATTAAATTTAAAGTAAAATAATTACTTTTTAAAATCTTTTTAACGTTCAAACGTATAGGTTAAAATGTTGAACCCCCCCAATTAACTAACGTTAACTATACCAAATTTGAACTTCTCAAAAAATACTTTCTCATGCAAAAAATCACATCGGCATCAAATTAACAACATAAATGACATTTATAATGATAGGTTATCATTCACACAACGATCTGCGCAAAGAATCGCGCATGACATTGCACTCTTGCGCATATCCCACTTGTCAAATTTGACATTTGACATGTGGAATTAAGACGTTACGTTTAACTGTTAAAAAGTAGACGGAACCCGCTATTACGTTCACACGTTTCGTTTCTTTTAATTATATACCGGTGTTTTAATAAAATAGTTATTATTTTTTAGTTTTTAGTGAAGTTTTTTGGAAATTATAGAGCTTTTGATAACAATTTTTTTCTGATGTTAGATCGACGTTTTAAAACTTCTCCATAAAGTTTGTCTTTAACTAGATTTGGTAAAACTATGTTGGGGTCAGCTTCCATTCTTACCGGATGCAGTTGAGTACCAGTATTTTACATGGAGTCACTACCTATCTGACCTCCACAGTCCAGCCAGTTACTGGGTAATACTAAACCCCTTGGTAAGACTGGTTGTCAGACATTCAGACTTTTCAGAACCTCAATATAAAATACTAAATATAAATTTATTTACTGGAATCAAGGCTCACGAATTTGTTTTGTTCAGCTTTTTGACACAGTGTTAATTTTAGTTCGTAGATTTTATCGACATTGTAAGAGAATTAAGCAACACACCTCACGTTTATCTACGCATTACTTAACTAAGTACGTAGGTATTGAAAAGCCCTATTTCTGTTAAAAAAAAATGTCACCCACCGGACACTGTTCCAACGAACCCTTTTATGAACCGTTCCACCGCACTACACCTCTTTATCTCAACGCTATAAAGTTCACAATTGCATACTTTTTGCCGATTCAAGGGTGAAGTTGGTCGGTTTTCAAAACATCTGCTTGATTTGCATACCCTGGATCTTGACTGATTGTCCTGTCACTATGGGGTTGGCACCACCGATAGACTGGTTATGTCTGAATGGGGAGCAAAAAGTGGTATTATTACCATGCTTAGGGATTGAAGTGGATCCGTGGAAAAAGGGCAGTGGGATAATCATATTAGTTAAGTCTTTTTGCTTTTTATGTTTAGTAGGGTAGGTATGCTTATAGATGACTAGCTTTTGCCAGCGGCTTCGCCTGCGTGGAGGTCAGGAATTATCCCGCGGGAACGTACTGCCGGGATCAATCAAAATCAAAATATTTTATTTCACATAAACCTGCAAGGGCACTAATGAAACGTCAGAAGCTAGGTGCACGGTTCCAATTTGGCGTTTCCTATGGAGAAGAGCTGGCAACAAACTCCGCGGTTACTCTTTTAAACATAATTGGCTTTTATAATGTTTTCAAATTACAGTGATATTAGGTATGGGAGGACAGTGCAGTCCTGTCAATAAGTACCAGGTACTTAGAGGAATGAAAATAAAGAATAGAAAATCGTCTACAAATCTACAGTCTGTAAGGCCTACAACGTTCTCTCATTCACAATATGTAAAAGAATCTACATAAGTAAAATCAACCTATTTAAACCAAGTGACATGATTTCCATGAGAACCACTAATAAATAGTCGATATTTTTATTTAATTTATTTATTTATTTAATTAAAGGTTCACCCACAGCACATACATATACATACAAATATTAAATCATACGGTTATATTCTAATATATTCCAATTACAGGTAAACACAACATTGACAACAGAAGACGCCAGATTACCGCTTAGTTGCTAACTTAAGTCTAGGTGTACAATTGATTATGAAAATGAGAAACAACACAAAAAACAACATAAAAAACAATGGTTACATAATAAAATAAAATGAAAGACAGAGTAAGTAATTAGATTCGATTGGATTTGCACTATTAATTAATTTGAAATTTCGACTACGTTTCATTGGTGTGTAGAGAGGCCAAGATTCTTGATTTAAACTTCACGTTAGGGTCATTAAATATGTCTGCTTCAGGTACGGACTTATTAAATGAATTTAGGTTGTCACACATCTTAGTGAGTAGTGAGTGAGTGGTGAGTTGAGACCTATGTTTGTAGAGGTAGTAGGGCGCTGTAACATTGTGGTTATGGGAAAGCGTGGAATTCTAGACGGAACTTTTAACGAAACGCGCGATAGCAGTTCACAGCAATCTATGCAACCGTTCACTAGCTTATGAAGGAACATAAGGCTATGCATAACTCTCCGTTGCCGTAGTGAGATCATCTTAAAAAAGCTTAGACGCTGTTGATAGGGACACCTATGGGATAAGCCAGGGGATATAAATGCGAGGTGTTTGGTGAAAACCCTTTGTATGCTCTCCAGACGCTGAGAATGTATTGCGTAAAAGGGGTCCCAGGCAACACTGGCATATTCCAGTCTGCTACGCACTAAGGCATTGTACAGGACCATTTTAGTTTTAACATATCTAAATATTCGCGTATTACGTTTAAGAAAACCTAATAATTGAGCAGATTTTTTAATGCAACTGTCTATATTTGAAAAGGATGATGGATAAAAAGTATTCCATGTGTTAATCCAGGTCATAAACTATCTGTGTGCCAAATTTCACCCAAATCCGTTCAGTAGATTTTGCGTGAAAGAGCCACAACCAGCCATCCTTCCATCTTTACAAACATTCACATTGTAAGTCCGTCAATGAAGATACGGGCCCGTCTGTAAGAACATAGTTCGATTGTTCGCAGTGAACCCTACTCTCGATTAATTAAACTTGTTGGTAGGGCAAAAACACACCAGAAGTAGCGACCACTGTCAAATCGTGTTGTCAATAATTCTTAGTTCGGGATCCTTGTAAAAATATTTCTGTGAATAAACACATTTTGATCACCCGTAACTGTGACCGTTATTACGGATTTCGTGATTAGGGAGTAGACCTCCAGAGGCAGACTTAATGCAGGCATTTTTACCAGTCAACCTTTGAGCGATGCAGAGGTAAACAGTTTCTAGTTGTAATACAGTGATATTGCTAGCGGTCGATACATTTTTCAACAAAAAAAAAAAAAAAAACGAGATTTCCACCAGCATGAAAAATTCATAACAAAAGTACAAACTTGTCACAGATATAAAATAGTGGTATTATGGTTGTTTTATCTACTTACATGCCTTCTTAATTCAGTCTTAATGTTGTTTAATAAGTGGTAAGTCCTCATCGAATCACAGTACGGATTTGAAGATGAGATATAGTTAGAATCTTTTCTTGAAATTTTTATAAACTTTTCAAAACAATACAATTAAGTGCAAAACTGAGGTGTTTCAATAAATTACTTATTTCAACTGTTGTCTATTTTTGTTGCATTGGCGTTCCTGTCTTTTGTGATATTTTGACATCGTATTCAGATCAATAAGTATAGCCATCAGAGTATGGTGTTCTGAAGTCTTCTAGTGTGGAGTTTATATGAAGTGTGTAGGTACCTATGTGTAATTGTGTAATATGTATGTGGTAGCTTTTCATATTTAATGGGTGCAAGAAAACAACAAAATTTTAAAACATAATTTGTATATTTACACATGAAAAAACATTTCGAAGCTACTTAGAATTACGTAAACATCTACAATCTAGTCATTAACAATTTTAATACTGTTTCAAGCTCTCGTATTGACACGTACTTAGAAAAGTGACAAATTTTTTTGAACGCAGAGAAAATAAAATAGTAAGAAATCATTTTACGAATAGAAATATTTTTAAACAATATAAAAACTGGTAACTTAATGAATACAAACATTACAATTCTTTGAATTAGTCTATTAATTTACCACTGCACTTCAGGCAAAATTGAACCCACAAAATAATTTGAATCTGCGGTAACAATTATCGACGACACAACTAATAAACTTAAACCTAGCTAAAACAAATATATACAAAGTACTTTTCTATGGATTACACTGGTCAGCGTTTTGTCACTTTAGTAAGTAATAAAATGTACACTTTCAGTGGTTCAAAATACGAGAGAAATAGATAATACTTTCACAGGCAAAGATGAAAATCTAGGACGAACTAACTTATGACCTAATGCTAAATCGGTAGGACGGATTACACTGGTGAGATGTGCTTATAACTAAAATCTAGACTGGTATACATTGTTTAATTTTAGACCTAAGTGTGCTAAAGGGAACTATTTTTTACAGAATCTACGAGAAATATTCCTTAAGCGACCAATCCAAACATTCAGATGATGACAAAATATTGTGACCCAAATGATAATTATAATTATCTATTCGGAAGCTATTAGAAATAACTGTCTTCAACTGCCTTATTATAATCCACGATGTAAACACTGTCTTTAACTTTAAGTAAAAGTAAAAAACTTACACGAAATATATAAAAATTATAAGCGTAAGATTTAAATGTAATACGATACAGAAACTCGACACTTTAAAAGTTAATTTTGAACTCGGAAACTTGAAGCAGATTAACCTAAGTGGTAACGAGTATTACGGTACTTAAACTTTAAATAAATATCCCTGTAGTTAAATCTAATTTGGCAAATAGCGGCAAAATGGTATGCAACTTACTGGAGCAGTTCGTAAAGCGCTGATATGTATGTTTGGGCCATCTGAAGGGTTTCGTACTTCGAGAGCTGACGGTCAGCGCCCAAAGACGGCAGATGACCTCGAAGCCTGTCAAACGCTTTGTTCAAGTTCTGCATCCTCCTCCTTTCCCTTGCATTTGCTGCTAAGCGTCTCCTCCTTAACACTGCGGCACTGGTCGCTCGTCCTCGCCTCTTCCCCGACTCCAGAAGTTCGTTATCTTCAGCACTGTCTTCCAAAACGTCTCGCGACAATCCTCTGTACGCGATGTGTGCTGAATCTTGATTGATGCTGCCATCAATAGACGGCGTCGGCTCCAGGCTGGACCTTCCAGAGTCTGGAGATCTCGGCCACGACAGGTAGCACTCCTCAGTCGAATACTCCAGCATCACGTCAGACGCGAACATATCTTTCTCGTAGATCATTCGGTGTCCGTAAGTTTCGGCGGTCATTTTTGCTCACGGTTAGTACAGGTGCGAACGATTCGGCGTCCCGCAAGGGTCTAGCATCGGCGCCTACCTGTGGGCCTTATATAGGTTCCCTGTTTGTGCGAAAAGGTTCGTCGGGATAGGCTGTGGGGGTGCGAGTGGGACGCAAGAGGTCCTGAGAGGGTAATTTAAGGCCAATCATCATTAATTATTTCCTCCCTCGGGCGCCGCGTGCATTGTAGGTAGCGTTTGACTCCGTGACTCTATTTTTATTGTACAATGCTTGTTGATAACCTTGTAACTATTAAAATGTTTTGTGATTATATTACAATGGTAGGACAAGTCTATTGATGTAATGAAGTCGTATGTTTATTTCTTGGATATAAGTTAATTTACTTGTGACAAAACGATTCATCTCTCAAGAAACCTTTGAATAATACTAACGTAAAATATTTTTAATGTCCAGCTTAAACATGAATCGATTACAACGTTCCCTTCAGGCTAACATAGAAATAAGAAAATATTAAAGCTAATATTTTCCTTTTGAGCAATGATGATTTAGGAAAGTATTAAATATAAGATAATTAAATATAAAATACAATACGACTGTAAATACAATCTTCGAGTTCCTTAAATGAAATTGCCTGAAGCTTACAATTACACATTTGTATTTTGCTTTAAACAAATTCAATCGAGTTGAAAACCAAGTTAGTTTGGCGAAAAAATACCACTAAAAACTCACTTCAGGAAACATCTAACTACTTCTAAATTTAGATTTTGGTCTAGCAGGTAAAGGAAGGCCAATTCCTGTTTTTAAAATAGTAGCCAACAATCTCATCTCAGCAACAACTTTGTCAATTGGAGGATTATTTAACTCATTGAAGACAGAATGCAAACGTTCATAAAACAAGGTAATAAGCCCCTCGTATTTGTTCCCTACTGCACACTCCCAGCAATATAGACGTCCCTTACTTCAAACTTATCTTTTGCCTCTCATGTATTCCCAGATCATACTTTTAATTCATGCCCATCCTGGTGGAATACCAGGGCACAGTGAACTAGTCACCACTCGACACCACACCGACTCGGGAACCGAACCCGCGATACTTTTCACGAGATGCACCCACTGAGTGAAATTCAAAACTGTTGTGTTGGTGGGCTGTTCGGGCAGCGAAGTGTGAAGGTTGGATGTGGTATTTTCTCAGTGTGGCCAGATTTATGTTTATAAATAATCGAATAGGTCAAGGCATTTTTGTTAACGGTCGCTTAAGTAGAACTAATTTTCACATCAAAGCAAAACACGAGACTTAAACCTTCTTACTAATAAACACAGTTTAAGGTTATTCCGAGTTTAAACCTATGAAAATGTATTGTTATTCCTTTTTTAGTCCTGATATAACTTTATTCCCTGTTTATTAGTAAGAGGGAAAGTTTTCGAGCGACCTAAAGCGCAAAACTTACGGAACTTAAGGAACTCATGAAAATATCAGTTTTCTATTATATTCAGTCTAGTGGTATAATTTTGTAACACAATTACAACAGCACTGCCATTCATTTAAAAAATTGAACAACATTCAATGTGTTATATTGTATTTATGTAACATATGACGCAATTTCCTTCAAAATCCTTAAAATTGTAATACAAAGTAATTTGTGAAATTAGTAAATCTTTGATCAATTTAGACTTCATGCATTCTTGATCTGAGCTGGAAATAGCCACTATCTTGCTAGAAAAAGTCATGATCATGTATTCAAATATGCCACATCCTAACTGCATCACTCGATTATCCACGTCGCTCCATCGGCGTGCCCCGGTGTGGTCCAATCATTTTCACGACTCGCCTCCCCGTTCGCAAATCACAGCTCCCTTGATGAAGTCATTCACTGACCTAGCTACCGGTCACTTGTTAAACTGTCCTGCTTTATAATGGAAATGTTAGGAACTACAATTTTGGAGAAAAGTTGTCATAATGGACATCAAACTCAAACTTAAAACATTTATTTCAATTGAACCATATACATTTACCTACTCTCAAAACGGCGAAGGAAAACGTGACTAAACCGGCAGGTCCTAGAACCAGAAATTCGAAGACATGTAACATCTACCAACCCGCATTGGGCCCACGTGGTGGATTACGGCCCACTCCCTGTCGAAGAAAGAAGCCCCTGTGCCCCAGCTGTGGGAAAATTAATTATAAAGGATAAGTTTTTATCCAGTGCGCAAACTGTAACCATGAATTCAGCTGTTTCATAGCAAAGTGCAAGTGCGCGGCCAAAATGTATGGAACAGCGTGTTTTTTTTTGTATTACCGACGAAAAATTTCTGCGCTGGAGGGTCTAGAGTGATATGCTGAATTCATGGTTACAGTTTGCGCACTGGATAAAAACTTATCCTGTATATAAAATAAAATAAAATATGTTATTATTATTAATTCATTTACCTACAGTTTTTCATTGTGAAAAAGTCGGTCAGTTAGAAAATTAGAAAATTGAAGTTATGGACGAGCGGTATGTTTTATATCTACTCGTAAAACGTTAGTCTCGTAGAGTCTACAGTTTGATATGTAATTTTTATCGATAGGTATTTTGTAAACAATGAAGTTTTGTTTCGTCCCACCCAGACTATTACGTCTGCCGTATGTAACATTATTGTCATAATCTTCTGCCGAGCCTTTTCAAAACTATGTTGGCATCGGCATCCAGTCTAAGGGAAGGCAGCTGAGTACCAGTAGTTTACATGGAGCGACTGCTTATCTGACCTCCACAACTCAGTTACTGGGGAAAACAATACCCGTAAGATCAGAATTGGCTGTTATAAAGTAGCCACAAGCCCCTCAAGTAAGCAACATCATTATACACCGTGACATTTTAGTCGTCTTACAACGGCAGCCCACTTCATGTATCCAATGACTACTAATAACTTTATAAAAAAAAATATATATTATTGGACATATCATTCAGTAAGACGTTTGATGTAGTTTTGAACACCCTGTTATGGAGATGGAATGAATGATAACATGTAATGGTATTATGTAGGTAGGTAGAAATCTTGTAACGTTTGATATGAAAACATTATTAACAGGGAGGGTGTTTCATAATTCTAAAGCATTATTTATTTTTCTTTGTATCTATTATCTTAATTAATGGTAACAATTTCTTAATCGCGCCTGTAGGTATTTTATGTCGGACCCATTGAGTGGACCACGTTTATAAGACGACTAAAATGGCACGGTGTATAGGATATGTATATATCTGTGTATCTATTTTCTATTTTAGTATATTGTATATTTATTATTTGCGCCAACAACATCCCCATTTTATGTCCAGACTAATCACTGTCCATGCCAAGGTTGCCTGGAAGAGATCGCGGAAAGCGATAAGGTAGCCCATTGTATAATTTGTAGTGAACCTTGTTTTTTGTTAGGTATTTTTGTGGTGTACAATAAAGTGGTTTTCACTTAAATCTTGTTTTTATAATAAATTCTTGGAAAGAGATAGATAGATATACAGCTCTATCTTATGAACCGCTAATATTGTCAATATCAATTAAAACAAACACGCCTAGATTTCCACCTAGCCCATAAAAACTAGCTTGAACGTACATTAATTCCCAGACCCTCTTGAGGTCAAGAACATTGTTCTTTTTTTCAACGATCATTTTACACGTCATTAACCCTTCAATGCGGCTCGGATTTCGCGACCCATAAAAAATGCTAAGGGTCTACCGTACCCTTGTCTTTTTGTGTTACTTTCTTGAAATTACTTAATCTGTGGATAGTTAGTTTGATGATCGAAGTTTGGTAGGATTAAGTTGTAATGCGAATATTAGCATAACAGGGGTATGTTTTGTATAACTAATCTTTGTGTTGGGTAATTTAATTTTGGGATACAGTCCTTGTTTTCGAATTTGCAACATTGCAAATTTTTGTTTTTATTTAAGCTTATTTTTGTTATTTTTGAAATCCAGACCTTTTTAAACGGATTTTTTTAAACAAATAAAACAAAAACACATGCAGAAACATAGGATATTATTGTATGTTTCGTATGGCTGGTTACAAACACCTACAATCGATTATATTGTGATTGGTAGCTTCAGTAGTTCCTGAACAGTACCTACGCAAATACATTAATTTGACTAAAACCAGAAGATATTGGGTCGTACGATATTTCCCCAAAAATCTGATTTCGTCTTCCTTATTTTTCATATCCTATTTCAATGTTTACCGGTATACAATAACAAAACGAACCAACAAACGTAACGGAACACCGAATCAAGTTGACTGTGAAAAATTTAATCAACAAAAAAGTATTAGAAAAAGTCAAAAGTAACAGAAAAGATCCCATTGGTAACGGGATCGCGGTGCAAGGGTTGGTCCCGTTACAGGAGATGTGCCTTCGTTCCGGAGTTCACTTCCGATTGGGTTGTTATAATTACTGATTAACTGTCAAACCGTGTTTCTACATCGTTCTTTATTAGATGAACTCTGAATTGATTCGATATAAATTAGTGGATTATTAGTCGATTCACACGAATTTCCGCAAATATACCACATCACTTTTTTGGGCTAGTTTATTTTTCTCTGAACTTTATTGCATACCAATTCAAAATGTGCCAATTGCCTATTACGTATTTCTGGAATTGTTCATTCACCCACAAATAATTAACTTCGTGCGAATCGCCTACAGAAAATAATATACGTGCGAATCGACTAATAAGCCCATAAGTATGACTTTGATACGCCAATAAAAATTATAGGAATTCTTAAATGATGATGTACATACCGAATTTTAGGAAGAAAATATACTACAACATGATCAGTTTATCATTATAATCTTGCTTGCCTGATTAATACCTATAATAAAAGTTATGATTGATTTATACTTTCAAGGAACAGAACCAAACTTAAATAGTATTATTATTCAAAATAAAGAACAGTAAACTTCCGTTTATCCTGTAATTTTACTCTAGAACAACTTAATATCACAAAAACAGTTCCCTCCACTCAGTGTGTGGCCAAACTTAACAATCGTTGATTGATAACATTTGCATAATTTTATAACTACGTAACAATAACATTTATATCACAACATGAATGTATAAATGGGCCAAATCAGCCCCCTACGCGTTTAGGGTTATGAATATTTATATGAAAGATTTATTTATTGGAACCAATCAATTTTGTTGGATTAAGACATTATGAGATTTATCAAATTAGATGAAGCTTTTGTTTTTTATTTGTAATGCGGTTTGCATTTGCATGCATGCGTCGGTACCTATTCTTCATTTTACAATGGGGTCAGAATTAAAATCTTAACATAATTTGAGTTCCTTTTTAGTCTGGTGAAGTCGCGGGTTTGAACTCACTGGTGGGCCTGGCTAAAAAGCACGCTGTCTCACCAGGCATCGTGTCCGACAGAGGTAGTTTCAGTGATGAGCTATTAGACGCTAGTTACACGCACAACATTATTGAGTGAGATGCAGGATCATATTATAGTTCCACAAGCGGATAAAAAATTAAGAAAAGTGCTTCGGAAGATCGGGTTTTATAAGAAAACCACTACATAAATCAATGACCAATAAAGTTTATTGAACTTTTCGATTTTTAATCTTTTTCGGTACCGACTTTTTTAGATTTTACACATCTTTTATCACTTAAACACGCCCAAAGTTAGGTTAAATTAGCAAGAAAAACTAATCTTTGTTGGCTTCTAACTTTTTAATGGCTTTTTATTTTAGTATTCTTTTTCCGTACAGACAATATTAATAATAAGACAAAACCATACCATTTTAAATTTTTGATGTACATTGTCGAACAGTGGAGTAATACACTCCCGAAGTTTGTATGGGAAAAATGTAGATTAGGTTCACCTTCATAACAGCACTTATTTGTATCTAAAAAGCTTAGAACTTTATTTATAGTTACACAAAATTATCTTGATGTTGGCGCAAAATAATTTGTGTTTGTGGCAATTATTGGCAATAATATTTTTCTGTATAATTTTTATTTTTGTTTTCGTTTACCTTACCTTAAACTTACGGGAGTTTAAGGTATGAAGTCGTAACAACCATTCATGGTGGGATACCCTTTTACCCCACACTGCGACACCCAATGACATATGCCAACGCATCATTAATCAAATCATCCATAAACCACACAGGGTGACATAAAACAGGAAATCAAAATCCATAGACAAACGGAAGCGCCGCCATCTTGCCGCCATTTACAGTTAAACACAAAATGATAGGGTTTAGCGAAATTATAGAGCGGTGCGATATAATACTGTTAGATTTCACGGTTTTGATGCGGTTTTTTAAATCGTATCATTTAGTAAAACCGTAAAACGCCTTGGGAGGTATATTTTGAAGGGTTTTTTGATAATGGTAACAGTTCTTAAATTGCACATAGATTGCTTCCTAGTATTGCATATCCTACTAATATGTATTATTAACGTGAAAGTTTGGATGTTTGTTACTCAATCAGGCAAAAATGGTAGAACGGATTTGGATAAAATTTCGCACAAGGATAGTTTATAACTTAGATTAACACATGCAAGCCTTATATTATTTGTGCACTGCATTTCTGTTCACCTTAGCGAGAATATTATATGACATACATACCCGTATGTTTTAATTTAAAAAAATACACTCAATTTTTGTATACGAAAAATTAAAAAAATTGTCTGCAATAAAACACTATTTATTTATTTAGAACGACTGCCTAGTCCTTCGGGGAAATCTGGCGTGGTGTTATGTTATCTACGTACTTTGGTTTTGGGTTCACCTAGATCACTATCATTAACACAAGCCTGCTTATTACGTACGTATTTTCCCTATCTATTAGTCCATCTCTTCTCCAAGCAAAGCTTATTGTTGTAAAACACTCATCAAGTGTGCAGTCTTTTAATATATTTAACAAATTACTTCCAGAATTAAAGAATATTGCGAATTTTAAGACATTATTGATTCAGAAGCTTATTATATTATTGACGAATTTTGTCAGGATAAAAAGTAATTATTGGTGAATGATTAATTTTAGAATGTATTGCAATAATTTAATTTATAATATTTTGACATGTAATATTAATTAAGAAAATTTTATATTTATGTATTCTCACTGTAGTGTTTTTTTTTTTTACTAGAGTCTAATCACGATAGTAATATTAAGTTCAAGGCGTATTCTTATATTTCGACACTAATGTATTTATTTTTATGAAATAAATAAATGAATGAAAGATCCAAAAAGTTATTAAACATTGACAAAAATAATAAAAACAAACAGACAGTCATGAGGACTGCTCATAGAAGTGAAAACTTAAAACTTAGCAAAAAAACATCACGTCACATTAGCATGTCGGCGACGCGAACCCATTAAGTTTTACCCCAACTAAAAATTGCCAAATGCTAGTAAAGAAGTTCTCACTTCAAAAAACGTGAGTGACTGTTGCTCCAACTCTTTGACGGCAAAAAAATATAAAATTCCATAATTTTATATTTTTTTGCCGTCAAAGACTGGATGTTAAGATAATCATCATCAATATTTTACCAATTAAAATGGGTTCAGCTATTTAACATGAAACGACAAAACTCTTTAACCCAGTTACAGAAATGATATATATTTTTTTAATTCTGAAAATAGGATATCGGAATCACTTTTAGACATCATATAAAAATAGAAAAAAGCTAGATGTAGTCGACATTTCCTACCTGACGGTACCTGAGAAGAAATGGCGAAACAAACTCGTGTCAAAGTCTCTCTTCAAGTCCAGACATAATCTTAGTCAAATCATGTGAGGACGATGTAGATCAGTGGCATAATCTCGATACTTTTAAATAAATAAATACTTCTTGGTAAGACTCGTTGTCAGTCTTCGGCCTTCTGACTACCCGTAACAACTTCAATATCAGAAGTACCGATAGCACATTAAGTGCATCAATGTCACGGTGGCCGGCCAGTGATTGTGCACAACGACCGGTCATTTCTCAGGAATGCCATTGTGGACTAGATACGACAAATTGGCGGTAACGGGAGCAAATGGCAGGAGATTTAATGTGTTGTAGCTATGTGGATAATATGATGGTATTTTTTCTAATGGGTTAAATAGGAATAAGGGGGCTTGTGGCTAAGTAGTAACAGCCGCACAGGTCGATCGATCAGGTTAAGCTACGCTTGCCGCGGTTGGTCCGTGGATGGGTGCCCATCTTTACATATACCCCCCCTCCCCCATAGACCTCTCCGTACCTCGGAAAGCACGTTAAGCCGTTGGTCCCGGCTGTCATTTGTGGATTTTTGGCAGTCGTTACGGGTCGTCAGAAGCACGAAAGTCTGACAACCAGTCTTACCAAGGGGTATCGTGTTACCCAGTAACTGGGTTGTGGAAGTCAGATAGGCAGTCGCTCCATGTAAAATACTGGTATTCAGTTGGAACCGGTTAGACTGGAAGCCGAACCCAACGTAGTTGGGAAAAGGCTAAGCCGATGATGATGAAGGCTTTTTTTTGGGGGTGGGAAATCATCAAATAACTTCTCCCGCTCTGCATGGAGCAGGAGGGCGTGTCAAACTTTTACTGACTAAAAGCCCACCCGTGTTCCCTCAGTTGCATGTGTGCCAGGGGCCACGGCATCTCTTTCGAACAACCCGCACCCCTGGTATTATCATGAAGGCTTGAATGGGAATTGAACCACTCCTAGATGTTACTGCCAGAACCTGAATTAATCAGCGGGATGATTGCGTAACACACATAAAATGGCAATGTGAACAATTTCCATAAATAAACAATCATCAATCTGCCTAGGCATCTTCCCTACTATGTTGGGGTCAGCTTCCAGTCTAACCAGATGTAGCTTAATACCAGTAATTTACATGGAGCGACTGCAAATAAACATTAGAGGTGAGTGATAAGTAATAAAGTTTATTGTTAAATTAGGACTAGATTATATGGCAAGTTATTATAATATGAAGCACAAGCATACGTTACTTAATCTAGTTAGTGGGTGCCGCACTGTTCTCCTAGATAGGTATGAATAGTGTTATTTGCGTATTCGAGCAGCCTTTAATGTTCCCATTCCTGGGACAGGCCTCCTGAGAGCAAGTAGGCCGTTATCAACCACGTAGGTTCAGTACGGGTTGCTAGATGTCACATGTTTACGAATTTTTGGGTCTAGGACATGCCGGTTTTTAACTGACTTCAAAAAGGAGGAGGTTCTCAATTTGATTGGTATATTTTTTGTTATGTATGTACACCGATTATTCGAAGATGGCTGGATCGATTTGGATTTTTTTTTGTTTGTAAGGGTATACTTCCCAGGTGGTCCCATGATCATCAAGTCAGTATCTGATGATGGGATCGTGGAGATATAGAGAGAACTCTTCAAATTTTATAGGCACACTTGAAGCGATTTGGGTAGTTTTTGGAAAAGTACTTTCTCGGAGTGGTCCCATTTCAATTTGATGAAGATCTGATGAAGGACTTCACAGATAGGCAACTGAACTCCTCAATAAATGACAGCAAATGGACTGGGATTGCTGAAATCTCATGTCTGTCTATTGCTTACACCAGTTTATAACATAACATCACGCCGGTACGCTGTGAAGGGGTAAGCACAAGTGAACCACTAAAAAGTGTAAAATAAAAACTTAAAAAAACCAACCGACATCCAAAGAAACACTACAAAGTGAAAAATAACTTTAATTTCGGAAGGCGGTGACAAAAAAATTCAAATACTTATCCAAAGTCACTGACTTCTGAAATTAAAGTTATTTTTCAATTTGTCGATTGTTTTTTTTTTTTGAAGTTTTTCCACGATGTTTTCCTTATCCATTTTGAGAGCAGCGGTGATAAAATAATTTATACAAAGTAAAGCACCCTGCCTGGGTTTGAACCTACGACCTACAACTCGTAAGTCACGGCCGTTACTAAGCCACAACCACTCTCTAGCCTCTTAACAATGTAAAATATATATTCAGGATAAGTTTTTATCCAGTGCGCAAACTGTAACCATGAATTCAGCATATTATTCTAGACCCCCAGCGCAGAAATTTTTCCTCAGTTTTACAAAACAAAATCAACTGTTTCATAGAACCTACGCGGTCAAAATGTATGGAACAGCTGATTATTTTTTGTACTACCGACGAAAATTTCTACGCTAGGGGGTCTAGAATGATATGCTGAATTCATGGTTACAGTTTGCGCACTGGATAAAAACTTATCCTGTATAGGTGAAACAGATAAAACCGAGGCGCCCTCATTTCAAAGAGTATTTCCAAGGCATTGCAATCTGAACTCCTTTCTTTATCCTTCATTTGAAGCTACTGTTTAAAGACCTGTTCCTGCCAGGTCTTAAACGTCTTTCTTCCATAACTACAGGATTGAACAATACTGTATAAAAGCAATTGACTTTGTTACTGTGAATACCACGCACGCGACCAAGAAAACTGAATACGCTCTTGCAAAAACATCTGTTGTGTAATATTTGGGTCTCTGGTCCAAAGCTTACAATGTAACTTAAACAGATTTTAAAACTTGGCATCTTTGAGTAAAGACGGAAATATAATTTTCCATAATTAACGAAAATTAAGTTTCACGTCGTTAAATTGGAAGGTAGGTCTTATGTCTGGGAAGTAAGGTTTGGAGTTCGGTTGAAATGTGTATTGCATCGGCAAAGTTAGGGTTGTTTTATTTCGGTAGTTAGTTCAGGGCGAGGCTACTGCAATGATGTAGCGGCAGAACTAGCTCCACGAGTGACGAGTAGGTAATAAATTATAAATGATTTTATTTCTGTGGTAGGTAGTAGGTTTCTACAAATACTTTTACTCGTCAATAATGTTTTTAAAACTAGATGAGGTCGGCGTTTCCTATCTACTACTCTGAGAAGAAAGGCCGAAACAAACTCAGAGGTCACAGTCTCTTTTAAAGTCCAGACATAATCTTTGTGCAGACCATATAGATTGGTGTATGAAATGGTCTATTGATGAAATAACCACAAAGATTTATTGTACTAGGCCAATTAGCGCACGCATTATTAACCGAATTCAAAAAGGACGAGGTTTTAATGTATGTTCGGCATGACTCCGTCATATATAGACGGATTTGAAAAATTCTTTTGTTTTGGTCGAAAAGGTTCCCAAATGGTCCTAATTAAATTTCATATAGATCTGATGATGACTTTCGGAGACAGACAACGGAACTCTTCAAAAAATTACAGCAAATCAACCGCGATTGCTGCTATCACATAAATATGCAATGTTTTGACCCCAAGATGATGAAATTGGTGGTGGGGTGGGTAACTAAAAAGTGAAAAATAAAAACTTTTTCCAACAAAAATAAATACCGTCTTTCGGAAAAACACTACAAAGTGAAAAATAACTTTAATTTCGGAAGTCGGTGACAAAAAAATTAAAATACATATCCAAAGTCACCGACTTCCGAATTTAAAGTTATTTTTCACTTTGTAGGCGGTTGTTTTTTTTACAGTAATGATGTACCTCAATTATTAAATAATTACGACTAGCTCAACCAGGTAGGCAAAATTATCACACGAAATTGTATTTCCTAAAAGAACCTAATAAAACACACTGATCCAGGGAGCTAACCCAGAACTCCGAGGTAGCCAGGTAGGCAGTTATTAATATTCGTCTTGACTCTTTAACTTTCCCTTCATTCGCTACTGAAAAAGACATATTTATATCGCATTGTCATTGCCGTTGCTGTGGGAGGCCCTCAGTTAGATGGACCGACGATGGCTGGGACAGACTCGATGCAGAAGGCGGAGTACAGTGTGTTGTGGCGCAGCCAGGGAGAGGCCTATGTCCAACAATGGACTGCGATAGGCTGATTTGATTAACTAACATACAAGTATATTTACCATCTACAAAGCGTGTCGATGGCAAAAATAGCACGCATAATATAAAAAATATACAAACATTTAAAAATATAAAATTATAATAATAATAATTATTATTATATGTATAGTGTTATCTAATTTTGTTTGGCTCAAAATTCAGCATAGCGAATCCTGTTCGCTGACGGAGCCATTAAGTCCTCACGTGTGCAGATGACAGGGTATGCGGTGCAAGATGGGAGTTGAGCCATTGTCTTCGGAGAGACGCCGCATGTATCATCTGCCTCACCTTTTCTCTACTTTTTTGGGGTCGGCTTCCAGTCTGAACAACTGGAACATCTGGATACCAGAACTGAATACCAGTATTGTACCTCTGTACCGACGCACAGAGGGGTCTTGGTATGTAAAGATGGTCCACCATCCATGAACCAACCGCGGCAAGCGTAACATAACCTGATCGATCGACCCGTGCGGCTCGTGCGGCGTTACTTAGCCACGAGCACCTACCGCATGTATATTTACGGAAATCGTCATTCGCTACCGCCATCACTCAGTCCACAACCTAACCCATTACAAGACAGCATTAACACAACCGGAGGCTTCACAAAACTTTTGTATGGGATTACATGAAACACCGTGAAACGGGAGCATGCTTTGTATTATACCATACAATGGTATGGTCAAATACGGGCCGAATGTGAGGTTAAATTACATGTGTTTTTTTTTGCTTGGTTATATTCTTGTATCCAGTTTTTTGAGGACAACGGGAATTAACCGGCGGGGCAATTGCGTAAACCACTGAAAGTGGAAATGGCTTTTATTTTGACATTCTTTGCGTTATTTTCGTTGTTGAGCAAACGAATTTTTCGAATATATGAAGCAATGAATTAGCAATATCATCATCATTTCAGTCGATAGACGTCCAAAGCTGGGCAAAAGCCTCCCCAAGCTCCTCCATTTCGACCGGTTCTGTGCTTCCCGCATCCAGCGGATTCCTGCGGCATTCACAAGGCCATCGGTCCATCTTGTGGGAGGCCTTTCAACGCTACGTCTTCCGGTACGCGGTCGCCACTCCAGGACCTTTCAGCCCCATCGGTTATCTGTTCTGCGAGCAATGTGCCTGTTCACTGCCACTTAACTTTGGCAATTCTTTGGGCTATGTCGGTTACCTTGGTTCTCCTGCGAATCTCTTCATTCCTGATTCGATCACGTAGGGAAACTCCGAGCATAGCCCTCTCCATTGCCCTTTGGGTGACTTTTAGCCTTCTGATGAGGCCCATTGTGAGTGACTACGTTTCAGTTCCATATGTCTTCACTGACTTTCTTCTTGAGACACTGCGGTATGTGGGATTAGCAATATACTACAAAATTATTCGGAGTGTATAATGGGTTATGGCCAGTGGCGTTTACGTCCCTATAGGAAAACTAGCGTTCCTTGATCCTACTAAAATTATAAATGTTAAAGTTTGTGAAGATGTTTGGATGTTTGTTACTCAATCAAGCAACGACGGCTGAACAGATTTGGATGAAATTTGGCACAAAGATAGATTATAACTTGGATTAACACATAGGATACTTTTTATCCCGGTAGTACGTTCCCGTGGGATAATTTTCGACAACCGTGCGGGCGAAGTCGCTGGCAAAAGCTAGTAAGGCAATTAAGAACCTAAGGAAAATTAATGTCAAAGAAACTAAAATGAAGTCGAGTTGCGTATTTCTCAAATAAATTTTAGTACTGGTTGGCAAACAAAATATTATCTGAGAGGTACATACATGTAACTAACGTAATGGTCTATCTAAATTTAAACCAATAAACACAAAATCACGCTCTGTTTCCGCAAAGGGTATGGCAGAGGTGTAGGTACCTATAGTAGGTACGCCCACATTTCGCCAGTTATGTTTAAGTACCATGTAATAGGGGGCGAGCCTATTGCCATCAAGCGGGTCTCTGGACTCCGGAGTGCTACTGAGAAATTCCAGATAGAAAAATCCAATGACACTTTTGATCGACCCGGAATTCCAACCCAGACCCTCATGCTCCGCATGTTTGCCACCACTAGACCAACGAGGCCCATTATAGTTTTATAAAAACTTTTTCCAAAAAAAAAAGAAAACAACCGACTACCGAAAAAGCACTACAAAGTGGAAAATAACTTTAATTTCGGAAGGCGGTGACAAAAAATTCAAATACATACCCAAAGTCACAGATTTCCGAAATAAAAGTTATTTTTCACTTTAACTTTATACTGTTTTTTCGGAAGTCGGTTGTTTCATTTTTTTTTAAGTTTTTATCATTACCTCCCTCATTAATTCAAAATTTGAACAACGCATACAAGAACAATGCATATTTATGCGATAGCAGCAATTCTTTACTGCTATTTTTTTGAAGAGTTACGTTATCTGTCTCCAAAACCCATCTCAGATCTATATGAAATTTAAATGAGACCACCAGTTTTCGAAAAAAAAAAGAATCATCAAAATCGGTTCACCCAGTCGAAAGTTACGAGGTAACAAACAAAAAAAAATACCGTCGAATTGATAACCTCCTCCTTTTTTGAAGCCGGTTAAAAATTACCTATCTATAAATTCAATAACTTTAAACGTCATTTTGATATAACCCTATACACACCCTGCAGCATTTTACAAGAACCACAAAACCAGAAGATTAGATAAACATTTGATTATCAATTATTTTAATAACACAAAATCACTTTGATCCATCACAATCATGTTTTTATAACAAAACGAAAGTGTTGATTTTACCCTAAGGGGACAATTCACACCTTGATCTGACGAAACGTAAAAAAACACGTTACGTTTGTGTTACCGGTCCCAACAAATTCAAATAGAATGCGTTAGAAAACGTTCAGGGTGTTTTATAAAGGTTTAGAGAGTATTAAGTTATAGCAGTTGCTGAAAACTAAATTGGCTAATTTTAAGTGAATTTAAAAATCTAATTTTGAACGCGGGAGCTGAATTATAGTAAATTTTAAATAATACAAACAGACTGTTGTATTTATTTAGTATTTTGCATAAACACATATGCCTCAGCAAAATAAACAAAATAAAAGACAAAATCACGCAAACTGCTACGAACTTTTCGTAGTCAAATTTTTTTTCGTAGACCTTCGACATTGTCGTAGCTCGTAGCAATGTCGCTTTTGTGACTCAACTTTTTTTATGCTTATTCGAATGAATGATACTTGTATTGTCTTGTATACACGTATGTATGTGTGTAAGCGATCTCGTAATGCTTTACCTTTTTACACTCTTTATATTAGCTTCACTTGTATGTTTGTTTGTTTGTATGTAACCGACTCCTTTGGACGCTATTTTGACCCACTTCAAACGGTCAGATTTCATTGAAACTTTGTAGACTTATCGAGGACCAATGACAAGTCAAAAATTAAAAAAAAAAACACAAAAAACACAAAAAAAAAACTTAAAAATCACGCTTTTCAAGCAAGCAGAACTAAACAATTGTAAATAAATAAAAGTTTAAAAAACTAAAAAACACGCTTTAAAAACCAAACTAAAAAATTAGAAAATAATTTAATTCTATTAAAAAGCGTGGGGTGCTTATTGCATTAATTGATTATAAAAATACCTCAAAAAGCACCCCACGCTTTTTAATAGAATTAAATTATTTTCTAATTTTTTAGTTTGGTTTTTAAAGCGTGTTTTTTAGTTTTTTAAACTATTATTTATTTATAACAATTCCCAGTAAGTTGAAACTTCACTAAAGTTAAAATATCTAACTGTCACATAGACAAAAATACTTTGTCGTTCAATGACGTGCACTTGTGATATTTAACTAAAGGATAAACTTAAGGTTAAGCCTTTACTATGCCGGCTACAGTCATACAAGCATACAGCCGGTCAGTTAGATGATTTTACAAGAAAAACAACCGATTTTCGGAAAAACACTACAAAGTGAAAAATAACTTTAATTTCGTAAGTCGGTGACTTTGGATATGTATTAAAAAAAATTGTCAGTTATTTTTTACTTTGTAGTGTTTTTCCGGAAGTCGGTTGTTTTTTTTTTGTTTGGAAAAAGTTTTATTTTTAATTTTCTAGTTATAGTACCTACTCCACACCCATTCGAAATTTCATCATCCTTGGGGTCAAAACAATGCATATTTATGCGACAGCAGCAATCGCAGTTGATTTGCTGTGATTTTTTAAAGAGTTCCGTTGCTGTCTCCGAAACTCATCATCAGATCTATATGAAATTTAAATGGGACCATTTCGGAATAAACCCCTTTCGAACAAAAAAAAAAGAGTTATACAAATCCGTCTATATATGTCGGAGTTCTGCCGAACATACATAAAAAATATAAACGTGTCAAATTGATAACCTCCTCCTTTTTGAAGTCGGTTAAAAAAGAAGCGTCAACGACAAAAGTAATACATAAAAGACGGATTAATTATAATTAAAACAGTTCGTGTCAATGTAATAAGTTCAAACTACATTAAATGCTTTTTTACCCGACTACGGCGAAGCAAAGAGATGGGTTATGTTTTTGACCGGTATGTATTTAGCATTTAAAGACACTATTTTTATAATAAATCACTGAAAAAGATTGAACGAGGTGTTTCCAAAATGCTCGCGAAGGAAATTATCCCAAAATTATTCTTGTAACATACAAGAATTGAATCCCACCCTCCATTTTTCTCCAGAGCTCTGACCTTACCTTCAAACTCACAAAACGGTACACTTGCCCTTGCCACAGGTAAAAGTATATCAATGAATAGTACCACTTATTTCCAAGGATGTACCAATCACGCGATCCCATAAAAGAGCCTTTTGAATTCAAAAAAACATGGTGGTTTTTGTGTACCTTCATTTAGCCGCAGCCTGTATAATAAAAGACTTGGAACACAGTTTGTAAGATAAAATTGGAGCAACTATATTGAACACGGTGTGAATACAATGGTGTAGGGAGCATTTACCTAAAGGTGTACTTCGACTTGGTCGTTCAAAGTCCATCGATGAACATGGGCAAAGAACTGAAGGCTAATTTCACGGGAATTGGACTTAAAAACGTTGTCAAAACAATGATGTGACAGATTGTGGCTGAGATTTGACTGCGAATACACACATAAACTACGAATACATACATAAACACACGCCTGCTTCCAATGCGGATAGGCCGAAACTACAGAACGCCGCCTGCAACATATTCCTTTTGCCTCGTTTACGTTCATATGTAGAATAGAATAGAATAGAATAGAATAGTATTTATTTGCTGTAAAAACATGGTATAAAGAGATGGTAAAAACATGGTATAAAGAGATGGTAAAAACATGGTATAAAGAGATGGTAAAAACATGGTATAAACAGATGGTAAAAACAAAATAACAAGAGCATACATGTTTTTGCTTAACAGTCATAAGCGTACAAATTTACGCAACCATATTTAACATTTATAGTCAAAGAGTTCTTTGACACTATAAAAACTATGACTACACAACCATTCATGCAATTTATTTTTGAATAATCTCATATTTAAAGTCTTGACATTACTTGGTATCTTATTATATATACGTACACACATGGATAAACAACTTTTATTATATTTAGCTAGCCTCGGAAGGATATCTAGTACAAGCATGTGGGGGTCTCGTCGGTTACGTGGATATAAATCATCTGCCTTACTGAACAATTCCTTATGCTTCCTCACAAACACACAGAACTAGTCATACATGTACACCGGTTGTAGAATATCACCAATAAGGTCACTATATGTCCTCCAATGTATAGCGTCCCCTCCCGGCGGCGTTGCCACTCACATCCATGTCATGTAAACCTTTTTTTAGTCGCCTTTCATTCATGATCGCACCATGACCACTCCATCTAAGCATACTCTTTTCAATTGTTGTCACTACATCTTCTTAACACGCACAGTTTACTTTCTCGATTCATTCCTCAGGATACCATTCTTAATCACACCTAGTATGGTCACACCATACATGCTTCGCAAGGAACGCATTTCCACATTCACTGCCATACATAAGTGTAGACAACAAGCAAACCTAGACTGCGAATGTTTTTAAAGATACGGAAATTGCCTCTGACAATATTGCCTGACTTGGGCAAGATATCGTTGATGTCTTTTGTATTGACACAAGTGAGTATTTTGGTAAAAAAATCAAATCGCTTTTGTTTTTGCTTTAAAGTATCTATCTACTTTCAAATTCGTCGTTGTCTACTTCAATCTAAAAATATCACTTGCCTGGTAAGTAAATTCGAACAACGGGGGGCGTTAGAAGTCTAAAAAAACAACCGACTTCCGAAAAAACACTACAAAGTGAAAAATAACTTTAATTTCGGAAGTCGGTGACTTTAGATATGTATTTTAAGGTTTTGTGACCGCCTTCCGAAATTAAAGTTATTTTTCACTTTGTAGTGTTTTTTCGGAAGTCGGTTGTTTTTTTTGGTAAAAGTTTTTATTTTTCACTTTTTTAGTTATAGCACCTACCCCACTAATTCGAAATTTCTTCATCCTTGGGGTCAAAACAATGCGTATTTACGCGATAGCAGCAATCGCGGTTGATTTACTGTTATATTTTGAAGAGTTCCGTTGTCTGTCTCCGAAACGCATCATCAGATCTAGATGAAATTGAAATGGGACCACACGTGAAGCACTAGCTTTCAAATAATATCGAAGAACCATCAAAATCGGTTCACTCAGTCGGAAGTTCTGAGGTAACAAACATAAAAACTTTTTTGAAGTCGGTTAAAAATGAGCTTTCGTCGATGGTCACTTAAAAGGGCTAAAGTACGACAGCGAATGTCTAGACTATTTAGTAGACATCACTTTACACATAAATGTTCGAAGACTGACCAACGATATACCTACATATGTAGGTATGACCTGATTTCCCTAATCGTTACTTTAGTCCAATCGATCTAGCTTATTAACATGAAATTTAAAAGTTTCAGAAGCCGAAAACAATTAAGTATACTAAAATTGCCTGGCACTCAGTTGGCGACGGACCCACTTGAGCCCATCCTCCCATAATGATTTCTAATAAGGAAAGTGGAGGTTTCTATGCAAAAATCATAACTGCAATAATTATAACAAACAAAAAAGAAGACAAAGAGTACCGCACACGCTAATATGACAAACAGATCAAACAATAGAACCGCAAGTCAGCGCAGGCGCAGCCTACCGCAAAGATTTGGAAAAAATTGTCTTTGTCGCTAACCGCAAAAAGGTATATTGAAAACACATTTTTTTTGGTATTGTTTTAACGTATTCTTTGAAAACTAGATGGTATTTCTAATAGACATGCGGTTCAAATTCGTATAAGTTATAATTTTGCAAAATTTTGTTGCGAAATCAGTTCACAATTTTCGTCTATTCCAAGTTCTGTCAAAATTGAACCTTATTGCGTTAGCATAAAAGTAAAGCCACTAAAAACTCAAATTCGCTCAACACAGATAATTATAACGCTTCATAAAGCAAATAGCAATTTGTCATACATCAGAAAAAAAAACGAATTAGAATAGATTTTACAGTTATTACGAAAACATTGGTTTTAATAACTGATATTAGGATAATATTTGTTTGGGTAAGCTTTGGGTAGTATTTTAGATAATTACGTACGGGATATTGCTTTAGAACTTTCATGGAATTTTTAGGATTTCGGTTTTTGTTCATTTTGGTCAACTGATAATACCTGAATGCGTAGTATGACCACTATGTATGTCTAGAAGTAGACGTCTGTCTGCTGT
Source organism: Polymixis lichenea (assembly GCA_949091785.1). NCBI lineage: Eukaryota > Metazoa > Arthropoda > Insecta > Lepidoptera > Noctuidae > Polymixis > Polymixis lichenea. The sequence goes on from OX420944.1 coordinate 2,355,036, forward strand.
AATTATGGTAATGATGTAGCACGACATCTTTTCCCTCCCTCTCAGAGAGGAGATCTGTGTCCCAGGGGTGGGAACATTATAAGCAGATTATACAGGGTGTAACAGAAACCCTATTGCTATCCTTAAGCACTAAAGATAACAGCTGGTATAGAATCACTATACATAGTATCAGCTCAGAATAAAATACTCTAAGAATTGATACGAAATTTTCGGTTTGATATGTTTCTTAAATTCAAATCACAACAAACGTGTCACCACACTACGTAGGTCAATAACTCTCCACGTTACTTACCAATATCACGATAAATCTCTTCCAAGTGATTTGTTTGTTTCAATTTGTTCTGGTTTCAATATATTAAAAATTCTCATAACTTCCGAACATGTAGAGATAGGATTAAAAACCCTTCCAATATCGTTTGATATCATCAAAAGAAGCCGTGCCCTTGGTATGTATGTACCCTTTCCGTTACACGTTGTAAATGTAGGTATGCCGTAGACTTCTTCCACAGTTTTTGCCATTTTGTTTTGTTATCGCTTAGTAGGTACGTGGTCATGCTACACGAGCTGAAAATGGTATACCTATTTCAAAAATGCGTCAGTATGCCTCAAATAGCATGCTTACTTCAATTAGAACAGTAATATCTAAAAAACAAAGATCGCCTAAATATTTTTTTGTGCTTCATACGTTTTGAGCAAACAAGATTGTCGGTGATTAAGCCTGATTATTGGGTGCGGGTTCGATTCCCGATTATAGATATTTTTCGGTTAGCAATATAGTTTTGGCGTGTAATAATGAATTATAGTTTGTCGGTTTGTTTGTTTTGGCTCAATTTTGGTTTTTTATCGAGTAAAAAAATGGAATCCTGCACTTTTTGACTTATTAATCTTCATCGGTAGGACTAGTGGTAATTGGAATATTTTGTAGTAATCGCACAAGTTTTAAATAATTAGTTCTGAAATAAATGAGTTCAGAAACAATTAATTTTGTTTAACCATAGTTCAATGAATAGTCAGCAAGACTTTTGCGAGACCGTCTCGATAAAACGCAAAATCAAACACTTAGATATCATAATAAATTACGAAGAAATTCTCAATCTTAAACATTCATGAATTGAATCTACGAAGAAGTAATTTTTGAATTAATTCATTAGCCAGTTTGTTTAAAGGAACCTCCTCAATACTGTCTCAACTCGTCTCACCCAACATTATCAAAAACTAATTTTCCCAAAATTTCATCGTTACTGACCTGACCTAACAGCCTATATAATGACTTAATGCTAACCTTAGGAGGCGCCAAACACATTTTTTTTTTCAAAAAAACAAAGCATTTTACGCCCACTGTTGGTTTTACAATATTACTTAATCTCCTCGTTATAAAAATAAAATAAAAAATGGCGCCAAAACAACGCTTCGGCGCGTTTTTTATCGCCGCCATCTTGAAAAAATCTATTTTATTGGTTATTTTTATTGCTTGTTTTCGGTAAATTTCGACTGCTATTTGCTGTAATCATAGGTTTTCTGTGAAATAGCTAGGTTGTAAATAATTTTGGTGAAATAATGGGTAAATGCTACTAAATAGGAGGCGCTTGGTTGGTGTTACGTTTGGCGGCAGTAGATCTTTAATTTCCTGCTTGCAACAAATAAATAAGCTAGCCAAATATCACTCTTCTTAAAACTACACATTTGTATCTAGAAATACCCACCTAATAGGTGTATTGGAATTTGCTTCATGTATTATGGTCAACAAATAGGACTTAAAACATGAATGAGAATACTTATTATTTATTCAAATTACTGAAGAAGGATTTGCAAAATCTTCACATATTATGTACTTATCTCATTATTTTTGTCTTGCCATTCAGGATGATCTGATAACTTTAATTTAAGCTACGTTCAAAAGAAAACAATCTACTTATTTTCTTTTCACACATTGTACCCAATTCCTTACAACCGTATTATTTAGGCTTACACTAAAGCAGGCACATTATTAAGTTAAATGAGGAGGCTATAAAGCTGCAACACTGGGCTGATACGATATAGCACCGATCGTGGGGACCGTTTAATTGGGTTGGCGAAACTGGGAGCGGCGCGCGCGCAGAGCGACATAGATCAAGTTTGAGTAGAGCCGACACACTAGTCGACACTTTGCAGAAATCCATAATATTTTGGGCTTGCTCGACTCTAAACATTGGTTAGAGAGGAAGCTTGTTGAAATAAGGACTAGGAAAGCATTTCGATAAAAAAAATGTACCAAGTATCCTCTGATTAATGAGACATCTTCATAAGATACTTAATAATAATAAAAATGAAAAAAGAAAGAAATTTAATTTATTTTGCACAAATCGACTATTTGAGATATCTACGATTACACTATATTCTAAGATAGGTAGAGGTACACACGGCTACATATCAAGCTATAAATTTCCAGCATAAGCTGATATCGCATTGTATAGGATTTCCTTACAGTGCGAGATCAGCGAAAACTGGAATTGTATAGCTTGATGTGTAGGTGTATGTACAGCAAACCACAAGTCAACGTTCGCGCGGACGTAAAAAATCACGCACTCGATTTTCAACGCAGTGCTTAGCGCCGTAAGTTGAAAATAGAACAATATAAGTACTTACCTACTTATATTTTTCCGACGCGCTGAGATAACTCTGTAGGATTCTGAATGCTCGGTTTAACACAGAGAGTTGAAAATCCAGTGCGCGACAAGATCCCGCCACGATATTTTTGTTTAGTCCACTCTCGACCCGCAATAATTAATGTGTCCACTGGACCCCTGACTATAGTTTATTCTATCTCTTGGGGGTCGAGGGTGGATTTTATTTTTCAGCCAAGAATGGAATAGAATACAGAAAAAATGCAGATGGTTTTATAATTAAGAGATCCTTAAACATTCTAGTACGTTACATACGTTCATGTTTTAGTTTCCTCTCGACCAACAAAGTAGTCTGTATCAAAATATTAATTTTAGGTACTTAACGAACTAGGGGTCGAAAGGGGACGAGGTATGCATGTCCTTTGTCATCATCGTCATCATTTCAGCCGAAAGACGTCCACTGCTGGACAAAGGCCTCCCCCAAAAGGAGGATTCTGTCATAATCACCACGCTTGGCAGGCGGGTTGGCGATCGCAGTATGGTGGTAAAATGCATAGAGAACTTCTCTAGTAAGTCCCTTAGTCACCTTCTACGACACCCACGGGAAGAAATGGGATGGTGCTATTCTTTTACGTCCGGTACCACACGGAACCATGTCCTTTGTATAAATAAAATCCAATCTGAAAGGTGGCGGTTGGTGTGAACTATGTTTAAGGGTTGAGTTAAGGGATCGATAGTGGACTAAACGGATATTTTTACTTTTTAAAAGTAGCAGCCACCACCATAGGCAAAAACATCACCGGTCTGACGTCCAACTAGTCTATGCCCTGCACATCCAATCAATGGATGATTTATGGCACAAAGCAGAGCGGATGTTTGTTTAATCGATTACCTTTATGATTATGACGGTAGCGCCTCGAGTGAGCCTGATTGCGCCTTTTCTGGCGAGAATGGTTTTTTAGTTTTTAGGTTTCAGTAAATGGGTCAATTGGGACTTGGGAGTGGTGTTATGTGGGGCTGGGATTTATCCTGTTGACTTTTATGGAGCGTAATGTTTTGTGTTTAATTTCTGTTGATTTTTTTTTCCAAGGAATAAAGGGAAAATTGTCTGTTGTTGTCGTGTTGTGTTGTTGTGTCTGTTAATTATGTATGCACGTGTTTATGTGGCAATAAACGTTTTTTTTTCTTTCGATGTGCTTTAGAGACGGATTCTTGAACGCAAGTAGTTGTAATCACACACCTCTTTTTGCGTCGGGGGTTGAAAGGGACGCTGCTGGCCCTTCTCATGCCCTGTTATGCCTTTTCCGACAGGTAGGTGAAGAGGTGAACTTATCTTTTTCATGGCATGAGAATGGGCATCCACGTTAGAGAAACGGCATTCACAAAAACGTCATGCAAACGACGTTGTAGGTGTGCCGTATCTCTTCTTCGTTCAGTTCCTCCAAGATCATAACTTATTGTCTACACTTGTTTTTATATAAATATTACGGCTTGATACCGTAATATTTATATAAAAACAAGTTGTTTCTTATAATCACGCCCTCCACCATGCTGAGATACGACAAAATTCTTAATTAAATATTCTTAACCATAAAAATCTGAAATTAAACAAAAACACTCTCATAAAATCAAAATTCCAGCCACCCAACAAGCCTAATTTTTTCACAGCCAATATAGGTAACCTACATTCTCACCTTACCACCAGCTGATGCCACAACAGGCTGCAATTAGATCGAGGGTAAGTTCACGGTGGGTGAGCGTGCCTTATGGGAAAGTGGCTGAAGACGGCAGGACAGGTGGTGGGGTTCCCACGGGTGGTAGTTGCGTGTCGTCTGTACTTGACTTTATAATGTAGATGGGTGAATAGTCAGGAGTCTTAAAATGAAGACATTTATTCGAGGCTTATGATTAAAAGGTCTCAAATAAGAACAATCAACTGATGGACTTGTGATTATTATACTTAATTAGTTTTTGTATCGACGAAGCACGGATTAGTTTTTGTCGTGCTCTTTGTGCCAATGCTAATGATGACGCTATAATACAGAATAAGTTTTTAACCAGTGCGCAAACTGTAACCATGAATTCAGCATAACATTGTAGACCCCCAGCGCAGAAACTTTTCGCCGTGCTGAATTCATGGTTACAGTTTGCGCACTGGTTAAAAACTTATCCTGTATAATGTGTATTCAATCAAGGATACGATAAAGCGGGGATGGTGATCAGTGGTGGTTCGAACACTGACGGGCTCTTTAATTTGTGTAAATTATTTAATCGCCACTGCTCTCAAAACGGGGAAGGAAAACATCGTGAGGAAACTTATATTACATGTCTTAGAACCAAAAATTCGAAGACATGGGTCCGCGTTACAGCCCACTCCCTCGAAGAAAGGAGACCTGTCTTCCAGCAGAACATTAAAGACTGATTAGGTGCGTATGTTATGTAAACAATACTTTATTATTAGTTCTTTCTTCGTGTTATTCTCTGACTTTCCACAAACTAAGAAACAATCGAAATGCATTGCTTGTGTTCCGAGACAAGTTTTGCTAGTCGTGTTTACCTCTTTATTCACCCCTTACGGTAAAACAGCCATATACCTGCCCCAACAGTGCCCAATACCGTTGATATGGTAATGTGAGCAATGTGTCACGGTCCGGTGACGTCATTCGATGTACATTACTGGTGTAAATCGTGATACCATCAGTAATTCGGTAACAGATGCGTAATTACCATTTGAATATCGTAGTAGCGATGGACGTGCGGTATTAATATTGTAACTTTGACCCTTCTTTATGGTTTTGACTTTTAGGAAAGGCACAAAACTTGTGGACTCTCCATAACTTAACTGCTTTTAGCGGCGGGGGAAATAAGGAGATTTTGAAGTAATTTACAACTTTAAAAGACTCGATAGTGGACATTTGTCAGACTAATAATTTTCCTGTAAAAGGAGACTCGCCTAAAAATATAGAACACTTTTTTTCACGCCCAGTACGGACCGTGCCTACTGTAGTTTAAAATCACTCACTGAGACCATAGAAATATAAAAAAAACTATATCTATGGATACAACAGTTCACAATAAGGATTTGTGGGAATAGTTTTCATGTACCGAAAACGTGAGAGGTTCTTTAAAAAAAGACGAATTTTATTCTACAACATTCAACTACAACTAACACTTCCTCTCACCACATATAACACCAATTAAAATCATCCTATCAACAAACAGACACAACTTTTCCAGAAACCCGTAAACTGACCGACTGGGAGTCGAACCAGTGACATATGGTGCGTCGGTTACCACGTGTCGCCCACCTGAGCCTGCACGTGCTATCCGCGGGTTTTTGTAACCAATATCAACCATCAAACGATTTGTTGGAAGCTGGCAGATTGGTTACTGTTTATCTTTTGTGTCGGGAGTCTGGGTACATCTTTTATAAAGAGTTTTAAACAGGGAGCTTTTAGGATTTTTTGTAATTTTTCGGATATTTCCTAAAAATAGGTAGGTAGATACTTAGATCATATCGACAGTCCCTACGTATAATCAAACTCATTTATTTCAATTAAACCATTTACAGGCAGTTTTGAATTGTAAAAAAGTCGATTAGTTGGAAAATTGAAGCTAGTTGCCCATTTCAAAACGTAGATCTCTATGGAGAAGAACGGGCAAGAAACTCCACGGACACTCTTTTAAAATCAAGTTGAATATTACAGAATCTTGGGAACATTATTCTTGTTGCTTCTGTATGTGAGAACAATGTAAGAAAAAAAATTATAAACAATTCTAAATACAAGATAAAAAAAAGCCCTGGAAGTTAGGAGATGACCAGTTTCAACCGACAGCGCCCGTTCACGAACTTGGCGCGTCCCCTAAGAACAAATGACAAATTTTACAGGATAGCGTTTCAAAGATTCAATCACGTGTATATCATGTTCTAGTTAATGTAATTTCATGATGGATTTAAAGTGCATTTTGCCATCTTAGACTTAATTTTGTTAAACTAAACGATAGTATAGGCTTGCCTAAAGGTCACGCAAACTAAACATGCAAATCACGTATCACATAGGGGATTGTACGTAGAGACCGTCGATATCTTGATTGGGGAAGTCGCTTTTCGCAATTTTGCTGGTTGGTGTCAGAGTGGTTGTTGAACAAAATATGATTCGCAACCGTAGCACGTATGCATTTACAGACTTAAAATGATTAAAATCTGTCCTCCCCAACCAATTTTCACTGTATGTGAAAACATTGTAAAAGCTAAAGCTATTTTATAATAGTTACCGTGGAGTTTTTTGACGGCTCTTCTCCATAGGAAATTATCAATTGAAACCGTGCACCTCGCTTCCGATAAACCCACGACACTCATGAAACGAGTGTCCATGTGGGTTTATGCGAGATATTTGTTTTATTAACTACAGCCCCCTTCTTAAATTTAGTCTCATTGAACGATTATTTCGAAAAAATCATTCAATGGAATTGAATGACTTCCACTTTAATCATCCTTTTAATTATTCTGAGTCTGTGTTTGTTGATCGAAAGTGTTTGTGTTGAAACGCACTCAAGATATCCCTACCTACTATCTAGTGCGAAACATACATAGAATCGATTTAAATGAATACACTGCATTGAAGGCTTTTCTCGTACGGAGAAAGCTTCAAGACCTTAGTGATCAAAGCGACTGATCACACAGTGATATCACAGTCACGTTAACTTATTTATAGATTGGAGTAATCGGTGTCAAATCAAATTAGAATAAAATGCTAGAATTTTCCAGGAACCCGTAAACTTGAGAATGAATGAATGAACGAATGAATTAATGAAAAGATTGCAAGAATGAATGAATTAATGTTTTAATTTGCCAAAAAAACGTTACATAAAGAAGAAGAAGACGACGATTAACAGGTATAGGTACACATATCTGACTGAAGCTCAAAGATACAAAAAAACTTCAAGCGGGGTGAAAGTCGCTACTAAAAGTCAAACACAACATTATAATTGAACAAAGAGGGGTTAAATTCAGGGTCAATAGTAAGTCACAGGGGTGTACATCACCCCCTGGTGTATGTTCAACAATTTTAATTAGCAACCGACGGACAACCGTTAGGAACATATGCGTGGCTTATGGACTGTTTTGTGGGGAGTAAATAGCTATGGTACGTCAAATGAAATTATTGTCTTAATGTTTGTTATTGACATTGGTAACTTTGGGCAGTTTGATTTGAGTAGAGATATGACTGGATGCATTTAGGATGTGATTGGATTAGTTGGGATGATTCTTATTAGAAATTAATTGTGATGATATTATGGCCAAATGTACTCTTCAGAGGCAGCATAAAGGAACTGGTCGTTTGAAAAAGAAGACTACAAAGACCTAGGTATAGTAGTCCGCACGTCACTGGTAACTAAGCTAGTAAGTATAAGCTGGCTTCGAATGCTATTGAAAGTGTTTACGTACCACGCCAGGCCAGCACAAAATCAAAGCGTTGCCACCGACTGTACGTAACTATCTATGGAACTACTGGGAATAAAGGTATCTACCTACTTTAGTAAGTTCATTGTCTAAACAACCTCTGAGCATGAACAATCGTGTTTAGGATAACCTGAAACTATATTAGAGTATGTGCAGCGAAAAAATCTGATAAGGGATCTAACTACAGGTATTTTGAAAGTTTCAAAATAAAGCTGTCAATTTCAACTTTTCAAAACACCTGATTTCCCTAGCTCTAGGTATTCTATCTCATTTACATTGAAATTCTAGATCTTCGCAAGCAAAAGACTTTAGTAAAAACCTATCAACCCCGAATCTCATCAAATTGGGGCGAAATTCCGACCCCAGTAGACCATTACGAGGATTTCAACGAACTACCTGAGATCGGAACTTTTTCGACAATAATTCGTCCATTTTTTTTCTCACAGTGATACTTTGGCTATTATTTTGTCATAAAATACTCTATCAAAACATTTTTTGGGGAAACGAGACGGATTCGGATGATTGGACTGGAGTTTTTGTAGAAATAGCAAGCCGACACCGTCGGTTGTGGGAAGAATAGGCTGCAGGGATTTGCATCGGAGGAGTGAAGAGTTTGAGTGATGGATAGCGACAAGTGCCGATATCTTTTTGCGAATATTAATAACCGTTGCTGGGCTACTAAGAACATCGCGGGCACTTTTTAGTTAATTTCTAGAACTGGCAAATTAGTCACGTAAGAGGCCCCATCTATCTGCACTAGAGTCCAATTAAAGGCCTCAATGTCCGTCAACTGTTTCGTAAACTTGAAATAGGTATGAGGGAGTTGATGCTCAGCTTCTCGATGATGCAAGTATAGTATTGTGCGGAAGACCTCGAAACAATGTTACAATACGAAATGACCCCGGTAAAGTGTTGTCACCCGCCGTGTTCAAGACTTATTAATCTGATTAATCAATAGCAAATGCTAGTAATTTTAGATTGAAAAGTTTTGCCCAGCCGTATAATTATAGCACGCATATTTCGCAGGCCCTGGCGCCAAGACGGAATGCTCCATTTGCAGTCCATTTTTTTGGTCATATCTTAACAAGGGGTGACAAAAACGTGTCAACGGGTTGCGCAGGCGACGATTGTGATGAACGACTAACGGATAAACATTATCTAAATCGATAAATAATGATGTTACATTTGTCACTTGACCCCTTTTGTCACCCTTTGATTTGATGCTCATAATCTGCTTTTGTACGATGGTAATTATTTTGAAAATGGATCGGCTATCGTGCAGAGCTGAAAGTGTGGTGCTTCTCGAATTTAGGTTGTATTCTTCTTACAAGCAAGTTTTTTAAGCTGGCCAGTGTTAACTCTGGCTATAGGTACCTATACGGCCAGGAGATTGGCACAGAAGCTCACCAACGATGGTAATTATTTTGAAAATGGATCAGCTGGTAGCCATCTTACAAAGCTGTTAGGCAACTAAAAAAGTTGGGCGCTCGACGAATATAGGCTTGTATTCATCTTTTATGCAAGTTTTTTAAGATGACCAGTGCAATGTCGGGATATACCCGCCTTGAGATTGGCGCAGAAGCCGACCTTTTGTTCAACAATGGCAGTGGGTGTCATGAAATGAAAGATCATAGTTTTATTGTGAGGAAGTTGGGTAACAACGGTCTCCTATGATATTATGTTAATAGATCGCAAATCAGACTTTGTGTGGGTTTTGTCAATATTTTTCTGTAGACATTTTTTACGTTACCAAAAGGCCGATTAAGCTTTTATGCTCCAACTTAATGATATTGAAATAATAGCCAAAACCTATTCTGTAGGTTTTAATAAGCAAAACGTGAGATATTGATATTACAATGATAATACGTTCCTATAACAATATGAGAATAACAAAATAGAAGTATCTATGGTCACTAAAGAATAAAGTGGTAAAACAGTTCACCACATTCACCCCGGCCAGATGCAATCAAGTAAAAACTTCGGCGGGTTCCGTGATCTGGCCGACCTCCGGGGTGGCTCCGAGACTGGGGGTTCGATCCCGTCCGAGCTCATTCGCTTCGTACCCCTTGCAAAACCTCCGATGGTGGCGGTGATGAGGGAGTCGCCGGCAGCAAGACTGGTGGCGAGTATGTTGTCGGTGAAGAAGGTGGAGTTGGTGATGTCCACAAACTCGTAACATGCGGGAATATCTTCTCCGTTGCCTCCCAAAGGTGCTAAATACCGGTTCGACACAGTAGTCTCGCGACCATCTATCGATCGAACGTACGAATAGGTAGGGTTAGTCTCCAGTAGCTCCACCTCCTTAGCTAGTGGTTGATATTTTGTGTTCTGGTCAAAGCGTCGCATAAGTGCGTGTTTGAGCCCGTTAGCCATGTCGGAATTGAATCTCCATTCGGCGATCTCCGAGCGTGGCGGAACATCCTTTCATGCGGTGTACAATTTGTACCAGTACAAAGAAGCGAACTTATGGAGTGTAATGCTTGCGGTAGGACATCCTCCCAGCTCTTATTAGCAATTAAATTAATTAGAAAAACAAAACTACTAAGATCCCATGGACAAATATCTACGACCGGAACGGTTCGATGGGGACTCGTCCCTAAGCGCGGCTACATCGGCATGGGCACACTGGAAATAAACTTTAGTTAACTAGGCTTCCTTGCGGTGCAGAACTCGGAAACTACTACTGATAAGGTCAAGCTTACCATACTAATTAATCACGTGTCTTCGAACGTGTACACCCGCATAAGCGAGTGTGAAACATACGAACAGGCATTGTACCTCTTGAACAAAATGTATGTAAAACCTAATAACATACTGTATGCACGCCATGCTCTGGCCACCCGGTAAGCCGCTCATTAAGCTTAGCATAAAAGCTTAATCGACCTTTTGGTAACTTAAAAAAAGTATACAGAAAAATATTTCCAAAACCCACACAAAGTCTGATTTGTGATCTATTAACATAATATCATAGGAGACCGTTGTTACCCAACTTCCTCACAATAAAACTATGATCTTTCATTTCATGACACCCACTGCCATTGTTGAACAAAAGGTCGGCTTCTGCGCCAATCTCAAGGCGGATATACCCCGACATTGCACTGGCCAGCTAAAAAACTTGCATAAAAGATGAATACAAGCCTATATTCGTCGAGCGCCCAACTTTTTTAGTTGCCTAACAGCTTTGTAAGATGGCTACCAGCTGATCCATTTTCAAAATAATTACCATCGTTGGTGAGCTTCTGTGCCAATCTCCTGGCCGTATAGGTACCTATAGCCAGAGATAACACTGGGCAGCTTAAAAAACTTGCTTGTAAGAAGAATACAACCTAAATTCGAGAAGCACCACACTTTCAGCTTTGCACGATAGCCGATCCGTTATCTTACCTCAATGTTTCGAACCACCAAATGCGAATTCTAGTGAGGAACGTTCCTCTAAGGGTGTGTCCAGACCTGGCGAATGCGCCACTCGCGAGCCGCTTGCGAACTGCGCGCGTGCATTTCATGACCGTACGCAGCCCCTGCGCTGTCCGCGCGCCGCTGGCGCGCAAGCTACACGCCGTACTCGAGCGGCGCAGGAGGTGAGCGCGTGCCGCCCGCGGTTTGCATAGTGGCCGCTTAATTCATGGCCTTTCAGCTCTGGTACTATATTCTATCTTATTAAAAAAAAACGGAACCTGCCACCAACGTCTTCTGTTTTTCCTTTTAGCTTTTGTCAGTAATAAAATAGCCGATGCTGCAGCAATTATGCTAACGGCAGTCATATGGTCGGACACCTTCGGAAGCAAATTCACAACTGAAGCTCATATTTAGTTCAAACGCGAAAGAAGCTATGTGCGCACAAGCTGTGCGCACAAGCTGCGCGCGCGCTGCACGCGCGCCCCACTGAGCCTTGCCGGAGTTGCACTAGAGCGGCGCACAAAACCTAGGCTGTAACCACACGCGAGCAACACGCGCGCAGTTCGCAAGCGGCTCGCGACCGGCGCATTCGCCAGGTCCGGACACACCCTAATACGTCGTGCCCTATAATCATATCCGAACATAAATTTTCTACCACAAGCACTTGAACGTTCTCATATGTGTGTTTACCTAAGGTAAGCGTGAGGTAGCTTTGTCCTTCACTGAAGATGTATGATTAAGAGAAGCCATAGATATTGTCTGCTGGATAGGTTTTATCATCAAAGAACACAGTTCATAAATTCTAAATTAATGAAACTTTTAGAACTGCCTGTAAACAGTGCTTCAGCTCTAATGCCTTTGATAAATGCAGGGACAATGGCTTTGTGTAGGAACGACGGTGATGCAGCAATGATGCAGGCGGTGACATTTTCCTGGTTAGACGTGGTAGCACTAGTTGGGTACTTACTACGACAGACTTTTGCGAGGTGCCCTTTCTTGTTACAAAGTTGACACGTTATGTTGACAGCAGGGCATGTCTTGCGCGGGTGTACCCGTCCTCCACAGAAGAAACGTTTTCGATTCGAGCGATTCTGGAAGGCCGGCGCGGCTGCACTTGCATTTCCACTGGGTATAGGAATATTCCATATATTAGTGTTATCAGGGACGTTTTCGTTGCCGCGTTCATTGGTATGATGTTAAAATGTAGCGTATCAACTTCAGCCATCTCCAAGGAGCGCGCCTGGTTATGTGCTTCGTCCATAGTTAGGCAAAAGTTTTCGGCAAAAGACTGTCTCTTATTTTTGTCGAGGAGATGCCAGCTATGAAAGCGTCGCGAATGTTGTCATCCCGGTTGGTCTTACTATCGACAGCACTGAAACTACAATCCTTGGACAGTTGCTTCAAGGTTTGGATGTAAGTGTCGATGGTATCGTAGCTACTTTGTCTCCGGGTGGTTTTTCGATGTTTGTGACAGAAGTCGACATCTATTGCATATTTTGGGAACTAGAGCTCGCTGTAGGCTGAAGTAGCACCACATGGACGTTTGGTATTCTTCGTTCATTAACGTCTAAGTAGATGGCGCTGTTCTTAATGTTGATAAATAAAAAGCTTTAAACTTCTTAACATTTATAATTAATCAATTAATTTAATATAACAATAAAATAATCTAAATGCCTCATAAAATATTACAAACGCATAAACTGTCTTCTATCAGTCTCTTTTTGGAACAATTTGTGAGTAGGTATTCTATGACCACATAGAATTTAGTAGGTAAAGCCTTTTTCTTCCAATTCTTCTCGAATTTTTTGAGGATTCGGCCAGAAGGCCATCAAAATTGTTGACCCTGAAACAGGAAATAATTTAAAATTATTATATTCCGCTGCAACCTGTAGGTATACCTAACTATTTCGTGCCCGACAAGTACCAGAAAGTTAACTAGAAGTATTTAATCAAGTAAAGAAAAACGGATACCTTCTAGTTTCTAAGAAAGTATCTAATCAAGTAGGCTCACTGCTTAACCTTACTCTGACACTTAGGAGTCAGATAGGCAGTCATTCCATGCACAACACTAGTAAGTACTCAGGTGCATATGATTAGACTGGACGCCGACCCACAGAATTTATAAAACCCCCAGAATAAGATGACCCCAATAAAATGTTATAACATATTCAGCTTTTGTATAAAAGAAATCTTATCAAAATAATACATGTACCTAGGTAGGTAAGCATGTCTTACCTGCAGTAAAAACTCCGAACACCGTGAAAGCCTCATGGCAGTGAAGGTCCAGTGTGGCTCCGAGGAAGTTGGAGCCGACAGCAGCTCCAGTTCGCCCCACCATGTACATCACACACATCGCCATAGCCCTGAAATAATGGTGTCTGGCTTTAGTAGGTACAATATGCTTTAAAAAAATGATTTACAGATATCCAAGGTAAATTTTGCAGCATGCATGCAGAGGCGTACCAATAGGAAATGGCGCCTGGGGCATGCATGACATTTGCGCCCCTTTGTAAGTTATCTTCTCGGTCTACACTGAGCAAAGTTATGTTGCATAACCTTGATTGACCAATTATAAGCCGTCAATAACGAAGGTATTAATTTCAACTTGGTGAAAAATCTAAATCTGCAATTTTTGGAGAATTTGAATAGAAATAAGTACTTAGGCAGATTTGGAAATACGCTTTCATCCCCGTACTGCACAATAGATATAGGTATTTTTTATTTTTTGGGTGGGAAATCACCAAATAACTTCTCCCGCTCTGGGCGGAGCGGGAGGGCGTGTCAGACTTTTACTGACTAAAACCCACCCGTGTTCCCTCAGTTGCCTGTGTGCCAGGGGCCGCGGTATCTCTTTCGAACAACCCGCACCCCTGGCAGGCATCGGCCCTTGCGGGCCCCATCGGTTGCTGCTGACATCTCTTTGAGGCGCGCGTGGAACACAACGCGCCGTCGACCCGGGCTTGGTCCTTACCGGACAGCGAGCTACCCATTACTCGCCGTCCGCAAGCCCGTGCCTACGGTGGACGGGAATCAGCCTGGGATTCCCGACGCCCAGGGCGTCTCCTGCGAAGGCCACGGCTGTGAGGGCGCATGTACTGCATCTCCCTCACGTGCGCCGCCTCCCTCTTTGCGAGCATAACTGCTTCGCTGAAGGAGGCGACTGCTAGCCATGCACTCTCGAATAGATATAGGTAACAGTATGAAATGGTTGAGCGATGTTTTTTTTAAATAATAATTGGCTACTTTTAGCGCCCCCTTCGATAGGCGCCCAGGGCTCTTACCCTGCTTGCCCCAAACTAGTTACGCCACTGCATGCATGTGATGCATGCGCATTTTGCAGCTTGAAGAGATTCACAGAAGTAGCACTGACTGAAGTGCATTGCAAATATTTAGAGGCCAATTTCTTGTTAGTTACTTAATAATAATGGATGAGGCCTATGTCCAGCAGTGGACGTCTTTCGGCTGAAAGTGGTTTGCAAATTGTTGGGGGAGAGTAAATGGGTGATTGGGTGGCTTTATATTTTTATTATTTTCATACATTTAAGATGTTATTGTTAGTTGCATTATGTATAAGTGAAGTGCAATAAGTGAAAATTAAGTGTGAAAACGAATAAACCTTAAGTGCAATATATATTATTTGTTCTGTTCCCACAGACAAACCGTGAAAACGGTTTTGTGGGGCATAGCTTTTAAGTTAAGATTGCTTTTTTTATACTTGTTTTCGATAAATAAATAAAAAATAATAATATTTATATCCAGTGCGCAAACTGTAACCATGAATTCAGCATATCATTGTAGACCATACCACAGAAATTTTACGTCGGTTTTACAAAAAAAAAAAACAACTGTTTCATAGAAAAGTGCAATACCTACGCGGTCAAAATGTATGGAACAGCTAATTTTTTTTTGTATTACCGACGAAAAATTTCTGCTTTGAATAATAATATGCTGAATTCATGGTTACAGTTTCCGCACTGGATAAAAGCTTACCCTGTATACAAGTACCTACAGCTCGTTTAAAGGTTAATACCTTAAGAGTAAGATAAGTATGATGTATTTTGTTAATGTACCTATCTTTATAGTAGTAACATCGCATTGGTGCATTACAGCTAGGGTGTTAGTAGTTAGGGTGTTATGTACGAAATTTTCAAAAAGTAAATAAATTATTTGTGAAAATAATATCTTAGAAGGGTTGGAAAAAAGAAAACAGCTGCTTAGTACTGAAAAATTCCAATCACCTGCTGGGGGCGCACTACCACAATCAGTGTGGGAAAGAGAGAGCTATATAAAGTTGTTGAAAAACCGTAGATAGAGTGATAAACAATAATTATGGTAATTCAAAACCTCTTTGTTCATAATGTTCATAGGTAGGTACTGATTCATAATTTTAGTTACACGTTCGTCAACGTCCATAATTTGTTGAATACACCGGTGTATTCAACGTAGTATGGACGTTGACGAACGTGTTCTCATCCGATCACCGAAGTTAAGCAACATCGGGCGCGATCAGTACTTGGATGGGTGACCGCCTGGGAACACCGCGGGTCGTGGGCTTTTTGTTAGTTTTCTTTATATTTTGCATATCAAGCCATTTAAAAAATTATTCTAATCTAAGCTAATATAAGTTTTCACGGTGAAAGTTTGTATTACAGATATTGACAGAATGGTCAACATCGGCTTTGACTACCATATCCAATATTTTTTTAAATAGTTTCACAAAATAAACCCGCTGATCCGATTACAAAAATGATTTCACCAATAGAAGTTACACTATTTGAGTGCGTAATTTGACACGGGCAGTAGCTTCTACTAAAAATGATTTTACATCTTTGGTCGTTCCCTGTTTCGGAATACCGATGTACTAACCTCAATTGCGTAGGGAACACATCGACGGCTATAGCAGCCAGTATAGAGGCAGCACAGCCCGAGCACAAGGAGACGATGAGCAGCACCGTCGCCGCGATACCCTCGGGTACAAAGGCTGCCCCCACTGTCGCGATACCACAGATAAACATTATACCACCTGAAAGAAAAGAG
Organism: Polymixis lichenea; assembly: GCA_949091785.1. Lineage (NCBI taxonomy): Eukaryota > Metazoa > Arthropoda > Insecta > Lepidoptera > Noctuidae > Polymixis > Polymixis lichenea. Next base: position 2,371,536 of record OX420944.1, read on the forward strand.
AAGAGGAAATGTTAAAATTGATAGAATAGAATACTCTCATCATGCAAATATCTAAAAATAAAAAGAAAAAGGATTTGAATTTTTGTATTTTTTGGCACATGGATAGATTTATCTCGATCCTCCTACGACATCTATGTCCTATACCCATGTTTGCAAAGAAATAAATGGCATGACATGATATGATATGATATGATATAATATGATATGATATGATATGACATGATATGATATGACATCGTGAAACCGCGACGCGCAACTAGTTACCAATGTAAATGTAGAAATTTCACATAGCAAGACACAATATGGGTCAAGGGACACCTCAAACATAAGAGAGTGGTACCTAACTACTGGATTCAATAGAAAGGGGACAAAGCTCGGGTTAAGAGTATGAGGAAGAGGTCAATGTCGTCCCTGATAGCAATAAATAGCGTGTTTGCAGATCATAATTACGTTGCTAAAAAAGATAAAGAATGTCACATGAATGTGTTTGTTATTTTTACCAGCAATCATAAAGTATACCCACTTCGTTCAATCATAACATAACTTAGCTATGGGGCTTGGCAGCAGAAACATCAGTGGCGTGCACAGAGTTTTTAGACAGGGTAGGCAAAAATTTCAAAAATGGCAAAAAAAAAAAAAACAGAATGACCGATTACTGTACCTACCTACACGAAATTAAATTAATCATATTATTTTGTATTGAATTCACGATTGACTTTACCTTTAGTTTATACCTATTAATTGCAAATTCGGTGTACAACTACTTTTCACTTTCACGATCACTTGATTTTTTTTCACCGATAGATAGTTTTGAAAATGCATATTTTTTCTTTTCTCTAAACACACACCACCTGAACAACTTTCATAGTGAATATAATCTATTTTCCACATTATTATTATTTATCAACATTAAAATCTTAAATACATGCTACCATAGCTCACAACCAAAACAAATAAATCAAAACAAACAATGGCGTCGGAATTACTCGGAATATAAAAATAATACGACAAAAAACCATTGAAACAATGCTACTTTTTAAAATAGATGCATAACCAACTTTGTTCGGAAAACTTTGGTGAGTTTCGTAATTCATAATTCATAATTCATAATTCATAATTCATAATTCATTTATTGGTTTGCAAACATGGGTAATATAGTGCATAGATGTGTTATTTTATGAGCCCTCCATGTTCTACCGTCACATGGGCATGCAAATCATGTAATATTAGATATTGAATTTATACAAATTTAGGATGTTTTATCTTTAAATTAACAGTAAGAAAAATGTAATAATACAAGATACAAATTCATGTCAAATCGTTTGAATTACAGTAAAAATGTTACAATAATACGAAAATGTCAAATGTCAACCATGTTACAGTAATACAAAGAAAATAAAAATAAAAATAAAAAAATGTCAAAGGTCACTAAGGATACATTAATCAAATTTAAATAAAATGTAAAAAAGGAATAATAACATATCAATCAGTCAGTGATTCATCATTAAGGAAGTCGTCAATTGTGTAATAACTTTTTTTAATCAATATTTCGTTTAGTGCCCTTTTAAATTTGAAAATTGTCATAGTTTTAATAATATTAGGTACTTTATTATAAATGCGTGGGGCAATGCCAAAAAAACTTTTTTGCATTTGTGCTGTTTTACATTTAACTTGGCACAATTGATTTATATATTGAGTCCGTACAGGATTCCTTCTGACTGCTGACAATTTTTGAAATAAATGTGGATTCTTTTTTACAAATAAAGCTGTTTCCAATATATATAACGACGGAAACGTTAGTATTTTTAATGATTTAAAACAAGGAAGACAGCTATCTGTGGTTTTAAGACCGCACATAGATCTTATGCATCGCTTTTGCATCCTAAATACAAGCCCCTTATCAGTAGACTGCCCCCAAAAAATTACACCATACCGCAAAACAGAGGCAACTAGTCCATGGTATGCCGTTAAAAGAGCCTGACTGTTGACTTTCTTTGAAAGTTGAAAGAGGGCATAAGCGGATTTACTGAGTTTTTTACATACATCTTCAACGTGAGGTTTCCATGTGAGTTTATTGTCCATTATTATACCTAAGAACTTAGCGTTATTTGCTTCCTCAATATCACAGCCTTGGTAGGCAATACGAACGTTTGGGTGTTTGCAGCGTTGATGAAAGTGCATAACTTTTGTCTTACCTAGGTTTATTACTAAATTATTATTATGCAGCCAATTTATAATGTCACGTAAACAAGTATTGATGTCATTCTCATAATTATTATTATTTGTACACTTTATTACAGCTGTACTGTCATCTGCGAAGAGAACTATTTTGTTTGATGTTACTTTCGGGAGATCGTTAATATATATTAAAAAAAGTGGCGGCCCTAGTACGCTACCCTGCGGGACACCATATTTTACGTGCCTCGGTTTTGATAAATAGATGGTTTCTAATTTAGTTTTTGAACACATTCTAGAAATTTCTGTACATTGAAGCCTATTACTTATATACGATTCAATTAGCTGTAGGACGTTCCCTCTTATACCAAAACTCTGTAATTTTTGTAACAGAATCTTATGGTCCACATAATCAAAAGCCTTGGTCATGTCAGTATAAATTGCACACACAGGATTTCTCTTATCTACAGATGGCATGATATTAGCTAAAAGATCAAATAGTGCCATATTGATCGTGGTATTCTTACGAAATCCCTTTTGTTCTGTACAAAATAATTTATACTTGTCGAAATAGGCATATAAAGAATGATAGATCACTTTCTCAAGAATTTTTGAAAAAATTGGGATTTTTGCAATAGGTCTGTAATTTTTTAGGTCTGTTTTGTCATCTCTTTTATGTAAAGGTTTTACTATGACTTTTTTGAGATTGTTTGGAAATATACCATCAGCAATACACAGGTTTATTATATGAGCTAATGGTACTGCTATTACTTCTTTGGCAAATTTTATTACTTTTGTAGAAATGCCATCATATCCAACAGTATTTGTGTTTTTTAGGCTGGTTATTATTTTTAATATGTCGTCAATGGTTACAGGTTGCATGAATAGTGAATTTGATGTCTGATTTTTTATATTAATATTATTCAACGTGATGTCAGTTTTTACATTACTTTCAATTGTATCAATAAAATAATTGTTAAATTCATTTGCTATGTCCGAGGGGTGAGTAAACGATAAATTATCTCTCTTTATGCACATAATAGGCTCCTGCGGCAAACACATCTTAGATGTATTTATTATTTGCCAGGTAGCTTTTGATTTATTTTGGGCAGTATTTATGAAATTATTATTTTGAGCTTTTTGTGTCAGTTTTATAATTTTTCTATAAAGTTTGGTGTATTTTTTAAAAACTATTTTACTTTTTGAGTCAGGATTTAATCTATGTGCCCAGAGTAACTGCCTTTGCTTCTTACTACATATTTTTATTCCATGAGATATCCAATTTGTTCTCATGCTTGTATTTATAGTTCTAATTTTTTCTGGAAAACATAATCTGTATAAAAGAGAAAAATCGTCCATAAAATTGTCAAAAGCTTCGTTTGCGTCCGTGGCATCATGTACTTTCATAAAAGATAGGCAGCTTAGATGCTTTTTAAAAGTAATCATATTTGCCATACATATGTCCGGCTTTTTAGTTTTCCAATATTTAATTTTGCAAGTTTTGTTAATAGGAACTTTAAGTATCTGAGATATATGATCTGAAAGGACTAGATCTACAACTTGAGCTTTACAATCCTTCCGATAGTTGTGCGCAAAATTGTCAATACAGGTGTGACTACTTAACCTAGTGGGCGTATAAAGCGCTAGTTTTAAATTGTGATTCATAAGAAAATATTCCAGTTCCAATGTAGTTTTGTTTCTTTTCAAAACATCAATATTAAAATCCCCACACAAGACGATTTTCTTATTTGAAGATAAGTTAACTTTAGTTAAAATGTAATTTAATTTTTCATAAAACACTTCGTAATTATGTTTAGGAATCCTATATATACAAATAATAATAAGATTGTAAGCTGTTATCTCAACAGCGCAGCATTCAAAGATGCCTGAGACAGATTGTTTTGCTATGTCCGATATTTCTCTAAACTGCAGTCCTACTCTAACGTAAATACATGTTCCTCCTCTCTTTGTATTTCTAGAAAAGAAAGCAGCTGGACAAAAATTTGAGATGTGTAATAAATCCTCGTAACCCGTTTGTATGAAATGTTCAGTAATACAAATAACATCTATAGTAGTTCCTTTTTCGAATAATTCTACTAGTTTTATAGTTAGTGTATCTGATTTATTCATTAGTCCTGCAATGTTTTGATGTAGAATGTTAAGGTAGTTAAAGAAAAAACTGAGAACTGATCTGTTCTGAAACGGTGGACAGTTTGTTTTGACTTTGATTTTGAGGGTGGCAGTCAATTTCTGAGTGCGTAGCGTTTAGGTCGCTTAGACTAAAAATTAATTCTTGCAAATCTGAAACAACAATCTTCAAACCATAGTTATTCAAGTTTCCATAATATTTGCTATACGTATCATATTCATAGGATAGATTAAGATTTGAGTCTAGTAAGTACGCATAGTTAAATGTTTTTATATCCAAATAAAGAAGGTTATTAAAATTTTCTATGCGGCTGTTAAACATTATGTTGGCATCTGTCATATATTTAAAAGTTGGTAAACAAATTATAAAGTTTGTGTGATTCAATTTCTCCAATTTTTCTCTAATAAAAATAACAAGTTCGATATAATTATGTGTTGTCCGAAAATCTTTCTCGCCAATATAAATAATACAATAGTCTGTGTGCGTAAAGTCCAGCACTTTTCGTTCAATTTTATCAAGAATTTGCCGCAATCCACATGCTGGTTTACGATAATGACAGATTTCATAATTACATAAATTAGTTCTTTCAGCAATTGTAAATAATCTATTAGAAGTTTCACTGCTTATAAGGCATATTTTGTGTGTTATTGAGGGTTGTACTGCAGCTGTTGTGTATCGTGCGTATTGAGCTGTGTTAGATGAGCTGACGTTGCTGCCTCTGCTTCTAGTTTTATTTTTATTCATAGGTGAAGATTGGTCTTTCTCAACAGTTTTCATTGTCTGTGTTTGTTTTGATTTCTTATTTTGTTTGGGTGACATTATTGGAGTTTTTGCTTTAATTTTGACTGGATTGCTTACACTTTTTATATGGATATCATTGTTTTTGTTAAATTCTTCATTTCTTGTCTTAAGGGTACTGTTTTCTATTGACAATAATTCAATTTCTTTACGTGCGCTAGTTAATTGAAATGTTAGCTTGGCAATTTCATCTTTTAATATTTTTATTTGAGGGACGTCTTCGTCTTCGGATATATCTGGCAAACTACTCGTCGTACAGTTCAAAGTTTGTGAAACAATATCGCTTTCATCATCATTTGGCTCCGACTGTGTGCGTGTCCGCCGGAATGTAATATTCTCCAAGAAATTCATTTTTTAAAGTTTATTACTTAACTCAAAAATAATTTCGCTCTGTGAGATTCGAACTCGAGTCTCGTCGTTTCTCGATGCAGGTAGGTTGTCGCGCCGCTAGGTCAGACGGTACTCTTCAGTAATGATGAATTTTGTGGTCGTATTTTGACCGTAGGACATGGTAATTACTATTTGATTTGAGTTATTTTACAGTCAAAAGATGTCTCTGTACTTAATTTTTATTTATTATCTGCTCAAGCAACATTGTTTGGAGAATGGTAACATTTGAATTGGTTCGTGAGTCTGCCTTAAGATGGCGTAGTCATCGTATAGTTTCAAATAAAAAACGAGATTTTTCGTGTGAAATTTTACAAATCACTAAGTCCGTGTATATGACAAAAGTAATTGAAGTCTACGTCTTAGTATTGAGTCAGAATGTCACGTTATTTTATAGTACGTACACAAATAACTTACGAATGTCCAGTTCCATAAATAAGCAAGTCACTGTTAGGGTTAACTACAATCACCATTATTTTAGTTATCAGTACACTATAACCGTCGATAACACTGGCACAGTTAGTTTATGTGTTCAGTTTCACTAAAATATGTGTTACACTGTCCGTTGATAAACATAACTATTTATTTAATCTTGTTATAGTAGGAGCACGACTCAATGCAATGTTTATTTATTCGTAGTTTGTCTCGTTGTAGAAAATCGTAAAAAGCCAGTGACTACCCTGTACGGTTGTGTGCGTTATTTGTTACATTGAATGCCACGTATGTATAGGAAAGCACACTGAATAAATCTGCATGACCACGAGAGCACACATATAAACATTGAGACGCGAATAGTTCGTGTCTCTCCTGAGGCACTCAGCGGCGCTAGTGCATCGCAATGCGAAGTTGCGTCAAATTGAACGAACGGGGTATTGTATCGATGATACTAGTGATACGACCGACGCTCGACAGGTGGCGCTGATTTATGAATAAAGATTTTTGTTTATTGATAAAATAATATTCGTTTTACATATTTATCTGATTTAGGTAGGGTAGGCAGTGTCTTTCTGTCTTTATGGACTGCATGCCACTAAGAAACATGTGTGGTTAAAGTAATACTAACACTAGACGAGGATAAGAGGGCCCATCCCGGTCCGTTTATCGTCAAAAGCTCGATGTTTCATCCAATGAAAGTGAACGGCAAGCGAACGCGAGAATATCGAACGAAAATCAGCGCGTTCCGATTTCACAAACCTTGTTCCAAGAAATACCTGTTTTTGAAAAAGGTTTTATCAGTTATTGGAAAAAATGTTTATCATTTAGAATCTCCTTAACATGTGCGAGGTTTCAATGATGATGTTTTTTTTACTTTCTCAATGTATGAGTACATTAAGGCCGGCCAATCGTATAAAAGTTGTAGAAAAAAGCTAATTGAAATAGAAACCACAAGATACCTGAGTATTCAAAATACATACAGGGAAATTTGTTATGCCGCCATAATCACGTACGAGCCTTCGTATGAGAAATATGACGGGTTGGCCGCTCTTAAAAGGCTAAAGTAAGCAGCAGCTTAAGTATTATTTGTATACAGGGTAAGTTTTTATCCAGTGCAAATTTTTCGTCTGTTTTTTGACCGCGTAGGTATTGCAATTTTCTATGAAATACCTGATTTTTTTTGTAAAACCGACGTAAAATTTCTGCGGTAGGGGGGTCTAGAATGATATGTTGAATTCATGGTTACAGTTTGCGCACTGGATAAAAACTTACCCTGTATTTATATTATTATTATTATTTTATATTATTGTCTGAGCGGTGGCACTCGGTGTTATTGGAGAGGTGCATGCACCTGCATGCTAGTACGTCACCATTTGTTAAATGATTGTTGTTTTATCATTATAATTAATTATAATAGAATTAATTTTAACCTAATTACTATAATTGTGATTGTGTGAGACTTTAATTTATTATTTTTATTAACTTTAATTTATTATATATTTGTAATGCAGTGATTTTAATGTGTAATTTTTTTATGTACTGCTTAATTGGGAATAATTTCCTGAAATAAATGATTATTTAATTTAATTTAAGTATGGCTATTTGCGCCAGCCAGCTGACAAATCAATATAGATCCTGATGTCAACATTTTTTTAGAGGAATTAAGCCATTGATAAAGGAAACTTCCCCAATGGACTGTCCTCGTTGGTCTAATGGTTGCAACCGATACGGCTGAGCATGAGAGGTCCTGGGTTCGATTGTCAGGTCGGGCATTGTGCTATCGGGTATTTCCATCTGAAATTTCTCAGTAGCAACCGGTGTCAGTATTTCTGCCCGGTTGATAGCAATAGGCTCGTCCCCTATTACATGGGACTAAACATATCTTGCAAAATATGGGTATATTCTAGGTACTCCTCTGCCTAACCCTTCAGAGAACAAAGGCACGATGTTATATGTATAAGAAACTTACTGTATAACGTTTTCTTGCCAATTTTATTGATGAGGAAGCCTATGGCTAAGTACGTGAGCGCGAACACGGCCCCCATAGACATGGATATGGGGAACACCACCACCGACACCTCTGACTCACACACTGCTTCATCAGGAGACAACATCTGGAAGAGGAAGTTAAGATTTTTTATTGTGCTTTCATGAGATTTTGAGGAAGTATTGTAAAAATCTGAATTTAAATGAATCAAATAGATTTGAATTAAAACAAGATTAGGGACATTTCTTAGTAATACTCCGGAGTTTGGAAGCTGGCGGTTTGATACCCCTGTGCCTCGGAAAGCACGTTAAGCGGTTGGATCCACGTCTGATCTCTCTCCGGTCGTGTCGGATTGCCGTCCTATCGAACTGTGAGAGTGAGGGAAGAGAGAGTGCACTTCTGTCTGCGCACACGCTTGTGCACTATAATATTTCCCGCACCGGAGGCTAGTGTCCGTTGAGATTGGCCGCCATGACCGAAATACGGTCTGAAAGACTATTTTCATTATGCGCCCCAGATAAATTAACAAAATGTAACCAACTTTGCATGAATTCACCTACCATGCAGAACATAAATTCAAGAGGATGTAAAATAGGCCGTCAGAAAATAAAGCAGCTCTTTTGGATGAAAAAAAAATGGTCTAGCTGGATATCTTTTCACATATCACGTTTTCTGGCAATTAATGGAAGTACTTACGCTTGTATTATCGAATTTATCACGTATGATCTGACATATCGAGATACTTTTATTCGAATTACTTCTTAAAATGCTGTTCAGTATATCTGGGACCCAAACGTAGAGTCCACTCGACCTGGAATGTAAAAACACAATTTTATTAATTTACTGTGAAATGCAAAGGTTTTGCACAAGTGTGCTCATAAAGGCAAAACTATCTAACATAGTTATTAGCACAACTGTTCAATACGCTTCCGTAACGAATCGAACATCGATCAAGGTTATCGTAGGAGTCCTAAAAACGATGTTCACAAATACAAAATCCGAAAATTTGGTCAGGTAAAATCAAAAAGACGATCGCCATTCTTCAAGGCAATTATCAGGTTATCGAAATGTGTCAGTATCGATACGATATCCTACCGAATGCTTGTGAATAGTCTGCTCTAGGCTTTAATATCTTTGAAGTTATGTTTCAAGACATTAATAAAGCCTTAGCCAAATTGTATAGAGATATTTACAGTTTTTTTTTTACCAGATGTTATCGATATTGCATAGTGTAGTGTGTCTAGTGACATCATATCAGCCGAAAGACGTCCACTGCTGGACATAAGCCTCCCCCAAAAGGGGGGGATTTGCCATAATCGCCACGCTTGGCAGGCGGGTTGGCGATCGCAGTATGGTGGTAAAATGCATAGAGAACGCTGCTGCCCATTCTCTAGTAAGTCCCTTAGTCACCTTCTACGACACCCACAGGAAGAAATGGGATGGTGCTATTCATTTACGTCCGGCACCACATGGAACTATTATTATCTAGTGGCATATTATAAGCAAAATGTTAATGCTATTCAATAATTGTGACTTACACCATGAATACTGCGAACATCGATATGTGTGATATGAACACACATCGGAGGAGGGGCACCTTGAACATTAGCCCCACGTTCTTGACAGCGCCCGCGAACCCTCCCGCCTTGATCTCTTCACTGCCTGCTATAAGTTTCTGTACCTGGAAAATACAAAAGAAAACTGTGTGTTAGAAGTTTTAAGGATTATTTTATTGGTTACTAGCATTTGCCAGCGGCTTCGCCCGCGTGAAGGTCGGTGTATTATACATATAAACCTTCCTCTTGAATCACTCTATCTATTAAAAAACCCGCATCAAAATGCGTTGCGTAGTTTTAAAGATTTAAGCATACATAGGGATATAGGGACAGAGAAAGCGACTTTGTTTTATACTATGTAGTGATACAAAGCACTCGACCCATAACCGTAGTTGAGCCCCATTATGGCATCATTGAAAACAATTTTTAGTTCATCACTTTTTCCTCTAACTAGAGGAAGCCAGATTCAATTCTCAATGTGACGTCACATAGGTATTGTTAGAAGAATTTGTAAAGTTATACTAAGTAGTTTAGAAAGTTATGCGAGACATACAGACATACCGGTCAAAATCATAACTCCAGATTTTATTTCACCGTAGTTTGTTAGAAATTATTATGAAATTTTACTTCTGCTGACAAGTTTGTACGTTAAAACGATAAAACACATGCGTGCTTAAATGTTTGCCTAAATCTTATTTGAAAACATCATGGTGTGTTAATAAAACACTCAGTTTATTTTATGTTGTTTTAAATTAGCATAACTGAGGCCTTTGTGTGAGTTTCATTATATGATTTCGATCAAACGCTTCGAGCTCGTTTGGCGCTCTGATTGGCCCTGAATTCGTGACGGACCGATCGGAGCGCCGAACGCGCTCGAAGCGTTTGATCGAGACGTTAAAATAAAACTCACACTAGGGCCACTGTTAAGTTGTATCTGATAACATCATGTGCGCCGGCGCTTCGTATCATCATAGGAGATAAGTATAGCACTATTCATTTATATCTAGTTACAACCGGAACCACTCGTGTGTGAAGTTGCTGATTATTATTGCTAATGAGCGGTTAACCCGAGGGCCACGCTAGGTTAATGTTAAGGCTTCTTCAAACAGCCGCGACGCGACAGCGAGACGCGACACTTGTAGAACAATTTCCATTAAGTTTTCATAGAAATTGTTCTACGAGTGTCGCGACGCGACCGTCGCGTCGCGCCAGTCTGCACGAGCCTTAAATCTATCGTTAATTATGTTCATAATCTTTAATGATTGAGTCTAATCGATTGGCGATTTTCTATTAGTTTATGCAATATATAAAACATCAAAGGCTTCTGCCTAAAGGTAGAAGAAGCAAGGATTGGAGAATTATCACACTCTGTGTTGCTTTCATGATTTAAGATCGATAAATTCAGATTATTGCACGTCAGTCTACTTAAATTTTAGTGAGGGTAGGAAGTTAACAACTATTTTCTGATTTGTTGAGAACTTGCCAAACTCTTTTTTAGCATTACTTTTGATGAAAGCCCGTGAAATTCAGAACTTTGCAAAAAACTAAAGTGAATAAACCTAAACCAGAGTTTGACTCACTCTAAACTTGTTTTATTTAAATTAGGAGACGATTTGACTCCAGAATTGGACCTGAAACCTTAGATACATAACTAGAGATCGGATATACGGATACATATTTACCTAAAGTTGCGATGTTGGCTAATATGGAATGTGCTTTTGTATCGAAATAATCTTTATTTAATTTATGTATTTTTTTTACTAACACACACAACTCCCTCCCTTACAACCTACATACATATATTTGCATCGGGGCTTAAACATTAATTCTAAATAAATATGTATCTCAATAGTTGTGCAATGCTAATAATTTAGAAGTCACTTCCATACTATACACCTGAGTAGTTATGAATTCCCGGTGTTCCTGGCATTAAAATATGTTTTTAAAAGCCGCTTCCATACTTTCATAACCAAAAATTAACTTTAGCTAAATATGCATCCGAATATCCGATCTCTATACATAACATACATACATTTTCTAGTGTACAATAAAATAAGTAGGTATATATAAGGTGTATCTATTCATACACGAAATATCTGAAGGGGTCATTGTACTCATCATTTTGAACAACTTTTACTACCGGACCAAACCTGAAATCGCGAAAAAATATCAGCTGTTCCCTACATTTTGACGAGATATGCGAACATAAATGTAGGGAACAGCTGATATTTTTTTTCGCGATTTCAGGTTTGGTCCCATGGTAAAAGTTGTTCATAATGATGAGTACAGTGACCCTTTCAGATATTTCGTGTATGAATAGATACACCTTATTATATACTTAAAAAAATAAAATTAAATTACAAAATCAGCCTATTAGCTGGGACAGAGGCCTCCTCTCTTCGAGATGGAATAAGCTGTAATACACCACGCCGGCCTACTGTGGGTAGACCAAATTTCCTTTCTTTCACGATATTTTCACCGTTTTGTGGGCAGTGGTGTCGAAATAATTTACGCAAAATAAAATACCATTCTGGGTTTAAACTGACGACCAACAACTCTGTAAGTCGCGGCCGCTACCACCACCAAACCGTAGATACTTACAGGAAAATCTTCAGCACTCCTCCCATTATTCCAAGCGTACATCATAGCTAGAACTGGCAGGGCTGCCTCCGGGCCCTTAGCAGCCAGCAGGTACCGTGGGCTCTCTGGCAGGAACAGCAGGATGGCTGCGGCTGCCAACCCCGGCGCGCACCACAGCCAGACGAAAGCTCTCCAGGGAACTATCTCCATGTAAGCGAATGTGAAGGACCATTTTCCTGGGATTATTAGCCACGCGAGACCTGAAAGGGAGATTAAACGTTTGAAGGATTAATTATTTTAACCAACTTCAAACAAAGGAGGAGGTTCTCGATTCGGTTACATTTTTTATGTTTGTTACCGATTTCCGTAATTAAAGTTATTTTTCACTTTGCTGTGTTTGCTTTTAGTTTTCATATTGTAGCGGATTCCTAAGAAGATGAAGATGCTACGCTGGTCTGGTGGAGTTTCCAAAATGGATCACATAAGAAACGAATACGAGTATATCCGTGGTACCTACTTTTAAAGTTGCGAGAAAACCGCCTGCGCTGGTACGGCATGTGATGAGGCGAGATGATGACCACATGACTAAAAGAGTCTTGAATATAGAAGAGGGCAAAAGAGGCTATGGACGACCACTAATAATTTGGCTACGAACGGTAGAAAAAAACATGATAGCGAGCAACACTACAGAAGAGGCAACCGTACGGCGTGGCGCAGAAGTACTATGAGGGCTGATCACAAATAAATTGGGATAATAGCCAGGAGAAAGAAGAAGATTGAAGCGGATACCTACCTACTTACTCAACGTTCAGTGACCTCTGTGCTACCACTGATGACGATGTGGGAGTTGCGAAGTTTTGGGCCGACGAAATTAGAAAGACTGTCGTATTAGCGGCACAAAGATCAACGTTCCGTCTATATTTAGAAGTACTTGAGGATCTTTATCAAGATGTCGTGCACATAAATTCAAATATTTTAGCTACATCACGAAGTGATTGCAAACTTCGTATCTATTTGAAATTACATAATCTGCCTATAATGTCCCCATTGCTAGGACTCAGACATCTGTAAGAGGGAGTGGGCCGTTATCAACGACACAAGCCCAGTGCGGGTAGGTATAGGTATATCATATGTCTTCGAATTTTTGGTTCTATGACATGGTGGTTTTGGCACGGAGAGCAGTGGTGAAGGGTGGGCGTTTTGGGGGACTGTCTTATGTATTTTGACGTTCGAAAAGTGCTGATTCTCAGCCTAATTTGAATAAATGAATTTTGATTTTGATAAAATAATTTACCCAAAGAAAGGCTCAAACGCTGACTGGGTTTAAACCCACTACCTACAACGTAGGTCACAGTCGTTTCCACTGGGCCACGCTGCTCTCCATTTAAAACTACGTCTGTGTAAAATATTAACTCATAATTGTTTTTCTTTAGGACCTGACGGTTTTGAAAAATTTGCCGTTTGATAAATTCACCTTGATTCAGTGAGGACTAGAATATTAACATAAGCGATGCATGAAAACACTAATATTATTACAACTGCATAAGTATCTACGTATGTTTCTCTGTAAAATTCAGGTTAACATAATATTTATTATTTCATCATACAGCTGTTGACGATTTTGTTCCACCGACCTGCGTGCGTATGAAATGGCTAAACTACAATATTAGCAAAATAAGTTAGCCTATTTCACGTAATAACAGTTAATGGGTCGTCGACTCGTAGATAACTGTAAGTTCAAGTTAACTCCGTAGTCATTATAAGTTAGATAAGACATGCTAATTACTTAATTAGATTTAATGCGCGTGTTTGCTTTGGTGCAACACACTAGGCGATAGATTAGTTTTCTTACGCTTGTAGATGCAAAACGATTTTAAACGTTTCAAACTACTGGGTTTTAAACCGTATTTTAGGTTTAAAACGATTTAAAACCACACTTAGTGGCTTGGTAATGGTTTAAAATGTTTTCTTTTTTAATATTGTATGAACTGAGGTTTCACACGAAGTGATCTAGACCACACCTATTCCCTGATTTACTATACACAAAAAGGCAATAAAAATAAATCTATACATTCTAAAGATATGCAGTGGCTGAGTGAAGATTCTTAGCCACAACATATTTTTAAAATGTATATTTTAATAAATGCACTTGATTCTTTCTTTCTTTTAACATTATTATTGGATTGATAGAAAAGACCAACTACAATCATCGATCGATCATCTTACATGTCAACGATAGTCTAGCTGTTCTTTCGAAATGGTTTGCGGCTAATAATCTTTTACTCAATGCGAACAAAACTAAATGTCTTGAGTTCTCATTACCACCATGCAAATGTGCCTAAGGTCTAAATTTAAACCTTGATGGCAAGAAACTAGATGCTATTTTGAAAAATTGTATTTCTAGGAATTACCCACATTAGAGCTCTTTCAAGTAGAATAAGCTCAGCTGCTTACGCAGTAAGAAAAATAAGGCAATTGATTGATGTAGCCACAGCTAGGTTAGTATATAGAATATATATATACTAGCTGACCCAGCAAACGTTGTTTTGCCTTATAAATTATTTAGGGTGAACAACCCTTATCATTTAGGGGTATGAAAAATAGATAGTAGCCGATTCTCAAACCTACTGAATAGGCATATAAAATTTGGTAAAAATCGGTAAAGCCGTTTCGGAGGAGTACCGTAACTAACATTGTGACATGGAAATTTTATATATATAATATATGAATATATAGCTAGGTTAGTATATAGATCAGTATAATAGATGTGGTGAAGGGCGGGCTTTTTGGGGGGACTGTCTTATGTAATTTTGACGTTCAAATAGTGCTGACTCTCAGCCTAGTTTGAATAAATTACTTTTGATTTTGAAACTTTGCTTATTTCCACAGTATTATGTCTTATGGCGTTCTGCTGTGGGGATCGGCAGCTGACGTAGATTCAAATTTCATTTTACAAAAGTGGGCAATCCGCGCAATCTATAAAATGGGGCCTCGCGAGTCACTTAGAAATAAATTCATCGAAATTGATATACTAACTCTGCCTTCTCTTTATATCTTAGAAAATATCTTGTGTATGTTTGCAAAAACTTAATTCATTCTGACGTTTTATAAGTGCCCATGAAGGTTTATGTGAAATAAAATATTTTGATTATGAGAAATTAAAATGGCGAATGATTTAAAAAAAGCCTTTTCAGTGCAGAAGAAGAAGACCATCATACCTAAATGTTGTAGCTGTTCCCGATACTGGTGGGCACCAATTTTTTTGTACAAAAATGTTTTTCAAAGCTAATAGGTAATGAATAACATATTTTATATGTATTTCATGAAATAAAAGAGATTTTTTAGTACCTACATAGTTCATATAACATACCTGGTAGTATTATAAATGAGAAGGAGATGAAAGCGGAGCTCCACGCGATGGCTGCTGCGCGCTTAGAGTTGGCGTGCATCTCACCCAGGTACGCGTAGACCGTGGCGCTGGACGCTGATATCCTGAAATAGGCAAGATTCCTCTTATTATTCTTGGTTGAAACAATAAGAAATTATTGGGAATGGTGGAGAGATGTAGCTTAGTTCGCGGAAGAATGCTTCCGGTATTTTCACTTTATTTTTATTCGGCAAGACTTGAAACTTCACTGCATGCGTTTCGGTTTTAAAAAGTTGTAGTGAGAAGCACATCAGAATCTTTAAACAATATCATCACCTGCCTAACCTTTTGCAAACTATGTTTGCGTCTACCAGGGGTGCGGGTTGTTCGAAGGAGATACCGTGGCCCCTGGCACACAGGCAACTGAAGGAATACGGGTGGGTTTTAGTCCCGTAAAAGTCTGACACGCCCTCCCCGCTCCACCCAGAGCGGAAGAAGTTATTTGATGATTTCCCATCCTCAAAAAAAAAATGTTTTGGTCGGCTTCCAAAATACCGGATGCAGCTGACACAGTTACTGGGTAATACGACGCCCCTCGGTAAGTCGTACGTCTTGTCAGACTTTTAGGCTTCTGACGACCCGTAACGACTATTAAAGATCCACGAATGACAGCCGGGACCAACGGCGTAACGTGCTACGGCATTTAGGATGTTGATGGGGCTTCCACGCTTCTGCAGCGCTTCGCAATTGTTCGCGGAATCTCGTGTTCATGATTTTCATGCCATAATGAGGAAGAGAGCGGCGTCAATAATGGGCAGGTTGCGCAGACGCTCCAACAGCATCCTCAAAATATTATCCAGCCCCTTCATTAGGCACTGGGTGCGGAGGCACGAGCCCGCATGTGATGAGCCACGTAGTTATTAGTTGTCCTTAGTTTAGTTTGTAAGTTTTACTAACATAGCTTTTAAGTCATTCTTACTAATAGTAATTACTTATATGGATTGTGTGTACTTTTATGTGTGATCCACAATAAACGCAATATACAGGGTGTTTGGCAGAACGTTGAACATACGAAAATGGTGGATAAGTGGGGACATCTGCTACTTACTCAGCCCTAGTTTATTTGGCCTTGACCAAAAAACATTATGAAATAAATCTTAAAGGTTTTTTTTTTTATAAAAGCAAATTACATACCATTAGAAAGGTCACACACTAGGGATGTTTTGCTAGAATTGAAACTCCTCAATCATTTTTTTTTTAATACAAGTTGAAATTAAGATTTAAGTATTTTTTACATCTTTCTGTAAGTTTGAGGACTCATAACTGTTTTTCTAGCTACAACGTCTAACAAAAAAATTGCCTGTTTTATCCATTTTTTATAAAAATTACACTTTAATTAAGAAAGTGGTGAAACTAGAAGAAAGCAAAAAAATTTTTTTTTGATATCCAGGGGGCCAGGACCACATAAATTAGGGCTGAGTAAGTAGCAGATGACCCCACCTATCCACCATTTTCGTATGTTCAACGTTCTGCCAAACACCCTGTATATATATATATATCATTGTTAAGTCCGCCTATATACATTTGTGTGCTTGAAGTAGGTACCATGGCAACACGATATTATGATGCAAAATATCTAGACCGAATTTGACAAGAATGTATTAAATTAGCATATTCTGAGATAACTGAGCGTGTCAAGGTTTGAGACGGGTCATAATTTGAGACGAGATTATTATTCACTAGCTTATGCGAGCGGCTTCACTCGCGTGCAGGTCGAAAATTAACGAACGTGGGGTATCCTCAGTGGCTGATTTACCAGCAGGCTCAGTAGGCTGGAGCCTAGGGCGGCAAATTTTAGGGCAGTAGCAAATTTGGAAAAAAAAGAACATTATTATATACGCGGAGAAACGAAGTCTCGAAAATTTAACAAAATTACAATATTTTAGTACCTACCTACTATACATACAGTAGCTACACCGAATACTCCAATGTCTGTGTATGAACAATTACTAAACTCTGTGTAAAGTAGACTAATTGTAAATTTTTAAAATATTCCAATAGCGTTTCAATATTACAATTCAAAAGAGTTAGTAAGGGCGGCAAAAATTTTATAGCCTACTGGCGGAAAATGTGTAAATCCGCCACTGGGTATCCTACCAGGATCAAAAGTATCCTATGTGTTAATCCACGTTGTAAACCATCTTTGTGCCAAACGTCATCAAAATCCGTTCAGGGCCCCAATTCTGTATCGTTATAATGATTCCCCGCGGAATCTTACTACGTTCAAACTACGTCAATATCGTTTTTAGCAACCAATGTAACGGTAAGGAATCGAAATGTCATATTCTGTATGTTCCAAGATAATTTGTCGATATTATTAATACGATATTACAATTCGTGTGTGATTGACGTGGTTACGAGTAAGGAATCGTTAAGTGGTCGATAGTGAATTCAGGCCCAGCTGTTTAAGCGTGATTCAGTAACAAACATCCAAACATCTTTCACATTTATAATATTAATAGGATAGTAGGATTCAGAGGTGTCTATAAAACTGATACTGATTAAGTAACATCATCATCTGCTTAGCTTTTTCCCAACTAAGTTGGTTTCGGCTTCCCGGCTAACCAGATGCAGCTGTAGTACTTTACTTGGAGAAACTGCCTAAATGACCACCACAACACAGTACCCGATTGCTGGGTAACACCTGGTAACGCTTGTTAGACTTCCGGGCTTCTGACGACCCGTAACGACAGTCAAAGATTCACGAATGACAGCCGGGACCCACGGCGTAACATGGTACGGAATTTAGGATGTTGATGGGCGCAGTAACTGGATTGTGGAGGTCAGATAGGCAGTCGCTCCATATAAAATACTGGTATTCAGCTGCATCCGGTTAGACTAGAAGCCGACCCGGACATGGTTGGGAGATGGGTCGGCAGATGATAGAATCCACAACATTCAGCACACAAAGCATTCGCTGCCTAAGGGTTTGTCCAGACCTGGCGAATGTGCCGCGAATGCGCCGCTTGTGAGCCGCTTGCGTACTGCGCGCGTGCATTTCATGTTCGTACGCAGCCCCTGCGCCGTCCGTGCGCCGCTCGCGCGCAAGCTACGCGCTGTACTCGAGCGGCGCAGGAGCCGCAGGAGGTGCGCGCGTGCCGCCCGACGTATTTAGTTCAAACGCGAAAGAAGCTATGTGCGCACGAGCAGCGCGCGCGCCCCACTAGCCTTGCCGGAGTTGCAGTAAAGCGGCGCACCAATCGTAGGCTTTAAATTTAAAGCCCTTAGTTAAATGTGTACCAATCTTAAAAATTACAATAAAAATAATATAAAAGTCATTAATGGCTTATCAAATTTATTACAATGAATAAATAATAATGGATTATTACGCTTCGGGCGTTTAACGTGGGTCAGTGGCCCAATTCAATTACAAACTAATGCTTATTATAATTATGTTTATTCATGCATAATTATTCATTTAATTCGTATCTGGTTTTAGTTCATTAGACCTTGTACGACAAATCTAAATCCAATCAGTAATAAATTATCAATAATTTATTTAAACGTTTCTTTTTGTATCCATCTTTTTAAATTGACAGCAGTTCATAACGGACCTAAGGGTCTGTACACACCTTAGTCAATAGACTTTTAAACGCGGCCTACGATAAAAACACGTGTTTTAAGGGTGGAGGAATGCGCGTCATCTGGATTTGAGGTATTCTAGTCTGATCCCTAAATTGTGTCCAACATTCAATAATCCACCAGTGGGTCAGATTTACGACATCAAATCGAAATACATTTTCAACTCGTTTAACATAACATTAAGTCCATATTTTTTGTCGAATATAGGCTCTGACAGTCCTTGAACGGCGGGGTACCTAATTGCGTAAAAGATAATTTATAAATGATTTTATTTCTGTAAGTAGGTTTGTACAAACACTTTTACACGTCAATCATATTTTTTAAACTAGATGAGGTCGGCGTTACCTATCTGACTACTCTGAGAAGAAAGGCCGAAACAAACTCAGAGGTCACAGTCTCTTTTAAAGTCCAGACAGACGTAACACACTCTCAGTAGCAATGTCTTTCATTTTGACAGCTCAACAACATCCATTGCGTTATTTACGTTATCTGACAATTTTTTCGAACATATGAAGCAATGTATTAGCAACATTCTTAAAGATGATTCAGATTCTGTTACGCAATTAGGGTGCTGAGTACCGAAATAATGATCGCGTTCAGTTGAATTGTCGACATTCGCCCTAACACTGTTACAAATTTCTAAACTCATGTAAGTATGAGTATTTATTTTTCTCCCCACAATAAAAATTGCAGGCATTGTTACACTTACGGTACATGATATGGTTAGTTTACTTGACTGGTGAATAAGGTAGGCTTTAAGGGCCTCTGTTTCAGGTCACCAGGTCTCCACCCTCTAGCAGTTAGATACATTACATGTATTTAAAAAAAAGTGATTTAACAAGTTCGAATTAATCTAACCTTATATTCTCCTTACGCGACAGCTGCCCAATTTCTTCCAAATTGATTTCACTGCCTACCTACTTCCCTACAAACTGGTAAAAACACTGGTTGCAAAGTCCCGGCGCACAAACACTTCACTGTACTTCGCGAACCGAGGCCCTTAATGCTCGAAGGACTATGTAGAAGTTAGCACGTGCGTGGTTTAGCACTAACTTCTGGGTTGGTTGATATTTGGTTAATTTAGTATTATATTAGAATGGTTACGGTTTGGGTGTTGGTTTACGATCACTGACTTAATGATACGGAATTATATGGTTTAAAGGGGGTATATTGAATATTACAATCTATCCTAATATTAAATGGTGAACTTAAGCTAAATTAGCACTAAGATGGTTGGATTTGGTTTGGTTTGAGTTACGCGATTGGTAGTTGGACACGAACTAACTGGTAATCGTTGCGATACATGCATTTATGGAAATGCATGCAGGAAAAAGTGCTTAGCTGTTCGGTCGCAAATATAATATTATACCGAACATTAGGAGTTTGTATAATAAATATGAAACTTACAAACATCCAGTCAAAAACCTGAAGACCAGAAGCATCCACACGTTGGTTGAGAACGAGGATACGACGGAGAAGACGGCAGACAGGAGGATGGCTGGTAACATCACCGCGCGGCGACCGATGCGGTCACCCAGGTAGCCCCATAGGAAGGAGGTGCTAATTATACCTGTGGAAATAAGGTATGTTATGAGTGTTATGAATGGCACATGCTGTTTATTTCTGTAAGAATTATTTATAAAAGCACTTGTCCGAAACAAGAAAATATTCTCATCTGAAAGCCAAGGTCGTATGCCACTTTCCCTAAAGCTTATAATCGCGTACCTACTACTGTTAGAATGTATTGTTTTGTAAGGGTGCTGGTGGTGGTGGCTCAGTGGATCTTCCAACTCCGTCTACCCTGGGGTTCTTATGTATCGACTACTACAAATATTTTGAAAAACAAAAATTACAAAGTAATACACCATCTTAGCGGCCGCGACATAAAAAGGCCAAGAATCGATCAGAAAACTATCTCAATAAAACTTCAAATCTAATAAGAATTTATCGATAATGCTTATTGGCTTTAATATCCAAACCGGTTTCGTAACATGATGGACTGCTAATCGTTTTTATACCAGACAATGTGGCAGTAACTCTTGTATCGCAGACTGGTACTTATCTACGTAATAAATATTGTGTTTAATAACTATTGCCTTCGGAAAAATGTTGTTTTTAGGCATCAAATGGTTTTGCTTTGTAATTGATAATGTCACTAGGCCAAAAGTATAATTTTATGAGTATCTTGCAGTTACCAAAAGGTAAAATTCGACTGTGCGAATGCCATCATCCATAAATAGGTCGGATACATCGGTTCATGTCAGAACACTGAATTTAAGTAACATCGTGCGTGGTCAGTGCTTGGATAGGTGACCGTGTGACGTAGGTTTTTTGCTTTTTAGCTGCGGCAATCTGCTTTTCCATTGATACAGTGAAAGCAAAAAAAAAAGCTCAAAAAACCTTTTTTTTTTATTACGGGGGAAATCCTCATGGATGTCCTCCGCCCCGGGGAGGGCGGAGGGGTCTGTCAGACTCGACTAAAACCACCCCGGTGTTCCGTCTCTCACTTGCGCCGGGGATCACGGGAACTAGTGTGACTTCCGCGATCCCCGGCTAGTGCCGACCCGCCTCTGCGCAAGCTCAAAAAACCTAACCTAACCTAACCTAACCTAACCCCAAAAACCTTAAATAATATCCTTAAATGTACCGCGTTTCTGGCAAATAAAGACATTCATTCATTCGACTTTATGTTAGCCGTTTTTTTCTTAATTTGAGTAGGACCTACTCTTGAATGGATAGAACAAGCGTGCCCAGAAGTTGCCTGTTCACTCTTACTTTAAAGTCGAGTAAAAGTGGCGTTCTAACCAATGAAAGCAGCAGCATTGACCAGCCCCTTGTCTTTGCTGGTCAGCTTGAGCTCACACTCAGCTGCTGTGATGGCGTAGCTCATGCCGACTGATTCCATTGATACGTTCAGCATGATCAGCCCGCTGGTGAACAGCACCAGGTGGTTCAATCTGCCATGGCCTGAGGAGGTAAAGGTGCACTTTATTGATAACAAGAAATCTATACATACAAATATTTTTTTTTGTGTCTGTTCTGTTGTGTTTCAAAATAACAACGTTTTAGTAAATACCTACTCTATAAAGTACTTATAACAAAAAAAAAACAGTGGTACTAGCGCAGTGCCGACAGAAGTGTAAACTTGAACAATTACGTGTGTATTTTTTTAATCGACAGGACTTTTTTTTTTGAATCGTCAGCGTATTTTGATCAAGCTCTATTAAAACTAACATATTTAGGTACAGGGGTGTCGGTAACGGTGTCGCGAGTTCAATTGTTTTTTCCCATCTCAAAAAAGCCCAACGCGTCTAAAGAAGTTTTTACTTAAAAAATTTAACTTTAGATATTTTGTCGGTCTATCTGTTTGTTTTTTTTTTTAATAAAACGTTGCCCCACACTAGGAATTTCTCCTGTATTGTGGGTGCGTTCACAAACATTTAAACTCACATACACAAATAGCCAGACCCGGAACAACTACTTGTCTTGTTCCGGCTAATGTCCGAAACGGTTGGGCCGATATTGACTTTTTGTTCAGGTACCACGTTACTGACGAATAATTTCGGATATCCATTCGGGCGAAGCCGAGGGCAGCAGGTAGATCTAAACACGGCTACACATCAAGCTATACATTTCCAGTTTACACTCATCTCGCACTGTACGGAAATCCTATACAATGCGAGATCAGCTTATATTGGATAATTATGGCTAGTTGTGTAGCCGTGTGGTACCACATGACTGTGGTCCTATTCGACCTCAGAAAGGACAATATTTGAATTCATTTCAAATTTACCTGCACCCTAAATGTGTAACACACTATTAATCTGAATCATTTTGAACGAAATTGCTAATCCATTGCTCCATATGTTCGAAAAACCTGTCAAGTCAGCATCGTAAATATTGCAATGAATGTTGTTGAACTGTCGAAATGAAAACCGTTCCAACTGTAAGGGCCAGCGCCCACTGGCGGCACGGCACGGTAAGGGATTTTTGAGCCACGAATGAAAATAAAACTTAATTGTATGATGGTAAATTTGAAACTTCAACGGCAATGCATGCCGCGACGTCCTTAGGCATCATCATTTAAATTTGAATTTTTGTCTTATATTTAAGTTATATTCCTATTCGTCGCATAAAAATCCCTTGCCGTGCCGTGCCGTTAGTGGGCGCAGGCCCTTAGTGTTACAATAAGTACATTATTATTTACGCATTTCACTGCGTAAGAGTGTGCGCAATTTGGCCGTTCTACAATGGTCATACGGTTGGATGGCAATGCTAAACTTATCTGAAGTAAACATTGGTTCCACAAAATTGGCGCGCGTGTTAGCAATGTTGTTTGGATGGATGTAAATAAATGGATAATGTGACACCACAGTTGCATTTACATTTAGTGCCAACTAGTTGCTGTCCGCGGCTTTGCCTGCGTGGATATCAGAAATTATCCCACAGGAAATTCCTATCGGACCTATGTTACTCCTTATAACATCAGCTATCTGCCAGTGAGGATCGCACGTCCCGTCATAATCGGTCCAGTCGTTATGGAGATTAGCCGGAACAAACAGACATATTTTTATTCATTTTATGTGCTGTCTCCTACTTTCTTATAAATTTAGTAAAAAGCTGTTATTTTGACATTGTAAACAGACACTTAAATTGTATTTATTTGTTTAGATGATACGTACGAGTACGAAATAAACACGTATGTCGCAGCATCATGCTCAGATAGGAGCCTTTTGGCCTCGCACAGGACTGTTTTTATTTTAATTTAAATTCGTTTTATTTGTATTTTATTAAGTATTTTTTTTAATGTGTGATATGTGTGCGAGTCACAATAAATACTTTTAATTTTTTTCTTTCTAAATAAAAACCGCGTGACAGTTTTGTGACAGATTGTCCGTTTAAGCCCCGCTAATGTGGACTAACCTTAACAAAAGTAACTGGATAATGTATTTTTTTAAATGTAAATGGCTGGCTGGCTACTTAATAATAAGTTCGTATTACGTAGCTACAGTAAGAATAATATTTTTGTTTACCTGTTTGTTCGAAGGCATCTTCAAAACTGTGTTCAGTTGTTGGATTCAGCTTTTCTGCGCTCTCTGCATCTCCTTCCCCTTTGTATTTGCTTATGTCTGTCATGTTTCTTGAAGTTTCTCTCTATGTATCTCTTTCTCTGTTTAATTTGTCATCGCTCTTCTCTCTCGTTGATACGTTTGGTAGTGAAATGTGATGTACTGCTTCCTTTCTAGGAAAGATGTGATGAATTGAAGATGTTCTTATACCTGGAAAAAAGGAGATATTTGTTTTAAAACGGATGTTTGTGGTTGGCAATGCCAATGTAGTGGAATGCATAGTAACTTGAGCGCAGATCTGTGATTATAGTGAGCCGTGAGGGTATATCTGTCGTAGGTAGTCTAAAAAAGGGGAAATGCTTCGTCGTCATCGCTTAATTGGATTCCCCAGATATGTTTAAGTACGTAGAAATGCGTAGACAGACAAGAAAAAAAATAGATATGATATCAGAAGTGTATTTATGATGTTTTATCTACACGCTTGTTATATCGTGCTATACACTTAAGATTGTAGAGTTTATGGCCTATAACAATAATGTTATTTTTATTGATCTTTAGTCTTGTTTTGGGGATCGGGTTACCTCGTTCCCTCAAATATGGCGAGGGGGGTAATGGCTGATCTTTGCGTTATGCTCGTGAACGGGTGCTGCTTGTGGTGACTGGTCGTCTTGCTGACCATGATTTTGTTATTGTTGCTAATAATTACCTACTTGTTTATTTATTTTGCGTCGATGGTCCTAGGTTATCATTTGTAAACATAATCCAGCATTGCTTATGTAAGCTATCACGCCATTTATAACAGGAGACTTTTATTTTGGTATATGCTTTGTTTACTTTTTATTTTTTGTGCTTGAGTTAATTTTTCATTTTATTTGTTGGTATATTGGCTTGGCTAGCTGACATAAATGACAAATTTTTAAGTTCTGTGTCTCGTAATGTTGATTACTTTGCCTATGTATGATGTATGTATAGAATCAAGTCTATCTAACTAAACAGACAGCTGTGCTGCTGGGGAGTTTGTTGCGCCACTTCTTCTTCCCAGCTAAAGCACTAGGAAGTGGTGAAGGGTGGGCGTTTTGGGGGACTGTCTCATGTACTTTGACGTTCGAAAAGTGCTGATTCTCAGCCTAATTTGAATAAATGACTTTTGATTTTGATTTTGATTTTGTGTAGTTCGTGGACGATGAACGAATAGGAACCGTTTCTTAACACTGTACTAAAAGAAACGTTTCCGAATGACTTGTAATCGGTCTATTAGTTCTAATAGGTCCTCGTATATTTACAAAGAGCCGTATCGTATGTCCGAACGAGAACGAGAATGACAGCGACTGATTTGACTGATACGTAAAATTTTTGCTCTGCCATCTATCGAAGTACTGCTGAAAGCGAAGGCCGAATAGAGCTAATAGAACTAATAGGAAGAACTAGTTCACTGACCGAACTGAAGTAGTAGGTACGGAGCGATCTTAAAAATGACCGAGCAGGCACAAGACTATTGATCATGCGTTTTCTTGCATCGTCACGGCTGCGGCAGAACGAGCTGCTGTCATCACAGCTAGAAACGATTACTGGAATATACATTCAAAAGGCTCCTTGTCAGACTTTTTGATTACTCGTGGAAAACACCCAAGTAATTTGGATTGTGACCAGAGCATATCGGTTGTTTTGCAAAGATCAAAGCTCTTTTTTGGACAATGAGCTTTGAACTAAACTGGAATATTGATATCGACGTTTCGTTGACGAAGTAGTAAACCATCTTCGGGTAGCCCCTGTATCATGCGCGTGAGTTCAGTTTTATGCCAGACAATCTAACGGTTTTAATGTTTGACCACTATCATTATAACCTGATGGAAATTGACGATGCGGAAAAATGGATCGATGGCTTGAAAGATGATACTTATGGCTACAGTTGGCGCGTTTTAGCTTGTGGTATACCATAACTAAAAATTGACTATTAAATTACTATTTAAGTGAAAAAAAAATTACAAAGTTTTTGCTTCACGTATTAATTATTCGATTATTCTTGAATCAGTTGTAAATTGCTACACATTATTTATAGTATTAGCTAACTGTCAACATTAAACCTTATCATTGAAATAACACTTCAGAATGCGCAAATACTTCTCGGAATTCTATGACTAAAAATTATTGTTTTTCTATGTAAACGAGGAAAGATTGCGGTTAAATCTTGGCACTACTTATAAATAAACTTCCTTGTTCTTCTTTTACTTTACATGCATACATAAAATACACTTCTTCTTTCTATGTGGGTAGCCAGAAACTCCAGAACTACACCGGCTATGATACTAATTTAATATGTGCAATATGGCGCTTACCTACTTAGAATCGTACCTGTTTATTTTTCATCGCTTCTGAACGCACTAAGGTCTGCAAAATGCTCGTAAACCAGCCCTCATTATCTCACAAATAGCTAAATATTGCAGTCCATTTGAAAACCCTAGAAGTCATCAGAATACCCATTTTCCCATGTCCTTCCTAACACTAAGTATTAAGGTGAATCTAGTCGATTTTTTTTCCATACAAACTTCGGGAGCCTATTACTCCACTGTTCGACAATGTACATCAAAAATTAAACATGGAATAGTAGACAGAATATTAAAATTAAAAGCCATTTAAAAGTTATGAGCCAACAAAGATTCGCTTTTCTCGCTTTTTTTTACCTAACTTTGGGCGTGTTTAAGTAATAAAAGATGTGTAAAATCTCCAAAACCAAGTCGGTATCGACAAAGCTCAAATATCGAAAAGCTTAATAAACTTTATTGGTCATTGATTTATACAGCGGTTTTTTCAGAAAACCCGAACTTCCGAAGGACTTTTCTTAATTTTTTACGCGCCTGTTTTACTATAAATGATCCTGCATCTCACTCAATAACGTGCGTGAAAACGAGATACGATATACGGATACGATGTCTGGTGAGACAGCATGCTTTTTAGCCAGGCCCACCAGTGAGTTCAGGCCCGCGACTAGATTCCCCATAACAACAAAAATCCGGTCATGGATATCAGTTTCCGACCAGTCCAAATGTTGAATGTTCTGCCGCTTCTATCCAGACTTCATGAGGACTGGACTTGTAATTTCAGCCATTTAAAAAAATGCTAGTCACACAGATCTAGATCGGTAGTAGTCCAAGCTATACCTGAAGATTGTCCTGTTTCTAGTTGTTGCTGCTCTATATTGTTAAACAATACAATATCAATCAACTCGCTAATTGCTTGCCTGCGTGTCGCGTGATGCAGTTACTCAGTATCCATGGCATCACATAAATATTGATAAAGCGGCAATGCCTTGGTCTTTTTATTGATCTGGTTTTAGCGTTGTTTTCCTGTAGTACCTTCGCTTATTGGAGCATTGTTTTTTACATTTTGTTGAGCACGTTGTTAGCCAGCTGCTTCGGTTTTTAAGTACAATTAACTTTTAAAGCCAACTTCGCTGTGATAGTTTTTCCTTTAACTTCGTTATGTATACCGTGAATTATTTCACATATTCAAAAACAGCCATTTAGGTGGCAGAAGGGGAACAGACACACTTGACTCTAACAATTTGCACTTAGGTACTTAAAGACTCTGAGCTAAGCTCAAGACAGACGAACGGACGGACATCATGGCAAAACTATAAGGGTTCCTTGTTGACTACGGAGCCTTAAAAAAGAGTGTGTGTGCTTTATGACCATAATTATGATGGAAATTAAAACTTACGACGGGAGCGTAGTATACGCGTTTCTTCGCCGAGTATAGTTAGCGTCACCCACCCGATGGTGATGGTTCGAAAGTGCGCCTAAAGATGTTTTCACTTGAAAAATTTAGGACTTTTCTTGATTATAGAGACTTGATTATCATACATCAATAATTTTGTTGTTAATTCATTGCAATTTTTTCCAAATTACTTTGAATCTTGCCACGATTATCTCAACTACATAACTCTCTCAACCTTGGCTTATATAACCATAACAGCGCACCGTTCTATGTAATTACTCAAAGTGATGTCATGTACCTTCAACTACATAATGTATTTAAGGTCATTGACCCCGTATCTACTGACGTAGTAACCTACATCCTTCAGTCATATTTCATGACTAGTGATAAGCGTACTATTGTCATATTGACATGACAAGGACATTTGTTTAGAAGATAAGGTCTACATTCGTGTGGCAGAGATAAGTAAACATTGTATTGGATTGCTCCATTGTATGTTAATTTTATGATCGAAGTAAGTATACTTGATAATGACACTTTAATAATTGAAATGACAGTTCAGTAGATTAATTGATTTTATCTTGTGATATTAAAGTATATTACCTA